>CM035842.1:253860709-254460709 GCA_020510985.1 Pholidichthys leucotaenia | reverse complement strand
GACAAGGCCGTCTCAACCCTGGTGAAGAAAGAGGTCCGGAGGGGTACTCTCTCAGGTGGAAGCATGGCACCAAAATTATTGATGACTCTGTGTTCAGCACTTCTCCTGACAGTGGGGTGGTAATCTCTTTCTGATTCAAGGACAAGGAACCCACGAAGCACGGACAATGAACAATACGCATAACCTATGGTACCAGACAATGGTGGTTTGGTGAGAGGACTGGGAATCAATACTTCTTGCTATGTGTGTTCATTGCTACCCCATTCACACAAGACTGCAATACCCATGATCCCTGTTCCACTAAGTGAAGAAGAAACGCCCGGAGCGACAATAGCGATGAACTCTTGTCTCAGTCTGTTTAATACAAGCAATAATGTTGGACATTAGTTGGTGGGGAATTTGTCAGAAAGGTATCTTAATAGATTGAATGTCACTATTCTGATTAAGATTAGAATATTTAATACTATTGAGATTGGAACTTCTTTGCTTGCAGTTAAGAAGCCTTTAATGAAAGTAAACCCTACACTGCTTACTTCACCAATCTGCTTTCACAAAAATTGTAGTAAAAACAGTTTCAACCTGGGTTTTTTCACAGAGATGCAATGATACTAAGGAAGTGACCTGTGAAGTGTCATATCATGATTCTGTTTGTAGAAATGTATTTCACTTTCCCTATATTGCTGCTGGAAAATTCACCTTAAAGAGGAAAAATTGTACTTTTAACTGTAGCAATAATCCTGCTGTTTTTTGGCCAAATGATGATGGGTATGGATTCTTGGAAAACCATTTTTGGGTTTGTGGATCTAATGTTTACTCATTGCTTCCTCCAGGATGGTGTGGCAGATGTTACATGGCTATATTGTTCCCACACATCAGCATAAGGTCAAATCTTACACATGAAATAAAAACATCCTACTCCCATTATTAACTGTATTAGTGGAGCAAGGATTCACAACTTAAATGAAGAACAAAAATTAGCATGATATTTTACACTTACAGCATGGGTTAGATGAAGATAAAGGTTGGGGCTCCTGGGATTGGTTTCAAAGTAAGAACTTGGTGGCAGAGTCTTTTGAAATAGTTAACCCCATTGATTGTGATATTAATTTTATTCAATGTGCTTTTCATGTGTGTCATTCCCTGTATAAGGTCCATGATAAGTAGAACTTTTGCTCAACACACTTTCATGTTACAATCTGTTATGCTCCAAAGAGAAGTCCCTGTACAATATACTGCCTTAAGACAGCAAAGTGATGGTGATTGTGATGACAAAACCACTGTTTAAATTTGGAAATGATGCTTTATGAGGTCAATGTAAAAAAAAAAATCTTTTGAAGTTACATTATACTGATGCTTGCATGTGATGAAATGTTAAACAGGAGGGAATTGTTGGAAAATGTATAAATGTATATACATGTTAACATTTCATAAATGAATAATACTCGTATAACTGCTTCTCCTGTGCTGTACGTGACACAGGAACTGTTGAAATAACTTTCTGCTCTGAGAAGTGTAATCTGCCCTGCAACAGTGTAACCGGACAGAATGAAAAAACTTGTATTAACCAACTGTCCTATGCCATATATGGAATTGTCTTTCTCGCTGCTTCTCCATCATGTGATAAAAACTCATTGTGTCTAACTTTCTGCTCCGCCATGTGTGGGTGCAGCAGATGTTGTGAAACTTTTTCCTTGACCTACTTTATTGTATAAAAGGGAGGTGCTGACTCTACGCACCAGCATTCACTCCCGTCTGTAACCAGAGGTGTGTTGTGATTTGCTCCTTGCAAGTAAAAACCTTTGATTATATTTATGTCTCGAGTCTGATTAAGGTACGAACCTAACAGAGTACTATCATTTCTATGAGTCTTGAGTTTCAGATTCCTGACAATATATATATATATATACAGTCCTATTCATTCACACAACTACCTAGAGGGGGACAGGTAGACTACTGACCCTCCCCATACACGGCTTAGACGGGTTATTCTGCCATCTCTGAAATTCTAAAGTCCATAAAACAAAACAGCTGTGTTCCTAAAAACTAAATTAATCCCCAAAATACACATATGTACAACTAGAATTTCCATAACTGTAAGAACCAACAATATTAACAGTTAATATGTACACATGTAATTAGTTGCCAACCCCCACCCCAACACACCCACCCCAAACTTGGGCAATTCACACAAACAATATATACAATACAGTGTTGAGGATTTTTTTTTTTTTTTTTAAAGAAAACACACAGGGCAAAATGCAACCAGTACATTTTAACCCTTTAAGTGTGTAGAATTTTTGGCAGGAAAATGCAGAGTTTGACCTCAAATTTTCAAATGACAATAGCTTCAGAACGGTAATAGTTAGAGGCAAAGTCCCAATTACAAAAATGTTGCAGAGGAACCAAAGTGTCTGCCAAGTGAACTTGCATCCATGCATAGTCATAATTGGACCTAATTTGCATATTGCAACAATCCAAATTTTATTATAACACTATAGCTTCAGAATTATAGTTAGATGCAAAGTCCCTTCATTGCCAAAATTACAAAAAAATCATTAAAAAAACAATTTTTGTCTCACACTTTGTCAACACATGGTCCCTTTGTCCCTTCATTTGTCCCTTCATCTTCTACCGCTCCGGAAATGCATGGATGGATGGACAATTTTTGTTTCACACTTTGTCAACACATGGTCCTTTTGTTCCTTCATTGCCAAAATGACTAAAAATCATTTAAAAAAACCCCACCAATCTCATGTCACATTTGTTCACACTAAACTAAAATGAAGCAAATGAAACACAGTTTATGCAACAAATATATACCTGTTTGTTTCATCGGTCACAAGCTTCCAGAATTCCTCAGTCCAAAACAGCGACACAAAATCAGTGGCGGGTGTAGATGACAGGTCCTTCTCTCCACGATATCCAACTGGCTGTTCAAATGCTTTCAGCCACGGCTGATAAACTTCTTCATCTCTAAGAAGCTCCCAGCTGTCAATGTCCAAACCTCCTGCCGCATCGCCACTACCCATTGTGCATCGACGTGCACTCTTGCCCAGCCAAACGCTGCCCACGGGCTGCTCTGGACCTTTTCGCTCCATGACCACGGTTTGGCAAAGCAGAACAATCTGCAGAAGAGGCTCCTGTGCCATTTTGGGCACGGCTGGACACAGAAAACACAGCTGCAGCGTCGCGTGCAAGATGTCCGTCTCCACTTTCGCCAGAACTGCCTGCACCATTGTCCGAAGGCACATAATCAGAGCTGAACTCTAACTCAGATGACGAACTAGGGCTAAGCTCTTCCTCTGAACCAGGAGCAGCCAACATCAATGCTAAAACCTCTTCAGCTGAGAGCGTCTTCCTCGCCAACCTGTCTCCTCTGTGTCAAACAGCAAAATGAAAGGGGGCGGGCTTCAAACGCTGATTTGACCTTCTTATTGAATTGGACCGTTTCCAGTTCTTGCGGTAAGTGAAAAGCCACACCTC
The DNA here is from genome assembly GCA_020510985.1 of Pholidichthys leucotaenia. Taxonomy (NCBI): domain Eukaryota; kingdom Metazoa; phylum Chordata; class Actinopteri; order Cichliformes; family Pholidichthyidae; genus Pholidichthys; species Pholidichthys leucotaenia. Next base: position 254,457,226 of record CM035842.1, on the reverse strand, counting down.
AAAGCCACACCAAAAAGGTTTGTACATTTCACACTCTATTCAGCTGTACAGGCTTTGTTTGGATTGATAGCTTAGTCGCAGTAGTGCGACACACACACTCAGAAGGTTAACATTAGATAGAACGGCACACTGGCGACTCCCAAACACCATGCCAATGGCCCCCCTCACAGTCACCTGACAGTCCCTCTGGGAGATCCACCCATTGGATTACAATCTGGCGGATTCCTCCCAGAGTACCCTTGCCTCGTCCACTCTGAGGACGAGCCACATCGGCGTCTTCTCTCATCCACACGCCGCAGCTTGTTGGGATGTCTCCATGATCTATTGGACAGTATCAGGCAGCCATCCTCCCGGGCCGCCTCCACTCACAGCCGCCCCTGGTCATCACGTTGCCTTGATTTCTCATGGACCCCCTCGCCCGAGCCTCCTCCCTGGGCCGGACCTTGTCACAGATCCGCAGGGCAGCCTGACTCGGCTTTGTGTGTCCACCATGACGCAACCGGGCTTCCTTCCTGGATTGAACCGTCCCGCTGACCCGATCCGAAGCCCTCCTCTGGTGCTGATGTTTGGTGTGTCACGGTATCACGCTAGTCAGTCCTGCCCCGCTCCCTTTCATTCCCAGCGCCGGCACAGCTGCTGCAGATCCCTGCTTCTCTGTAACACTTGGTCGAACTCCGAAAGCAGAAGAAGCTGGCATATTGGCTCCATCCACCATTCTGGGTGTTCCGCTGTGTCGCCCAGTTCCCACGTCCAGGGTAACTTGGGCACTGGCATCGGAACCCTCTCACAATGGCGCTTCATGTTGCTGGTCCGGCACGCCTCCCATAACACCAGGCCAATCACTGTCCCAAACCGTGTCGTCCTCCACGTGCGGAGCAGGTCGGTCCCACAATCCGAGGCCCGACCACTCTTCTCCAACACTGCTGGCAATCGTGAACCCCAAGCCATAGAACATGTCACATCCCATGATGTTCGACCCACAGGTAGTCACCACAAAATGGACACTTGCCACCATCGCCAACTTATACCTCGCCGTCAACTCTAACGAACCCACAATGGCCAACTTATTTCCACCATAGCCGAAGTAAGGCATCAACAGTTCACTCACATGGTAGTGTGGGAACACACTCCTCACAGTGGACCAGTTTAACACCAAAGCCACCGCTCCCATGTCTACCATCAACGGCACTTCCACGCCGTCCAGCAAAATGTTACAAAATATCTGTCCATTTGTGCTCAGGGAGACGGTATGAACAATCGTAGGAGTCTCTGTAGGGAAATCCGCTCTCCGTCTTCGGTCCCCTCGCTCAAAATTCTTGCAGGCCCTGTCGAAGTGGTGCAGAAGACCACATTTGCCACAGCGCTTTGCCTTTCACCGGACATTCTCTTGCCTTATACTGGTGCCTTGTGGACCCACAGCCGAAACATCTTGGCGAACCCGGGGCGGACCTAATTTTCACAGTGGCAGCGTATTCTTCTTCACTCACGCTGTCCTTACTATCCAAGTCCACAGCCAGTGCCTTCAAACGTGGTTTGTCATCCTGCAGCGTGCTTCGCTCACCAAGGTTTTTTTGATATCTTCTCTGCTGCCTCAAATTGCTGCGCTATCTCGATAGCCGTGGCTAGCGTCAGTTCACCTGGGAACGTCAGGAGCCTCGAACGTGCCGCAGAACAGAGTGTGTGCTCTGCTAGTTGGTCGCAGATCATCTCTTCTTACAGGGCCCCAAACTGGCACTTCCCTGCCAGCTGACGTAGGTCTGCAATACAGCGCTGTATTGACTCTCTCATCCACTGGTGGTGCTGCCTAAACTGTATTCGCCGGACAATGACATTTTCCGGGGCGCGAAAGTAGCGTGCCATTAGCCCAACCACATCTTCATAGCTGTCAGCCCCTCCATACCAAGATTATGAACAAGAATAGCTCTCGCACGCAGCTTCTTGAGCTCACTGAGGTTAAGAGCCACCAAATAGTTCTGGAAAGCCGTGTACCACCTAGCCCAGGGGACCGGCGGCTCGCCCAGAACCTACAAAAACAGCCGAAATGCAGAAAGAGCTCGCTCCATACCTTTTCCCCAGTCTTTGTTTTTCAAAACACTGAGCACACGGCCTCCGGACAGTAGCTGCTTGGGACAATTGCCAAGGACAATTGCTGCAGCCAGACAAAACATCTTCTGCCAAAGTGTCCTTGTGCTCTTATTGATTGATACAACACTGCTTCAACACTACATCCACACTGACCTAGAAACTGACAACAAGATAACATTCACTGCTCTCCTTGTGTCCTGTGAACTCTGGTCTTGAATGTGCATCGTGGGCTTTTTTTGTCTTTGTAATCATAATATTGATTACTTATGGTCACTATTCTGAATTCAATGATTTTTTTGCTCCTTCCCATTGTATGATTTCTTATCTGTACCATCCTGTTGGCAGGCGCGTTCCAGATGCAGCCGTGTCACTGGAAATGCAGGTTCATTTTCTGTGTCAAGTCAAATTCTCTCGTATGTTATCAGTGATCTGTTAATGTACTTGGCAATAAATCTTTTTCTGATTCTGATTCTGATTACCTCACCGCCAAATGTTATATCCATATCTTGGTAGACAAGGAGGAGGCTCAGGGTGCAGATGAACATAACCTTTATTAACAAACACAAACTCACACAGGTGCTCCGTACAGGCAAAGGGGTCGACGGCGAAAGAGACAAGGGTTTCTTCCGCCCTTGCCCTTTATACCCGGGGTGATGACAGAATCGGAAAGGCAGGCCATCACCCCCACTACACTCAGGATGTTATGGGTGCCATATTGGTACACCACACTATGGACTAAACTCTCTCATTTTAAGATTCTTTTACATTCGTCCTTCAAAATGTGTGGCCACCATCGGCTCATCTACAAGGCTACAACACGTGAATTTGTGCATGATCAGCCCAGTGCTGGCTCAGCCATATGTGCACAGTCAGCTATGGCCAGTCATTTTGTGGAGTGACATAATGTGGGGGTGTAACTTGCTGAGGGAGCATAACTAGTTGAGAGGTGTAACTTGACGAAGTCTTTGAGCTGCAGATGGACCTGTCTCGAATTTCGTGCTGCTCCATTTTTTCTTTATTCCAACTGTTTCATCCAGCTGCTAGCTTAGTAAGCTACTCTGTGTGGTTCTCCTGCATCTGTAGCATCAATGTGTAATTGTGAATCATGAAGCAGCAATACGTGTCATGTGACGGGACCCTGGCATCATCGCAAAAAAAAAAAAAAAAGAAGAAGAAGAAATCTATTCTTAATTTTTGTGAATCGGTTCTGGATCATGTAAAATGAGAATCTAGATTCTTAAGTGAATTAATTTTTCCCCAACACCCCTAATGGCTTCATGCTGACTATTAATTTATTAAGTAGCAACATTCAACCATCACACTTAATGGTCAAACAGATGTCAGAATTATCCCACTTTTGCCCGTGCCAAGAGAATCCCTGTGGTTTTGAAGAAAGAAAGAAAGATCTTTTTTGCATAAATATTTTGTCATAAGTCTTAAAATTTTCCAGAGTTGCAAAACTTTGAGAAAAAACCATTAAATTACACGGAAAAAAACATCATAAACATATATGCAATAAAAGCTTCAAATTTACTTGAATAACATAACAAATTTATATGGACAGATGCCCATTTATTTAAAATATGTACTAAATTCATGAGGAAAAAAAACAAAATTATATGAGAAACAAACTTGAATTTAAAAGATAAAAGTAAATTCTTGACAAAAGTTGCAAATTTATGAGGGAAAAAATTCACATATGTACAACTAGTCATTGTGAATGTAAACACGGGAAGCTATTTGAAAGATTTAATAAATTCATTAAGAAAAAGTAAATTAGTACAATCGGATCAATCGGCTCAAATAAAATTGGTCGGGGGGGGGGGGGCTAGCATGCTAGTCGTTAGCTTAACTTTAGCAGGCACGAAATTGTGGGATCCAGGTCCAGTTGACCCCCGACCAAGTGAGCACTCCAGCCTTCCGGTTAGCCGTTTACAGTCAAATAAATGTAACGTAGACCTCTAACGATCACCCTACATGACTCATGTTGTGTTAGTTCATTCAGACCGTAACAGCTCAACATACCTGTTCTCTGTAGCTTTATTATGGGGTTCAGACTCATTTTCTTCAGTCCTCTGTGACGATCGAACTTTTTTCAATCTTTCTCCATGTTTCTTCAACAGCAGCAGTTGGTCGATCTCTGTTTAACACCACAAGATACTGAATTGAAGACAGAACTGTCGTATCTTGTCTGATGAAAATGAGGTTAACGGAACCGCTACTTCCGCCAGACGTTGCACAGTAAAGTTCCGGTTGAGAAGGGGAACGGTAAACTTAAGTTCCGCCTTTAGTCACTCTTCTTGCTTGAAAAAAAAACAAAAAACAAAAAACAAACAAAAAAAACCAGTATCATTTCCAGCTGTATTATTGACCCTCTGACAAGTAAAATAAAATAAAATAAAATAATGAATTAAAAAGGGTAGTGTAACGTTGGGGCTGTGATAAGGGGCGGGGGAATTCTCTTGGCATGCTTTGCACAGCTGAGAATTCAGAGATTATTAGGGCCCTGTGAGATCGTATATTATTTGAGACTTTTTATTTAGCATTTTCATTTTTCACATAAAAAGCAACAACAACAACAAAAAAGAAAATCACAAACAAGCAGACATATATGAAATAAAAATTTACAATTTTCTTGTGTGTTTCAGGTACTAGTGTGGCGGGTTAATTTAACCCCCCCACAACACACAGAGACAGTCAGCTCGTTACTCCTGGGTTTTTTCCGCTGCATGCTGAGTTTGCAGCTGTGAGGTTAAAGTGTCATCCATGCATTGTGTTCATGCATCCTGTCTGTACCTCTGATATGCAAATGCCCAGATCGACTGCTGTGAATGTCTTTGATCTATTGTCTGAGTTGGGTATATATGCTGCACTGCTCTGTAAATCTCTCTCTCAATTCCACTTCCTCAACTGCTGCTGCTGGACACAGACTTTGTGTCCTCCTTCTCTGAGAGCCGCTGGGCTCACTCCCGGCGCGCATGCACGGCGCCGGGAGCGGAGCTCGTGACGGCAGTATGATTTAATAAAACTGTACTTAAAACCCACACCAACGCCTTTATTATTTCATGCCACCACACTAGTGAATGCTGCACTGGTGACCCCGAGGACGCATACCGCCGCACTGGTGACCCCAAAGACGCACACGCTTTGTGCGAACCAACCTTCTGGTCTGGACAGCCACGCTGGCGACCCGACGCTGAAGAAAACGAGCTGCCAGCGAACGCAGCACTGGGCAGTGATGCTCCGCAGACGAGCGAACGCAGCAGCCTGACTGATCTGCCCTCCCTGCGGCTTCAGGGAGGCCTCAACACAGAGCCCACGGCAGGCAAGTTACTCTCCGGACATCGCCCAAGACCGGGTAAACGGCAGTAAACGTCATGGCGCGACCCTCGCCGAGATCGGGGCGTCTACGCTGGACAGCCTGAGGGACAAAGATCGTCTATCTCCCCTCAACGCTCCAACGCACCATGACTAATCTGCAGCCACGGCTCATCATAGATGTTTTTCGGCGCTGACTGCGCCAATCTCCACCAAGTTTCCGACCCTGGTTTCCTCTCCAGCGGGCCAAGCCACGCAAGGAGCCCCGGCACACGCACCGGGGGTGACGAGGACGGCACAACACGCACGGAACAAGAATGGCTCCAGAGACCGCCATCGTCCTGCGCAGCTGCACACAGAACCTTCAGGGCTGCGCGCTCACCTGAAGCAAGCACGCGCGCAGTGCGCTCACAGGATTCACTGATGGTTTCAGCCACGGCGCACAAAGGATTCAGCCGTCTGCTTTTCCCGAGGGCTTTAAGGCTGCGCACGCACCTAAAGTCAACATGTCAAGTTCCTCTGCTTTTGTTTACGCAACCTCGCCGCTCCTGTTTTTCTTCATGGCCACGAGAGGAGTCAGAGACTAATTTTTCTTCTGGTGATCTCCACAAGTTCAACGGGACAGCCCCTCGACATCGCGGAGCAGCAAACAATTTTTGGCGCGGCCCGAACGATTTCACCGCGCCCAGTCAGCACTTACTACCCCCCTTCCCCCTCCCCCTCCACCTGCACAGAGCTTTTCCCTGCTCGCTGCCCAAACTGCAACATCGAGGTCTCGGCCCCCTGCCGTGCCCTCTGGGGGGGAGCGTGTGGCGGGTTGATTCAACCCCCCCACAACACACAGAGACAGTCAGCTCGTTACTCCTGGGTTTTTTCCGCTGCATGCTGAGTTTACAGCTGTGAGGTTAAAGTGTCATCCATGCATTGTGTTCATGCATCCTGTCTGTACCTCTGATATGCAAATGCCCAGATCGACTGCTGTGAATGTCTTTGATGTATTGTCTGAGTTGGGTATATATGCTGCACTGTTCTGTAAATCTGCCTCTCATTCTGATTCTGCAACTGCTACTGCTGACACATTGTGTCTCTCTGGAGAGCCGCTGGGCTCGCTCCCGGCGCAGTGCATGCGCGCCGGGAGCGGAGCTCGTGACGGCGGTATGATTCAATAAACTCTACTTAAAACCTTCAACAACGCCACTTTATTTCATGCCGCCGCACTAGATCCATTTTTTCCATAGGCAAGTCAATCGTTCCATCGTGTAGATTTCTTTGACAATGTCTATCCACCCTAAAAATATTGGTGGTTCTGCACAAGACCATTTTACTTTCACTTTTTCCCATCTACCTTTAGTGTACAATATTTTTATTTTCTGCTTTTTTTTATAACATATACAAAAAAAAAAAAAAAACCTTACATATATACAGAAAACCCCTCCCTCCCAATTCCTCAAGGCTTAAAAAAAAAAAAAGACAGGGTCACCCTGCTTTGTTTTAGCTTATCCCAGACCGACACACATTTGTAATCACCTTATGCTTTTCCAACCAAACATTTGTTGATTATTATTATTATTATTATTATTATTATTATTATTATTTTATTACATAATTTTCAACAAAAAGAAGAGCTCTCAATATAATCTATAAAAAAAACTCCATGTCAAAGAAAAGTTCCTACGGGTTCTGCAAACATTATATCTAAGTTTTTCTACTGGTAGAAAGGAAAGCACCTCCTTTAGCCAATGCAAGAAAGATGGGGGGTTATTTGACTTCCACTGGAAAAGAATAAGCCTGTGGGCAAGTAAAGAAGCGAATGCCAGAGCGTTACCTTGATAAGTTGTGAGTTTGCAATCTGGAGGTATTATGCCAAAAATACCTATGTGGGAACTGGGGATTATTTCTTGTCTGCAGATATATGAAAAGACCTCAAATATAGATCCCCCAAAATTTGTGAGAGCAGGACACAGCCAAAACATGTGTCCCAACGAGGCTGGGGCATGGCTACATCTTGGGCAGCTAGGGTCAATAGTGGGAAAGATCTTAGCAAGCTTATCCTTTGAATGGTGGAAATGGTGAAGCACCTTAAATTGAATAAGCCCGTGATGGACACACAACGAAGAAGTATGTATGCTTGTCAGACTTTCATGCCACTACCCTTCAGAGAATTTTATGCCTAAATCTTTTTCCCATTCTGCTTTTGTTTTATCCCATGATACCGCCACTGAATTTTGTATAATCCCATAAATCGTAGAAATACGTTTCTTAGCCCAAGGATCCAAATCTAGGATTTCATCTAGTTGATTAGTCGGTGTCAACAAAGGAAAAGAGGGAAACACTTTTTTTTTTTTTACAAAACTACGAATTTGAAGATATCTGAAAAAGTGGGATCTACTGTAGGTATGTCATAATCTTTTGTAAGCATATTAAAAGAAGGAAAAAGTGTTTCCCAGGAATAAATCCTTTAAAAAAAAACTAATCCCTGTCTACGCCAGAGGCAAAAAGCATCATCAAGCACAGAGGGTGTAAAAAATTGATTATTTGCTATTGGGCAGAGCGTGCTAGCCTGAACTAACTTAAAGGGCCTTCTGAGCTGGAGCCATATTTTTAGAAGGAACTAATCACTGGATTCAATACTTGTATGCGATGAGTACGTATATGGCAATGGTGAGGATAAGATGGGTAACCGGTTGGACAGAAGCTCCATCTCAACCCAACTCAGGCCCTCCTTATTCTTATATGTATCAATCCAATGTAAACATTTTACCATGTTTGCTGCCCAATGTGGTCTATATTAATCATATATTCCATAACCTACATATGTTTAAGCATGTGAGAATGTTTGGTGATTACATATGTAAGGCGACTTCACACCTCAGAACAGGACAAAGAGTCTCAACCGCCAGTGAAGATCAAAGAGCATCCAAGGCACTGCGGTGGAGACCGGATGGGTTGCCCTGACCCCCCAGGGCCAGGCGGAGGAGTACGAAGACAATGGGGGGATTAAGATAATGAGGGATGTCAGCTTTTGATATGCATGTCTTTTGTTATGTGCGAGTATAAGTTCGTAGAGCCGAAGGTGTTCGCTCTCTTACTTCTTCTGCTGCTGCATCTACATGAGACTTGTTAGAGGAGCTGATAATAAACTTTGGTTTATGAATCACATCGCCTCGTTATTTCAAGCTCCTCTACACTGGTGACCCCGACGCGAGAATGGACCAGAGGCGTTCCCCCGCGATCAACTCATCTGTGGCGACCCAGGCAGACGCCGGCGCCCATGCAGACAGGGGAACAGATGGACGACGTTCCCCCATGGCAGAAGTGATAGAGAGGGCTCAACCGAGCACCAGCGCCGCGGAGAGAGCCGAAGCAAGCCACTCTCACCCTGCGGACACATCAGTGACGGTCCACACAAACGCCGTCACCGTCAAGCTGCCGGACTTCTGGCAGGAAGACCCTGCCTCGTGGTTTCAGCAAGCTGAAGCCCAGTTTGCACTTGCGGGCATCACGGCTGACGATACAAAGTTCTATCACATCGCCGCCAAACTCGACGCCGCCACTTCGAGATGTGCGCGGAGCATAATCCAGCGGCCGCCGGCCCAGGACAAATATAAAGAACTGAAAGTGACCATCGTGGCAAATTACGCCCCCTCAGCCGAGGACAGAGCCGAGAGGATCCTGGCGGTCTACGGCCACAGAGGAGGCAGACCCAAGGCCCTCATGGAGGACTTGTTGCAACTTAAAGAAGAGGACAATGACAACTTCCTCTTCCATTTCATATTCCTCAGTACGCTGCCGCCACACATGAGAGGGACGCTTGCCAACATGCGATGCAGCACCCAGCAAGACTTCCGCACGCTGGCTCACGAAGCTCAACGGCTCGTCAACGCCTGCAAGGAGCAGACACCCACAGCAGCATCCGCAGACCTCAACGCTGATGTCCGGAGCCACGAGGAGCCACAAATCACCGAGCAGAATCAGCCCGCGGTGACAGCGACACGGCCAAGAAGCAACAGACGGAGCGACGTTCGTTATTTCCACCACCGCTTCGCCGAGAAGGCTTACAAATGCGTTCCCCCCTGCAAATTCACGATTTCGGGAAAACGCCGAAGCCGAGAGCCGTTAACAGCGGAGGTTCTCGGCAAAAAAAGCAAGCTTTTATATGTGACGGACGGACACACCGGCAAGCGGTTCCTTATCGACACGGCAGCTCAACTAAGTTTTGTCATGCCCTCCCAAGCAGACCGGGCCATGGGCCCCCGGGGCAATGGAGCGGTGGCAGCCAAAGGCTCCATCATCGACACTTTTGGCGAAAAGAGCCTGTCCCTCTGCATCCATGGCCGCAACTACAGATGGACATTTGTTGTAGCGGCGGTGAGTTTTAACTTGTTGGGCGCAGATTTTTTGTGTGCACATGGGTTATTAGCTGATCTAGCGAACAGACGCTTGGTTAATGCACTGTCCTTTGCTTCTATTCCCTGCTCAGCTCGACTTTCTCCACCACCCGTGCAGGCTAGCGTCACCACAGCAGGAGGTAAGTTTGATCAACTCCTCACCCAATTTCCAGCACTCACAATTCCCAAATTCTCAGCCACAGTGGCTAAACACGGGGTCGAACACTTTATTCCCACAACGGGCCCACCCGTGTTCGCCAAAGCTCGGCGCTTAGATGCGACCAAGCTCGCCATAGCTCGGGACGAGTTTACTACCCTTGAAAAATTAGGCATTATCAGACGCTTGAAAAGCCCCTGGGCGTCACCACTTCACATGGTCCCGAAATCCGACGGTTCTTGGAGACCGTGCGGCGATTACCGCAGATTAAACAATGCGACAGCGCATGACCGCTACCCAATTCCTCACATTCAAGATTTTTCACTACATCTGGCGGGTGCGCGCATTTTTTCAAAAATAGACCTGGTCCGCGGTTATCATCAAGTCCCAGTTTGAGCAGAGGACATTCCTAAAACAGCTGTAATAACCCCCTTCAGCCTTTTTGAATTTTTGCGGATGCCTTTCGGCCTCAAAGGCGCTGCTCAAACCTTTCAGCGGATGATGGACGCAGTATTACGCGACCTCCCTTTTGTTTTCGTCTACCTCGACGATATGCTGGTAGCCAGCCCGTCTGAGGAAGAACACGAGCGGCATCTCACTATGGTTTTTCAGAGGCTAGAAGAGCACGGGTTAATAATCAATCCAGCCAAATGCAAATTCGGCGTGTCACAAATTGATTTTTTAGGACACAGAGTTTCTCCGAAGGGGGCAGTCCCACTGCCAGACAAAGTTCACGCAATAAAAAGTTTCCCACGGCCACAAACGGTCAAATTGCTGCAAGAATTTTTAGGAATGGTTAATTTTTACAACCATTTCCTCCCCCACGCAGCTCAGCTCATGCAGCCCCTATATGACGCGCTCAGAAAACAAAAAGCTTCCAACGCGGTCAAATGGACCCCAGAGCGCGGACGCGCCTTCGCGGAAGTAAAAAGTGCCCTAGCTAATGCCACATTGTTGGTTCACCCTGATCCCTCGGCCCGCATTGCGCTAACCACAGACGCTTCGGACCTGGCCATAGGGGCAGTTGTAGAACAACATGTCAGCGGAATCTGGCAACCTTTGGCATTCTTCAGCAAATCGCTAAACCAAACTGAGTGTAAATACAGCACTTTTGACAGGGAGCTGCTAGCGCTTCATTTATCCATCCGCCACTTCCAGTTCTGGTTAGAAGGGCGGCGTTTCATGGCTTTTGTAGACCACAAACCGCTCACCTTTGCGATGGCTAAAATTTCCGAACCGTGGTCAGGCAGGCAACAAAGACAGCTAGCTGCGATTTCAGAGTTCACCACAGACATTCGACATGTGGCAGGCAAACTTAACGTGGTAGCAGACTGCCTCTCTCGTGCTGTGACATCGCCAGAGCGCGAGGAGACAGATTATACTACCGCAGCCGCAGAGCTTTTCACCAACACGGACACATACGCAGCACCAATCCACGCAGGGATAGATTATGCAGCCATGGCAGAGGAGCAAAGTAGCGACGCGGATGTGCGCACACTCCTGTCTGGACCAACAGGGTTAAGGCTGGAGGAAAGGGGTTTACGTGACGGTGTGCCCCCCCTAATATGCGATATCTCACCCGGCTGACCTCGTCCGTTAGTCCCGGCTGCATGGCGCCGCCGTATTTTCGACTCGATTCACTCCCTCGTGCACCCAGGTGTGCGCGCTTCGGTTAAAATGGTCGCCGAAAAGTTTGTGTGGCCTGGCCTGCGCAAAAACGTAAAAGAATGGGCAAAAACTTGCATTTCTTGTCAGCGCGCCAAAATACACAAACACACAAAAGCCTCTCTGGAGCCTTTTCCAATCCCTGCTAGAAGGTTCGACCACGTTCATGTCGACCTCGTGGGGCCGCTACCTTCCTCCCAAGGTTTCACACATCTGTTAACAATGATAGACCGCACCACGCGCTGGCCAGAGGCAGTCCCTCTGGCGTCAACCACAGCGGAGGAAGTCGCTCGCGTTTTTTTGACAAACTGGGCGGCACGTTTCAGCGTCCCATCGGACATCACGTCCGATAGGGGGCCTCAATTTGTCTCGGAGCTTTGGTCAGCCATGGCCAGCAGCTTAGGGGTGACAATTCACCGCACCACCGCTTATCACCCTCAGGCTAATGGGTTATGCGAGTGTTTTCACAGATCTTTAAAGGCCGCCCTCAGAGCCTCACTAACGGATACAAATTGGGTAAATAAACTTCCCTGGGTTTTATTGGGGTTGCATGCTGCGCCCAAAGAGGATCTAGATGCCTCTCCAGCAGAATTAGTTTTTGCACAACCTCTCAGGCTCCCAGGTGAATTTTTACCAGAGAACCCAGAGACAGGGCATCTCCCTGCCCCGAGGTTTTTAGGCAGCAACTGACCGGACTCTCTCCCCGGACCGGCACATCACTCTTTTCCACGGGTTTTTGTCCCACAAGCTTTAAAGAACGCTGAATTTGTTTTTGTTAGGCATGAAGCTTTAAAACCAACTTTCCGCCCACCATACAATGGGCCATTCAGAGTGCTGGAACCTGGTGATAAACACTTTGTGCTTGATTTTGGGGATAGAAAAGAAACAGTCAGCATTGACAGACTTAAACCTGCCTTCTTGTTGAGAGACGAGCCTGCACGGTTGGCGAGAGCACCTCGGCGGGGTAGACCCCCCAAGAGAAAAGACTCAGCCCCCCTGCAGGGAACAAATAATCACTCTCCTTCCCAAGCTGCAGATTCCTTACAGGAAGGTCCCAGCAGGACGCCCAAGCGGACCCACAGCAGATTCGGGAGAAGATTAAAACCCAGGCGGCACAGAGACTGATGCAAACTACTCAACAGTTGTTCACTAATTGTGCTGTAACAGTTTAGGACTGACTTGTGATTTTACTATGCTGTTATGATTACCACTGAACTCTCTTAGGAGCATGGCTGCTGGAAAGTTTCTTCTGTGGCAAGAGGTGTAGCAGTTAGTATGTCATAATAATTATCTTAAACTGTGAATTTTTCTATTGTCCTTTTCTTAGTCGTTTGGGGGGGGCTGTGGTCTATATTAATCATATATTCCATAACCTACATATGCTTAAGCATGTGAGAATGTTTCGTGATTACATATGTAAGGCGACTTCACACCTCAGAACAGGACAAAGAGTCTCAACCGCCATTGAAGATCAAAGAGCATCCAAGGCACTGCGGTGGAGACCGGATGGGTTGCCCTGACCCCCCAGGGCCAGGCGGAGGAGTACGAAGACAATGGGGGGATTAAGATAATGAGGGATGTCAGCTTTTGATATGCATGTCTTTTGTTATGTGCAAGTATAAGTTCGTAGAGCCGAAGGTGTTCGCTCTCTTACTTCTTCTGCTGCTGCGTCTAGATGAGACTTGTTAGAGGAGCTGATAATAAACTTTGGTTTATGAATCACATCGCCTCGTTATTTCAAGCTCCTCTACACCCAATAATAAAAAATAAAGTTAGGTAGGTCCAAACCTCCTGCCTCCTTTGGTACCTTCAAGTACTTCCTTTTCATCCTAGGATTTGAACTGTTCCAAATGAATGATGAAATCAACCGGTCTAGTTGTTGGAAAGCTGTTTTAGATATAAATATGGGGATCATTTGGAATATATATAAAAATCTTGGCAGAATTGTCATTTTTACTATATTTATCCGGCCTGCTAATGAAATGGGTAAGTTCGACCATTTTTTAATGTCTTGAGCTGTCCGTTCAATTAATTTTCTAAAATTATGATTATATAATCCACCTATTGAAAGAGTCATCTTAATGCCTAGATACGTGAATATATTCTTTTCTAATTTAAACGGAAATCCAGAGTAATCACAATCTACATCGTTAATAGTGAATAACAAACTCTTAGAGTAATTAATTTTATAGCCTGAGAGATAACCAAAATTATCTAAGATACATAATAATTTTGGTATGGTTCTTTCTGGGTTAGATACGTACACTAGTAGATCGTCTGCATACAGCGATACCTTGTGAAGTTTATTGTCCCGTGAAATGCCTCTTACCCCGTCTTCTTTTTTTTTGAATGAATGAATGAATGAATGAATGAATTTATTCATTCATTCATTCATTCATTCAGTCTTCTTTTCTAATCGCTATGGCCAGCGGTTCAATCGCTAGGTTAAATAGGTAAGGAGAAAGGCTGCAGCCCTGTCTGCAACCCCTGTAAAGCCCGAAATAATCAGAGAATGTGGTATTTGTTCATACTGCTGCCATAGGGGAATCATATATTATTCTGATCCAAGCTTGAAATGATGGACCAAAACCAAATTGTTCTAAAACAGCGAATAAGTATTGCCATTCGACACGATCGAACACCTTTTCGGCATCTAACGAAATTACTGTTTCTGTTTCTTCGGATGTATGTGGTATATACAGTATATTCAGAAGACGACGCATATTATAAAAAGATTGCCGGCCCTGTATAAAACCAGTTTGGTCATTGTTCACTGATGCTATAACTGTCTCAATGCAAGTGGCCAGAATTTTTGTAAGAATTTTATAGTCACAGTTTAACAAACTTTGACAGCAGGGGATTCCTTCTAGCTCCCCGAGCTCTTATTGTGACAGCGCCCGGTGGAGCTCCCTGCTGTCAGAGTCAACAGCTGTGCTGCATTCGGGGTCATTAGTGACCGGGGTTAAAAGCAGGTGCTGAATGCACCCCGATGCAGCAGTCTCTGTTAAACTTCCTGTTTGGAAACGTTCTGTTAAGGTACGTTCTGTTAAACTTCCTGTTTGGAAACGTTCTGTTATGATACCTTCTATTATGATACCGTCCGTTATCCTTCGCCTGTGATTCTACCGTCACATCGTCTGACGCATCGGGCGTTCCCTGGCTCAGATGCTGTTTGTAAGTTTCCCTGTTATTGTCCTACCCGCACTGTCGTGTGTGTTACTCTCTGTTCCTGCACTTCTTAATAAAACATCACTGCAACTCACTGGTGACTGCTGGCGTCTTATGGTGGCTCGTGAGGGCCACCGCAACAATGAGGGTCAGAGATGGTTGATGAAGAGATAAATGGAACACCCTTCTTGATCATAATGGCTGAGCCCCGTGCTCTGCTCTCATATCTCAAACTAAAAATCTGTCCAATCCAGGCTTTTTTTAGTCTAGCATGTTCGCTTGCATTTCCTGTAGAAACATGATATCAGAACCAAGAGATTTTAAATGTCCCAGAACCCTATTACGTTTCACAGGATTATGAACTCCTTTCACTGTCATGCGGTGACCCTTGCAGATCACCATAAGATGCCAAGAGTCACGGGTGAGTTTCGCAATGATGTTTTATTAACAAAACAAGACAGGACACAAGGCTATGAGCCGCTAAGGCAAAAAACACACACTGAGCGATACAAGGGCTCATAGGGCTAACCCCAGCCACTACGAGCTAAACTATGACAAGACAAAAATGGAAACAAACCTAGCATGAAGGTCTAACGAGGCCTCACGAGGATTGTTTGACGATTGTTGATTTAAGGTCGACTTAGGTTGACTTATGCTCACGCAATTGGACTGCCGTCAGTGCCCGACTTATAAAGGCGAACACTAACGAGCAGTAATGACAGAAAGCTGACCGGCCTTGACAGGCGGAAGCCCCACCGAGCGCCTTCACAATAAGAGCCCGGTGAGGCCAGAATACAACCCACAGCTGTCAAGGCCGGCAGCGAGCCATGCGTGGCCCGAGCGTGGACAGAACCAGCGCTCGGGTCGTAACAGTACCCTCCCCCGAAGGCGGGCTTCCAGAACGCCCATGGACCACCCTGCCCCCCTACCCCCATCCCAGGGTGGGCGGCTGGGGGTAGGTCCAGAGGGAGAGAGACCAAACCCAGAATCAATGCAATAACCAGAAAAAAACTAAACACAGGACAATGACAAGAAAAACCAAATACTCAATGACAAGAAATACCAAATCCACAGACTAAATTAAACACTCAACTAACGATTACAGAAAATTGCACAGGATATCATGGAGAAACAAGAAAACAGAATTACTGGGTCAGAAAAACTAAATACAGGACAATGACAAAAAATACCAAATACTCAGATTAAATACTCAAATCAGATTAAATGCTCGAATAATTACAGCAACAGCACAGGACAGAAAGAGAAAATTAAATCCTTGCCCACATGTTTCACAAGAAAATGGCTTCTCAGCTGTGTGAATGCTCAAGTGAAACTTCAAATAACCAAATACAGGAAAAACAGAACAACTGACTCATACTTAACTATGCGCAAAATAAAATAGAGCAACTGCAAGACATGGAGGAATACAGAATATCAAGAAAAACAAAACCGGACAATAACTGGATCAGGACATCACCAGAAAATAACCACTACCCCCCCGACAGTTTATGCCGACCGGTGGAGACCCGGTGCCATAGGAACAGTTCAGGCGGTCTCCCCGCGTCCAACGGCCAGCAGGTGGTCATGGGAGGCGGAACATGAGCAGGCGGCTCACCACAGTCCAACGCCCAGCAAGTCCGCTCCTCTGGTGGCCGAACCAGGTCGCCCAACAAAATACATAACACGTCGGGTGGCCAACCCAGGGCGCCGAACCAGCGAAGCAGTCCCTCAGGCGGCCGACCCATGTCCCTCAGCCACCAGTCCCGGGGAAAAACAGCCCACGGCGGCCTCCCTGACGAGGACAAAACTTGGGAGAGCCGGGGTGAGCGAACAGGGACCTCCACGGCTCCCGGTGATGATGCGCAGGGGCGATGACCGAGACGAGGGACAAGACCAGGATGAGCCCGTAATCTGTCCGACGGCGAAAGGTCTGCAGCTCCTCCCCCGTCCGTGGACCACACCGGCGCTGCACCTCCGCTGGACCCCGATTGAGTTTCGGCTGCACCCACGTCGGGCCCCGATTGGGCCAGAACCGCACCTGCGATGGACCCCGATTGGGCCTCTGGTGCACCCACGTCGGACCCCGATTGGGCCACAGCAGCCTCCACAACGGACCCCGACTGGGTCGGTGCAGCTCCGCTGACGATCTCCACCCCCGAACCTGGGACTTCCAACCCAGTGACTCCGACTGGTTCCATGCCGGCGACACTGCAACGAGGCTCACAAACAACAAGAAAACCAGGATCAGAATCACCAGTAGCAACAGAACCCAGCGAGACGAGCTCGGGCTCAGCAGACGGCTGCTCCTCACTCGCCTCCCCGAGAGGCAGGCAAAAATGCTCCAAAACAGGGGACAGAGACACAAGAGGGAGCACTTGCCTGCACTTGGGTTCTGTTGCCACCCAGGACTTCGACGGTCCAGGTTCAGGGCAGCGATTCTCATCAGCAGGCTCCAACTCAGATGTGTCGGGCTCCGCAACTGGCAAGATGTCGTCTGCAGCCTGAGGTTCCTCCCGCGCTGCTGTCCACGCCAATAACCCGTATGGCGTGGGGGTAGAGGACACTCGGCCCACTGGCTCGGACCGCTCCGGTGAGGAGACCTGGGGACGCTTCATCGTCGGCTCAGACTCCGGGCCGCAGTCTGCTCTTCTCCTCCATCCACGACATGGCTGCAGGGCCGGATCCAGGCTTTCCAGCACTGCAGGCCCCCTCTTCATCCGACGACGTTGGCCTGGCGTGGCGGACCGCTCAACGGGAGGGGGGGACACAGAGGCAGCAGGTTTAGTCATTATCTCTACAGCAGGTGGAGGGAGCTCAGGGGGCTGCGAACCCCGAACTCCGCCCCCAGGAGTCAGACAAGGCAGGTTACAAACATGATGTAATAAATTAACATGCACTTGCCTTTCTCCCGGAGGAGGGGTGGTTCCTGCTGTAGGGGACGTTGTTCCTCCTTCTCCCCGCTGGATGGCGACAGAGGGCCCCCTGGAAGGACGAGGTGGAGCCGCTCTCAGAGGTTCGCTGACGGGCTTTGCCGGCAACAGGTCCAGCCGGGGATTCTGCTGAGGATTGCCTGGGCCGCAGCACTGACATCGTCGTCGGCCCCCAGATGGCGCAAACTCCTGGACCGGGTCAAGGGCAGGAGCGGGATCCCAGCACGGGGAGCGAGGATGCCTCCTCCGCTGCTTCCTGCTGTAGTCCTCCTCCACCATACGGAGTATCTCGCGCTGTGCGGCGATGTCAGCCCTCCTCGCGTCAACTTCAGGGCGGTCAGCGTAGCGGGGAGAAAGATGATTAAGCGTATCCTCAGCGCAGTCCAGGTATCAGCGTACCTCGCTGTCGTAGTCGAGGAGGGAAGCAGAGATGAGCATTTCATCCACGTATTCCAGGATGTCCACCAGCTCGTGGCTCGGACTCCGAGCGCGGCCCGTCCGCTACGGCATTCCTCCAGCACACCGTACCCAGACAGGAAAAGAACAAACGTCCAAAAAAGCAAAAACTCACGGTGAAAAAGGC
Organism: Pholidichthys leucotaenia; assembly: GCA_020510985.1. Taxonomy (NCBI): domain Eukaryota; kingdom Metazoa; phylum Chordata; class Actinopteri; order Cichliformes; family Pholidichthyidae; genus Pholidichthys; species Pholidichthys leucotaenia. The sequence goes on along the minus strand of CM035842.1, from coordinate 254,438,932 downwards.
GTCTCGGTGTGGCGTCTCCGTTTAGACGTCTGGCGGGAGCATACTGTCATGCAGTGACCCTAGAGGCTCACCATAAGACACCAAGAGTCACCGGAGAGTTTTGCAATGATGTTTTATTAACAAAACAAGACAGGACACAAGGCTATGAGCCACTAAGGCAAAAAACACACACTGAGCGATACAAGGGCTCATAGGGCTAACCCCAGCCACTACGAGCTAAACTATGACAAGACAAGAATGGAAACAAACCTGGCATGAAGGTCTAATGAGGCATCACGAGGATTGTTTGACGATTGTTGATTTAAGGTTGACTTAGGTTGACTTATGCTCCTGCAATTGGACTGCCGTCAGCGCCCGCCTTATAAAGGCGAACGCTAACGAGCAGTAATGACAGACAGCTGACCGGCCTTGACAGGCGGAAGCCCCACCAAGCACCTTCACAATAAGAGCCCGGTGAGGCCAGAATACAACCCACAGCTGTCAAGGCCGGCAGTGAGCTATGCGTGGCCCGAGCGCGGACAGGACCAGCGCTCGGGTCGTAACATTCACATTCTAACTCAGGAAATGAAGAGAGCTTAGAGTATGAGTGTCAGACATTGAACCTTTATCAAAACACAAAAGAAAGAAAAGCAAGTGATCCTGTCTACAAACGAACAAGAAAAAAATTAAAAAAATTAAAAATAAAGTCTTGAGACCCCATGCCGATCCAACAAATCCTTCAGGATCGCATTTCTCTTTGTTGGTATGACACATTCAATGCATATAGAAAAAAGGAAAAAAAGTCTAGTTAGCCTAATTCTAACTGCTGTATTGGTTTAAGGCTTCCAACATATGATATTGTCCTAAACTAGTGATTACCCATGTCAACTGTAAAACATTTATTGATTCACAGAGTATTTAGCGAATACTTGCTGTGAATAGCAAAAGAACATTCAAATTGTGGAAGCTTTAGGTGTAATTTAAAGGTTTTTCTGCTAGTCTTCATTCTTCGTTTTTCAACAGGAAAGGGATAGCATTCACAATTGTTTTTTTCTTTTTCACTAGGAATTAGATTTGCCAAATTAACAAGGAATCATAACATCACCATTACCTTTCAGTTTAATAAATCCTTGGTGACATATGCAATATGTAATAAAAAAACAATAATTCACTTGTGTTTCTTAACATTACACGTTAAAATAAACAACTGGGATAAACATTTAAGGGACACAAAAAATAATGATGATCACTGGAACATTAGAAAAGTCAATTTATGAGGTGATAAAATTTGAACTCCTGTTGGTGTAAATACTGAAGGTGCAGATGGGGAAGCTGTCAGGCTTTCCCCAAATTTTTCTTTGCAGGATGGCACCGACATTTGATCTTTGTGGGAGATGGGGGGAGGCCAGACAGGCTCATTGGCTGGAGGGACCACAGGGGGAAGGACCTCTTAAGCTGACAAGCATTTTTTTAAGCTAAGTAGAACAAATGACATTGCAAATGACATGAAGCATCGCAATTTAAATGACTCTGACTTTAAAAATGTAGTGTTCATATGACTTCACACTACAGGATACATCTGATGCCACTCATCACATTATGGTGTGACTATATCACATTTCAGAAATGTGACAGTAATAAGGAATGTGTTTTCCAGATGCTCAGCCGTGGCCAAGCTGAGCCTCGGGACTACAGTCCACCCCATAATTTACCAAGGAATGTATAAAAAGAGGCATTCTTTGTACAAAATTAAGTCAAATTCTAATTAGGAAAAAATGTCCACCTTTCCATTGACTGAAGGAGTGTGACACAACCTTTCACAAGGATTCACTTACACACATTCAACCTGTCTGTGTTCAACTGGACAAACTGATCTTAGTTATCAATGCTAAATCACATTAAATATGCACAGACAGCTATATTGCTTTTTCCTAAAAGGAATTTGTAAATTAGTTCAAGAGACGTCATAAAAGAAACCATGATTATTGAAACCTCATTTTGAAGGAGCTGTACTACTCACAAATTTTTATCTAAATTGACTGCGTGTAACACATAAAAGTGGTAACATGCTTCCTTCCAGTAAAAGACACTACCCATCAAGCAAATACCCTGTAACTTTGCTGCATGTGCATCTCCATGCATCAAAAGGGGGGTACCAAAGAAATTAATTAGCAAAAAATAATTAGCAATCCTCAGAGAAATAGATAATACATAAAAAAACTATCAATAGATGATCAAAAATGAAGAAAAAAATATAAATGAAACCGCTTGGTAATGAAATCACAACATTCAATAGGAGAAGTTAAAAGTTACATCAATAAATTTCCAGATATTTAAAGGGGACCTGTGGTGGTCGTGAAAACGCATTCAACTTGAAAACATTAGGCAAAGTATTCGTTATTTGGGTAAATAATTGTTGCCAGCCATCTACCACCAGAGATATATGCAAATACGGCCGCCGGCATGGCCAGCCAATGAAAACTATGCACGCCGCCCTGACACATGCGGATGTGACGTCACACCGTTGATACTGAAAAGTCAATACTCAGCATGTACCAGCGACTAGGGTGCTTTTGTCAGTGTTTTTGTTCTATTATGGCTGAATTGTCGGACTCTGAGGAAGAATTCGGGCAACATGGTTACAGGTTTGAGCCAGAAAGGTCTTCTGAGGGTGAAAGTGACGAAGTGGTCCTCACACACAATGGAATTTCGTCCCAAAGGAAACGTCTACAGTGAGTGACCTGTTCCGAGATTGTGCAACCACTTTTCCGTGACGATCGTCCGACAAGGTGTGCTGGGTTTGGGTACACAAAAGAAGTGTTTCTCTTTGTTTTTTCGCTTATTATTGAGACATCCAAAGGCTTTACATTCCGCCATGTTGCGAAATCCATATCACATTGTATGTTTTTGTTGTTACAAGAGCGCTGTCTGCTGATCTGTATATACTTTTATTTATTTATTTATTTTGTACTCATTTTAGTTCTGCATTTAATTTGAACTCTGAGTTTGAAATAAACGTTTGAATTTGAATTTGAATATCCCGAAAGCCACTGATCAGCCGGGCACTCCAGGCTCAGCCAATATTGATCCAGATCGCGGTATCAACGTTACTACGTCACAGGAAGCGTCCTGGCAGGCCATGTAGCCGCCAGTATGGCTGCGCGCATGTTTTGCTGCCATAGCTGAACCAGCACATCGGCAATGGATTTATATTGCATTGCCTTGAACTTGAACTTGAACTTGAACTAGAAAGTGAGACAGGGGCTCAATATAATATCTTTATTTTCATGACCACCACAGGTACGCTTTAAGGAAATATCTGTAGATTATTGTAAAGGAATATCATGTTTATAAAGAACAAGGTAAACTGATAAGGAAGAAAACCATGCAAATATATGAGAAAAGTTCCAAATGTCTAAGGAAAGTCCAGCTTGTGCTGAATTTATGTTTACTGTGGGACTTAGTTTAGAATCTACTACAAAGACAATACAGATTCTTACTCAATTAAGGGGAAAATGCCTTAGGGAGCTCAAAGCAAAATAATTCAATCTTCCCTGCATAAACTTAGCTTTTTTTCAAAACCTTTGCATGGATCTCATTGAACTAAATAAGAGTGAAGGTAAAAAAATGTTTAGAAATTATTTACACACTTATTGAACATACAAAGGTTTTACCATACACTAATTTAAATATTGCTACTTATTTATGTTGTTTATATTGTTTTAACTAAAGCAATATCATGATTTAAAATAGCTGAAATGATTTACTTAGATAATGGAAATGGAATACACTGCAAACCAAATCATGTCACTTTTTAGTGTAGTTCCTAAATTATTAGTACCAAACATTTACCTAGGAAACCATTTAGCTTACCACCAACAATTTTCAAGATTAGTATAATGTTCAAATAAGAAAATAGGGAGATTGTGAATGACAAACCCTATTATTGAAGCCATTTTAAATTAGGTGATGAGGAAGGGTTTCTGGGTGATTATATGCAAAGAATTAACTTGAAATAAATTGAATTAACTGCCTTAATGTGGCATTTAATTCAATATTAGACTCGATAGGGTTTTCTCAGAAAGTAGGAAATTCTACTCATTATCTCCACCATATGTTAGACCTTGTTCTGACATATGGCATAGAAATAGAAAATCTGGTAGTGTCTACTCATAACCCTGTACTGTCAGACCATTGTCTGTTAACCTTTGATTTTACTATTTCTGACTATTTGGCTCCTAAAGAAAAACAGTACTACTGAGGCGGATGATAAAATAAAGGCAGCGATGTGAGGTTTTAAGTAGGTTTATTATCATACCGCCTTCACTGGGCTCACTCCATGAGCGAGCCCTCGGGCTCTCCAGCAAAGAGACACAGAGTGTGTGTGTCAGCAGCAGTTGGAGGAATGACAGAGTGGGCATGGATTTCAGTGAGCTTATATACCCAGTCATAGACAATACATGAAAGGCATGGTATCATCAAAGAGACTGCAGACAGGCATGAGACATTTGCATTTGAGAGACACAGTGAGGACAGGATGCATGAACACAATGCATGAATGGCACATTAACATCACAGTAGTGAAACAATGCATGAATGGCACAACACAGCAGTGAAGCGGAAAAAGCCAGAAGTAGCAGGCTGTCTGTAGACATTAATACACACATTGCCGTGCCTGTCCCTAGTCTGTTGTGGGGGTTATCCCAAACCGCCACACGCTCCCCCCCAGAGGGCTCAGTGGGCGACCGAGGCCTCGATAGTCCAGTTGGACTATCGAGGCTTCCAGACGTGAAGCCCCCAATACACATACAGTCATACATATGTGGGAAATATGAACTCAATATATGCGCCACAATACTACCATTACACAATATGAAAATGCCTATTCTATGCACAATATATGTATTATATATACTTTATATGTAAAATAATAATTTCTTGTGTCCTTGCCTGATTGGCTGCTGATTCACCACCTCACATGCCTAAACATTTAAAAAAGCTCCTCTGAAGTGCAGTTTGTGATGTCTTGCCTCTCCGAGTGTCTTGTACTGAGCGTGCTTTTGGATTTGGACTATTTGGAAATGGATGGGGGTAGAAAGCGTCCCAGGTCAGCTGTCTGGGATCACTTCGACCTTCTTCAGGGAAAAAACTTTAAATACTGTGGTGAAAGGAAGCAGGCCTTCCTTCTCCAACATTCAGCACAGAAAAGGTTCTCCCTGGTCTCTGTGCATTCTCCTTTTATACCTTTAATTCCATACATTGAGACCGTAATACATTGTTTGGAACAAAGACCTGTGTGACACATTAACATAACATCACGCCGGCACCACTTCTCACGCCCTTCCTCTTCTAGCGGCTCCGGCGTTCTCTCCTCTCCCCGGGGGCGAATAGTCCTTACTGTCCTGACTGAGACCCCTCGATGACACTTCCTCCTTCAGTCCATTGTTCCCCCTTTCCCCAGCTGCCTTCTCTAGGTGGAGAATCCCCCACCCGTACCACCACAATGTATGCATTGTATGCAACATCTTGCATTTTATAATAATACAACAACTATGTGGGGACACCTACGGACAAACCATCCTGACGCCTGCATTCCTAGCACAACACAACCGAGTGCTGAATCAAGCCATGTCCAGTAGAGTGTTTATGGTATGTATTCATGGTCTTTTAATGCACATACATGCATACATTTATTATTTATACACATTTATTATTATTTACAATAAATATAATATGCATTTGATCACTAAAAGAAGCTATATTGTGGTACATTTGCATATAGTTACATATATTTACAATATTTACCATACAATACATCAAGTTGCATGGCAGTGTTCTGTCATATTGGCTGGACAAGCAATCTCAGTGCAACATGCAATCACCAAGCAAACACACAAAAACGTTTGACCACTTATTAGAATATTCAAAATAGCAATCTTGAGGAAAAACGCCAGTCACTCACCAGATAAGCAGGAGCCCTGCGGAGGATAGACGAGGCTGGTTAGTGAGGAATGGAGAATGAATGGGAAAACAAATAGTACCACTCACGTGAGAGATAGGAGGAGACCAGCACAGAACCCAGTGAAGGAGATGAGCCAGCAGGCAGAACTGCCAGACGGGTATGATGAACGGGTCTGACTGGGCGGAGAAGGAAGGCTGCTTAGAGATGGAGCAACAGGCTGGCGAACGCACCAAATCCCTGCAGATGCATCGCTTCGTTGGCAGCATCCTGGAAAAGGTGGAGGAGAGGAGATTGTTAGATAATGTCATAGGAGACACAACCGTTTACTAAGGAGCTGTCTGCTGAGCAGTATACCCAAACGAGCCAGCATTGAATCACTGAAGATTGCTTCCTTATAAATGCTGGCCAAGCAGGAATCAGCAGGTGCGTCTGATGAGGGAGCCGGTGAACAGGAAGGAGGGGGTGAGCGTTCGCCAGCACATGACAGTGCCCCCCTCTAAAAGAACGCCTCCTGGCCATCACCCAGTCTTCTCCGGGTGAGCACGATGGTAGTCCCGGACCATCCCTTTGTCATAGATCTTGGACCAGGGGACCCATGACCAATGCTCTGGGCCATAGCCCTTCCAGTTGACGAAATACTGGAAGCCCCGACCTCGACTACGTACATCCAAGATCTCCTTCACGGTATACGTGACATGTCCGTCAAGGACCCTGGGAGGAGGGTGCGGCTTTGGGAGAGGACAGAGTGGGCTGGAAGAGAGGCTTCACTTTGGAGACGTGGAAGGTAGGGTGCGCGCAGAGCGTCTATGGAAGCTGGAGCTGGACAGCAGAGTCGTCGACATTGCCTGTGACGGGGAAGGGGCCCACGAACCAGGGAGAGAGCTTGCGACACTCTGCCTTCAGTGAGACCTGGTCTGCGGCCATCTAGACCTGCTGTCCTTTCTTGTAGCTCGGTGCCAGGACCCTCTTGCGGTCAGCGTAGCGCTGATTGCGCTGGGTGGCACGCTGAAGTGCTGCTCTGGTGGATCTCCAAGCTCGGCGGCAGCGGTGAAAGTGGGCCCCCACGGACGGCACCGCAACCTCTCTCTCAGCCATAGAGAGTGGTGGTGGGGGGGTTGTAGCCCACAGACACCTCAAAAGGTGATCGGCCCATAGCTGAGGAGACCGTGGAATTCATTGAATATTCTACCCAGGTTAGGTGGGAGCTCCATGAAGCAGGGTCGTCGGCTGCCACACAACGAAGGGTGGCCTCCAAGGACTGGTTGGCATGCTCAGCCTGCTCATTGCTCTGGGAATGGTAGCTGGAGGTGAGGCTGATGGTGGTACCCAGACAGTGACAGAAGGCTTTCCAGACTCGTGATGGGAACTGCGGACCCCAGTCAGACACGATGTCATAGCAATACCATGTTATCTGATGACGTTGTAGGAAAAAAGCTCTGCTGTCTTGGCGGTGGACGGCAGCTTGGGGAGGGGAACCAGGTGTACGGCCTTGGGGAACCTGTCCACAGTGGTCAAAATCACTGTATTGCTGTGGGAAGGGGGAAGACCAGTGACAAAATCCATAGTGATATGAGATCAAGGCCGACTGGGGATAAGGAAGGGGTGAAGAAGACCAGCGGGGGAGGGGGGTGGAGGAAGACTTGTTCCGGGCACACGTCTGACAGGCTTTAACATACTCCTGCACGTCCTGCCGCAACGAGGGCCACCAAAACGCTCACCTGATAATGTCAATAGTCTACACCACCCCTGAGCGGCAGGCAAAATGTCCAGTGTGCCCCCACTGGATGACTTTGCTGAGGAGGGCAGCAAAGACGTACAGGCAGTTGGGGGGGCAGCCCACTGGTTCGGGGTCTGAGAACTGGGCCTGGCAGACTCTATTCTCGATCTACCAGGTGAGGGCTCCCAGGACGCATGAAGGCGAGAGAATGGACTGGAGGCGGGAAGGGGGGTCAGCCACGTCCTGACTGAACTGTCTGGAGAGAGCATCAGGCTTCCCGTTACGGGAGCCGGGCCTATAAGTGACAGCAAAGTTAAAGAGCTGGAAATAAGGCCAAGCAAGCCTGCCTAGGATTAAGCCGCTGGGCTGACCACAGATACTTTAAGTTCTTGTGATCGGTCCACACAACTACCAGGTAAGCAGCTCACTCCAGTCAGTGTCTCCATTCCTCAAATGCCAATTTAATGGCCAGCAGCTCGCGACCCCTCGATGTCGTATTTCATCTCAGGTGGGGTGAGCTGCCGAGAGAAATACGCACATGGGCGGAGCTTCAAGTCTGGGGGAGAACGCTGAGATAAAACAGCGTCCACCCCCGTTTCTGAAGCATCCACCTCCAGGGTGAATTGGAGCTGAGGGTCGACCTGAGCCACAACTTGTTCGCCAGTGAACAGGCCCTTTAATTTGTTAAAGGTCTACTCAGCTGCCTCGGTCTATACAAATGGCACCTTAACAGAGGTCAGCTTAGTTAAAGGCTGTGCTATCCCACTATAGTTTCGAACAAACATGCAATAAAAATTCGCAAACTCCAAGAAGTGCTGCAGCTGCTTGCGGGAGTGGGGTGTTGGCCAATCTAGCACAGCCTTCACCTTGGCTGGGTCAGCCCTCAGCTCTCCCTCCGCTATGACAAAGCCAAGGAAAGAAGTGGAAGATGTAGAAAATTCACACTTCTCTGCTTTGACGTACAGTTAGCTCTCTAAGAGCCACTGTAACACAGCACTAACATGGGTCTCGTGCTCCTCTGGCGTGCAAGAAAAAATCAGAATGTCATCTAAATAGATGAAAACAAACTGATTAAGCATATCGTGGAGGTCATCATTGATCAAACGCTGGAAAACAGCGGGGGCATTAATTAGCCCAAAAGGCATAACCAAATATTCAAAATGCCCCAGATGTGCTTTGAACACTGTTTTCCACTGTTCCCCCTCGCATATTCTAATTAGATGGTATGCGTTACGTAGGTCGAGCTTAGAGAATACATGTGAATGCTGCAGGAGCTCGAAAGTGGAGTTCATCAGGGACAAAGGGTATTTGTCTTTGACAGTGATGGCGTTAAGTTCCCGATACCGGAACTCCCGATACCGGCGGTAATGCACCTGTAATCTGGTTGCCAACCATCAATGAAATCTAAAAGAAGAAGACAGCAGAACACAAAGTTATGTCAGTGAAATATTCCTGATTCAAACAATGCACAACAGCAGCAACTAGAAAAGCACTTAGAGAGTGCATATCTTCACCAAGGCTCCATCCATCCCTCATGAATGACCTCTAAAATGTAATGGGTTTGTATGTAGGCCACGAGCCAGTTCTGGTGAAAATTGCATCAAAGTTCATCAAAATTGCATCAAAGTCTAGCCAGCAGTTTTGGAGGATTCTTGTTAACACACTGTAAGAAGAGCCTTAGCATAGGTATGGATTCTGCGATCATCACCGAAATGTTATGGGTTCCTCTTTAGCCCAAGGACCACCTCTGGTGAAAATTTAATCCAAATCCATGCAGTAGCTTTTGTGTAATCCTGGTGCACAAATACAAACAAGTGCCTTGGTGGAGGTATGCATTCTTAGATCAGCATCAACATTTAATGGGTTCATCCTTGACACAAGGGCTACCTCTGGTGAAAATTTCATCAAAATCCAAAAGGGAGTTTTTGCGTAATCCTGCTAAAAAGACAAATAGACCATCCTGATCACATTACCTCCTTGGAGGAGGTAATTAAAAACCTTTACAGGTGACTTGAAAGCTACCAAAAGCATGCCTTACCTTTTTTTAGAAGTGCTTTCTTCTGGCCTTCTTTAATGACAAATCCTTCATTATGTCCTTTACGTCCAGCTCACGAATAACGTCATACTCTATAGACATCAATGTGAGGTTACACAGACTGTTTAAGCAGCATGCTTGATCCAGTCTACTTTTTATCAAGCTCTGAGTCTGCTGTCCCACACACGGCTGTCTGATGTAAGCAATGATGGCCTTTCCCAGCAACGTGGCATTTTTTGTGCTGGTCTCCATCTCTCAGCCTGCCTTCTCCACTGGCCTGCTCTCTTTCCGCGGGATCTGGTGATCTTCTCCTCCAGGGGAGTGATTTAATGGCCCACCTGTCTCCTCAGTGCAGTAATTAGAAGCCCCGTCTCCACTTGATGCTCCAGCTTAAAAAAATCTTTTAATCTTTGGGATTTTTTGAGCAATTCATTTTCCCTAAGCTCTTTTCCTCTCAATAATTTTATGAGTGCCACTTTCAGACTTTTTTCTTGACATTTTGACCAAGCTAATTTCTTCTTACCTCTCACTGGTGCTTGCATAGTCACATGTCAAAACAAATCCTCTGATAGGCTATTGTTACATGGTACCATGGGCCGCATGTAAATTGGACCAATCAGCAGCCAGCCACACATAATATCAAGTGATGGACATAGAATTTGACCAATTAACAACAATGTGAGGTTTTTTATTGGCTCATGATAGGCTCTTGATCTCCATTGGCCCCTGGGCTTCAGCCCAGCCTAACCTGTTCATTAAGGTGGCCTTGGGAATGATGATGGTACCAACTGGCTACGTCATCACACTGCTCTCTGTTATAAAATCCCTTTATAACAAAGGTGTTCCATGGGAAAGCTGTAGCCAGGCTGGCCAGGTCTGGTAGGAGGGAAGGGGGTGAAGAAGACAGTGCAGGTACACGGTGGTAAGTCATCTTACTTTGGGGAATGTGGTGGAGAAAAGTGCAGTCCAGGTAATCCAAATCCAAAATCTCTAGGCAAGTCCAAATCCTAGGCAGACACAGGTGCAGGGCATCAGGCAGCCAACAGGGTCTAAAGCAAGCAATGGTCAAGAACACGGCGGTAGTGATGGGACGGCAGACTCCGGAGCTCCAAGGGTGCTTCGAGTTTATCCAGGAAATATTTGGCAAAGCGCATTTTGAGGCCTGTATTGTTGACGTTGTTCCATGTGATTGGGTCAGGAAGCCAGTCATGATTTTGCACGCAACCTGAAATCAAGTGAGCAGCGACACACAATGGAAATCCCTGTCCCTCATGTTTTGCGCTGTCAATGTTTGACTGTGTAAGGGATTTGTGACAGCCAATTTTCACATGGAACCAGCACCAAAAACACAGACTTCTCCCGTTTGGGAACAATTTGTGCGCATTTCTCCCATTGATGTTTTTTTTTTCACACATAGTGAGTACTTATTGTAACTGAGGATCGTGGCCTGCACCTTGGACACAGTCCAAGGACGGATAATTTTTTTTTCACACATAAGGAGTTGTTCAGAACTCCTAAAACAAAGATATGGAGTGATGATAATCAAGTCAGTGGCGGTAATGCACCTGTAAGCTGGTTGCCAACCACCAATCAAATCTAAAAGCAGAAGAACTGGAGTGATGGTTTAGCATCTACTCTACAAGTGGGACGCTTGGCTTCGAATCTCAGCTGAGTTATTCTTGTAACTTTACTTTTATTTGCAAGGTGAAATGTCTGCTGTGTTTCAAAGAGCTTGGATCATTATTACACATCATTAGGCTAAGGCACTATTGCTTTTGTAACCTGCATGAGAATAAGGACAGAGATAAATATACTGTTGAAAAGCTATTATTTCTTAATAAAAATGGATAAGCAGTACAAGCACACCAAGTAACACAGGCACATTCACTGTAGTCAGCCCAGTTTTATTATTTCTTTTTTCCCTTATTATCATTGATATTTTTTAAGACAGCACATTTATTGAAATGGAAAAAATACACATTAAATCAATAATGCCCTTGTAAAAATCTGCATGCTGTATACTTTTTGTCGACTACATGGCCTAGTAGAGCAAATGAAGTTTCATATGAGGCTTCATCTATGTGAACCATTTTGATGGAAAGGCTCAAGTCTTTGAAGAAAGCCTTACCTGCTCATTGCTAAGTGGTAGCCTAAAGGTAAAATATCTGTCTTGCACCTGGAAAGCTGGGGTTCAAGTCCCCATGGGTTTATTCTTATAATTTATTTTTATTTGCAAGGTGAAGTGTCTGTTGTGTTTCAAAATGCTTGAATACAACAGTAACACATCATTATGCTGAGGCACTATTGTGCCCTGGATGACGCTAAGGACAGAGATGAATGTACTGGGAAAGACAGTTGAAAAGCTATTATTTCTTTAAAAAAGTAGCACAAGCACATTCACTGTAGTCACCTCAGTTTTTTTTTTAAATTTCTTTTTTCCCTTATGATCATTGATATTTCTTAAAAGACATTTACTGAAATGGAAAAAAATACACATTAAACCAATAATACCCTTGTAAAAGTCTCCATGTTGTATGTGTTTTGTCCACTAGATGGCCTGGTAGAGAAATGAAGTTTCACATGGCCTAGTGAGCCATTTTGATGAAAGGCCTAAAGTCACCTCATCTGGCCATCACTACACGGCAGGCAAGACAAGATTTAATACAGGGCAGGCAAGGCAAGGATATGGTTGGGTTGAGCATCTACGCAACCAGGCAGACCAATTGCAGAGGCTTCCTTTTAAAAGGTGACCCAAATTGGAAACAGGTATAATCAGAACTGCAGGGAGCTCTAATCAGGGAGGAGAGAGAGAGAGAGAGAGACAAGTACATAGAGCAGGAAGGATCCTTTAAAGTTTACACTGTAGATTGATACGAAAATAAAGGTCTATAAGTTAGGGCTGTACCAAATATCTGATTATCTGACTATTCCTTCATTATGCTGGTATTCAGGTTTCAAATGCAGTATTCAAATACAGTATGTACCCCCCTCCCCCCCCAAAAAAAATTGATTTTAATACCAAATTTATAAAAATACAGATTTAGGAGAAAAGGTTCAGAAATCTACAAGAAAAAAAAAATAGCAACTTGATGATAACGTCTAAATTTTACCTAAACTGTCACAAACTTACATTACTAAATTTGCAATGTATGAAAAAAGATGAAAGATGCCCAAGAATTAGAAATTTAAGAAAACAATCATAACATTTACAAGAAATGCACCAAAATTAACAAAAAAACCCCAAAAAACTAAATTTACAAGCAAGAGTTGCATATTTAGAATAAAAGCTATGTAAATATATAAGAAGTTGTATGTGAGCAAAGTTTTTCTCCTCTGAAGTTTGTGAAGAACAGGCTGAGAAGCTCATTGTAATGAAAGAATTAATGGGCACCGGCATGAGGACACAAGCCGTATGGTGATGTCATCACGCCGAGCCAATAAAGGGAGAGAGTCAGCTATCTTAGGTCTCTTCTCGGCTCTCTCCACTGTTAGCAACATAGCATATAAGATAGAGTAACCTGCCTGTAACATTATATTAATAACTGTTGTAATAAAGTTTGAGTTCCGGCACAGCTCATCTCTCCGTTGGTCATTTTGGGTTTCAGGACATAACATTTGGTGACGAGAGTGAAACCATGGAAGCGTGCCTGAGGCCACTCAGACCGTTTCTGGAATAACCCGGTGAGCCACCCGTCCCTTGGCTGTGCTGGCTCAATGCTTTTGAGATGTACATATTGGTGTTGGACCTGAGCAAATTGGACAAAGTATGGAAGCAAGCTCTGTTAGCTCACAACCTGGGCATGGAAGGAAAGAGCATTTTACACACACTAGGACCAAATGACTCATTTGCTGATGCTGTAGAACTGCTAGCTAGCTGCTTCGCTACTCTTGACAATGTGTTGACGCGGCATATTAGATTACGGCAATGGCGACAGAGAATTGCTGAAATGACGCATCACTTCATCACAGACCTTCGTCACCCAGCTAGCAAGTGCAGGTTTGGTTTATTGGAAGATGAAATGATGCGGGACCAGCTGGTCGAGCGCACTAGCAACTCACGGCTGTGGACGAAGATGCTAACGGTGCCAAACAACATGATGCTAGCTAACACCATCGAGCTAGCATTCCAGCTAGAGTCCGTGAACAGGTTAGTACTGGAGCTAGACGTGGAGCAACAGCAGCGGGAGCCAAGCCAAACACTGCTGACATATGCAGTGAGCATGGAGGAAACTGGTGACATGGCAGAAGAGTTTGAAGTAAACACCGTGGACCGGAGGGCCACTACAAGATGCTTCACGTGCAGCAGCTGTGGTTCCCCAATGCACCAGGAGAGAGCACGTTTTTGCCCGGCAAGGGGACAACAATGCAACAAGTGCTGGAAATGTAGCTACTTCACCAAAGTTTGCTAGTCAGCGAAACCACCGAGCCCACAACCAAACAGAACCACCCACCCGCGACGACCATCCACATGGTAATGCCCTGGAGTGCGACTATGCATTTATCATGGTGGAAATGGACAACGTTACTTTGCCGCTCCTGCTCGACACTGCCGCAGTGAGGTCGATGTTAAATTGGGCTATGGTGAAGAAGTTTTTCCCCAACCACAAGATTGGTAAGAACCTGTTAGAATAATTTTGAGCTTAAATTATTCAAAGTCAAAAAATCAGGCAGAAACTTGGATTTATGTACATTTATTCAACTCAATTGCCATTTTGAGGGAGGAATTACAAAGCATGGCATTCAGACACACCTACAATCCCTAAAGGATCCATTTCTTCAGGTCTGATATATATAGGTAGGAGAAAGGAGAGGGAGGATGAGGATAAGGGAAGGGACAGAACGGGACAGTCCTGATAATCAAAGCTTATCCAGACAGATGTCACAGACACTCTGGGGACAAGAATGTAAATCTAACAGAATGTCCATAAAACACTAATCTATATAGAGTTCCTGTGCATTCCTGTGACCTGAAACAGGGCATTGTTATGGTGCCCGCAGGGCCTGCACATGTTTCAGCTGTGCGCACACCTGTTGCTGATCATCAGCGGCCTTTAAAAGCCATCCTCACCTGCGACTCAGCACGGAGACGTCTGCCACACTCAGGAAGGCACATCGCCCGTCCTCAGTCTCATCCTGTACCTTCAGCCACGGAAGAGCAACACGGCAACGCACGTAAGCGCTCCTCACCTTTACCTTGTCAAGCTTGTCTCCCCTGTGCACAGGTGGATCCCCCCCCCCCCCACAGGCGGCGGACTCTCTCTCCCCAGCGGCAGCGCAGCATCTCCCCGGCATCAGAGCCTCCTTCCCGCTTCACGACACCGAGCAGGACACTCACTCCCTGGCAGCCGCCAGTCAGGCAAGCAGAAGCCCTGCATCCCCTCCTGCAAAGTAAGCAGCAGTTTCTTGTTACATCTCCCACACTGGTGCAGCGCTAATACTTCTGCTCTGTGTTGATAGGGTTGCCAGGCAAAGCTAAGACCTGCTCAGCTCCAGCACGAGTCCAGCACTACACCACACACTACACATTCACACACACATACACCTTCCACTGGGCAATAAAAGGTTAATTATATCTCCTCGAGTCTGTCTTCTGTCCCCTGGGTCCAGCAAACATGTCAGTACGTCTCCGTCAAAATGACCCAGCGGACAGCGTGCTAGCACGCCGACTCAACACCTTGGATGCTCGAGTAGAGCAAGTTATTTACCAACAAAATGTTATCCTAGCCCAGTTATCTCAAATTAACAGCCGGTTGGATCACCTGGAAGGGCAGCAGGCTTTCCCTCCAGCTTCCCGGGCACCTCCAGGCCCTGCTAGCTCCCCACTTAGCCAAACGGGCCCAGCCCCGTCGTCCCTTCTCACCCCGGTGCCTACACCTGCTTGCTTCAGTGGGAAGCTCGGAGAGGCCCGGGGGTTTATTCTTCAGTGCGAGACGGTTTTTCAGCGGGTCCCAGGGGACTTCTCCACAGACCACAGTAAAATTGGCTATATTGCTAACTTGCTAGAGGGTAGGGCATTAGCCTGGGCTTATGCCATTATGGCGAAGCCCAGCTACGTCACGCTATCTTACCAACAATTCCTAGCTGATTTCACGGAGGTTTTTGACCACACTGACCGGGACACGGCATTAACTACCCGGCTGCTTAATCTTCGCCAGGGCGGGAGGTCCGCTGCGGATTACGCAGTTGACTTTCGGGTCATAGCCACTGAGGTCGGGTGGGAAGATACCGCTTTATGCAGCAAATTCCTCCGTAGCTTAAGCCCTACTCTGAGAGATGAGTTAGCCACACGGGATAAGCCTGAGAGGTTGCA
Source organism: Pholidichthys leucotaenia (assembly GCA_020510985.1). NCBI lineage: Eukaryota > Metazoa > Chordata > Actinopteri > Cichliformes > Pholidichthyidae > Pholidichthys > Pholidichthys leucotaenia. The sequence goes on along the minus strand of CM035842.1, from coordinate 254,422,929 downwards.
TGAACTTATTTCACTCGCCATCAGCTTAGACAACAGTCTAAGGGAACGAGCCGCCGAGTGGAGGGCTTCCAGCCACTCGGGCGAGCAGTCCTTCCGCGTCCCTCAGTCCTCGCTGGCCCTGCCTCCCCCGGAACAACTTCCGGGGTAAGAGGATATGGTGATAGGGCGCTCAAAGATTCCTCCTGCCGAGAAACAGCAGCGCAAGGAACTGGGATTATGCTATTACTGCGATAGCAGCTCACATGAATTGGCTGATTGCACGAGTTGGTTAAAAGAGGAGGTCCGCGGGTCACAGTAGGGGGACTCGTGGACGCTTCTCAGTCAAACAAAACCCCTCACTTGTTGTCTCGTGCCTATTCGCCTGATCTATAAGCACACTGAACATTCCACGCACGCACTGGTTGACTCGGGAGCTGAGCAGAGCTTCCTATTAAGAGACCTGGCAACCCAGCTGGGGCTCCCATGTCAAGCTCTCCAGCCCCCGCTCAAGCTCATCGCCTTATCCAAAGCCCCTCTGACTGCCATATCCCAACAGACGGTGCCGGTGTCAGTGATCGTTTCTGGGAATCATCGGGAGGACCTGCGTTTCCTGGTGCTGCCTTCGTCCACTTCCCCGATCATCCTGGGTTACACTTGGTTACGGCTGCACAACCTGTCCTTTGACTGGCAGACAGGGAGCATTGCTTCGTGGAGCACGTTCTGTCTCAGTGCGTGTCTGCAATCCGCAGCCTGCGCCCCATCTGTGCCTTTGGCCCCACCCACGTCCCCGCCTCTGGATCTGTCCAAGGTACCAGTGGAGTATCATGACCTAGGGAGGGTTTTTAGTAAGTCACAGGCCCTGTCTCTCCCCACCCCCACCTCCACCGCCCCTACGACTGTGCAATTAATCTCTGGGCTGGTGCACCGCTCCCGGCGAGCCGTTTATATAGTCTGTCGGCCCCGGAGCGGGAAGCGATGGACACTTACATCAAGGAGTCGCTCAGCTTGGGGATCATCCGTCCATCGTCTTCGGCAGTGGGGGCGGGATTCTTCTTCGTGGGAAAGAAGGACGGCTCCCTGCGATCCTGCATTGACTTCAGGGGGCTTAACGACATTACTGTTAAAGACAAATATACCCTACCCCTTATGGACACAGCCTTCGACTCCCTCCAGGGGGCTTCGTGGTTCACCAAACTGGACCTTCGCAATGCATACCATCTCGTGCGGATCAGGGAAGGAGATGAGTGGAAGATGGGCTTCCAGACCCCAAGCGGCCACCTGGTAATGCCGTTTGGGCTGACCAGCGCTCCGGCCGTCTTCCAACGTCTGATCAACGACATGCTCCGGGACTTCCTGGGGGCCTTCGTGTTTGTGTATCTAGACGACATCCTCATCTTCTCCCGCTTGCTTGAGGAGCACTGGGTGCACGTGAGGCGGGTCCTCCAGCGGCTTTTGGAGAATCAGTTGTTTGTGAAGGCGGAAAAATGTGAGTTCCATACCCAGACGACGTCTTTTTTCAGGTTCATGGTTGCTCACAACCAGATTCTCCCCAACCCAGCCAAGGTCAAGGTGGTGGTGGAGTGGCCCACCCCCTCATCCAGGAAGCAAGTACAACAATTCATAGGGTTTGCCAATTTCTACCGCCGCTTCGTGCCTAAATACAGCTCGGTGGTCCACCCGCTGACTGACCTCACGTCCCCGAAGACCCCTTTCCGCTGGACGGAGGAGGCTGCGGCGGCATTCGACACCCTTAAGAGGGAATTCACGTCATCCCGCATCCTGACGCAGGTGGATCCGGCTCTCCAATGTCTGGTCGAGGTGGATGCATCGGACTTCGGGTTGGGGGTAGTACTTTCCCAGCGCTCCCCAACGGACGGGGTGATCCGCCCCTGCGCTTTCTTTTCATGCCGCCTGTCCCCAGCTGAGAGGAATTATAGCATCGGTGACAGGGAGCTGTTGGCGGAGAAGCTTGCACTGGAGGAATGGCGCCACTGGCTGGAGGGTGCTGCCTAGCCGTTCGTGGTTTGGACCCACCACAAGAATCTGGCGTACCTGAGAAGAGCGAAGCGATTGAACTCACGTCAGGCCCGCTGGTCTCTCTTCTTTGGTCAGTTCAATTTTACCATCACCTACCTCCCCGGAGAGAAGAACACCAAACCAGACGCCCTCTCCAGGCAGTTCTCAGCGGAGGATCAGGAGCAGACTATCCTCCCTCCGTCTTGCATCGTGGGCGACCTCCGATGGAACATCCGGGAGAAAGTGGTGAAGGCGCAAGAGGCTGAGCCCGATCCAGGAGATGGCCCCCCGGGTCGGTTGTTTGTCCCCACGTCGGTCTGGGGTGAGGTCATCCACTGGGCACACGCCTTGAAGTTGGCATGCCACCCAGGGATCTCGCGCACAGTTGGGCTCCTCCAAAGGGCATTTTGGTGGCCGGGTCTGCGGAAGGACGTCGGCGATTATGTCGGGGCCTGCGCTCAGTGCACTACTGGGAAGTCTTCCTCCTCTCCTCCGGCTGGACTGCTCCACCCCCTCTTGGTTCCGGGTCATCCCTGGTCACACATCGCGCTGGACTTTGTGACTGGCCTCCCACCGTCTAATCAGTGCACTACGATCCTAACCGTGGATCGTTTCTCCAAGGCCGCTCATTTTGTTCCTCTCCGGGGGTTGCCGATGGCACGGGAGACAGCGGACCTGCTGGTCCAGCATGTCATTCGCCTCCATGGAATCCCCGCGGACATCGTCTCGGATCAGGAGCCACAGTTCGTTTCTCAGGTGTGGAGGGCATTCTGCCAGGTGTTAGGGACGACGGTTAGCCTATTCTCTGGTTACCACCCGCAAAGTAATGGGCAGTGCGCGTGGACGAACCAGGAGGTGGAGGCCGCTCTGCGGTGCGTCATTTTGTCCAGTCCTGCTTCATGGAGTAACCACCTGCCCTGGATTGAATATGCCCATAATTGCATGGTGTCATCGGTGACTGGGATGTCCCCCTTCAGGGCGTCTTTGGGGTATGACCCCCCCCCCATTTCCAGAAGAGGAGAGGGAGGTGGCGGTGCTTTCTGTCCTCACTCACGTCAGGCACTGCCACCGACTCTGGACCACCACCTGCCGGGCCCTCCTCCGGACAACAGAGCGTAATATGAAGACTGCAAACCGTCATAGAAGACCGGCCGCCAGGTATGAGGTGGGTCAACAGGTATGGCTCGCTACCCACAATATTAATCTGAAGGCTGAGAAGCGCAAGTTGTCCAAGCGCTTCACTGGGCCGTACACCATTAACCGCATTATTAACCCTGCTGCTGTTCGCCTAGCGCTCCCCCCTCCCTCCGCATCTGTCCCACCTTTCATGTTTCCCAGGTCAAGCCCGTCATCTCCAGTCCCCTCTGCCCGCCTCTCACGCCGCCCCCCCCCCCCCCGAGGATGATCGAGGGCCACCCGGCGTGGGGGGTCACTGCCATCTTGGACGTCCGTCGGTTGGGGTCTTCAGTACTTGGTGGATTGGGAGGGTTTCGGCCCTAAAGATAGATCCTGGGCGCGTCCGTCGCTGATCTTGGATAAACAACTCATCCGCGACTTTCACCGGATGCACCCAGGTAGGATAGGACAGATGCCAGGAGGCACCTCTAGAGGGGGGAGTACTGTTATGGTGCCCGCAGGGCCTGCACCTGTTTCAGCTGTGCGCACACCTGTTGCTGATCATCAGCGGCCTTTAAAAGCCAGCCTCGCCACCAACTCAGCACAGAGACGTCTGCCACACTCAGGAAGGCACATCGCCCGTCCTCAGTCTCGTCCTGTACTTTCAGCCACGGAAGAGCAACACGGCAACACACGTAAGCGCTCCTCACCTTTACCTTGTCAAGCTTGTCTCCCCTGTGCACAGGTGGACCCCCCCAGGCGGCAGACCCTCTCTCCCTGGCGGCAGCACAGCATCTCCCCGGCGTCAGAGCCTCTTCCCCACTTCACGACACCAAGCAGGACACTCACTCCCTGGCAGCCGCCAGTCAGGCAAGCAGAAGCCCTGCATCCCCTCCTGCAAAGTAAGCAGCAGTTTCTTGTTACATCTCCCACACTGGTGCAGCACTAATACTTCTGCTCTGTGTTGATAGGGTTGCCAGGCGAAGCTAAGACCTGCTCAGCTCCAGCACAAGTCCAGCACTACACCACACACTACACATTCACACACACATACACCTTCCACTGGGCAATAAAAGGTTAATTATATCTCCTCGAGTCTGTCTTCTGTCCCCTGGGTCCAGCAAACATGTCAGACATGTCAAAGAGATTATAATAAATGGCTTAGATCTGACATAACGTTCGGCTCAGGAGACGCACACACACCACAGGTTCAGAGTAGTTCAAACTGTTTATTAACAGCAGGGGTGTATGGGTGTGTGTCAGCGGAATGTTAATGTATTGGTGGTGGCGTCTGCTTCGGGCACAGAGGCAGGAGACCGTTCAGCCGGCAACCCTATGGGAAAGAACAGACACAGGGTGACAGGCACACACCAATACAGGAGGAGAATAGGCGAGGGAGAGAAGCTTACTTGAGTTTGACTGATGGCAGGCACTTCAAGGACGGAACCCCGGGAGACAGTCACCTGCAGGACTCGGTGCAGCAGCGAGGAAGGACGAGGGACGGAGTTGTCCGCCGCCGAGGAATCCACCTGTGCACAGGGGAGCAGACTGGGAGAGGTAAGGAAAGGAATCTTCTTACCGCTAGCTTGACGCTGAAGAGTGAGTTGACGCTTCGCATAGAAGGCGATGAAGTCTAACGGCTTCAGGCCGAAGCTCAGGGCGAGGCGGCTTTTATCCCTCGCCGCTGACGAGTAGCAGGTGGCGCCGCTGATGAATGGCGCAGCGTGACAAGATCATTCCTTACGCATGTACTGACCCTGTACTGATCTTCAGTCTGAACTCTCTTAAATTGCTCACAGAAACATGCCAAGACTATATGAACTTATCCTATATGGAATGCACACATAAGCATTAAACATGGTATATGAAAGGTATGATACTTCTCAAATATAATGATACATTATTAATATCAATAATAATGTAGATAATATTGAATTTTTCTATCATAATCCCCCTTGATGCTTAATAAAGCATCAGGAATAAAAGAAAAATAACAAAAGTAAAATAAAGTGAATGAATTAATCTAAGGATATGGGTAAGAATTTACATGCTGTTAAGTGTCTTTGCAAGTTAAAATGTGTATAGAACATATCAAGAGTGAATATGTGTAATGTGACCAAAATTAATCTCAGTGTCAAATAAGAACATAGAAAATAATATGAAACAGCCTTAAACTATATTGCAACCTTCAAAAACATCCTCAGGCCAGTATTGCCCCTTTCACCATCCTCATCATCATATTAAGGACTCACACAAGAAAAATCTGAAGTTATAAAAATCATTACCAAGTTTATGATGAGACTTCTCCATTAAGAGAAACACTAACTTCTATGAGTATCTGAGGTATTAATTTGACCATTTGCATCATTTTCATGGATAGAAGTAGAACAATAATCTCACATAATAGAGCCTACACCCCTATGGGTGGTAATTAGTCAATCAAGGACCATTCTATTCTTTGTTATAATTTTGTAAATAATTATAGTCTACAATTAAGTGTTTTAATCTCTAAGGTATTTTGTTTCCACTCTCACTCAAAGAAACAATGAACAAAAACCTCACTCCTGTACTTTTCATCTGAAATTGCATTCATGCTTCATAAATGACATCATGTGGTAGAAAAGTATCTCTCTTCACCCTGCCTACCTGCCCTGCCGACATGATGACGGTACGGTCAGTTGCCAAAACGGGGTACACAGATCTGCCCAGTGTTCTGGCCAAATGCGAATATGCCCAATGACTCAATGACCTTTGACAATGTAGATCCTTGGTATAACACTTGCTCGCTTCGTTGGTCAAGCAGGGTAGCAGTACAGGGGAGAGACTCATTGTATGCCGTTGCATACTCAGAGAGTGTTAAGCTGTTGGAAAGGGGACATCACCACTTCAAAAGGAGGAGTTCCCTGATGAAATTAACCTTGCATTCTCAGAGTAAGGAGTGTCATCATGTTTCTAATCAGTGGTGTGATGTGTTGTGTCAGGTGTAATTCAAAATGAAGTTTGCTATATTATTTCTGTATATAGCCCCTCTTAAAAAAAAAAAAAACAAACCGCCTGTTGTAGCTGCATTATTTTAGCAATAAAGATGTTTTGCCCCACTGTTAATGTTATTAAGGAGTAAACATTCTCTACAGTGTAAAAGCAATGGAACGACTTAATAACCAATATTAAGTATTACTAGAGGATGATAAGGTAACAACACTAACCACACTTTTCTTTCTCTTGTATTTTCTTTCTCTTTTTCTCCCTTGTCATGATAAACAAACAACCTGTTTCTCGATTAGCAAGGTCGTTACTGGACGCAAACACCATCAGCTGGCACTTGCATAGAGAAACAGTTAAACAGTCATTTGTCATTTTTTCCCTAAATAAGTAGACAATTTATATTAAATAGACTATTGCTGAGGGTTTCAAGTGGAGTAGATGTTAGATGCACTCAAGCGCCACGTCCTTCATTTTCCGCAGCTGTTTAGGTCAGCAGGATAACCTTTGTGCTTTCCTTGCCAGGGAGTTTTGGTCCAGTTTCCTTTGATGACCAGCTCCCCTGGCTTGTTCAAGAGATGGGTGCACCTCCCACAGTTCCTTCGTCACATGGTCCCCACTGGGAAGGGCAGTATGGATGACATCGCTGTCAGTTGTCATTCTTTGCATATAATCACCCAGAAACCCTTCCTAATCACCTAAGTTAAATGGCTTCAATAATAGGGTTTGCCATTTACAATTTCCCTATTTTTTTATTTGTATATTATACTAATCTTGTAGATTGTTGATGGTAAGCTAAATAGTTTCCTAGGTAAATGTTTGGTAATAATAATTTAGGAACCGTACTTAAATGTGACACGATTTGATTTACAAAGTGTATTCCATTTCCATTATCTAAGTAAATCATTTCAGCTATTTTGAATCTTGATATTGTTTCAGTTAAGGGTTTCAGTGTCACAACAGCAATATTTAAATTAGTGTAGGGGAAAGCCTTTGTATATTCAATAAGTGTGTAAATAATTTCTAAACATTTTTACCTTCACTCTTATTTATGCAGGGAAGATCAAATTATTTTGCTTTGAGCTCCCTAAAGCATTGTTCTCTTAATTGAGAAAGAATCTGTATTGTCTTTGTCGTCGGCCTCCGTCGGTCTATGATGACCATGGAAGAGAATCCTAAACGTCTACTCTGCTGGAACAGCACCGCCTGTGGCTGAACAGGCCGATGCGCACCGGTGTTCTACCTTCCAGCGTTGGGCGTTGGTAGGATTCAAGCCTGGGCAGGAAGATATGGAGGACAAGATGTTACCCATGCAGCATGTCCCCCCTCTCCACGTCACTGTTGAATCCAAAGGAACAGCAGGGCTGCTATAGTTTGGCACCAGCGCCGTCGCAGGAGCTGCCAGAACGATGTTGAGCACAACAGAGAACTGCCTTAGGGGCTCCGACTCCGGATTTTTCCTCAGGGTTGACTCCCGAAGCCTTTCCCGTGACCGGGTGTGCCGCAAGGCAGCGGAGGTTTGAAATCAGGGTTTACCTTCCCCTAGATGGGCTACCTTCCCAGGTTGACGAGCCACCATCTACCCGGAGCATCTGGTTTTAAGGCGCCAGAGATCCGCCCTCATCCCTTCTCCTATTAGTAAAAGCAGTTCCGCCGGGCTTAGAGACTAAACCACACGGGCAGGCTAGGAGTTGGACTTAGTTGTCAGAGGCTTTTCGAGACGCACGTCGCAAGGAGCATTTTATGAGCACTGGGAGCTTAACCCCAGTGCCGGTCCTGGCTATGACAACCTTGGAACCATTGTCTTTGTAGTAGATTCTAAATTAAGTCCCGCAGTAAACATAAATTAAGATAAGATAAGATAAGATAAGATAAGCCTTTATTAGTCCCACAGTGGGGAAATTCCAGGATTGCAACAGCACAGGGATAGCAACACGCAGAACAACAATCAGAAGGCAAGAAAAAACAAGAGCAGCGAGTATACATATGTACATATAAACATAAATATATAGACACACGGTGCGGAGCATTGTAGCTAGATGGAATAAATATATAGATATATAAACACACAGTGTGGAGCATTGTAGCTAGATGGAATAAATATGTAAATATATAAACACACACAGTGCGGAGCATTATAGCTAGATGGAATAAATATTTAAATATATAAACACACAGTGTGGAGCATTGTTGCTAGACAGGCAGTGCTAGACTGGCAGTTCCGATGGCACCAGTCCACAAAGTCCTGGATAAGCCCTCTGTACTCAGTTTCATCTCCATTGGAGATGAGGCCAACGATCGCAGAGTCATCAGAGAACTTCTGTAGATGGCAGTGTGTTGTGTTGTGTGAGAAGTCCGCAGTATAAAGGGTGAACAGGAAGGGAACCAAAACCGTTCCCTGGGGGCCCCCCGTGCTACCGATGATCGTGTCGGACACACAGTCCCGGGTTCTCACAAACTGTGGCCGGTTTGTGAGGTAGTACAGGATCCGTGATGACAGGTGCTGGTCCACCCCTGCGCACAGCACATTGTCCTTCAGCATCATCGGTTGGATGGTGTTGAAAGCACTGGAGAAGTCAAAGAACATGATCCTCACTGCATTCCCGGGCTTCTCCAGGTGGGACAGAGAACAGTGAAGGAGGAAGATCACCGCATCCTTCACCCCAATACCATGCTGGTAGGCGAACTGGAGTGGATCCATCGCTGGTCCCACCAGGGGGCGGAGGTGAGCAAGGAGCAGTCTCTCCAGGGTCTTCATCATGTGGGACGTCAGGGCCACTGGTCTGTAGCTGTTCAGATCTTTGGGGTGGGAAGTCTTTGGTACAGGTACCACACAAGATATTTTCCATAACTGTGGTACCCTCCCCAGCTTCAGGCTCAGGTTGAAGATGTACTCCACAATCCCACACAGCTGATCTGCACAGGACTTGAGGAGCTTTGCACTGATGCCGTCCAGTCCCGACGCCTTCCTCACCTTGATCTTCCTCAGCTCCGTCCTCACCTGGGTCTTAGTGAGGGTCAGGTTGGGGGGCTGTGTGTTGGGAGTGGGGGGGTGATGGTGGAGTGGGGAGTGAGCAGCAGGACTTGATGTCTTCAGAAGCAGCAGTGGTTGTTGTGCAGTCAGGGGGGAGGGCGGTTGGTCAAACCTATTAAAAAACAGATTCAGATTGTTCGCCCACTCCCTGCCCCCCGTGGCCTGGGGGGAGGTATTCTGGAGCCCAGAGATGGTTTTAAGGTTTCATTCTGCTTTCAAATTCAGCACAAGTTGGACTTTTCTTAGACGTTTGGAACTTTTCTCATATATTTGCATGGTTTTCTTCCTTATCAGTTTACCTTGTTTCTCATAAACATGATATTTCTTTTACAATAATCTGCAGATATTTTCTTAAATATCTGGAAATTTATTGATGTAACTTTTAACTTCTCCTATTGAATGTTTGTGATTTCATTACCAAACAGTTTCATCTGTATTTTTCCTCTATACTACTGATCATTTATTGATAATTTTTATGTACCATCTATCTTTATGAGGATTGCTAATTATTTTTTGTAATTAATTTCTTTGGTACCCCCCCCATCCCCCGGTGCATGAAGATGCACATGCATCAAAGTTACAGGGTAGTTGCCTGATGGGTAGTGTCTTTTTACCAGAAGGAAGCGTGTTATCACTTTTTATGTATTACACATTAATTTAGATGAAAATTTGTGAGTAGTACAGCTCCTTCAAAATGAGGTTTCAATAGTCATAGCTTCTTCTGTGCGTGTCATCTCTTGGCGTAGTCTAAAAAGTAATATAGCTGTCTGTGCAGATTTGATATGATATAGCATTGATAACTAAGATCAGTTTGTCCAATTGAACACAGACAGGTTGAATTTGTGTAAGTGAATCCTTGTGAAAGGTTGTGTCACACTCCTTCAGTCAATGGAAAGGTGGACATATTGCCTAATTAGAATTTGGCTTAATTTTGTACAAGGAATGCCTTCTTCAGTCTGAACTCTCTGAAATTGCTCACAGAAACACGTCAAGAATATATGAACTTATCCTATATGGAATGCACATATAAACATTAAGCATGGCATATGAAAGGTATGATACTTCTTAAATGTAATAACACATTATTAATATCAACAATAATGTAGATAATTTGGAATTTTTCTATCAGAACCCAGCGACACTGTATGGGAATGGTGTCTACAGAGTTAGCAATGAAGGGACAATCACGCTAAGCTACACGTCAAGAGTAGTTACTGACTTTGTGTTTCAAGTGACCATGCATGGAGACAACATATTAGGACGTGAACTTTTCAAACACTGGGTTTCTCCATCCTCGACAGTAATGGATTCCACTTGACCAACTACGATGGTTGGGACACAACACAGCCCGATAATGATGAGTGGGATGGGAGACAAAAGGATGACGATGATGAGAGAACAGATATCCCATTTGCACAGGAGTAATGCTCCCAATAGAGGGGACAGCGGCCAGACTTGCCTCAGATCCGTGCCAAGCATGACCCCGCAGGAGCCACTTCGGAGTTGCAAGAGAGGGAGTCCACACCCACCAAGGATCCCGTGACACAGCAACCTGGTGTGGATCCTAACAACAATGATAGTGACACATCACGACATCCAGCACCAGGTGACAGAGAGAAGGAACAAGACTGCTTCCGAATCCTTGCACAGTGCTAGTCTACAGGAGCCACAGTTGAACCGTTGGATGAAGAGTCCGCAATCATACAGGATGCAACACAGTCACTGGACGCTTTCCAGATCCACAACCAGCATCGACCTCCAGGGACCACCACAGTAGTGCTGGATGAAGAGTCCGTGACCCACCAGGTAGCAGCGGAATCATTGCAACCTGACAGGCGCCCCATGACTGTCGTGGATGTTACATCACCGTGGCCGCAGCAACATGTTCAGCTGAACAGGATGCCACTTGCAGTATTGGATTGGGGTTTGGTCCGCAAAATCAGGCGACCAGACCTGCAGACAACAACATCGTGGCCTACAGCACCACAGACATCCATGACAATCGCCACGCAGGTGGGACCAGTGACCTTCCAGATGACAGATGGTTTGGTGTGACACACCAACCGTCTCCGTTGAGTTCGAGTGACAGCTCCGGAGGACAAGTCTTCACGGGAGTCAGCTCACACAGTGTGGGACCCTGACTGGAGCTTTGTGGGAGATGGTCCTGGTCGGGGGGCCCAGTACCTCCAGAGGCACGTCTGCCACGGGCTCGCAACAAGGCCTCTCCAGCAGAACTGCCTTCCCCATGGAACAGTGTATGAAAGAAAGAACTGTTTAGCTAGGGGCGTGGCTGCCAGCTAAGAGTGGCAGAAAAATCTACTCAGCCACGTTAGGCTATAGGCTGGGCCGTCCGCTAGCCCTAGTTAGTGTTGTTTGTATTAATAATACCAAATTGTGAAGGGTTAAATTTGCTAATGTGGTCTGTGTTCTTCAAGGGGGGGTGGGGATGTAATGAAAGGGTTAATGGGCACTGCCGTGGTGAAACAAGCTATATGGTGATGTCATCATGTCGAGCCAATAAAGGGAGAGAGTTTGCCATCTTTGGTCTATTCTTGGCTCTCTCCACTGTTAGCGATATAGCATATACAGTGAGATACAGTAACCTCAAGTTTCGGCACAGCTCATCTCTCCATTGGTCATTCTGGGTTTCTGGACATTGTGATGATCGGGCGAGCATGCTCCCCCTCCCATCCTGTCCCTGTCTTCTCAGCTCTGGAGGATCAGCCACACCTGCGTGATTACACACCTGATGGCCCAGCGTATTTAAGAGCCAACAGGTGAAAAACTCCATCACTGGATCTTTTGGGTTGCTGCCACCCGCAGGTGTGCCTTCCAGAGCTGATCAAGCTCGCCTGGCCCAGAAGATGCCAGATGTCCACCCAGGTCACCGTCTTCCCCCCGTTCCTCTGGTCCATGCAGGAGTTCCCTGCTGGGCTCCTCTGCTCACTGAGTAAGTGTGCTCTCCCATTATTATTCTCCCTTTCAGGAGGACTCGTCCCTAAGTACCCCTGTCTGCTTTTTCCTGTAGGCTATGTCCGTTCCAGGGGGCACCAGTTTTTGTCCATTTAAGTGTACTGTAACGTTAACCCTTTTCTGGTTCCAATCTATAAAATCATTCTTTGCTGAAGAAAAATTGTTTCAACTCAAAATGAACAACTTGAACTGAACTGCTTCTCTTATCCAAGGACCAGAGCTGTAACACGATCCATCAGCCATAAAGTGGAAGTTAATCCCTTCCCCAGGACTTAGTCATTCTCCCTTTTCTGCTCTTTGGCAAAGGAATGTTCCAAATTGACAGATTTATGGGTAATCTTATCCAGATGTGGGAGTTAAGATTTTCCAGTAACAAACCAGGCAGTTCCATAGTGCCATCTGGTTGACGAATCAGGAATATTTAATTTTTCTCTTTGCAGTGGAATATATGCATTATGGACAAATAACTCATATTCTTTCTCTCAAGACAGTATCTGCTCCTGAAGACATGGTTGAACTCTTGGGATGGACAATGTGGTTTCAAATGTTTTTATTGAGATGATTTGATATGCGTTGCTTTATTTTCAGGAAGAAATTAATTTTTGCATGCTTACTATTACAAATTAATTACAGTTACAATGTACATTAAGATACCTATAAATCCATAAATCTGCTACAGTACATCTTTGTGTTGTGCTCTTCCTTAGTTTTGCATCTTTATTTAGTGTTGTGTGTGTTTTATTTTTTACCATAAACTAGTAAACTTTTTCTCCTGAGCCTGAGTGTTCATTCACCGTTTGAGCCCCACTTGCACTGAGTCATGACAGAACGCCCAAGCCAAGATCGAGGCTCAGCGGGTGAACAGTCAGCACTCTGGTGCTTGGAGGCCACGGAATGCCCGGTCATGTTTCTTTATGAGCAATTTTAGACCCTAACCCAGCAAATGGACATCGCCGAGCACTTGGGTCAGCTTCCTTGTTCAGCATCTCCCCCTGCACCTGCTGCTCCGGCAGTGTCTGCCATCTGCAGGAACATCCCTGTTCCTTCACCTGCCCCCTATGGAAGAGAGGTGAGAAGGTACGAAGAGTTCCTGCTCCACTGCTTGCTTTTTTTTTCACAGGTAGAGGGGGAATATAGGGATGATTCGGCTAAGGTACATTTCATGACCTTGTTGCTGCGAGACTGGGTGCTTAAGTAGGCACAGTCCATCTTGAGTAGCCCGGACAGTCCCCTATGCACATACGAACGGTTTGTGTGGGAATTTTCTGAGACATTTGCCCATTCGGAGGATGAGGGGAACATTGCTAGCAAGCTGATGGGACTTCGGCAGGGAGACCGGTCTGTAGCCGATTTCTCCGTCGAGTTCCGGGTTGCTGAGGCCGACTCCAGATGGAACGACACTGCCCTGCGCAGTGCCTTCCTCTGGGGCCTGGATGCACACCTCCACGATGAGCTTGCTATCCATGAATCCCCCTCCTCTCTGGATGAGATGATTGTGCAGGGAGTGGCCCTAGATAACCAGTTTAGGGAGAATGCAATGGAGCAGAAGGCCGCTGCTTTCCCGTTTGCTCCACGGTCAGCCCCCCGACCTATGATCCAGAGCTGCCAGTGTCACTCCCGGAGCCGATGGACCTCAGTTGGGTCTGTCTGACTTAGAGGGAATGCTGGCATTGCAAGAGGGCGGGGGAGCATATATATTGTGGGGTCCCTGGCCATGCAATGTCGAAATGCCCAATTTGGCCCGAGAGACCTGGCCCGTCAGTCACTGTGGGGTCTGGGCCTTCACAAAATTCCCCCAGTCGTTTTGAACTACTGGCCCTCATTCAGTTCCCGGGGGCCGAGTTCAAAACCTCTGCTCTGATTGATTAAGGAGCAGAGCAGAATTTCATTCAACAGGCCATCGTCAGAAAATTTCAGATACCCACCAGGAATGTTCTGACACCCTTAAGTGTCTCGGCGGTTTCAGGCAGCAGCATCACGGTGGTCACCGAACAAACTGAACCCATTTCGGTCCTTTTGTCCGGTAATCACAGCGAGACTGTCCAGTTTTATGTTCTGCCTTATTCCACCATCGTCATGATTCTGGGGTATCCGTAGCTCCGTATTCACAATCCAACAATAAACTGGAGTCAGGGCTCCATTTCATCCTGGAACCCTTTCTGTCTTTCATCGTGTCTCCAATCGGCCACCTGCTCGCCGTTGCTCCCAATCTCCTCCCCTAGTCTATCATGACTTGGGGAGGTCTTTAGCAAATCCAGGGCCCTATCGTTACCACCTCATAGGGCCTATGAATGTGCTATCGACCTCTTCCTGGGCACGCGGCTGCCATCCAGCCAGCTCTACAGTTTATCTGAGCTGGAGAGGGAGGCGATGGAGGCCTATATTAAAGACTCCCTCAGCACCGGCATTATTCATCCATCGTCCGCCCCTCTCGCCACTGGGTTACTTTTTTGTGGGGAAAAAGGACCGGACATTGTGGCCATGCATTGATTACCATGAGCTTAAAGCAATTACCCATAAAGATAAATATCCGCTGGCCCTTATTAACTCAGTGTTTGGGCTACTCCAATGAGTGCGTTACTTCACCAAGCTCAACCTTCATAATGCATATCACTTGGTCCGTATTCACGAGGGAGACGAGTGGAAGATTTAAAACACCTCTGGGCCATTTCGAATATTTGGTCATGCCATTTGGGCTGACCAACGCTCCTGCCGTCTTCCAGCAGTTAATTAATGGTGTCTTATGGGACATGGTGAACCAGTTTGTTTTTGTGTATCTTGACGATATTTTGATTTTTTCCCACATGCTGGAGGAGCACGTAGCCCACGTTCGTTCCATCCTGCAGCGCTTACTGGAGAATCAGCTTTTTGTGAAAGTGGAGAAGTGCGAATTTTCCACTCTCTCTACTTCAGTCCTGGGGTTCATCATCACTGAGGGCATGGTAAAGGCCAATTGGGAAAAAATCAAGGCGGTAGCAAACTGGCCGACCCCCCAGTCCAGGAAGGACCTCCAATGCTTTCTGGGCTTTGCCAACTTCTACCGTTGATTTCTCCATGTTATAGTAAGGTGGCACAACCACTTACGCGGTTGAGGTCAAGCAAAAGCCCATTCAAGTGGTCCAAGCCTGCTGAACGAGCTTTTGTGACCCTGAAGGGCCTTTTCATCAGCGCGCACGTCCTGGTGAAGGTGGATCCTGCGGCGCAGTTCATGGTCCAGGTGGACGCTTCCGATTTGGGGTTGGGCGCTGTCCTCTCCCAGCGCTTCCTCCTCCGACCAGAAGCTCCATCCGTGCGCATATTTCTTCAGGCGGCTAAGGCCAGCCAAGAGGAATTACAATGTTGGGGACTGCAAACTGTCGGCCATAAAGCTGGCGTTGGAGAAGTGTAGACACTCACTGAAGGGAGCTCGCCATCTGGTCATTGTCTGGACCAATCACAAAAATTTAGAATATCTTCGATCGGACAGATGGTTGAATTCTTCAGGCTCGGTGGGCCCTGTTCTTTAAAAGGTTTAATTTATCCCTCTCATACTGCCCAGGGTCCCGTAATGCCAAGGCTGATGCTCTCTCACGCCAGTTTGCTCTCGACTCCTCCTTCTCCACTTCCTCCTCTGCAGCTGCTGCGTCTCCCCCGGAGACTATTCTCTCCCCCTCCTGCTTTCTCAGGGCACTCTCGTGGGAGATTGAGCAGAGGGTCCAGCAAGTGCAGTCATCTGAACCCATCCTAGAGGGAGGTCTGCCGGACCGGCTGTATGTATGTATGTATGTATGTATGTATGTATTGTGTGTGTATGTTTGTAGTACTTAGTTTTTAGTGCTCAGTCTGAAACATCATAATGAGGTTTTTGCTAAAGGGACTGCTTGTGATCTGGTTGCTCGGGATAATATGCCACTGTACCCAAGTGGATGGGGACATGAGGCTGACCACGCTCCTGAGCTATACTCGAGACCAGCTCCTGCTTCTTTGTTCCAGCCACGTCTTGGCACCCCTCCTGCCTCGGGAGCTCTTACGAAATCCGACGGGAGGACATAGAAGCTGGTCACGGAAGAGAGGGAAATGTGGCGGAGTACGACAGAGACTGCGAAGGAGAGAGAACAGGCCGCCACTGCCATCCATGTTGCTCTGTAATGTCCGCTCACTAAAGAGCAAAATGGAGGAACTCAAAATCAACGCCAGGTTCCTATACAAGTACCGGGAGTCATGCCTGCTCATTTTCATGGAATCGTGGCTTCAGGAGGACGTACCCGGCTCGCTCCTATCCGTGGATGGCTTCTCTCTAGTGCAGCAGGACAGGGGCGCGCTTTCCGGTAAGATCAAAGGAGGAGGTATTTGTGTGTACGTTAAGAACAAATGGTGCTCACAGTTCACTACGAGAGAATCGGTTTGTACCCCGGACATAGAACTGCTGTGCTTAAGCCTGAGACCCTTTTATCTCCCCCGCAAATTTGGAAACATTTTATTATGCACCGTTTATATCCCGCCCAGTGGGAATGCTTTCAATACGGCGAATGCTATCGTGGACTGTGTACACAGACAACTGGAACACACTCCTGAAGCACCTTGTTTGATTTTAGGGGATTTTAATCACTGCAAACTGGATGTGGCACTGCCTGGCTTCAGCCAATATGTGAACTGCAGTACAAGGGGGAAAAATATTTTGGACAGATGCTATGGGAACGTCAAAAATGCCTATATAGCAAGGGTTAAGCCCCCCTTGGGGTCCTCAGATCATAATGCTGATCATCTGATTCCTACTTACAAGTCCTTGCTTAAAAGCAGCAAACCACAGACAAAGACAATCTTCCAATGGGACAATGAAGGTATAGAAAGTTTGAGAGGTTGTTTTTCTTGTACCGACTGGGGACTGTTCCATAACTCGGAGTTGGAGGAGGCCACAGATACCATAACTGAGTACATAAAATTCTGTAAAGAAAATGTTTTACCTCAGAAAGTAATCACTATGTATCCCAATAATAAGTCTTATATTTCCAAGGAATTAAAATGGTGCATAGTACAGAAAAAGATTGCTTTTAACAATGGGGACATGTTAAGTGTGAAAAATATACAGAAAGAAATTAATTACAAACTAAGAACAGCTAGAGATGAGACGAGGAAGAAATTTGAATCTGAATCCCTAGGAAAAAGTTCTAGGAAATTGTGGGACTCAGTTAAAGTTATGACAAAGATGACTCCATCCAAAAGCTGCATTAATGTAATGAATGAGGAAGAAAAGGCAAACGAAGTGAATAATTTCTTTTGCAGATTTGAGACTAGAGATTTTTCTCATGAACAAAAAGCTGCTCTGGACGCTATATCAGTTTCAGGCTCTGCAACAATTATAGTTGACCAGGATGTTGTGGAAAGATTTTTCTCGCATATGTGCCCCAGGAAGGCATCTGGACCAGACGGGATCTCTGGGCGCTTACTGAAGTCATGTAGTGAGGAGCTAGCAGAAGCCTGGAGTCCCATCTACCAGAAGTCTTTAGATACGTGTTCTGCCCCAGTAATTTTGAAAAGCTCTATTATAATTCCTATAATTCCTGTACCAAAAAAAGCAAGCTGCAAAGAGAATAATGACAATCGTCCTGTTGCACTGACCTCACTGGTATTGAAGTGCCTCGAGAAGATTGTCATTCACATTCTGAAAACTGATTTTGGAGGACTTTTGGATCCTCTGCAGTTTGATTATAAAAATAATAGAAGTACAGAGGATGCCATTTTAACCTTAACTCATTCTGTGTTTAAACATTTGGAGGAGACAACCTCACATGCATGTCTTTTATTGGTTGATTTTAGTTCAGCTTTTAACACACTTCAGCCACACCTTTTAATTAAGAGGTTAAATGATTTTAAAGTGCATCCTGTCATTATTAAATGGTACCACTCATTTTTAACTTATCGTAAACAGCAAGTTAGTGTAAATGGAACTTTATCTAAATCCAGAACCCTCAGCACAGGAGCTCCCCAAGGCTGTGTTAGTTCACCATTTTTGTTCACCTTGTACACTGATGAGTGCAGAAGTGTCTATCCAGGCAATCAAATTATTAAATTTTCTAATGACACTGCTATTTTATCACTACTTCAAAAGACTCATGATCTGTCAAACTATTTTATAGAAATTCAGAGGTTTGTCAATTGGTGTGATGACAGTCATCTCATTTTGACTCATATGACTGGCGCCTAGCGGCTGCCCCGGCCTTGGATGCGCTTTGCAGAGCGTGCCCAAATGCCAAGTCACGTTTCGTTACCTTGTATTCATACATGTGTAATGACAATAAAGTTGAATCTCATCTCATCTCATCTCATTTTGAATACTGATAAAACAAAGGAGATGGTGTTTGACCCTCGGGGAGTTGGTGACCACAGGCCTGTGGTCATCTACAACCACACTATAACACAGGTTAGTTCCTATAAATATTTGGGAGTATTTATTGACAATTCATTAACCTGGAGCACACATATTGATTACCTCTGTAGTAGACTACAACAGCGGCTGCATTTCTTGCGTAGATTAAGAATACATGGCGTTGATAAAAGGATTATGCTAATATTTTACCAGGCTGTGTTGGAGAGCTGTATTAGATACAGCATTACAGCTTGGTTTGGCAACCTCTCTGTGAAACTAAAGAACAGAGTGTTGTGTTTAATTCATACAGCATGGAAAATTATTGGAGTTAAAGAGTATTTACCCATGCAGAACTTACACGACCAGGCAGCCTGTAGACAAGTTCAAAAAATAATCAGTGACATGAGCCATGTACTAAACAATGAATATGTGCGGCTGCCCTCAGGGAGGAGACACAGAGTCCCCGAGTGCAGGTTCAATAGATACAAGAACTCATTTATCCCAACGTCAGTAAAACTTTTAAACTCAGATAAATAGGTCAGGGACACTTATAACTCCTGTTCTTAATGACTGCTGTTATATATTTATGTATGTATGTACTTGTATTATTTATTGGGTTTTATTTCATTTATTATGTACTACATCCATTGTGTATGTGCGGATTGTGTGGTTGCAGCACGGGTGTCAAGCCCAAGACAAATTTCCCCTTGAGGGACAATAAAGTTTATCTTATCTTATCTTATCTTATCTTATCTTATCTTATCTTATCTTATGTCCCCACAGCGTTTGGGGGAGAGGTGATTAAGTGGGGGCATACAAGTTACTTTGCCTTTCATCCCGGCATTTCCAGGATGATTGTGGTGCTCAGGAGAGCATTTTGGTGGCCCACACTCGGAAGGGATGTGCGTGAGTACGTGAAGGCCTGTGTTGTGCTGAGAAAAGCATGGCCACCGAGAAAAGTACCCCCTTCACGGAAGTGCGCATCTGAGCAGCGATGCTGTAAAACCACAAACAAAGTGAGAGGGCTTGTCAGCAGAGGGCACAGACTGGGAGCTACATGATAGAAGCCAACAGGAGTTTGGAAGTCCCAAGAAGTCTCCCAGCGAAGGACCGAGAGGGCTGATCAGTGGAGGTCACAGACTGGGAGCTACACAATAGAAGCCAACAGGGCTGCGCAGAAGTCCTGGGCAGCAACGCCGATGAAGGAGAAGACAGAAGCAGGAGAACTGGTGAACACACCACCTGCCAGACGACGATGCTAGCTGGAGGCACCCACTTGGACCGAGGGACCTTCGGTTTCACCGTGAGATACCTGCAACCAGGCTACAACCCAAGCTAATGGTCTCCATTAGCTACCAGGAGAGCTTCAGATTCACCGCCAGATAGGACAATGCTAGCTAGAGGCCTCCACTAGCTACCGAGGGAGCCTTGGCTTCCTCACCGGCAGATCCAGCTACCACATGATGACGCCAGTTAGCGGCCTTCACTAGCCATCGGTAGAGCTTCAGCCTCACCGCCAGATAACAGCTATTAGACGACAAAGGCAGCTGACGGCCTCCATTAGCCATCGGGCGTACTTCGGCTCCTGTACTAGCCAACAGGTGAGCCTCTCCTTTGATCCCAAACAGACTAGTCATAATGCCTCCAAAAAAGAATCAGACAAATAGAGAGGAGCTGGAGGAGACCAAACTCTGACTAAATTTTATGTCTGAAGAAATATCTAAGATAGCAAAACAACAAACTGTGCTTATTGGTTTTATGGAACAAGTGCATGAACTAAAGAACTAAAGACTAAAACTAAACTTAACTAAAGACTGGATTTATGGAAAAAGACAAGAAAATTAATTTCTTCGAAAGATGTGTAGATGAATTAGAACAACTAGTACATACCCGTGCATGCCCGTCCATGCCCGTAGAAACCAAGTATAAGCAAGTATTTCTGCATTCCCACTGCTGAAGGGTCTCCTCCTGTGTTAGACGGCTGTGTTGTTCACAGTCATGCGGCAGGCATCACTGACAGAGATTTCTTGAATTTAATGAGTGCCTTCTCCCTCACTGACTGAGATTTCCCAATGTCCTGGTTCGAATGGGTGTAGTTTAAGGTAGTGTGTCGTATTCGGTCTCAGCTTCTCTGTGCCTTGCCTGACGTGCAGCGTTGGCGGCCAGCCGGCTATTCCACATCTCCTGGGTCTCAGCTTGACTGTGCATTGCGTGGCATGCAGCGTTGCTTGCTTTGTGGCCATTTTTTGCTTCGAGTGACTCAGCACATGCACAGCACACTTCCACATTTTTCCTGTCTGTCTGTGCATCCCATGTCTTCTTCTTCTTGTTCTCTCGGTTACTGGCAGATAGCAAACAACTGAAAGGTGCATACCACCACCTACTGTACAAGAGTGTGTAATATTATATCATCTGAGCCCGACCCCTAAATTGTATGACTTAATCCTGTGTTATTTAAAAAACAAAAAAGAGCCCTTCTTGTGATTCTTATTGCCTCTCCATCTCCATCTGTTCCCAGAATCCCAGTTAAATCCCATTCCCTACCAGCCTCTCGAATATCGTTTTCCATTATCTGTCTTTCATTTCCGTATTTGTGACAGTGTAATAAGATGTGCTCGACCTTTTCTTTTACTCCACATTCTCTATATTTGTCACTTTCGCTTTTCCCCATGGTGAATAAAGTGCTATTTAAACCTGTGTGATCCAGTCTGAGTTTTGCCATAATGATGTCTTCCCTCCTTTTGATTGTTACGAAATTCTTTATTGCAATAGATTTTTGTATTTTGTAAGACAATCTACTATTATGATCTTCATTGCACCTTGTTTTGCCATAGCTCAGTTCCTTTTTTTCTTGATTACTGCTTTCCCTTCACCTTTTCCAAGAGACAATGGTATAGTTATCTCTTTTCCAAGAGCACTTTTTGCTAATTTTGTCTGCATATGTCATTCCCTTTCAACCCTTCATGTGCAGGAACCCAACAAAACTGAATTTCTCCACCACCACAGTGTACCCTAAATAAACTGTGATATAGCTTAATCACCAAGTCTTCCCTTCTAGATTTCAGTGTCTGTATGGTTTTTAGCGCTGCAAGTGAGACCGTGCACACCACCACCCGGTCCGGTCTGACCTCCTCCACCCACTGCAAAGCAATAATTATTGCCACCATCTCTGCTGTAAACACGGATGTATTGTTGGAGAGTCTTTTTGCGATGGTCACTTTAAATTCTGGGATGTATACTCCAACAGAGCCCTCTTTATTCTTTGATCCGTCAGTATAGAGCTGTAAGAAGTTATAGTAACTATTCCTGTGGTAAATGTTTGTTTTAACACCAACTTCACTCATATGCCAACCCTTTTTCCTCATTAGCAGACTAGTGTCTACTTCTATTCCCGGAAACAGGCAAGGGGGAACATTACTTACTTGACTGGTGTTAGCTATATCAATAGTGTGCAGGCCATACATTCTGGTCCTTCTTTCAATTGTCCACCCAAACCCATATCCCTGGAAATTAGAGTATTCCCAGCAGTCTTATAGTGTTGTTTGTGAAATATTTGCTTCATCACTTCCTTTCAGCTTGACCCAGTATGATAATGCGAGTTTATCTCTTCTCAAATCCATTGGCATTTCTCCTGCTTCTTTAAAAAACTGAATTGTTTGGTGTTGTTTTGATGGCTCCAATGCACAGCCAAAGCGCTCTATTCTGCATTTTGTCTATTTATTCCAGTCGTCTTTGCCACTGCTCCATAAATCATGCATCTGTAGTCTACTGTCGATCACATTAGTGCTCTGTAAATGTCAATTAATGCCTGTTTATCTGTACCCCATTTGTGTCCAGCTACATCTTTTATGAGATTAATGACTTTTTTGCATTTTGTCTCCAGATTTTCAACATGAACTCTCCATGTGTATGCACTATCAAACCACAATCCTAGATGTTTGAACTCACTGACTTTCTCTATTGATTGATTATATAATGTTAACAGTTCTGTACCAGTTCTGCATTTTTTTGTTAAAGTCATATAGCAGGTTTTACTGTTTGAAAATTTAAATCCCCAGTCATATGACCACTTTTCCACTTTCTCAGTTGCTTTCCTGATGTTTTTGAACACCAATTTCTCATTTCGTCCTCTTGTCCATATGGCTCCATCATCTACATATAGTGCTGTTTTGATGGATCCCTCTTGATCCTCAAACATGCATCCCATGTATGTTGTACCCTATGCTGGTGAAGGGTCTCCTCCTGTGGCAGGCATCATAGGACACTACATCATAGGTAGGCAGGTATCGCGAGTGATGGTCTATAAGACATCATAAAGACATCCAGGCAGGCATCATAGGACACTACATCACAGGTAGCCTGATGGTCTATATGACATCATAAAGACATCCAGGCTGACAGCACATAGACAAATGTGTCTTTATGATGGCATAAAGACCATCACTCATGATGCCTAGACTAATGTGTCTTTATGATGTCATATGGCTCAAAATTGACAAGGTGAATAAGTCACAGAGCCAGTCTTTACAGCGCATTCGTGTTTTCTGCACAACAGATTTCTTCAGCCATGGCCAATTCTACGTTGCCACGAGCAGAGTTGCCAGATCAAGCAGTCTTCGTATTGTTGCTCAAGATGAAGAAACTAAGCAAAAGCGTCGCTTTCTCAGCAATGTCATTTTTAAAAAGGTGCTGACACAGTAAAAACGTGTAACCTTGAAGAATGCCAGTCTACACTACAAATGTGTAAAATGCCATAGCACTGATTTTCTCCAGGTGCTCCGGTTTCTTGGTTTCTACGAGCATGCAAAGGCCTTCCTGAACAGGGTCGAAAGCCACTTTTTGCTCAGATCTATGTTCATGATCCTGCCCATGAACTGGAATTACGATGCACCTATCCCTGAACCTATGGTCTGAATGAAGAAGAAGAGGACCCACCAAATGGAGAGCAATAGAATGAGGAGAACTACATGTCAGAAAAGATGCCGTGAACATGAAACACCTCAGGTTCCAGTGGTACGCCGCAGGCATGACTGTGAACAATATAGGCCATCTGAGACAGGAGGAGACCCTTCAGCAATGGGTATGCAGAAATACTTGCTTATACTTGGTTTCTATGGGCATGGACGGCCGTCTGAGACAGGAGGAGACCCTTCAGCAACAGGCATGCAGAAATACTTGCTTACACTTGGATTCTCCGGGCATGGACAGGTATGCATTGGTATGTACTAGTTTCTTGAATTTATAGAGTGATAGAGTGATGATAGAGTGATAGAGTGATGTACAAGAATGGATGATGTCATTGTGAGTGTTCTTAACATCACACACCGCTCCTATGCATCTGTGACAGCTGGAGTTGATAACCAGGATGGGAAGGATGAGACATTGAGAGAGCCACACACACTTGAGCAGCAGGTATTAAAATTTTTCATCTCTAAAAACATTGTTGTGGACAATAAGACTATTTCGGCTTGTCACACGTTGCCTAGAAAAGACAGTAAAGGAAAACCAGTGTAGCATCATCTCACTTTGGCTCAGCAATAATTATTCTTCTGCTTAAAGACATTTTTGTTTCACCCAGGAGTAAGACAAAGAAATGGATTTTCTCCCTCAGGCCACAGCTGAAATCCCCTTTCTTTTGTTAAAACCAGCCTAAGGAATTTTCCCAATGTCCGGCTTCACTTTTATTGCCCCCATAAACATGCAACAGACCTGGTCAAACATGGATCCACAGCTCAATAAAATTTCCTTAAACTCTGGGAAATGCTGGATTTAACCAGTGAATTTTAAAGTACATTATTACAAACTCAATTCTAAACCTTCTTCTTTTCAGAACTATAAAAAGCAAATAGACTCTGATGTTTTTAATGTGGAAAATCAATAATATGGAAGAAGATGGAGGACAAGCTGCAACAGAGCGACATCAGCGGGGTCTGGAGAAACCTCAAAACCATCTCGGGGCTCCAGAATACCTCCCCCCAGGCCACAGGGGGCAGGGAGTGGGCGAACAACCTGAATCTGTTTTTCAATAGATTTGACCAACCGCCCTCCCCCCTGACTGCACAACAACCACTGCTGCCTCTAAAGAAATCAAGTCCTGCTGCCCACTCCCCACTCCACCAACACCCCCCCACTCCCAACACACAGCCCCCCATCCTGACCCTGACCAGGACCCAGGTGAGGACGGAGCTGAGGAAGATCAAGGCGAGGAAGGCGCCGGGACCGGACGGCATCAGCGCAAAGCTCCTCAAGTCCTGTGCAGACCAGCTGTGTGGGATTGTGACGTATATCTTCAACATGAGCCTGAAACTGGGGAGGGTACCACAGCTGTGGAAAACATCTTGTGTGGTACCTGTACCAAAAACTTCCCACCCCAAAGACCTGAACAGCTACAGACCGGTGGCCTTGACGTCCCACTTGATGAAGACCCTGGAGAGACTGCTCCTTGCTCACCTCCGCCCCCTGGTGGAACCAGCGATGGATCCACTCCAGTTCGCCTACCAGCATGGCATTGGGGTGGAGGATGCGGTGATCTTCCTCCTTCACCGTTCTCTGTCCCACCTGGAGAAGCCCGGGAATATGGTGAGGATCATGTTCTTTGACTTCTCCAGTGCTTTCAACACCATCCAACCGATGATCCTGAAGGACAAGCTGCTGCGCGCAGGGGTGGACCAGCACCTGTCATCATGGATCCTGGACTACCTCACGAACCGGCCTCAGTTTGTGAGAACCCGGGACTGTGTGTCCGACACGATCATCAGTAGCACGGGGGCCCCCCAGGGAACGGTGCTGGCTCCCTTCCTGTTCACTCTTTATACTGCGGACTTCTCACACAACACAACACACTGCCATCTACAGAAGTTCTCTGATGACTCTGCGATCGTTGGCCTCATCTCCAATGGAGATGAAGCTGAGTACAGAGGGCTTATCCAGGACTTCGTGGACTGGTGCCATCGGAACTGCCTCCAGATCAACGCGAGGAAAACTAAGGAGCTGGTGGTGGACTGCCGCAGGCATGGGCAGCCCCTCACAGTACCAGTAAATATACAGGGAACAGACATCGAGATGGTGACATCCTATAAGTACCTGGGTATTCATCTGAACAATAAACTAGACTGGTCACACAATACTGATGCACTCTACAAGAAGGGACAGCGCAGGCTGTTCCTGCTGAGGAGACTCAGGTCTTTTGGTGTACAAGGGGCGCTGCTGAAGTCATTCTATGACACAGTGGTGGCATCAGCCATCACTTTTGGAGTGGTCTGCTGGGGTAGTGGCATTACTGCAGCCGATAGGAAGAGACTGAACAAACTGATTAAGAAAGCTAGCTCTGTCCTGGGGCAGCGCCTTGATCCGATGGAGGAGATAGGAGAGAGAAGGACGGTGGCTAAACTGTCATCTCTGCTGGAGTCCGAGTTCCACCCTATGCAGGACATACTGAATGCACTGAGGAGCTCATTTAGCAGCAGACTACATCATCCCAGGTGCACAACCGAGAGGTTTCGTAGGTCCTTCCTACCAACGGCTGTCAGACTGTACAACCTAAGCAGGGCTGCTCGCAGAGATAGCAAAAAGACGTAACAAACTAATAGTTTTTTGAATGCAAAAGATGCAATAGACTTACACAATGGTCCCCTCCGGCATACAACTAGGAACATACCGGTCGCTATGGAGGGTGAGAATATGTATGGGCACATAATCATACCATGTAGGATAACTAAGTAGACGGTTATGCTGTTTCATTCCATCTAGCAACAATGCTCTGCACTGTGTGTGTTTATATATTTGCATATTTATTCCATCTAGCTACAATGCTCAGCACTGGGTGTGTTTATATATTTATATATCTACATATTATTCCATCTAGCTACATTGCTCCGCACTGTGTGTGTTTATATACTTGCATATTTATTCCACCTAGCTGCAATGCTCCGTACTGTGGGTGTTTATATATTTACATATTTATTCCATCTAGCTACAATGCTCTGCACTGTGTGTTCATATATTCATATATTTATTCCATCCAGCTACAATGCTCTGCATTGTGTGTCTGTGTGTGTGTGTATATATATATATTTTATAGTAATACGTACATATGTTTATTAGCTGCTCTTGCTTGCTTGTTTTTTGTCTTGCCTTCTGATTGTTGCTCTGAGTGTTGCTATCCCTGTGCTGTTGCAATCCTGGAATTTCCCCGTTGTGGGACTAATAAAGGCTTATCTTATCTTATCTTATCTTATCTTATCTTATCTTATATGTGTGAAATTCATTAATCTGTGATTTTATTTATATATACACTACCGTTCAAAAGTTTGGGGTCACCCAGACAATTATTTTGTGTTTTCCATGAAAAGTCACACTTATTTACCACCATGAGTTGTAAAATGAATAGAAAATATAGTCAAGACATTGACAAGGTTAGAAATAATGATTTGTATTTGAAATAATAATTTTTTCCTTCAAACTTTGCTTTCTTCAAAGAATCCTCCATTTGCAGCAATTACAACATTGCAGACCTAACATGATTGCACAAGGGTTTTCTAATCATCCATTAGCCTTCTGACGCAATGAGCAAACACATTGTACCATTAGAACACTGAAGTGATAGTTGCTGGAAATGGCCCTCTATACACCTATCTAGATATTGCACCAAAAACCAGACATTTGCAGCTAGAATAGTCATTTACCACATTAGCAATGTATAGAGTGTATTTCTGATTAGTTTAAAGTTATCTTCATTGAAAAAAAGTGCTTTTCTTTCAAAAATAAGGAAATTTCTAAGTGACTCCAAACTTTTGAACGGTAGTGTATATATGCATGTTAAAATTGTTTAAATGAATGTTTATTCCTGCATGTTGATTTAGAAGCACTGCTTATAATTTATACTAATCACTAAAGTTATCTTAGTTTAATACATAAAGGGAAATATTAACTTCCAGTATGTATCAAAGTTTTGCCTCTAAAACCATGTGACTCCAGCAGCCAATCTCTGCATGACAGCAATTCTTCATCCCATTGGTCCCTTGTAGACTGTTTGTTATTGGACTAAAGGTTCATTGGGCCTCCCACGAAGGACACTCATTGGCTGAGATCCCGGAAGCCCGCGAAGCTGAACAGAACTTATAAAAGGCGAAAGACTCTTCGCTCTGCCTCTTTTCAGCTCCTCTCTTTTTCTCTTCACCCTTTTCACTGATTCATCTGTTTGGACGTCCGTCTCTCTCTATTGTCCATTGTCTACACACAACAAGGAAGAACAAAGACTCCGACCACGTGTCGCTTTTCTGAACACAGAGCAGATAACTCGTAATTCGTTTATGTAACTTTGTATTTCAATGCCTTTTTCTTTTTCTCTTAAATGCCTAGGAATTCCTATTTCTTTGAGCTCAATTTTTAATCGGAGTTAAACTCCAATTTTTACTTATCTCTTTCTCTTTGTTAAACTTTCTGTAAAACCACTGTTTGTTTAATCTTAATGTAAACTTTAATCTTGACTTTATTTTTATAATATTTTTCTTGACCAATCACACACCAGAAGCTATAATTTTTATCTAAAGTCCGAAAGTTTTTTTTTTTCTAATTTGAAATCTGATTAGATCTAATTATTCTCGAAGACCTCTGGAGGCTCGTGCAGCTGAGGAATCAACGCGCAGCTGCTGAAGAAACATCGTCATCATCTGGCTCCAAACCCAGTTTCAACTGTGGGTCATACGGCCCAGAATCCAGCCTCTTCGACCGCTTGAATTTAAAGGTCGAAATGTGGACCCTGAAAATATCTGCAGGCAGATATTAACGTCCACGAAATCTTGGGCTGAGGACGACGAAAGAACTATCATTGAACGAGGATCACGTGAGCTGCAAACTTTAATTCATCTGCTGAATTAAACGTCTGAGGTTCGGTAATAATTTGTGTATCTAATCAGATGCAAATTAAGAAGCCCTTAACATAACTCTTCTTTTCAGTAAAATTCCGTTTTTATTTTCTTAAGATTAATCCAGGACTTTTCATATAATTAGTAAACTTTCTCCATAAATTTGTGTTGTTTCCATAATCTGTTAACTCAAACTGATAGAAATTGGTTTCTCAGTTTAACCCTGGTTCCGAAAATATTGACATTGTTAATCTATCATTTACAAGATTGATTTTATGATTAATGAAATTACTGCAATGTCTGTTAATCATTTTAATCATTTGTTTAATAAATATATAAAAATGAGAGAAGTTGTTGAGAATTTATTTCATTCTGAGTCTGTTCAAGCCCAGGTATCGAATTCACAGAAAATTTTTGAGACTGATTATTGATTAATTTATTGAGTGATTAAACAGGTATAAAGTGAAATTAAAGATTAAATTGCTTCTTAGAGATAGAAGCTGGTGCCCCTACGAGTGTTATTGACTTTTCTGGTGTATATGAAACGAGATTTGATCTCAGATTCCAATACATCAATATAAACTAAATAATTCATACCTGATCATATTATTATTTATTAATATTCCATCTATTTCCTCCTACACCAGTGATCACCAGCCGATTTGTCAACAGAAGAGCAAAAACTGATCTTCTGTGACAAGCAAGAAAACAGAGGAATGGCTGTCTATGTAAACAAACATTTAACAAAAAAGAACTCTGAAATAGCTAGACAAGCCAAGGCTTTCAGAAAATAGGGGGCAAAAACAATCAACATGGACAAAAAATTGTAAGGTGTCGATAAAACTGCTCGGCACTCTAGAAGAAGCTAAAGTAATAATGATTAGAGATATGGAGGAATTAGACAAATTTAAACTTCAGCTCTTATGCACAAATAACAGCTCAGTAAGATTATGAGTGGAAATTTTGGGGTTTTTTGTTTTGTTTTGTTTTGTTTTGTTTGTTTTTCTTTTTAGTGTACATTGTTGCCACAACTTATGATTAGCTCTTTAACCAATCATCCTTCTTCATTTAAAAATGGAAGTGTATTAGGTCAAATTGAACCTGAAACCTTTGTAAATACTGAACAGCAACCACAAGATATTTTAGGAGATATTGACCCAGGTAATAACTACTTTAATCATATTAACAGTAAGTGTACTTATTATGATGAACAACAATTTAATGGAATTATGAGCTTGGATCAGACATTGACAATAATACATATTAATAGTAGGAGTCTGTATGCCAACTTTGATGGTATATCCTCGCCATTCAATCCATGATCTTGTTGGGAGGGTTGGGAACGACCTGAAGTCATGAAATCTTGAACATAGATTGAGGTGACTGTTACATATAGTCCTGCATGGGTGGGCAACACATAACTGACAGGGAAGTGTTGCCTTCATGACATGGTGAAGGTTTGCGCCTCGCCATGGAACATCGGAAAATTGTAACTTTGACACACTTTGTCTTATTTTCACCAAATTTTCTACAATGGATATTAGTCCCACTCTGAATGGTTCTACGTATACAGAATTAATTAACAAAAGTTAGACTGCCACCTATTGGTTAGAACATCGGACACTTGTAACTTAGACAAACTTTATCCAATTTTCACCAAATTTTCTATGATGGATATTAGTCCAATCCTGCACGCTCCTATGTAAAAATAATTTAGAAAAGTTATTGGACCACCTTGTGGTTAGAACAACGGACACTTCTAACTTGGACAAACTTTGTATGAGATCCACCAAATTTTCTATGATCAATATTAGTCCTGCTCTGAACACGTCTGTATAAAAATAATTAACAAAAGTTATATCACCACTTAGTGATTAAGGAAGAATTGCTGAAAACTGTTTTCTTTATTTTTCTCTCACCAGGTGAAAAAAATGAAATGAAGGAATGACTAGGACTCATTGACAGTACATGTACATAGTACGGAACTGTTTCCATTTCGACCGGCATGCTTCAATGGCTTCCATGCAATGTAAAACATGTTACAGCTCAGACAATCTTCGTCTGATTTGGGCCAGTCTTTGCACAAATCATACTAATCCCACTCTGAACACATCTGTACATCAATATTCACAAAATTGTCACACCACCACCTACTGCTGACATGAGGTACTGCACAAAATTGTATCAACTTTCACAGACTGGTTGTCAGAATGACATGATATTTTCATTGGTTTCTCAGAGCGCATTGGATTACCCTCAGTGGAAGTCACTTTTGTCCTGCCATCATCACAGTTGTCATGGAAACCCAAACCTCACCATTCAGTATGTTTTTTACTTTGGAAGGTTGGGAAAGTTCGAGGGTCACGAAATAGGGAACATAAGTCAAGGTGACTCTCTTCTGTAGTCCTATATGGGTCTGCAACACGTACCTAACAAATAAGTGCTGCCACGGCCACATGCTGAAGTTTCCCTCCTGGCAATACGTTGGACAGCTGTAACTTGGACAAACTTTGTCCAGTTTACCAGATAATTGCTACAATGGATCTTAGGCCTGTCCCACATGCTCCTACATTCAATTCAGTTCAATTCAATTCAACTTTATTTATATAGCGCCATATCACAACAACAGTCATCTCATAGCACTTTCAACTGTAGGGGGGACCCCCACAGTTGCAGAAAGACCCCAGTAATCAGGCGATCCCCTATGAGCAAGCACTTGGCAAAAGTGGAGAGGAAAAACTCCCTTTTAACAGGAAGAAACCTCCAGCAGAACCAGGATCAGGGAGGGGCAGTCATCTGCTGCGACTGGCTGGGGGGTGAGGGGATAGAGAAGAAGAAAAGAACAGACATGTAGAGAGCAAACAGCATGATGGGGATTCAATCTATGGGAGAGAACAAACAGACATTAATGACCAGCAAAAAAAAATATTTCATTGAGAGTGAAGAAAGGAGTGAGGCCCAGTGCATTATTGGAGGTCCCCCGGCTGACTAAACCTATTAGCAGCATAACTAAGGGAGGGTTCAGAAACACATGATCCCTCCCTAATTGTAGGCTATATCAAAAAGGTAGGTTTTAGCCCTATTCTTAAAAACAGAGATCGAGTCTGACTCCCAAATCCAGATTGGCAGCTGGTTCCACAGGAGAGGAGCTTGATAACTGAAGGCTCTGCTTCCCATTGTACTTTTGGAGATTCTAGGTATTACAAGTAATCCTGCATTTTGGGAGCGTAGTGCTCTGTTAGGATAATACGGTAGTATCAGATCTTTTAAATTAAAAGGAGCCTGATCATTTAGAGCTTTGTAAGTAAGAAGAAGGATTTTAAACTTAATTCTAAACTCTATGGGAAGCCAATGAAGGGAGGCCAGAACCAGAGAGATATGATCTCTCTTTCTAGTACCTGTTAAAACTCTTGCTGCAGCATTTTGGATCAGCTGAAGAAATAAAAAAAAAAAAAATGACTGTCAAAAGCTATAGCGCCATCTACTGCTAAAAAGAAGGTACTTCACCAAACGGATTCCTTTTTTATAAAGGCAGTAATTTCTTCGACGAAAATTTGCTGGGTCCGACAGGCAGCGGGGTCCACAGGCGCACAGGGGGCTAGGGCCCGCTTACAGCTGTTTGCAGCTTTAGGTATTATTATTATTATTGTTGTTATTATTATTATTGTAACTACTTTATGGGTACCTATTATTTTTTATTTTGTGTACTTTATTGATTATGGTTATTATTATTATATTATTACTTATTGTGCCTCAGTATTGTAAGCAATGTGGGGGTATATGGTGGCATATATATATATATATATATATATATATATATATATATATATATATATATATATATATTTATTTTTTTTTTTGATTTTTTTTTTTTTTTTGATTTTGTATACTTTATTGATCCCCAGAGGGGAAATTGAGGGCATCCACCTGGATGGATGAAGCAGCCACGGTACAGCGCTATCCGTTACCCATTTACACACACATTCACACCTAGGGCCACTTTAGAGTCTCCAGTTAACCTAACCTGCATGTTTTTGGCCTGTGGGAGGGAACCGGAGAAATCCCGGAGTAAACCCATGCAGATACGGGAAGAACATGCAAACTTCACACAGATCACTGTTGGTCAGGGGCTGGGATCGAACCAGGGATCCCATGGCCAAGGGTGAGTTGCTGTGCTGGCGCAATGCTAACCACTGCGCCACCGCACCGCCCATATATGGGGATTATGATGATGATAATGATGATTATGAGGTGCCTGTCGGCTGCCGCGTCATTAGGGAGCGCTTAACATGAGTGCACCTTAATGTCAAGTAAAATTCCTCGTATGTGTAAAAACATGCTTGGCAATAAAGTTCATTCTGATTCTGATTCTGATTCTGATAATAGTGTTTATAATTATATTAAACATGCCAGAAGTATTTATTTATTATTACTACAATTATTATTAGATGTTAGTATTATTGTCATTATAAACTATCATTGTTGTATTATTTCTACTGCATAAGTTAATTATAAGATGCTTTATATATTATAGTATTGCATAATGAATGTAATTATGGAATGGCTAATGACTAGAATGATATAAGTTATTGGGTACGGAGAAGGGGTGGGACTATATAAGCGCTGGCTTCTTCCCACTCCTTTTGAACAAGGGCATTTTTATATGTTTATTTTTTTGGTTTTGATTCTTTGTTTTTAAAATTTTTGTCTTTATATTCAAATAAATAAATAAATCAGTAAATCAACAAAAAGTATAACCCTGCAGCCAGTATATAAACCCTTTATATGCTTTTAGAAGTGAAAAAATTTAAAAAAGATCCTGGGTTTGTATGTTCTCCCTGTGTCTGCGTGGGTTTACTCCAGGATTTCTCCGGTTTCCTCCCACATGCCAAAAACATGCAAGTTAGGTTAATTGGCCTCATTGTCCTTAGGTATGAATGTGAGAGTGAATGGTTGTCTGCCTCTCTGTGTTGGCCCTGCGATAGACTGGTGATTTGTCCAGGGTGTACCCTGCCTCTTGCCCAAAGATGCTGGGATAGGCTCCAGCCCCCCCGCGACCCAAAAAGGATTAAGCGGAAGAAGATGGATGGATGGATGGATGGATTGCAAATGAGTTAAAGTGTTTATTTGCCTGATCTTTCATTGTTCAGAGAATTAAGAATCCTTGTGATGTAACTCGATTTTTTTTGTAAGGATTGTCTTGAAAAGGGGAATCATATTTTTCAAAGCCGATGTAGAATTAATATTACTGAAAGAATTTTTTTTTAATAACAATTAATGACATCAGGGGAGAGGTCAATTATGCAATGTATTCAAGTCTATAAAATAAGATAATAAAATAATAAAATGATTATAGTGACGTAGGATTCTTTTGTACATCCACACATCAAAAGTCTCAAATGTTTTAAGTCTGAATGTAACTTTATCATGACTGTTATGAAAGGTAACTGTTATTCAGCTTCATTTACACACGTGTGTGTGTGCAAACACAAAACTGTCATGATTAGCTGACAGCTCACGTGCACGATGCTAGCACAAGACGGAACCACACAAGGGGGGAAGTTCAATAATTTATTAAATGCAGAAAACAGCGCTTTGTTAGAGAAACAGCCACTCGCCAGAAAATTCAATCCACCTGTGGAGAGAAAAGCAAGAGCTGTCAGTGGAGATGCAGAGAAGGGAAAATGGGCGAGCCAAATTGCCACTTACTCGGGACTCCGAGAGAGGACCGGCAGGACTCCAGAGGGGAATAGACAAACGAGTAGGGAAGGGGAATGAGCTTGAAGTTCCTGACCGGGTGAAGATCTGTTGCTGGGAAAGTGATGAGGTGACAGGAGAGCGCACGCAGTCCCGAGACACACCCGCACGATGGCAGCAACCTGAAACAATAGAAGAGAGCACAGTTTAGACGACTGATCTAAAGCTTAGCAAAAATGACCTGCTTGCCTGAATTTAGAGTAGTATACCCAGACGAGCCAGTGTCAACTGCGCGGAGGAGGCCTCTGTGCTGGCTGATGAGCGGGATGAGCGGGCACAGGTGTGTCCTCTGCCTCAAGTGCAGTGATAAGCTGGTGAACGTGCAGCAGGAGGGGAGAGGCGCGCTCTCGCTGCCCATGACAGGGCCCCCCCTTCTAGGAGCACCTCCTAGCGGTCCAGAGGGCTTCCCCGGGTGGGTCCGGTGGAAGACCCGGAGCATCTCCTTGTCCAGAACCTGTGATGAATGGGACCAGGATTGCTCCTCCAGGCCGTAGCCCTCCCAGTCCACCAGGTACTGCAGTCTCCGGCCCCGACAGCGAACATCTAGAATCCGGCGAACCGTGTAGGTGGGGTGGTCATCGATGATTCGGCGAGGAGGAGGCAGCTTGGGGGGTGGGGGGCAGAGAGGATTGACTGAGAGGGGCTTGATGTGGGACACATGGAAAGTGGGGTTCACCCGTAGCGTAGAAGGAAGCTTCAGCTGAACCGTCCATCCATCCATCCATCTTCTACCGCTTTTCCGGAGGTCCGGGTCACGGAGGTAGCAGTTCAAGCAGAGAAGCCCAGACTTCCCTCTCCCCAGTCACCTGCTCCAGCTCTTCAGAGAGGACCAGACCAGCTGGGAGACATAGTCTCTCCACCGAGTCCTGGGTCTGCCCCGGGGTCTCCTCCCAGTGGGACGTGCCTGAAACACCTCAAGCGGGAGGCGTCCAGGAGGCATCCTAATCAGATGCCCATACCACCTCAACTGACTCCTTTCAATGTGGAGGAGCAGCGGTTCTACTCTGAGCCTCTCCCGGATGACTGAGCTCCTCACCCCATCTCTGAGGGTGAGTCCAGCAATCCTACAGAGAAAGCTCATTTCAGCCGCTTGTATCCGCAATCTTGTTCTTTCGGTCATTACCCAAAGCTCGTGACCATAGGTGAGAGTAGGAACATAGATTGACTGGTAAATCAACAGTTTTGCCTTAGAACTAAGCTCCCTCTTCACCACAACAGACCAGTACAACGTCCGCATCACTGCAGATGCTGCTCCAATCCGTCTGTCGATCTCTCGCTCCATTTTCCCCTCACTTGTGAACAAGACCCCAAGATACTTAAACTCCTCCACTTGGGGCAGGAGCCTGTCCCCAACCCAGAGAGGACAATCCACCTTTTTCCGGCTGAGTACCATGGACTCGGACTTGGAGGTGCTGATTTCCATCCCAGTCGCTTCATACTCAGCGGCAAACTGTCCCAGCAAGAGCTGTAGGTCATTGCTGGATGAAGCCAACAGGACAACATCATCTGCAAACAACAGAGGTGAGATCCTGTGGTCACCAAGCATGACACCCTCCGTTCCCTGGCTGCACCTAGAAATCCTGTCCATAAAAATTATGAACAGGATCGGTGACAAAGGGCAGCCCTGGCGGAGTCCAGCTCTCACTGGGAAAGACTCCGACCGAGTGTTGGCAATACGAACCAAACTCTCACAACGGTCGTACAAAGACTGAATAGCTCATAACAACAAGCCCGATACCCCATACTCCCGAAGCACCCCCCTCAAAAAAGCCACGAGGGGCGCGGTCAAATGCCTTCTCCAAGTCCACAAAACACATGTAAACTGGTTGGGCAAACTCCCACGAACCCTCGAATTCTCGAGAGGGTAAAGAGCTGGTCCGATGTGCCATGGCCAGGACGAAAACCACATTGCTCCTCCTGAATCCGAGGTTCGACCAACGGCTGGACTCTCCTCTCCAGTACCTTGGCATAGACCTTCCCAGGGAGGCTGAGGAGTGTGATCCCTCTAAAGTCTGAGCACACCCTCCGGTCCCCTTTTTTGCAGAGAGGAACCACCACCCCAGTTTGCCATGCCAAAGGCACTGCCCCTGACCTCCACACAATGTTGCAGAGGCGTGTCAACCATGACAGCCCAACAACATCTAGGGCCTTGAGGTACTCAGGGCGAATCTTATCCACCCCCGGGGCCCGGCCACCAAGGAGATTTTTAACCACCTTGGCGACCTCAGCCCCTGTGATAGGCGAGTTGTTCCCCTCGTCCCCAAACCCTGCTTCCTCTGTGGAAGGCATATCAGTGGGAGTGAGGAGATCCTCGAAGTATTCCTTCCACCGCCCAACGATATGCCCAGTCAAAGTCAACAGTGCCCCATCCGCACCATACACAGTGTGGACAGAGAGCTGCTTTCCCCTCCTGAGCCGCCGGACAGTTTGCCAGAATCTCTTCGAGGCCAACCAAAAGTCTTGTTCCATGGCCTCACCGAACTTCTCCCATACTCGGGTTTTTGCTTCAGCAACCACCCGAGCTGCACTCCGCTTGGCCTGCTGGTACACCTCAGCTGCGTCAGGAGTCCCACAAGCCAACCAAGCTTGATAGGACTCCTTCTTCAGCTTAATGGCCCCCCTCACCACTGGTGTCCACCACTTGGTTCGGGGGTTGCCACCACGAGATGCACCGACCACCTTGCGGCCGCAGCTCTGGGCCGCCGCTTCAACAACAGAGGTGGAGAACATGGCCCATTCAGACTCCATGTCTCCAGACTCCCTTGGAATGTGGTTGAAGTTCTTCTGGAGGTGGGAGTTGAAGACCTCCAGGACAGGGGCCTCAGCCAGACGTTCCCAGCACACCCTCACTATACGTTTGGGTCTACCAGGTCTGAATGGCTTCCTCCCCTGCCATCGGATCCAACTCACCACCAGGTGGTGATCAGTTGACAGCTCTGCACCTCTCTTTACCCGGGTGTCCAAGACATACGGTCGCAGGTCTGATGACACGATAACAAAATCGATCATCGACCTGTGATCTAGGGTGTCCTGGTGCCAGGTGCACATATGGACACCCTTATGCTTGAACATGGTGTTCATTATGGACAAACTGTGGTTAGCACAGAAGTCCAATAACTGAACACCACTCAGGTTCAGATCGGGCAGGCCGTTGCTCCCAGTCACCCCCCTCCAGGTTTCACTGTCGTTGTCGTTGAAGTCTCCCAGTAGGACAATGGAGTCTCCAAGAGGAGCACCCTCCAGCACCCCAGTCACAGACTCCAAAAAGGGTGGGTACTCTGAAACATCATTTGGTGCATAGGCACAAATGATGGTCAGGACCCATTTCCCAACCCGAAGGTGCAGGGAAGCAACCCTTTCGTCCACCGGGGAAAACTCCAATATAGAGGCAGCAAGGTGGGGGAATACAAGAATACCCACCCCTGCTCGTCGCCTTTCGCCCGGGGCAACTCCAGAAAAGGCCAAGCTCCAGCCCCTCTCCAGAAGACTGGTTCCGGAACCGGAGATGTGTGTTGAGGTGAGGCCGACTATATCTAGCCGGTATCTCTCAACCTCGTACACCAGCTCAGGTTCCTTCCCCACCAGAGAGGTGGCATTCCACATACCAAAAGCCAGTTTAGAAAGCTTGGGATCAGTCCGCCAAGGTTTCCACCTTTGACCGCCACCTAATCCACATAGCACCGGACCCCCATGATCCCTCCTGCAGGTGGTGAGCCCACTGGAGGGCGGACTCCTTTGGGCTGAGCCTGGCCGGGTCCCATGGGTGGAAACCCGGCCACCAGATGCTAGCCTTCGAGCCCCTCCCCCAGGCCTGGCTCCAGGGTGGGGTCCTGGTAACCCCATACCGGGCGGGGTACACTGAATCCCTGATATAGAATTTATCATGACAGTCTGTTGGATCGTTCTTAGTCTGGCCCTTCACCCAGGACCAATTTGTCGTGGGTGACCCTATCAGAGGCAAATTGCCCCGGACATCATAGCTCCCGGGATCAGTGGGGCACGCAAACCCCCCCCACCACCACCACCACGATAAGGTGACGATCCATGAGGGGGTCAGCTGAACCAACATGTCATTAATAATCCGGGCAATGGGAAATGGGCCCAGAAAGCGGGGTGACAGCTTCTTAGGTTTCTCCTTCAGCAGGACCTGACTTGCCGCTAACCAGACTTGCTGTCCCATGGTGTATTTTGGAGCCTGGACCCATTTCATGTCCGTGGCAGCATGGGTGCATTCTGTGGAGCGCGTCAGGGCAGCCCGGTAGACCTCCAGATGTGTCGGCAGTGATAAGCATGGGCCTCAACGGATGGAACCGCTACCTCCCTCTCAGTCATGGGAAGAAGATGTGGGGTGTACCTCAGGGATGCCTCGAATGGAATGAGTCCTGTGGCCGCCAAAACGGCTGAGTTGAGAGAATACTCCACCCAGGTCAGGTGCGAGCTCCATGAAGCTGGGTTCTCAGCTGCTAGACACCGCAGGGTGGCCTCCAGGGACTGATTGGCATGCTCTAGTGGCCCGTTACTCTGAGGATGATTCCCGGAAGAGAGACTCATTGTGGTGCCCAGTGTCCAACAAAAGGTCCTCCAGACCTGGGACGTAAATTGTGGACCCCAATCAGACACGATGTCAATGGGGATGCCGTGGACCTTGATAACATGCTCAGTTAATAGGACTGCCATCTCCAAGGCTGAGGGGAGCTTTGGGAGGGCCACCAAATGAACCGCCTTGGAGAAGCGATCCACGATAGTCAGGATTACAGTCTTCCCATGAGAGGGGGGGAGTCCGGTCACAAAGTCCATGGTGGTATGAGACCAAAGATGACCCGGGGTGGGAAGGGGGTGGAGGAGTCCTGAGTGGGGAGAGGAGTCTGATTTCCCCCGGACACAGGTCTGGCAGGCCCTGACGTAGCCCCATGCGTCCCGCTGCACCATGGGCCACCAGAATTCCTGCCGGACGAAGTCCACAGTGCGGGCGATGCCAGGATGGCAGGCAAAAAGGCTAGTATGAGCCCACTGGAGAACATCACTGCGGAGGGCGGCCGGGACATAGAGGCGATTCCGGGGGCACCCTACTAGCAAGGGCTCCCTGGACTGGGCCTGACGGACCCTCCGCTCGATGTCCCAAGAAAGGGCACCAAGGACGCACAAAGGCGGGATGATGGTTTGGGGGGAGGAAGGGGGGCCTACCTCCCTGGAGTCAAACTGGTGTGATAGTGCATCCGGTTTGACATTCTGGGTGCCAGGCCGGTAAGTGATGGTAAAATTGAACTGCTGGAAAAATAAGGACCAGCAGGCCCACCTGGCATTCAATCGGCGGGCCAATCGCAAGTATTCCCGATTCTTATGGTCGGTCCACACTATGATGGGGTGAACGGCACCCTCCAACCAATGTTTCCACTCCTCCAGTTCCAGCTTAATGGCCAGCAGCTCTCTGTCCCCCACGTCATAATTTCTCTCGGTCGGCGTAAGCCAACTAGAGAAAAAAAGCGCATGGGTGGAGCTTCTGATCCGAGGACGGACGCTGTGACAGTACGGCGCCAACCCCCATGTCAGATGCGTCCACTTCGAGGACGAACTGGAGCTGCATGTCGACCTGTGCCAAGATGGGTGTACCCGTGAACAGGCATTTTAATTTGTTAAATGTCTGCTCTGCTGCCTCGGTCCAGTGAAAGGGGACCTTAACGGAGGTCAACTGAGTTAAAGGCATGCCACCCCACTATAGTTCCTTATGAACCGGCGCTAAAAGTTCGCAAACCCGGAGAAGCATTTGAGCTCCTTACGGGAGTGGGGAGTTGGCCAATCCAGCACTGCCTTCACCTTGGCCGGGTCGGCAATCAGTCTCCCCTCAGCTACTATGAAACCCAAGAAGGTGGTGGACGGAGTAGAAAACTCACACTTCTCCGCTTTGATGTAGAGCCGGTTCTCCAAGAGCTGTTGCAGAACAGCCCTTACATGGGCTTCATGTTCTTCTGGTGAGCAGGAGAAGATTAGGATGTCATCAAGATAAACGAACACGAATTGATACAGCATATCGTGGAGGACGTCATTAATTAACCGCTGGAAGATGGCTGGGGCGTTGGTGAGCCCAAAGGGCATCGCCAGGTATTTGAACTGCCCCTGGTGTTTCTTAAATGCCGTCTTCCACTCATCGCCCTCACAAATGTGGACCAAATGATACGCATTCCTAAGATCCAATTTGGTGAATACCCATGAGCACTGAAGGAGCTCGAATGCTGAATTGATTAAGGGTAGAGGGTACTTGTCCTTAATGGTAATTGCGTTAAGCTCCCGGTTGTCGATGCATGGGTGCAGCGAGCCATCCTTCTTTCCGATGAAGAAGAACCCGGCTCCGGGAGGAGCCGAAGATGGCCAAATTAGGCCGGCATTCAGGGACTCCTTTATATACCTCTCCAGTGCCTCCCTCTCTGGCCCAGAAATGCTGTACAGCTTTCTGGATGACAGCCTCACCCCCGGGATGAGGTCTATGGCACAATCATAAGAGCAGTGAGGCAGCAGCGACAATGCTCTAGATTTACTGAAGACCTCTCCAAGATCGTGATAAGCCCGGGGAATGAGGCTGAGGTCTGGCAGCTGGACCGGAGGGAGAGAGACAGATAGAGAGGGGGAGCACTCCGCTGAGTGCATACAGTGGGCCAAACAAAAGGGGCTGCAGGAGGAGATGGTGTTTTGAACCCAATTTATCATGGGGTTGTGCGTCCAGAGCCATGGATACCCAAGGACCACCGGGGAAGTGGAAACAGGGAGAACTAGGAAGGTGAGTTCCTCCCGGTGGTTCCCGGAGAGGATGGAGATTGGCACTGTGCTACGTGTGACTACCGCGACCTCCCGGCCAGATATGGTTGTGATACTCTGATCACGGGGCAATTTATGTGTGGGAATACCCACCTGCTTAACGAATTCAGCAGCCACGATATTACCCTCTGACCCAGAGTCAACCAGTGCCTTAACCCTCCTCTTGACCCCTGGCAGCTGCACGAGGGCTGAGATAGACAAATTGCCGGGGGCAGTGTTTTTAGTCCCGCCCACCAGACCCCCCATGGTTACTGACGGGTTGTGTCTTTTGGATTCGTCCCGGCCGTGGTTCAGAGAACCACAGTGTGGGCACGCACCAGCCCTTCACCTCCGCTCATCATCGGTGAGATACCGAAAGAGCTCCATCGGCTTGAGCAGAGAGACGGTGCTGCCAGTGTCAGGCGAGTCCGCACGTGACACGCGGGCAAGAGGAGGCCTCACACTCTCGCATGCTCACGGTGCCGGGTACCCTGGAGGAGTGTCATTAGGCGGCTCATCCCTTTGCCCTCACCCTCAGACCGATCGAACGCGCAAGTGAAGGCGTCAACAAATTGGCCGAATGTATAGTTCCGCCCCTCGGGGTTATCTAGCGTGGAGTGTGCCCAATCAAGGGCTCAGTCCCTAAGCAACAGTGTAAAAAACTGTATCTTGGCTGTATCTCCCAGGTACTCCTCCCTGACCTGCTCCAAATACAGTACATATATACCTGGATTAAGAAACTCTTACATTTCCCCACCTCCCCCGTGTACGGGGTGGGTGTGGGAATGGAAGTGGTACGCTGCACCGTAGCGTGGGGAGCAGGCTGAGGAGGTGGAGCCGTTGGAGACGACTGAGACCAAAGCTGGATTAAGTTCGAAACCTGTTGCGTCA
The DNA here is from genome assembly GCA_020510985.1 of Pholidichthys leucotaenia. Taxonomy (NCBI): domain Eukaryota; kingdom Metazoa; phylum Chordata; class Actinopteri; order Cichliformes; family Pholidichthyidae; genus Pholidichthys; species Pholidichthys leucotaenia. The sequence goes on along the minus strand of CM035842.1, from coordinate 254,381,180 downwards.
GCACAGCGAGCTGGTGCTCAGTCACTGACAAGCAATCCAGAGCTGACAATTCCTGTGACAAAGCACCGGCTGAGCTCTCGTCCTGGCTGGCTCGTTCTGTCATGATTAGCTGACAGCTCATGTGCACGATGCTAGCACAAGACGGAACCGCACAAGGGGGGAACATTCAATAATTTATTAAATGTAGAAAACAGCGCTTTGTTAGAGAAACAGCCACTCACCAGAAGATTCAATCCACCTGCGGAGAGAAAAATGAGAGCTGTCAGTGGAGATGCAGAGAAGGGAAAATGGGCGAGCCAAATTGCCACTTACTCAGGACTCCAAGAGAGGACCGGCAGGACTCCAGCGGGGAATAGACGAACCAGTAGGGAAGGGGGAATGAGCTCGAAGTGCTTGACCGGGTGAAGATCTGTTGCTGGGAAAGTGATGAGGTGGCAGAAGAGCGCACGCAGTCCCGAGACACACCCGCACAATGGCAGCAACCTGAAACAATAGAAGAGAGCACAGTTTAGACGACGTGTCTAAAGCTTAGCAAAAACAACCTGCTTGCCTGAATTTAGAGTAGTATACCCAGATGAGCCAGCGTCAACTGCGCGGAGGAGGCTTCCTTAAGTACGCTGGCTGATGAAAGGGCACAGGTGTGTCCTCTGCCTCAGGTGCAGTGATGAATTGGTGAACGTGCGGCAGGAGGGGAGAGGCGCACTCTCGCTACCCATGACACAAAACAAGCTGTGCATGGTACAATAAATACAAACTTAGAGTAGTTAACAGGGGAATGAGAAGGATCAGTCCATCAGACTTAAGGAAAGAGTCCGTAGGCATGAGACAATTGGCAAAAGATGACGCTGCCGCGCTGAGCAGGAGTCCTTAAATAGTGGGCAGCAGATCAGCGGCAGGTAAATGAGCAGCAGGTGTGGGCTGAGCAGGCAGGTGACCTGATTTGATAGAGTGAAGATGCTCCTGACCAGATTGAGCGATGATATAGAGTGAAGTATGTGGCAGTAATGCACCTGTAAGCTGGTTGCCAACCGCCAATGAAATCTAAACGAAGAAGAAGAAGGTGGCCTAATTTACCCACTTTCACAGCTGAAAAACAGACTGTGAACAGCTAGTGGGAGTGTTTGAAAGAAGAGGGCACATAAGTGTCAAAAAACCAAAATATATACAAAAAACTGACAACATAATAATAATAGACATACAAAACTCAAAAATAACTTGAGTTTGAGCTCAGAGGGAAAATTAGAGCTCAGACTCGTGAAAGAATCCCCCCTAAAGGGGTGGATCCAGACACCTCCAGGAAATACCAAAAAGGAGCCCCCCCCCCCCCCCACAAAAAAAAGCGTAGAGGAGAAATTCACCCCGGGTGGGAGATGGGGAAAACAGGTTAGGAGGGACAAACAAGGAGCATGCTCAGGACTCACACCCATGCTACGCTAGGCCCCTGGGCCCCCTATGCCAAAGAACTCGGCAGTTTGGGTGGCCGAAGTCCCAGGCCAGACAGACGGCAAGGTGAAATGAATTGGGTGGCCTTCCTGAGAATATGGGCCACCCAACCCAGCAGCTCAGTCTGTTTGGCGGCTGGCCCAAGTTCTTTAGCTACCAGGAGCGGAGGAGGGGTGACCCAGGAGGTGGATCCCCCACGGGGAGGCCCAATGAAGCAATGAAGGACTGAAGGGGGGGACCCACGATGATGTCAGGTGGAAGGGAAGGAACTACAACGGCGTCTGGCAGTGGAGGAGGAACCATGATGGTGTCAGGTAGAGGAGGAGAGGTGTCAATGCCTTTGGTGGTCCTGGGGTGAAAGACAGTAGCACCCACGGAGGCTCCGGGCTGGAGCATGGCAGCATCCGTGGTGGCTCCGGGCTGGAACATAGCAGCACCCACGGTGGCTCCGGGCTGGAGCTCTGCAGCAGCCACGGTTGCTCCAGGCTGGAGCAGGCCTCTGCACTCTCAGTGGGCCTGGGCTGGGCCAATGCTGCACCCTTGGTGGGCTCCGGCTGGGCCAACGCTGCACCCTCAATGGGCCCGGGCTGGGCCAATGCTGCACCCTTGGTGGGCCCAGGCTGGGCCAACACTGCACACACAGTGGGCGCGGGCTGGGCCAACGCTGCACCCATGGTGGACCCCAGGCTGGGGAGTAACGCCAATGGGGGACCATACAAGAGTGCAGCACTCACTTCGGGTTGAAGCTGGGGCGTAACACCCACGAAGGTCCCTGACTGGGACAAAGCACCTATGGAGACTCGGAGTGAGGGGGAGGGACCCACATGACGGCCTTGGGCAGAGGGGAAGCTGCACCCACAGAGGCCCCAGGCTTGGACGAAACATTTGCGATGGCTTCCGCAGGGGGATCTGGACCCACGGCGACCTCGGGCGGCAAACCTGGACCCATGGAGATCTCTGGCATCACTGGAACGTCTCTGGCGACCCTGAAACAAGGGTCAGACCAAACAGGCAGCAGGACAGGGTCAGGGTCACTGGCAGCGGCGGAGCCCGGCGAGATGAGCTCAGGTGCGACTGATGGCTGCACCTGACTGCCCTCACCAAGAGCAAGACAAAATCTCTCCAGAACAGAGAAAAACAAGAGAGAGTACTTTCCTGAATTCAAGCTCCACCACCATCCAGGACTCCGTCGATCCAGCTGACGACGTCTCGGATCTGCTCTGTTGGAGGTCAAGCTCAGTTGTTAAATCTGCTGCGGCGGCCTCCACAGCAGGCATGATGGTGGTTGCAGTACATGTCTTCCCAGACAAAGGGGCCCACATTGGTGGCTCACCCAGCATGGTAGCTGAGGGTTGGCTCTGTGCTGGCACTGGAATCGGGTCCTCCAGGGCCACAGGCTCTTTCATCATCCGGCAGCTCATTTCTGGGACCGGCGGACAGTCAAGGACAGATGGAGGAGACAGGGAGAGGGCAGGTGAGGAATTATTTTCTGCAGCAGGTGGGGAGACCTCAGGGGACTGCGTTTCCTGAGATTCCCTACCAGGAATCAGGCAAGGCAAATCATCATAAATTGAAGAAGAAATTAATGACACTTGCCTGTCATCCTGGTGTGTGATGTTTTGTGCTGCAGTAGGTGCACAGTCATCCCTTTCCATGTCTATGGTGAACCTGGGCCCCTCTGTGGATTGTGGAGGAGCCGCTCCTGTAGACATGAAGGTGGGTGTGTAGCCGGGGAAAACCTGATGAACCTCTCGGCAGCAGGAAGATGCGGCGACGAGATGGGAGTAGCAGCAGCAGAGTAGGAAGCTGGCAGAAAGGCCAGCAAAGAGGAACAAGAAGAAGGAACTGCTGTGGGATTTGTCTGGCTGGGTATAAGGGGAATGTCTGTCAAAGAGGCGGAAGGCTTCCTCTGGCAGTACGGACCGGGATGACAGCGCCGCCGTGAAGCTGGTGATGCACACACTGGAGCTGGAGGGGAAGCTAGCGAACCGAGAGAGGAGAGAGGCATCCGCTGTGGAGAACGCCTCCGCTTCATCTCCACTGAAAACGCTCCTACCCTCAGATCAGGAAACGATTGTAGGAGCACAGACACCATGGACAACAGCTCTGAGAATTTGGGATATCTCCACAGGCCAGGATGCGCCTCCAGGATTCCCACTGCTCCATACAAACACTCCCATGTCTTCTTGGGTCCTCGGGCGTCAAGAGCTTCATCCATAAAATCTTGGATAAACCCCGCCGCCCATTCCTCCTCCAGGCTGGGAGACCCCACTGCCGATCTTCCTTTGTTTGGGCAAGGCTGGGGAGCCGGGGATATAACGAGCTCCAGCAACCAGGTGGGTGAATAAACACAAAAAGAGAAAAAAGGGCAAAAATACACTCAACAGCAGTTGGGTCACATACTGGCGGCAGCATCCTGTCATGAATGCCCCTTTGGAGCAGAGAGAATGACCCAGGCGCTGAACTGTTCAGTGATATTTATTAACAAAAAACACAAAACAAGCTGTGCATGGTTCAAAAAATGCAAACTTAAAGTAACTTACAGGGGAATGAGAGGGATCAATCCATCAGACTTAAGGAAAGAATCCGTAGGCATGAGACAATTGGCAAAAGATGATGCTGCCGCACTGAGAGACTAAACAGCAGTCCTTGACGCCTGTCGTCGTGAATTCGCATCAATCCGCCTCCGCTCCAAATGCAACCAAAATACCGTCCATATTCCTCCACTACCGGTTGGAGCACTTCCAACACATACCTAGGAACCTTTTGCAAGCATTAGTTTCTCGTAGGAACGGTCAGAGACGGAGCATCATCCATTTCCTGATTGCTACGCTCGCCTTGTGCTATGTCTGCATTTTCAGAAGACAATCGTGGAAAAATTGTCCAATCTCAGGTAAGTTGTACTAAAATAAAAATATATACAGGCTTATTGTGTACTTTTATCACTACCACGAAGGAGTGGCGTACCTATGACAAATATTTTTGAAGATATTAGACGATTTTCGGTGTGATGCTAATTCGCTACATTCAGCCACAATGGATAACCTCCGTCGGCCACAACGGCAGCAAATAAGGTGCCGTATTTAGATGGTGTTCAACACTCACACACATTTTCTTTAGAAACTGCCATTCTAAAACTCTACACTATAGTTCACGTGAACAATAAATAACAGCATGCTGGATGTGAGAGAGGAGAGCTGGAGCTGACTTCACAGCGGTAGCTTTTTCCTCATCACCCCGTTGTAGAGCAAAACTGTTGTAACAGAGCTAGGCATCTAGATTTTCATACTGCCTGCCTAAACTTCCGAACAGGACAGGGAAAAAAACTGCCATTCTACCTCATATCTATAATCATAACAGAAATAACATAACATCGTGACCTCACAAGCGCCCCCTTCACTCTTTCCTGCATGAATGTGTGCAGGGCCGATCTCTTCTCCTGCAGCAAAGGACCTGCGGTAGAATCCTGACCCGTAACCAAACTGTCCTCCAGCCTCTTGACAGTGTCCTCAAGTTCACTGACCTTGGCCTTGATGATGGAAGTGGAGTTCGCAGTGTACCGTTGACAAAAAAGGCGAATTTGCACTTTGCCAACCTCCCACCACTGTTCCACGGAACTAAAACAAGCCTTTGTGGTCCTCCAGTGTTCCCAGAAACACACAAAATATTGACAAAAGGTGTTGTCCTGAAGGAGCTTGTTATTGAAGTGCCAATAAGATTTAGTCCCTTCCCCTGGTGAGTTAAGTAACACCGCAGTGGCCAGGTGATGATCCGTGAAACCGACGGGACTTATGTTACTGTGGAGGATTCCGGGGCCAAAGGTTTTAGAAACATATATCCTGTCTAATCTAGCAGCACTGACAACACCGTCAGTGACCCTGACCCAGGTATACTGTCTAGCGTTTGCATGTTTAGACCTCCATGTGTCCAATAAGTCAAACTGTACAGTGAAATTTTCTAAGAGTCGAGAAGACTGCAGATGGGGTTCTGCATTAGTGCGATCCACAGTGAAGTCCAAGGTACAGTTGAAATCACCAGCAACAATAAGTTGGTCTTGGTGATAGCTCTGCAATTCATTTGTCAGTGTATTGAAAAAGGCAACCCTTTCAGAACCGTGGTTTGGAGCGTAAACGTTGACCAGGCAAAACACGCACCACAGATAAAACTGTTGCATTTGCTGATTCCCCAAACAAAATCACTCAGTCCTGGACCATATCAACACCACTATTGACAGTGTCACCACGGAAAGACAGATCACCACGTACCCAAATCAGAAGCCGTGGATGAACAGAGAAGTGCGGCTTCTGCTAAAGGCACGTATCAATGCCTTTAGATCTGGTGACGCACAGGCCTACAGTTCATCCAGAGCAGATCTGAAGAGGGGCATCAAGAAGGCCAAGCACAGCTACAAGCTGAAGGTGGAGGAACATTTTGGGGACTCTGACCCCCGACGCATGTGGCAGGGCATTCAAGCTATCTCTGATTATAAGCCCAGCAACTCCATACCTATAGCCATGACTGTGCCCTTTCTCAATGAGCTAAATGACTTCTATGCTCATTTTGACAAGGACAATAACGAAAAGAACATCAATTTCCCACCCTCTGACGACCTCCACCACCTCACACTCACCCACACCGACGTCCGTAACGCACTGAGTCATGTCAACGTACGTAAGGCTGCTGGCCCTGACGGCATTCCTGGGCGTGTGCTGAGGGCATGCGCTGAGCAGCTGGCAGGGGTCTTCATAGACATCTTCAACCTGTGCCTGGCCCAGGCCGTGGTACCAGCGTGCTTCAAGACCACTTCTATAGTACCAGTGCCGAAACATTCAACACCATCGTGCCTAAATGACTATCGCCCTGTGGCACTGACGCCCATAGTCATGAAGTGCTTTGAGCGACTGGTCTTGGCACAGCTCAAAAAATGCCTGCCCCCTACACTGGACCCTCACCAGTTTGCCTACCGGAGCAACAGGAGTACAGAGGATGTGGTTTCTACAGCGCTGCACTATGTACTCTCACACCTGGATGACAAGAACACCTACGCAAGAATGCTGTTTGTTGACTTAAGCTCAGCATTCAACACAGTTATCCCCTCCAAGTTGATCACTAAACTTGGGGACCTGGGAATCAGTACCTCCACCTGCAACTGGATCATGGATTTTCTGACCAACAGACCCCAGCATGTTAGGTCAGGCCCCAACTGTTCTTCCGTCATCACACTCAACGCTGGTGTACCACAGGGCTGTGTGCTCAGCCCATTCCTCTACTCCCTCTTCACCCATGACTGCAGGCCTATGTATGGATCCAATTCCATCATAAAGTTCGCAGATGACACCACGGTGATTGGACTCATCAGGGACAACGATGAGTCAGATTACAGGGCAGAGGTTGAGCACTTGGCTACTTGGTGCACTGACAATAACCTGCCCCTTAGCACCAGCAAAACCAAGGAGCTCATAGTGGACTACAGGAAGGAGAGGGGAGAGACACATGACCCCATCCATATCAATGGCATAGCTGTTGAACGTGTCCCCAGCTTCAAATTCCTGGGGACCCACATCTCGGAGGACCTGTCCTTGTCAGTTAACACCACCAGCCTGATCAAGAAGGCCCATCAGCGCCTCTTCTTCTTGAGGACACTGAAGAAGAACCATCTGTCAACTGACATCCTGGGCAACTTCTACCGCTGCGTGATAGAGAGCACCCTGACCAACTGTGTCACAGTCTGGTATAGGAGTTGCTCTGTCGCTGACCGTAAGGCACTGCAGCGGGTGGTGAAAACCGCCCAACGCATCACAGGGACTCCACTTCCAGTTATAGAGGACGTCTACAGGAAAAGATGTCTGCGCCGGGCACGCAGCATTCTTAGGGACTCCAACCATCCTGCTCATGGACTGTTCCAGCTTCTCCCCTCCAGAAGGCGTTTCAGAAGCCTTCGGACTAGAACCAGCAGGTTTAGGAACAGTTTCTTTCCAACAGCTGTCACGTTATTGAACTTAGTTCCCCGCTGACTCTCTTACCATCACCTCTTACCATCCTCACCTGTACATAACTGCCCATCTAACTTATTGTACATTATTTGCATATAACAGTACTCTTAACTTTCTGCACTGCTGCATATATTTGCATATATTTGCTTAAATTGCACATACTGTCAATTACTGTATATACTGCACTGCTGTCCTTTGCACTTCTGATTGGATGCTAAACTGTGTTTCGTTACCGTGTATTCATACATGTGTAATGACAATAAAGTTGAATCTAATCTAATCTAAAATGGCCACTCCTGCACTAAGATTGGTACCGTGACTGAGTGAAAAAGGGCCTTTCCACCACAAGCCCCAGTCCACTTCATCTGCCGAAGTGGTATAAGTTTCCTGCAAAAACAAAATGTTGAGATCTTTCCGTCGGAAGAGGTCACTAATTAATCCCCTCTTATGATTGCCCCTCCCACCATTGATGTTTAAGGATCCTAATTTTATGTTTTGCATAGGGCGATAGATGTAAGGAACACCGTGCTGTTGCCATGGAAATTATTCCATCTTCGCGCGCTTGACCTTTTGTCCCCCTGCTGATTTACGCAGGGCTGTGAGGTGCTTCTTGAGGCGGAAACGTTTTCTTTCATCCAGGAGGTCAAGACCAACCTGCCTTTTCAGCACATTAACAGACCTAATGAATTTATCAGTGTCACTGAAGTAATCAGTGACTTTAATGGCTCTGTTATTACAGGTTTCATCCAGAAAAGCATTTATAGAAGAAGAAGAAGAAGAAGAAGAAGAAGAAGAAGAAGAAGAAGAAGAAGAAGAAGAAGAAGATTGTTCAGAACTCCTTATAAGAACTCCTTATAGAGTAATGACCAGATAGAGTGTTATAGACATCATGTAGACATAGAAATCTCAGTGTTAGAAGAAGAAGAAGAAGAAGAAGAAGAAGAAGAAGAAGAAGAAGAAGAAGAAGAAGAAGAAGAAGAAGATTGTTCAGAACTCCTTATAAGAACTCTTTATATTTACCCTGAGGAAAAGCAAAATTGACAAATGTAGAGAATGTGGAGTAAAAGAAAATGTCGAGCACATCTTAATTTTAACTCAGCATTATAACTTAGCATTTTAACTCGCAGAAAAAGATCATGAAACCATGAGTGGAAGAGGCAAGACAGGCGGTAAAGCCCGCGCTAAGGCCAAGTCCCGATCCTCCAGGGCTGGACTCCAGTTCCCCGTGGGTCGTGTCCACAGGCTGCTGCGTAAAGGCAACTACGCTGAGCGCGTGGGTGCCGGTGCCCCCGTGTACCTGGCGGCCGTGCTGGAGTACCTGACCGCCGAGATCCTGGAGCTGGCTGGAAACACTGCCCGAGACAACAAGAAGACCAGGATCATCCCCCGTCACCTGCAGCTGGCTGTCCGCAACGACGAGGAGCTCAACAAGCTGCTGGGAGGAGTCACCATCGCTCAGGGTGGAGTTCTGCCCAACATCCAGGCTGTGCTGCTGCCCAAGAAGACCGAGAAGTCCAAGTAAATGTGGACACCTCATCCCACCACCAAACACCCACACACAAACACCCAAACACACTTGGAAAAAAATCCAAGATGGCGCCGCGGATGGCAGCCACTGGCTTCTGCTCTCTGATGTTTTTGATAATTTTGTGTGTTTTTTTGGACTTCTGCTCTTCTGTCCGAATCACCTATTCAAGGGAGGAACTACTTTCACTCAGACTACCTCCCAATGCAACTTCTCCGCCAGTTACTGCTGCTGATCTGAAGTTTTTTCAGTCCATCTTAGCTGTGGGAGCAGCGGCTATTGGCGCTGGCCGGAAACGAAGGCGGCGTGGTAAACGTGCCGGTGCGTTAGTCAGGCTGAAGAAACGAGGATTTCGCACGCCGCTCCCATCGATCCATCTGGCAAATATCCGCAGTTTGGCGAACAAAATGGATGAACTGCTGCTCCTGACTCACAAAAACCGGGATTTTAGCAGATCTGGCGCCCTTTGTTTCACGGAGTCCTGGCTGAGTGAACACATCCCGGACAGCGCGGTGCGTCTGGACGGATTCCAGCTGTTTCGCGCTGATCGCAGCCGAGAATTTTCTGGAAAGACTAAGGGTGGTGGAATCTGCTTCTACATAAACGAAGGTTGGTGTACTGATGTCACAGTGTTGAAGAAGTTTTGTAGCCCTAACCTAGAGTCACTGTTCATAAACTGTAAACCCTTTTATTCACCGCGAGAGTTCTCCTCATTTATTCTGGTCGGAATTTATATCTCGCCTGCTGCTTGTACAACGGAGGCACTGCAGCTCCTCGCTGACCAGATAGCAGAGGTGGAGGAAAAACATCCAGACTCTCTGCTTATCATTCTGGGTGATTTCAATAGAGCTAATCTCACAAATGAGCTTCCTAAATACAGACAGCATATTAAATGTCCCACCAGGGACACAAATACACTTGACCACTGTTACACAGTTTTAAGAAATGCCTATCATGCCGTCCCCCGTGCAGCTCTGGGTTTTTCTGACCACTGCCTGCTCCATCTTATTCCAACATACAGACAGAAACTAAAAACTTCCAAGCCTGTTGTAAGGACTGTGAAGAAATGGACTGAGGAATCAAAGCTGAAGTTACAAGCCTGCTTTGACTGCACAGATTGGAGTGTTTTTGAAGCTGCAGCCATTAACCTAAATGAACTCACTGACACTGTGACGTCATACACCTGTTTCTGCGAGGACGTGTGTGCAGACCAAGACCTTCTGCATATACAACAACAATAAACCCTGGTTCATTCCTAAACTGAAGCAGCTACGTCAGACCAAGGAGGAGGCCTACAGGACTGGTGACTGGACTCTGTACAAGCGGGCCAGAAACATGCTGACGAAGGAGACCAGGCTTGCTAAGAGGAGCTACAGTGTGAAGTTACAAAAAAACTTCTCAGCTAACAACTCTGCTTCTGTCTGGAGAGGCCTACGGAATATCACCAACTACAGGAGACCATCCCCCCACCCTGCGGAAAACCTCCAGCTGGCTAATGACCTAAACAGCTTTTACTGCAGGTTTGAAAAGAACCTACAGTTCTCACCTCCCACCCACACAAAAGGATTATCTGCAGCCCCAGGAACTCCATCCCTCCTCCACTCTGACCTCCCACCAGCACTAATGATCTGTGAAGAGGAGGTGCGCCGGGTCTTTCAGAGACAAAAGATCAAGAAGGCTGCAGGACCTGATGGTGTGTCTCCGTCCTGCCTGAGAGTCTGCTCCAACGAGTTGGCCCCCATCTTCACCCAGATCTTTAACAGATCACTGGAGCTGCGTGAAGTGCCTTCCTGCTTCAAACGCTCCATCATCATTCCAGTTCCCAAGAAACCCTCTATTACAGGATTAAACGACTACAGACCTGTTGCCCTGACCTCTGTGGTCATGAAATCCTTGGAGAGATTGGTGCTGAACCACCTGAAGGTCATCACAGGCCCCCTGATGGACCCACTGCAGTTTGCCTACCGGTCAAACAGGTCAGTGGATGATGCAGTGAATATGGGACTACATTACATCCTGCAACACCTCGACTCCCCAGGGACGTACGCCAGGATCCTGTTTGTCGACTTCAGCTCAGCGTTCAACACCATCATCCCAGGCATTCTTCATCAGAAACTCCTCCAGCTCAAGGTGCCCCCCTCCACCTGCCAGTGGATCTCCAGCTTTCTGACTGACAGGTGGCAACAGGTGAAGCTAGGGAGATTTACATCCAGCTCCCGAAAAATTAGTACTGGCGCCCCCCAAGGATGTGTCCTTTCCCCACTGCTCTTCTCCCTCTACTCCAACGACTGCACCTCAGAGGACCCTTCGGTGAAGCTCCTGAAGTTTGCGGACGACACCACAGTCATCGGTTTGATCCGGGATGATGATGAGTCTGCATACAGGCGGGAGGTGGAGCAGCTGATCCTCTGGTGCAGCCAAAACCATCTTGAACTTAACCCAGCCAAAACGGTGGAGATGACTGTGGATTTCAGGCGACACCCCCCTTCATTCCCCCCACTCACCATCCTCAACAGCACAGTGTCCACTGTGGGCTCCTTCAAGTTTCTGGGTACCACAATCTCCCGGAACCTGAAGTGGTCCTCCCATATTGACACTGTCCGGAAAAAGGCCCAGCAGAGGTTGTTTTTTCTGCGTCAGCTCAAGAAGTTTGATTTGCCTCAGGAGCTGCTGGTTGTCTTCTACACCGCCATCATCCAATCTGTCCTCTGCTTTTCCATCACTGTCTGGTTTGGATCTGCCACTAAACAGGACAAGACCAGACTGCAGCGGATCATTAAGTCTGCGGAGAGGATCATTGGTACCGACCTACCCTCCATTGAGAACTTATATCGGTCCATAACCAGGAAACGGGCGGGAAACATCTGTGCTGACCCATCACACCCCGGCCACAAATTGTTTGAACTTCTATCTTCTGGTCGTCGTTACAGATCACTGAAGGTCAAAACCACCCGTCACAGGAACAGTTTCTTTCCTCAAGCCATCACTCTGATGAACTCCTAACATTCACCTAGTCCTACCTGTTGCTGTACTCATGACTTTTCATCCATTATTACATTGCACATAACTCTCACACTGCTTTTTACTTCATTCACATTATATCACTGAATCTGAGTCCACATTGAAATACTGTGTGATTGTATATTTTTTCATATATTTCTGCAAAGTGTGGTTAGTCCGAGTAAATAACTGCATATATTCCTGTATATATTTGCATCCTTTTATAGAAACGTGGACAGACTGTAATTTACTGTACATACTCTGGTTGTCATTGAATCCTTATTTAAATCCTTCACCTGAACAACGAGAGCAAGTTTTTAGCCAAAGTCAAATTCCTTGTATGTGTTGTGCATACTTGGCCAATAAAGCTGATTCTGATTCTGATTCTGATTCTGATTCTGATTCTGATTACACTGTCACAAGTATAGAAATGAAAGAGACAGAATGAAACATGAAGTTCGAGAGGCTGGTAGGGAATGAGATTTAACTGGGATTCTGGGAACAGATGGAGATGGAGAAGAATCACAAGAAGGGCTCTTTTCTCTTTTTTAAATAACACAGGATTAAGTCACAGAATTTAGGGGTTGGGCTCAAATGACATAATGTTGCACACTTTTGTACAGTAGGTGGTGGTATGCACCTGTCAGTTGTTTGCTATCCACCAGTAACTGTGAGAAGAAGAAGATGAAGAAGAAGATATTGAATGAAGGACGCTGCATGAGACTTCAACAGGTGGAAGGTTGAGATGGCATTTATGTCTCTGTTCGACTGGCAGTAGGAGTGATTTGTTTGTGACGGATAGCATAAACTGTACTCTGTAACATTATGGCATCTAGCTCTGACGGGCTCGATAAAGATTAGATGGAGTGGATTCTACCCAGGTCTGGGAGGTGGAAAAGAGCAGCTGGGGGGCACCAAGAGCTAGAAGCGGGTAAGATGAGAGTGACGCAGGAGGAAGTAACAATGCAAAGAAAAAATGAACTAGCCATCATGGATAGCAGTTTGATGATGTAGGGAATGAGTGGAAGGTTGTCATTGAGTTAAATCTGGGTGGGAGGCACAATCACCCTGTTAAGCTAACAAAAGCAATTGAGAAAGAAAGTGGGAGAGTTAAGTTTGCAAAGTTCTTGAAGAATAACCGGCTGTTAATTCATGCCACAAGTAAACAACAGCAACAGAAAATACTGACAATGACATGTCTAAACAGAGAACAAATGAAGGTGCATGTTCCTGGTGCAATAGCTAACTTGAGGGGAGTTACAGACGTGGACAAAATTGTTGGTACCCCTCTGTTAATGAAAGAAAAACCCACAATGGTCACAGAAATAACTTGAATCCGACAAAAGTGGAAATAAATAAAAATTCTATGAAAATTAACCAATGAAAATCAGACAATGCTTTTGAGTTGTGGTTCAGCAGAATTATTTTAAAAAACAAACTCATGAAACAGGCCTGGACAAAAACGATGGTACCCTTAACTTAATATTTTGTTGCAAAACCTTTTGAGGCAGTCACTGCAATCAAACGATTTCTGTAACTGTCAGTGAGACTTCTGCACCTCTCAGCAGGTATTTTGGCCCACTCCTCATCAGCAAACTGCTCCAGTTGTCTCAGGTTTGAAGGGTGCCTTTTCCAGATGGCATATTTCAGCTCCTTCCACAGATGTTCAATAGGATTTAGATCAGGGCTCATAGAAGGCCACTTTAGAATAGTCAAATGTTTTGCTCTTAGCCATTCTTGGGTGTTTTTAGCTGTGTGTTTTGGGTCATTATCCTGTTGCAAGGTCCATGACCTGCGACTGAGACCAAGCTGTCTGACACTGGGCAGCACATTTATCCCTAGAATACCTTGATAGTCTTGAGATTCCATTGTACCCTGCACAGATTCAAGACACCCTGTGCCAGATGCAGCAAAGCGGCACCAGAACATAACAGAACCTCCTCCATGTTTCACAGTAGGGACAGTGTTCTCTTCTTGGTATGCTTCATTTTTGCGTCTGTGAACATAGATCTGATGTGCCTTGCCAAAAAGTTCCAGTTTTGTCTCGTCTGTCCATAGGACATTCTCCCAGAAGCTTTGTGGCTTGTCAACATGCAGTTTGACAAATTCCAGTCTGGCTTTTTTATGATTTGTTTTCAACAGTGGTGTCCTCCTTGGTCGTCTCCCATGAAGTCCACTTTGGTTCAAACAACGACGGATGGTGCGATCTGACACTGATGTACTTGACCTTGGAGTTCACCATGAATGTGTTTAGAGGTTGTTCTGGGCTCTTTTGTTACCAGCCGTATTATCCATCTCCTCCTGCGGCCACATCCAGGGAGGTAGGCTACAGTCCCGTGGATCTTAAATTTCTGAATAATAAGTGCAACTGTAGTCACAGGAACATCAAGCTGCTTGGAGATGGTCTTATAGCCTTTACCTTTAACATGCTTGTCTATAATTTTCTTTCTAATCTCCTGAGACAACTCTCTCCTTTGCTTCCTCTGGTCCATGTTTAGTGTGGTGCACACCATGTCAACAAACAGCACAGTGACTACTTGTCACCCTTTAAATAGGCCGACTGACTGATTACAAGTTTGTAGACACCTGTGATGTTAATTAGAGGACACATCTTGGTTGAACATGTAACTATGGTCACATTATTTTCAATCTTTTCTAGGGGTACCATCATTTTTGTCCAGGCCTCTTTCATGAGTTTGTTTTTTAAAATAATTGTGTTGAACCACAATTCAAAAGCATTGTCTGATTTTCATTGGTTAATTTTCATAGAAGTTTTATTTATTACTACTTTTGTCAGATTCAAGTTATTTCTGTGACCATTGTGGGTTTTTCTTTCATTAACAGAGGGGTACCAACAATTTTGTCCACGTCTGTATATCAGGTGTCCCTTTGTGCATGTCTATGGGAGAAGTGAAAAACAAGATCCAAGGGGGAAAGGTGAAGGATGTGAAAAGGCTAAAGAGTAAAAGTGAAGGTTCACTGATGGATATACTGTCTGTAATGATTCAGTCTGAGGAAACACTCCCTAAATCAGTCCAAATAGGATACCTGTATTACAGTGTCAGAGAATATGTCCCAAAGCCACTCAGGTGCTACAAATGTTAAAGGATGTGTCACACTGCTCTGCAATGTATGGTAAGGGAAAGTAGAGATGTGCTAGATGTGGAGGCAAGAAAGAATATGGTAAATGTGAAAAAGATGCCAAAGCAAAGTGTTGCTGACATGGTTTCAGATAAACCCAGGAACAGACACAGACTCAAAAACAACAATGATCTTTTATTGAAGGAATGTGGATGTGTGGGTGTGTGAATGGAGCTGTGAAGACCGGAACATGGAGAGCAGGACAAGTCTGACAACGCTGTAACAAGAGCAGGCAGGTGGATGAGTCTTCAGGCTTTCAACAGAATGGCAATTATATACAGATAGTCTTACAACATACGTAGAGTTGTTCAGGCCCAGAAGAGATGTTAATCCAACGCTAGTACCAGAGTCCCGCTGTAGTGCCATGATGACAGTACAGATAATTACAGTGATGAGGATTGAGTGGACGCAGTGCAGAGTACTCCGGCTCACCAGTTAGGGAGAAAGAGGAGCTCACTGTCCACAGGTTCAATTCGGTCTGCTGCCAGGAGGAAGGAAAGGTCCACCCGGAGGTTGGTCCACCTGTGCACAGGAAAGGAGAGAAGAAAGCAGGTGCAGAAGTGAATTTCTGGATGTAGCTTACGGTTCCGTTGGGGAGACGAGAATCCCAGGTGAAGAGTTGTCGCAGTAGAGATGAGGGAGGAGAAACTCCCTGAACGTAGAGAAAAAGGTGAAGACTCAAGCTCGGAGTTCTTCACCAGGAGAAACATAGATGTCTCCGTGCAGGTAGCAGGGCAGCACTCCTTAAAAAGGCTACCTAATTGGAGGAGCAGGTGTGCATGCAGCTGTGGAGATAATTAGGGCAAAGACACACAGCACGGATCACCACAGTCCCCCCCCCCCCCACACACACACTGGATGCCTCTCGGCGGCTGATCCAATCTGTCTGGGTGAATCCGGTGGAACTCCCTGATGAGTTGTGGATCCATCACGAAGGAGGAATGCACCCAGGACCTCAACTCTGGACCATACCCCTCCCAGTCCACCAGATATTGTAGACCATGCCCCCTGTGTTGGATGTCCAGGATACGGCTAACCTTGTACGCAGGACCACCATCAACCATCAGAGGCGGGGGCGGAGGTTTGGGAGGGGGGGCACAGAGGGCTGGACACAAATGGCTTCACCTGAGACACATGGAAAGTGGGACAAATGCGGAGAGAAGGGGGAAGGGCCAAACAGACAGCCACTGGGTTGACAGTATGGGTTATAGAGTATGGACCAATAAAGCGCTGCAAGAGTTTTTTAGACTCAGTCCTCAGGTTGATGTTCTTAGTAGACAACCATACCTGCTGCCCAACCCTGTAGGGCAGAGCCAGAGTCCTGCGGCGGTTGGCGATCTCAATGTTGCGGCTCGCCGTGCACTGAAGAGCAGCCTTGGTAGCCTTCCAAAGCTGTCGACAGCGCTTGATGTGAGTCTGGACAGATGGGACAGAAATCGCCTCCTCCGGGAACAAATGGGGGTTGTATCCTAAAGACACTTCAAAAGGGGAGAGACCTGTGGCAGTAGAAGCAGCAGAATTGTGTGCATATTCAACCCAAGGTAAGTAGGAGCTCCATGATGCCGGATTGGAGGCCGTGACACACCTCAGGGCCACCTCCAACTCCTGGTTGGTGCGCTCACACTGGCCGTTACTCTGTGGATGATAACCAGAAGACAAGCTAACAGTAGCCCCAATGGCATTGCAGAAAGCTTGCCAAACCTGAGAGATGAATTGGGGACCTCGGTCCGACACGATGTCCACTGGAATGCCATGAAGACTCACCACATGCAGGACGAGCAGATCAGCTGTCTTCTTGGCCGCCGGAAGCTTCTGCAGAGGGATGAAGTGAGCTGCCTTAGAAAACCTATCCACAATAGTAAGAATGACAGTGTGACTGGCAGAAGAAGGAAGACCGGTCACAAAGTCCAAGGCAACATGGGACCAGGGTCTACTGGGGTTGGGGAGAGAATGTAATAAGCCCGACGGGGGAGAGGAGGATGACTTACAGGTTGCACACTGGGGGCAGGCTCGAATGAACTCACTGATGTCCTTCCACAACGAAGGCCACCAGAAGGTTCTTTGTAACTAGGCCACGGTGCACACTACCCCAGGATGACACATAATCTTGGAGGAGTGCAACCAATCGATGACTTCACCCCGGGCTGAAGAGGACACGTACATCCGTCCCGCCAGCCTCCCACCCGGGTCGGTTTCAGTCTCCTGCGCTCTCCTGATCCTCTCCTTGATGTCTCAAGAGAGTGTGCCGACGATGCACGAGGGCGAAACAATAGGGTGAGGCGCTGTCTCACCTGCTTCAGGGGAAATTTGCCTGGAGAGCGCGTCGGGCTTGGTGTTCTTAGACCCTGGGCGGCAGGTGATGGTAAAGTTGAGCCTGCCAAAGAACAGGGACAAGTAGGCTTGTCTGGAGTTCAGTCGTTTGGCCATTGTGAGATATTCCTGTTTCTTATGATCAGTCCAAATGATGAAAGGCTGGGAGGCGCCCTCCAGCCAGTGACGCCACTCCTCCAAGACCAATTTGACAGCCAGCAGCTCCTTGTCTCCTACGTACATCATAATTCCTCTCTGCTGGTGACACGCTATGGAAGAAGGCGCAGGGCCGAACTTTGTCTTCGGTGGGGGAGTGCTGGGACAACACTGCTCTCACCCCGAAGTCCGAGGCATCCACTTCCACCAAGCACTGCAGGAAGGGGTCCACCTGAGCCAGGATAGGGGGAGAGGAAAACTCAGATTTGAGCTCAGACAATGCCGCCTCAGCCTCCTTGGTCCAGCAAAACGGCACCTTGGTAGAGGTAAGGCGAATGAGGGGTAAGACAATAATGCTGTAATTCTTGACAAACTGTCAATAGAAATTAGCAAAGCCCAAAAACTGCTGTAGTTGTTTACGGGAGGACAGGACTGGCCACTCCACCACGGCTTTTACCTTTTCTGGGTCAGCTATGATCTTCTTATGGAAAATAACAAACCCCAGGAAGGTGATGGAGGCGGCATGGAACTCACACTTCTCGGCCTTGACATATAGCTGGCTCTAAAAAAAGTCACTGTAGGACCTGTATGACGTGCACTCGATGTTCCTCCAGGGATCGAGAAAAAATGAGGATGTCATCAAGCTACACAAATACAAATGAATCCAAAATATCCCTCAGCACATCATTATTGAGCTGCTGAAACACAGCAGGCGCATTAGTTAACCCAAAAGGCATCACCAGATACTCAAAATGACCACTAGGAGTACGAAACCAAGTCTTCCACTCATCCCCCTCCTTGATATGAACTAGGTGATAGGCGTTGCGGAGATCTAACTTTGTGAACACAGTGGCCCCCTGGAGAGAATCAAAGGTGGTGTTAATGACGGGAAGAGTGTACTTGTCCTTGACAGTGATGTTATTGAGTTCTCTGAAATCAATGCATGGTCTGAATGAGCCATCTTTCTTATCCACGAAGAAAAAAACACCCGCCCCCACCACCGAGGATGAGGGCCTAATAATACCTGAGCTCAAGGACTCCTTGATGTACTTGTCCATCACCTCTCATTCCGGTGCGGAGAGGCTGTACAGCCAGCTAGATGGTAGTGGAGCCCCCGGCAGGAGGTTGATGGCACAATCATAAGGGCGGTGTTGGGGAAGTAACAGTGCTTTAGCCTTGCTGAAAACAGGATCCAGATCGTGGTATTCAGGAGGAACTGAGGAGCGATCAGGTGGGGGTGAATTAGGAGAGCAGAGGGGCACAGAAGGTGAAAAAGCAGCAGACTGCAGGCAGGCTCTCAAACAAAAGGTACTCCATGAAATGATTCTCCTTGCCTGCCAGTCAACAGTGAGATTATGTAATTTTAACCAGGGCTAACCCAAAATGACCGGGGAGGCAGAGATACATAGGTAACACAAAGAACCTGATGTGCTCACGATGGTTACCTTACACCAACACCAAAACCAGGGCGGTCTGCTTAGTGACAATGGCGAGGGGCATCTTGGAGAGAGCAATCAACTTTAAAGGTGTCTTCAGACTGTAACATGAGAGCCCTAGCCGGGTTGCCAGACCCTCTGAAATGAAGCTCTGCTCGGCCCCAGAATCAATGAGAGCATGTGAGGATATTTCAGTGTGTGCATGTTAAAAGCAAATGGGTATCATAAGGCGTGTAAGGGATTTAGATCTGTCACCATCTGTTAGTCTCCCTACAGTGACTAACAAACTCCCCCTTTTAACTGATTAGGGCAGGAGAGCCCCTTTTCCACTAGTACCCAGTCGGCCTTACTCTATTCTACTCGGCTCGCTTTGTACCCTTTTCCATTAGTACCTGGTACCTGGTACCAGGTACTGTTTTAGTACCTATTTGAGGCCAGGGTACCGCCGCACTGAGCAGGGCCGAAAATGTGACATCAACAGGCTGCAGGCCACTGATTGGTCAGGGCGTAACATCATGAAAGCGTCCGTCTTCTGTAGACTAGCCGACCGCCATTTGTAAAGTTTTTAGTTCAGCGAGTAAACACAGTGAGCGACTAAACGCTATTTTTAACAGAGATGGCTTTGCGTAAATGTACCCCATGGACCAATGAGGAGGTGTGGACTTTTCTATGCTTGTTGGCCGACGAACTTATCCAGAGCGAGTTGGACAGAGCAACTCACAATGAGAAAATACACCAGGAGGTTGCGGAGCAAATGACAACACAAGGATACAGCCCGACTGCCAAACAGTCCTGAAAAACTCAAAAAAATGAAAAGTGATTACCAGACAATAAAGGACCACAACGGTCGAAGTGGGGTGAACAGGAAGGACTGGAAGTGGTTTGATCAAATGGACGTGATTTACAGGCATAGGCTGGCCAGCAATGGCAGAGAGATTGGGGTCGACATGGCCACAGCCACACCATTGTTGGAAACCGTGGACGGTGAGTGTTTTGTGATATTGTGCATTTTTTTGTCAATTTATCCTATTGGTGGCAAGCTCACTTTTTAAAGCAATAACAACGCTGTTCTATCCTGGGTAATGAGTGTTAGTGAGCCGTGCTAGCTAGCTAATAGCTAGCTACCAAGCAGCCAACTGCTGATTCACGCTTGCTTTGTCATAAGTATTCACTTGAGCAAAACGCTGAAATATGCTTATTCTGAAAACTTTTGTGTACGTGTTGCACTTTGGTGCTGTGCTTTACATTGTGTGTATTTTCTTTCTAGAATCACTTTCCACATGCCAGGGATCCACCTCCCTCAACCTGAATCCCCCGGACTCTCCTGTGTGTGTCGGAGCACCAGAATCGGAACCGACACCGATGCCAGCCGCATCACCAGCACCGTCAAAATCTGGCACGTCACATTCAAGTGCTGGTAAGGCACAATAAACAGAAGATTACCACCCGGTTGTGTTTATGGATACAGGTCAAGTGGACCCCAGGATCCAAAATCTCAACTAAATACAAGTGCCTTTTCAAACAAGTGATTTACAAAGTGATTAATGTAATTTCCTATAGCCACATATTATGAAAATGATATTCATATAATGAATTTAAAATGTCCTTGTACATGTGGATTCTGGGGTGCTCACTTGTCAGGGGTCCACAACCCAGTCCCATTTTTAGCTGTGGTGGCAGAAGTACTGTTATAATTCTTGTTTTTGAAAAACTGATATAGGTTCAGGTTTAGGTTACTTTATTTGTACCCGTAGGTAGATTTGTTTTGCAGTCAGGTGACATCCATATTTACAAACCACAATTACATTCAACATAAACACAAACACAGGCACACATGAAGCTGACTATAAACATGATAAAAATACTCAAGGCTCCATCAATCAGGATATAAGACAAAGAGATGAGAGAAAAAACAGAGATAAGAGAGAAGGGTCATATTAAAAAGTTAAAGACTAGTCAAGGAGGTTAAAAACTCAAAAGTCTAAAACCCAATAAAAGATTTAGAACCCAAATAAAAAACCTACAAAAATAAGTAAATATAAAATGAAATTAATAAATAGGTAACTAAATTATGTGCAATATATTGTTACATCTTGTTCAACTCTTTGACAGCAGCAGGAACAAAGCTGTTTTTGTAACGCTGGGTTTTACTTTTTGGGACAGCAAACCTCCGTCTGGAGGGAAGAAGCTGAAAGTGGCAGTGCAAAGGGTGGGAGTGATCATTTAAAATGGCGATAGCAATCCTCTGTACCTGTCTGGTGTACAGGGATGTCAGGCTCAGCTGTGACTCACCAAGCAAACGACCGGACCATCTAACTACCTGATCCAAGGATTTCCTCTGTTTCAGTTTTATCTGACCAAACCATGACACTAAAGAAAAGGATAAAACAGATTCAATAAAAGCCCGATAAAATATTATCATTATGGTTCGGTCAATTTGGAAACATGCAAGTTTCCTTAACCTCTTGCACTCCGGTGTACCGCGGACGGGCACGTCTCTGTGTCCTAGAGCGCACAAGGGCACACGAGAGCGCACAAGAGCGCACGAGGGCGCTGCGTCCAAGAGCGCACTGAAAAAAAAGCTGCATTTCCGTTCTTCCACTACAGACACAGCCGCGAACAGATTAGATATGATTGACCTCTCATTCGACCAATAAGAGCCTTGAATTGGGTTTCTGAAACCTTGAAGAACCAATGACTGAAAACCTAGCAAGAAGGACCCGCCTACCAACGCTGCGAATGCAGCGAGCCAATTGAAGCACAGAAGTTCGAAAGCTGTTTTGCGTAAGGCTGGGTGAAGAGAGACTGACTGCTGCAGCAGATGAAAAAAGGACCCACAGGAAGAACCGCCACAGACCCAGCAGCACGGAGACCACCCACAAGTGCGACCTGTGTGACAGGGACTGCCATTCGCGCATCGGCCTGTTCAGCCACAGGCGGTGCTTTTTTTTTTATTCCAGCAGAATAGACGTTTGGGATTCTCTTCCATGGTCATCGTAGACCGACGGAGGCCGACGACGAAGGCTGGGTGACACACATGCGTTCGCCAGTCTTTTTTAATTACTACTGATATTTGTTTTGAAAAATCGTTCGCCAAAACTGCAATCATGGAAGCGCAAAACCGCAATAATGGAATTATGTTTTGACCGGGTCGCGAGACCAGAACCACGAGTCCGTAATAAGCGGACCAGCTTCATGTTCGTCTGACAATGAGGAAGTGAAGTTCGCCAGCTACGCTGCTGCTGTGAACAGGTAAGTGTTATAAGTGTGGGGATCATGAAATGATGAGACTGGATAATTTCTCAGTATGGTTTATTCATCTCAAGTCACCAGCTCTCTCTCTCTCAGTCAGGAAAAAAGAGAAAGAGCTGCAGTAAACCCACATACATTTATACCCACACATCAAGCACAGAATCACACAATCAAGTCAAATCCTTCTATTTACACTCAATCACTTCAAAGTCCTCTTTGCTCTTCTGTCTGACCCCAGGAGGTCAGACAGTCCTTTCGGGCTCTCGCTCCAGATCCTCTGACTTCCTCCCAAGTTCGCAGGTGGTCCAGACTCATTGTCCATCTGAGGTGTGATGTCAGTACACACCGCAAGCTTAAAGTCCTTCTATGCTTGGGTCTCTGCAGTGAAATATGTGAGCTACATAATGTTACCATTATGGGCGCTACATCACTCCCCCCCAAACGCCAAAGAATGGACACACCCGATAACCGTATCCTAATGGCAATACAGCATATGTCACCCCCCACCTGCGGAACTTACAGCACGGCCTACACAGTTTGATCGAAACACACATCACTCTGCCCGTAGTCTGGGCTTCAACCTCCTCCCAAACTTGCTGTACGCAGGTTTCACAGTCTGTGTTGTGCCGTCCTGCGGCGAATCTCTGGAATGAGGGGGAGAAAGGTTATTTGTCCCCTGCGGGGGCTCCAGGGGCCGTTCCCTGGGTGGTCTGCCGCGTCGAGGCATCCTCGCCGCTCGTACAGATTCGTCATGCAACACAAAGGCAGGCTTTAATCTATCAATACTGATTGTTTCTTTCCTGCCCCCCAAATCTAGCACAAAATATTTCTCCCCGGTTTCCAGCACTCGAAATGGACCGTCATATGGTGGACGGAGACTGTGTCGCTGAGCGTCGTGCCTGACAAAAACAAATTCAGCGTTTTGTAAAGCCTTGGGAACAAAAACATGCGGAAAAGTGTTATGAGCGGGGCCCGGGAGCATTTCTGCTCCCGTGCCAATCAGAGGTCCCCGCACCGGGGGGCGCCCTGGTGCCGCAGGGGCTGGTAGGAACTCGCCGGGCAGCCTGAGAGGTTGCGCAAAAACCAATTCTGCGGGTGAGGCATCTAAGTCCTCTTTGGGTGCCGAACGCAACCCCAATAAAACCCATGGTAGTTTGTTTACCCAATCTGCATCCGTGAGCGACGCTCTGAGGGCTGCCTTCAAAGACCTGTGAAAACGCTCGCATAAACCGTTGGCCTGGGGGTGATAAGCGGTAGTGCGGTGGACTGCCGCTCCTAAGCCACTGGCCATTGCTGACCACAGCTCCGACACAAACTGAGGTCTCCTATCGGACGTAATATCCGACGGAACCCCGAACCGCGCTACCCAGGCTATTAAAAAAGCGCGAGCCACCTCTGCCGCTGTGGTCGACGTTAACGGGACCACTTCCGGCCAACATGTGGTTCGGTCCACCATTGTCAAGAGATGTGTGAACCCTTGTGACGGCGGCAGGGGGCCCACTAGGTCTACGTGCACATGATCGAATCTCTTAGCCGGAATGTGGAACGGTTCTAAAGGGGCCTTCGTGTGCCTGTGGACTTTGGCCCGCTGGCAAGCCATGCAGGCTTTCGTCCACTCTTTCACGTGCTTGCGCAGGCTCGGCCAAACAAACTTCTCCGCTACCATTTTCACTGAAGCGCGTACTCCCGGGTGCGCCAGGGAGTGCACCGCGTCAAAAACGCGACGGCGTCACCGGGCGCGGTCGCCCGGTGGATACGTTGCAGATTAGAGGGGGTGAACCGGTTTGTAAACTTTTGCTCTCCAGCCTTAACCCTGTTGGTCCAGACAGGAGCGCACGCACGTCTGCGTCTCCGCTCTGCTCCGCTGCCATGGCTGCATAATCTATCCCCACGTGAACAGGGGCCGCGTGCGCGTCCGCGCTGTTACCCCGCCCCGTGTCTGCGGTAGTACAACCTGCTTCCGCGCGGATAGGCGCTGTTACCGCACGTGAGAGACAGTCCGCTACTACGTTGAGTTTACCGGCTACGTGCTGAATATCGGTGGTAAATTCCGAAATTGCGGCCAGCTGTCTCTGCTGCCGTCCTGACCACGGTTCTGAAATTTTGGACATTGCGAAAGTGAGCGGTTTGTGGTCAACAAACGCGGTGAAACGTTGCCCCTCCAGCCAGAACTGGAAATGGCGAATGGCCAGGTGGAGCGCTAGCAGCTCCCTGTCAAACGTGCTGTATTTCCGCTCAGCATCGCGCAAGGACCTGCTGAAAAAAGCGAGCGGTTGCCAAACCCCGGCGACTTGCTGCTCTACAACGGCCCCTATTGCCACATTTGACGTGTCGGTGGTTAGCGCTATGCGGGCTGATGGGTCTGGGTGAGCCAGCAGTGCTGCGTCTGCCAGTGCTTTTTTAACCTCTGTGAATGCGCGCTCCCGCTCCGGGGACCACTCGATCGCATTGGAGGGCTTCTGCTTTTTAAGCGCGGCGTATAACGGTTGCATAAGCTGCGCTGCATGGGGTATGAAACGATTATAAAAATTTACCATTCCTAAAAACTCTTGCAACGCTTTGACCATTTGTGGCTGGGGAAACTCCGCCACTGCGCGTACTTTGGCCGGCAGAGGGATTGCTCCCTCTGGGGAGACGCGGTGTCCTAAAAAATCGATTTGCACTACGCCAAAATGGCACTTGGCTGGGTTGTATATCAACCCGTGCACTCCCAACCTCTGAAAAACTGTGGTGAGGTGTTTTTCGTGTTCCTCCTCGGAGGCACTGGCGACTAAAATATCGTCCAAGTAGACAAAAATGAAAGGGAGGTCGCGCAACACGGCATCCATCATTCGTTGGAAAGTTTGCACGGCGCCTTTAAGGCCAAAAGGCATGCGTAAAAATTCAAAAAGTCCGAACGGGGTTATTACCGCTGTTTTGGGAATGTCCTCTGGTCGAACCGGGACCTGATGATAACCGCGGACCAGGTCTATTTTAGAAAAAATGCGAGCCTTCGCTAAGTGCACTGAAAAATCCTGGATATGCGGAATTGGGTAGCGGTCCTGCGCTGGGGCATTGTTTAACCTGCGGTAATCACCACAAGGTCTCCACGAGCCGTCAGCCTTAGGCACCATATGCAGCGGGGAGGCCCAAGCGCTCTTCGAGCGGCAAATTATGCCCAACCTTTCTAGGTTGGCGAACTCCTCGCGCGCAATGGAGAGCTTAGCTGCATCCAAGCGCCGAGCTTTCGCAAAAACTGGTGGGCCACTTGTGGTGATAAAGTCTTCCACCCCGTGCTTCGCAACCTTAGCTGAAAACGTGGGAACTGTGAGTGCTGGGAACTGGGTTAGAAGAGTGTGAAACTTACCGCCTGCTGTGGCGATGTTGGTCTGTACTGGCGGCGGGGACACTCGAGCTGCACAAGGGATAGAACAAAAGGAGAGTGCATTTACTAGGCGTCTATTAACCAGATCCACTAACAAGCCATGTGAGTACAAAAAGTCAGCACCTAACATGTTGAAACTCACCGCCGCTACTATGAAGGTCCATTCATAGGTGCAGCCATGCAAAGACAGGCGTAGAGTTCTTTCCCCGAACGTTTTGATCGACGAGCCGTTCGCCGCCGTCGCTCCGTCTCCCCGGGGCCCCGCCACACGATCCGCATAGGTCGCAGTGATGAAACTCCTCTGGGCTCCGGTGTCCACGAGGAATTGCCGCCCGGAGCCCGCGTCTGTTAGATAAAGCAGCTTGTTCTGTTCACCGAGAGTCGAAGCTGCTAACGACCCCTGGCCCGGGCGTTTCCCTGTTTCTTGAAACTGCACGGCGGGATGCATCTGTGCGCCTTCTCAGCGAAGCGTCGATGGTAAAAACAGAGGCCGTCCCCTCCTCTGCCTCGGGACTGCGTCGCTGCCGTCGTCGCTGGGGTTGCTCCTGCTGCCTCTGGCTCCTCACTGCCTCCGGCCGCCGCGCCGAGGTCTGCTGCTGCCACGGAAGTCTCCTGCTTGTCGCAGGCGTCGAGGAGCCGCTGCGCTTCCCTGGCCAGCGCGCGGAAGTCTTGCTGGTTCACACACCTCATGCCAGACAGGGTACCTCTCATGTGTGCTGGGAGGGTCCTCAAGAAGATGTGTTTGAACAGAAACGCATCGTTGTCTGTCCCAATCAGCTGCAGCATGTCCTCCATGAGGTCGGTCGCTCTGCGTCCTCCTCTGTTGCGCAGGTCCAGAAGCTGCCTGGCCCTCACCTCGGCTGATGGCACAAAACTCTCGATGAGGGCGGCTTTCAGCGCGTCGTACTTGCCAGCAGCGGGCGGCTGCTGCACCATGCTCCGCACACATCGAGCTGAGCTGTGCGGCTGTCGAGTCTTGCGGTGACATTATGAAACTTGGTGTCATCTGCTGATATTCCCCCAAGCACGAACCGCGATTCCGCGTGTTGGAAGCATGAGTGCAGGTCGTCTTGACAGAACTCGGGGAGCTTAATCGAGCCTGTGCTCGTGCGGTCGGTCTCCGGTGAATCCGGGTCAGGGTAACGTTCTCCCGGCATCGTATGTCTTGGTCACCAATGTGGGGATCATGAAATGATGAGACTGGATAATTTCTCAGTATGGTTTATTCATCTCAAGTCCCCAGCTCTCTCTCTCTCTCAGTCAGGAAAAAAGAGAGAGTTGCGGTAAACCCACATACATTTATACCCACACATCATGCACAGAATCACACAATCAAGTCAAATCCTTCTATTTACACTCAATCACTTCAAAGTCTTCTTTGCTCTTCTGTCTGACCCCAGGAGGTCAGACAGTCCTTTCGGGCTCTCGCTCCAGATCCTCTGACTTCCTCCCAAGTCCGCAGGTGGTCCAGACTCATTGTCCATCTGAGGCGTGATGTCAATACGCACCGCAAGCTTAAAGTCTTTCTATGCTTGGGTCTCTGCAGTGAAATATGTGAGCTACATAATGTTACCATCATGGGCGCTACAATAAGCTAAATTATTCTTTATCCCTGAAAATTGTAATCAAAAATGACTTTTGACCGATTGGTAAATTACAACTGTGCGGCGCACGAAGTCCGAAGTCCGTGCGCCGCGGTACACGGTTCGTGCACCGTGTCCGGACTGTGAACGCCCCCCACCCACCGCTACTCTTCTGTAGCGGGGGGGGGGGGGGGGCGCGGTGACCGCGGTGACTGTGCGCCACGGTCGCCACATCGCCACATGACTATTCCGTCATGTGGCGATGGCCGATGTCCGTCCTCTGTAGCGGGGGGGTGGGGGGGTAGGAGTTGTTATCTTCTACATTACAAATATTTTAGAATATTTTTTAGAGCACTGTAGGTTATTTTTTCTTGTAAAAAAAAAAAAAAGCCACACATTTTTTACGTGGCATGCTTCTTTGTGTGTGGGGGCTTGTTTGTTCATTCATTCATGAATGAATGAATAAACAACCCCCCCCACACACACGCACACACACACAGCCCTGAGTGTCACCTTTCATTAGAGCCCAAGATCAAGCTTCTATACTGAATCATTCAAAAGTTACCGACGTTTTTCCAAACTGTGCCATTTGGCACAATTTGGCACAGTTCAACAACGCCTGGGAACTACCTGAGAACAAAGCTATGTAATATATTCATTTTTTGTGGTATTGTTACAAAATTTTGACCTCAGCTGGATAACACTTGGTTCTACATTTCTGTTGCATTTTCCAGCCCGGTTCTGAAGCTGTGTGTTATTTGCAAGCATTTGTATCCAAAAAAACACCCAGGCGAAATTTATTTTCTTCAAGTTCAGTATGTTTAGATGACTGTTACTCAGTGGCAGGAGCACTTAGAGAGATTATGACTGTTTTGCCAAAAAATTCAAAGTGTTTTCTTTTAAATGAGACCAACCCCATGAAGATGCTGCAAAGGGTTGAAGAACAGCTTTTGATTTACTTTGGGCACATTATTTTTTGGCATTTTTAGGGAAATTGACCAGAATGCAAGGGGTTAAACAATGCAAATGTTGCTGACCCTTTTTGCACACCCTTTCACAGTTCTCTTCAAAGGTTTAAATTACTATCAATAATCGTCCCGAGATATTTGTAGGATTGCACACATTCAATGGTCTGGCCTTTTAGTACAGTGACTTCGTGCCTGGGAGTTTTCCTCCTAAAGTCAATAATCATATCTTTAGTTTTTGTCGTATTCAGCTGCAGGTAGGAATCCTCACACCAGTGAACAAAATCATCAACTACTGGGCTGTGACCACTCTCACCATCCTGGAGGAGACTGACAACAACTGAATCATCAGCATACTTTATAATGTGTCTGTTGTCATGTCTGCTCCGACACATGTTTGTGTACAGGATGAAGAGTAGTGGTGACAACACACACCCCTGAGGAGAACCAGTAGAAGAGGACTTTTGGTCAGACAATGTACCATTGACCCTTACTCTCTGTGTCCTGTTGGTCAAAAAATCCAGAACCCAACCCACCAGATTATTGCTCAAATCAAATTGTTGCAGGAGCCTTTCAACTAAAATATAATTTTGGATTGTATTAAAGGCAGAAGAAAAGTCCACAAATAAAAGCCTGGCATGTGTCCCATTAAAATCCAGATGTTTAAAAAGCATGTTAAACAGAGTGACAGTGGCATCCTCGACTCCTCTGTGAGGCCTATAGGCAAACTGCAGAGGATCCAATGCATGCTCAGCCTGCTTTAGGACCTCAAAACTGTTATGATCCGAGCGCCGATCTCGTCCGCGCTCGGATCATACGTCATCTCCTGCAGGCTTGACAGCAGTAATTACCTTCTGGCTCCCCGGGCTCTTATTGTGACAGTACTCGGAGGAGCTTCCTGCTGTCAAAGCCTGCCAGCTGTGCTGCATTCAGGGCTCGTTAGCGGCCGGCATTTAAGCGGACGCTGAATGCAGCCCAATGCAGCAGTCTCCGTCAAACATCTCTCATCAGACATCGAGTGAGCGTCCCTCGTCTCAGATGCCAATATTCCTTATTATTCCACGTCTATGATCATCCTTCGTCCTAACCTGGAACCGTAAGTGAGCTTGTTCAGCCTTGCAGCTTCTACATCCAGTGTTGTGTATTTTAGCCCACCGTGGCTTATTACTTTGTCACTTTGTGTTATCCTTCTGTTCCTTTTTCCTTAATAAACATCATTGCAAACTCACCAGTGACTTGTGGCGTCTTATGGTGGCTCGCGAGGGCCACCGTGACAAAATCTGACCAGTTTTTCAAAAATTTTCATTAAAATTGAAGTCAAAGCAATTGGTCTAAAGTCGTTTACCGTTTTAGAACAGCTGGATTTTGGAACGGGGACAACCACGGCATCTTTCCAGATCTTAGGCACATGTTGTGTCTGTAAGGACTTATTGAAAATGTAGTGAAATACAGGACTCAATTCATGTGCACTGGACTTTACCAATCGCCCACATATATTATCAGGGCCCTGACTTTTGTTCACTTTTACAGCACAGAACGCCCTTTTTAATATCCTGCACCTCAATATTAAAGTGCTGATTGTCTTTGAGTTTCTGTTTCAAATCTTGGGTTTCTGTGCTAAAATCAAAGGAATCAAAACAACCATAAAAACAATTAAGAGCATTAGCCAGCTCTGTGTCTGAATTAAAACCATCTAAAAACACACGATTACTGCGCTCTGTGCTCTGAAGGCCTGCAATAGTTTTCATACTGGCCCAGGCTGAACCAAGTTTCTTTGTTGCCATCCTGCTTTCCAACTCTGATTTATAATTCTGTTTTGCTCTTAAAATTTCGGACTTCAGCTCTTTTGTGGCAACCTGTAGCTCAGAAACAACCCCCTGTTTAAAGGCAAGTGCTTTCCTCTGTAAGCAGGATTTAACTGATTTTGTGACCCATGGCTTGTTGTTGGGATATATTTTGACACGTTTACGTGGAACGATCATGTCTCTACAGAAAGCCATGTATGAGTATGTCACGTCCACCAAAGAGTCCAAATCATCTCCGCAGGTCAGTGTAAACACCTCCCAGTCCGTACAGTTAAAGCATTCCTGGAGGCAGTGCACTGAATCCTCTGTCCACACATCTATGTCTCTGGTCTTCGCCTTGCCTCTTTTGAGAGCAGTTTTATATGTGGGCAGCAAAAGTACACAGTTGTGATCTGAGGATCCTAAATGAGGAAGGGGAAGTGATTTATAGGCCCTCTCAATGGATCCATAGCACAGGTCCAATGTCTTTTTTCGTCTGGTTGGGCAGGAGACATACTGATAAAAGTTTTTAAGTGTCTTCTTTAAAGAAACATGGTTAAAATCCCCAAGAATAAAGTTTCTGAGGCCACAATACAAACAAATTCTTTTAAACATAACCCATCCATCCATCTTCTTCTGCTTAATCCTTTTCGTGTTGCGGGGGGGGGGGGGGGGGCTGTAGCCTATCCCAGGAACCTGGCACCTGGAAAATCCGCTCTACTGAGACACAACAACATGACAGTTGAGCTTAAATATAACAACAAAGAATAGTCACATCCCACCACTGGCTTTCGCAAGTGTATTTCCCTTATATATGTTTTGAACTGGCTTTAACTAATCACCATCCATTTCTGTCTTTCATCTAGCCAAGAGGAAAAGGAGCCACCCCAACACCGACCTTGCAGCTGTCTTGTCCCAGATGCATGGTGACAAGATGCGGCTCCAGGAACGGCATCATGAACAGCACCTGCAGCACATGAAAGAGCTCACAGCAGACGCACGGGAAGCAAGGGAGCAGGAAGCCGCCTTCTGAAGGGAGGAGCTGACACAAATGGCTTCCTTCAAACAAGCTTTTCTGGCCGAATTTGGCAGGATAGTGGACGTGCTGAGCGGTCGCGTGTGTAACCCTGTCTCCCCACCCCCAGTGTGTTTTTTTTAAACTTGTGCTGCTATAATACAACAGTAGTGTTTGCATCATAACTGTGGTTTGTCTGTCATGACACTGGCGAGAAAAGCCAATAATTACATATGTAGAGGGTTGGAAATAGTTAATAGTTATGTAAGAGGTGAAAAAGACATTTGGATAAGAAAATTTAAAGTAAAACAGGCACCCCTACAATTTTATGTTATTCTTTAATTGTTTTATTTTTCTACAATGCATTTGTAATCCACCTGGTTCAATTATAACTCATGTGAGTTGAGTGCAGTTCCATACGCCGACCAATAGATGGCGCATGTCGCACAGTGATAGAGAGTAGACTCACGCACCGGAGGACGAAGAATAAACTCCTTGTGTGAAATAACGAAACGTGTTCTGCCGATTCTCTATCACAGGTTGGAGAGTTAACTTCCACATGCACGTTTCCTCCACCCGGGCCGCTACCCAGGGGAGCAACAATTTTGGGGGCTCGTCCGGGATTAGCGCCACCTACTGGTCTGGCACTAATCATTGAAGAACCAAGGGATGCTGACCACCTGTTCCTGAGCTATTGACCTAAGCGACTGACTACAGGAGACCACAGCCATGTCTGCTCTACATGACCTGAGATGGGAAATCCAGCAAGAGCTTCGCCAGCTGACCATTGCCCGCTGCAGAAACGTTCTTTACAAGCTGGCTGAGTCATTCAAGGATGAGGTGGGAGAAGATTTGCCAGGCGCAGAATTGACCGAAGTGGAACTCTTCGACTTCATTGCTGACTCGCTGAGAAGTCCACAACTGAAGAGCCTTGAGGACCAGGGGATGTCTCGCCTGCTTGCTTTCCGTGACCTCATCATTGAACTACAACGGCCCACAGCAGCTGGAGAAGTGGATGCAGAGGTGTCACCCGACGATGATCCGGTCATAGTAGTTCCTGTGACCACTGGAGCTGCAGCACCATCAGGGAAGAACCATCCGACATCACCATCTGTAGCTCCTGACCCAGGGTTAGTCAGACTGACTGAACTTACGTCACTGTTGCCACGTAGAGAGTACAAGATTTATGGTGGTCAAATCTCTGATTTTAATTCTGATTTGAGTTACAATAACTTGTGCAAACAGCTTGATGAAGGGCTAAATGAAGGGTTCACAGAGGCTGAGATTATCAGAACGGTGTTTAAGATAATTAAGCCTGGTACCTTTAAAGATATGCTTGTAACCAAAGATAGCCTTACTGTAGCTGAGTTAAAACATTTTTTAAGGACACATCTACGCGAGAAAAGCAGCACTGAATTATTTCAGGAGCTGAGTAATGCTAAGCAAAATGACAAAGAAACAGCACAACAGTTTATGTATAGACTAATGGGGCTAAAACAGCGTGTGTGGATTGCATCTAAAAACAGTAGTGGGCTTCATTATGACAACAAGTTGGTACAAGGTGTGTTTATCCATTCACTGTATCAGGGTTTGAATGAAAAATACTCCTATGTCAGGAGAGACCTTAAACCTCACATCTCCAACACCAGTGTCACAGATGACTCCATCCTGGAGCTCATAGCAAATTCTGTTAGTGAAGAGACAAAGAGATTAAGTAGGTTGGGACAAAGTCACAAACAGAAAGTCACCAGTGTTAATGCGGCACAGATAGAGACAGATCAAAGCTCTATTAAAATGCACACTGAAGTCCAAGCTAATCGTGTAGCTATCCAGGAGCTGACGGCACAGGTCTCCTCCCTAACCAAGAGTTTAGAAAAGGCCCTAACCCCAATGGTAAATACAGTAAACACCAGTCCCACAGCACCGGTCCCTAAACAGTCAGCACTGAGACCCGCAGTGAAAGGAAAGTGCCAAAAGTGTATCGCCCAAGAGACTGAGTGCTGCACACACTGTTTTCAATGTGGAAAGGAGGGGCACAGAGCTATAGGTTGCCTTCAGAAAAACAATGTGTCGGGAAACTGGAGGAGGTCGCTGGGGAGGGACCACCAGTGACTGAACCACCAGCAGAGTCCCACGACACTAAAAGACTGAACTCCGAACAGACTACTGCCAAGTCCCAAAAGTTACCCAACACAAAGCGTGTGGCACAGCTCATTGGCGGTAGGTGTATGATCAGTTGCCAGTTAAATGGAGTAAACCTACAGATGTTATTGGACAGTGGGGCACAATTAAGCATTGTTGAAAAGTCATGGGTACAAGCAGCCTTACCAAATGTGGAAATACAGCCACTCGAGAGCCTACTCCCAGGCCATCCACTCGAAATCACCGCAGCCAATGGAACGGATGTTCCGTTTGAGGGGTGGATAGATGTCCTGCTCGAGATCACAAGTTCACAGTATGGTTCTGTATCCTTGTATGTTCCAATGCTTGTCAGTCAGCAGCATTTAAGCACTCCGCTGCTGGGCTTTAACGTGATCCAAGAGATAATAATGGCAAACAGTGAACAAAGTGATGATATTAGCTTAGTGGGCTTACTGTCGGAGACTTTAAAGGTCCAGAAAGGTAATGTTGAGTCACTCATCTCTGTTGTCCACACCAAGTCAACAGAAAATGAACCAGAAAGTCCAGTGGTGAGAGTTGGGAAAAAAGGACTCACTATTCACAGTAGCCAAATCTGTATGGTAAAATGTCACATCAGAGCATTTCCTGGAGGAGGAGAAATGTTGTTCGAGCCAGCTGTGAAATGTAACTTACCGGATGGGTTGGAGTTATTCCCAGCTCTTATTGATGTACCCGCTGGTGCTTCAAAAACTGTCAAAATCCCAATCCAAAACTCAACAAAGCACAACATTTTTCTAAATCCAAAGACTGTTTTAGGACTTATTTCAGAGATCACTGAATACAAACCTGTAAATGTTTGTTCCAGTGCTGAAAATGCAACCAAAACTACAGACAAGCCATTTTGTCACTCTGCTCAAGTGACATGTGACAGTCAAGGTGAGGGTGAAGAAACATTAAGCACTGCTCCCTCACACCTGAGATGGCACCCTGATGTTAATTTAGACCATCTCTCAGAGGGTGATCGGGAGGTGGTTCGGCAGATGCTCTATGAACAGTCTGATGTGTTTGCTCATGATGAAGGAGACATTGGATGTATTCCTGGACTACAGCTAAAAATCAACACCACTGACAACACACCCGTGCAGAAAAGTTACAACTCCATTCCAAGACCACTGTATAAAGAGGTGAAGGAGTATGTTCAAAACCTTTTAAGCAGGGGCTGGATCAGGAAATCAGTGTCAAACAACTCGTCGCCAGTAGTGTGTGTGCGTAAAAAGGACAATACTTTGCGCTTGTGTGTTGATTTTCGTGAGCTGAACTGAAAAACCATACCCGACAGGCATCCGTTACCACGGATACAAGATCTACTGGACAGTCTTGGGGGTAACTCCTGGTTTTCCATATTGGATCAGGGAAGTGCCTACCATCAGGGTTTTGTAAGTGAGGAGTCAAGACATTTAACTGCTTTTAGCACACCCTGGGGACTATACGAGTGGGTGCGGGTTCCATTCGGGTTGTCAAACGCACCGGCCGCATTCCAAAGGTGTATGGAGGGGGTGTTAGAAGGGATCAGAGACGAGTGTTGCGTGCCTTACTTGGACGATGTACTGTGTTACTCCAAAACCTTTGATGAGCACGTAGAACACCTTAAACAGGTTTTGTGCAAAATGCGACAACACGGCATAAAACTTCGGCCAGCCAAATGTGAATTGTTCAAAAACCAAGTACGCTACCTGGGTAGGCTAGTGTCGGGAGAAGGAGTCCAGATTGACCCAAAAGACTTGGATGCTGTGTTCGCTCTGAAAGACAAGAACCCTCGCACAGTCGGAGAACTCAGAACGTTACTGGGTTTTCTCAGTTATTACCGATCATTTATTCAAGATTTTTCACGTCTGGCGAGACCCTTGTTCGAACTCCTCCAGAGCACTAATGAAACAAGCAATGACAATAAACCAGCACCAAAAAGGAGTAAAGGACAAACAAAGAAAGGAGACAGAAACCAGCTTCCTTCTCGCACACCAATAATATGGACCAGTGAACATCAGGAAGTTGTGTCAAGATTTGTGGACATTCTGACTAATCCTTCCATTCTAGCCTATCCCAATTTGGACCTTCCATTTGTATTGCATACAGATGCGTCAAACAAAGGCCTGGGAGCTGTCTTGTATCAAAAACAAGAAAACAAACTTAAGGTGACTGGCTATGGATCCAGAACTCTCACACCGGCCGAGAAGAATTATCACTTACATTCCGGTAAACTAGAGTTTCTAGCTCTCAAGTGGGCCATCTGCGACAAATTCCGTGACTATCTGTATTATGCACCGACTTTTACTGTCTATACAGATAACAATCCTTTAACCTATGTCCTCAGTTCAGCCAGGTTGAATGCAGTGGGTCATAGGTGGGTCGGGGAGTTGGCTGACTTCCATTTTGATATCAAGTATAGGCCAGGGAAAAGGAATGCAGATGCAGATATGTTGTCCAGACACCCATTAGATCTGCAGGAGCAAATGAATGAGTTCACAGAGACAGTTTTACCGGAAGTAGTGTCCGCAGTGTGGCAAGGGAGCAAGGCAGCACAAAACAGTGATGTGCCATGGATAGCTGCGTTACAACTGAGTTCTAATGACAACAATGTGCCAACTGACAGTGTTTTGAGCATGACACCTAAAGACATCAATGCTGCTCAACAAGACGATGAGTCGGTTAGAGAAGTAATATCACTCAAACTCAAAGGATGGACACCAAACAATAAAGATAAACGGACAATGAGTAAACGGACACGGAGACTACTGTATGAGTGGAACAAGTTGGAAGTTGACAATGAATTATTGTACAGAAAGACAGAGCACAGCAAACAACTTGTCCTACCTGAACAGCTAAAGCCGATGGTGTTAAAGAGTTTACACAATGACATGGGTCACATAGGGTGTGATAAGGTGATACATCTGGCCCGTGAGCGTTTCTATTGGCCATATATGCAACAAGATGTTGAAGATTATGTAACAAAAAAATGTCCATGCATCAAACAAAAACGCCCAAATGTTCCCCAGAGAGCTCCAATGGGATCTATCACAACCAGTGCTCCCTTTGAGTTAATCTCCATCGACTACTTACACCTTGAGCCAAGTAAAGGAGGGTATGAGTACATCCTCGTACTAGTGGACCATTTCACTCGTTTCGCACAGGCATACCCTACAAGGAATAAATCAGGCAAAACAGCTGCAGAAAAGATATTTCAGGATTTTATTCCTCGTTTGGGGTACCCTGAGAAGTTGCATCACGATCAGGGACGTGAGTTTGAAAACAGTCTCTTCCACAGATTACAACAACTGTCTGGAATTTCTCACTCACGAACCACTCCATACCATCCGCAGGGCAACCCCGTGGAGCGCCTGAATCGTACACTACTCCAAATGCTTCGTACCCTACAGGAGGAGAAAAAAAGTGAATGGAAGGATCACCTACCCCAAATTGTACATGCTTACAATTGTACAAGACACGAGTCAACAGGTTATTCTCCATTTTTCCTCTTATATGGCAGAGTCCCAAGGTTGCCTGTAGATCTACTATTGAACCAGACAAAAGACACTGACACACACAGCCATCAAACCTACGCTAAAAAATGGGCTGATAGGATGCGTGTTGCTTACAAAATCGCTGCAGAAAACAGTCAAAAGTCTTCAGATAAAGGCAAAAAGCAGTACGACAAACGCTTAAAAGGTGTCACACTCCAACCAGGCGACAGGGTGTTGGTCAGAAACCTCTCTGAAAGAGGAGGCCCAGGGAAACGCGCGCTTACTGGGAGTCAGCAGTACATCGTGTAGTTGAGAGAGTGGGAGATGGACCAGTCTATAAAGTACAAGCAGAGAGAGGCAGCCAAGTGATGCGAGTGTTACACAGAAACCTGCTGTTGCCTGTAAATGACTTGCCTTTAGAAGAAGAACTGCCTGCAAAAGAAAAGACAAAACAGAAACGGAAGAAGAGGACAGAGACAAATCCTAACAGTGACAACACAGACAATGACAGCTCGGAGGAAGAAGAGGAAAATACTTACCGCTACAACCTCCGTAGCCAAATCCCATGTTACAGACCCGTAAATCGTCAGCAAAATGCCTCAAATCTCCCAGACCAGAACACTCAGCAACCAGTACCTGTCATGCCAGAGCAAAATCCTCAAAATCAGCAAAGGCTTCGAGCGACAGCTAGAGAGTTCTGCCCACCAGTAAGGCAGGAACCGGTCCCCGTTCAGCGGGATGCTGAGGAGCAAATGGATGGACCAGCTTTGCTGCAGGAAGAACGTCAAGGACAAGTGGAGGTGATGGATGGAGAACAGGAGGAACTGAGAAGGTCACAGCGGAGAGCAAGGCCAGTAGAGAGACTGACCTACGACGTCCTGGGACAGCCATCGTACCAGCCTTGGACTGCAGACGTAAGACCTGTCCTACTCCCTACCCCTGTGCCGCTAACTCAAAACTATATGCCATTCCACTACCTCACCCAACCTCAGTCCCATGGTTATAATTGGTACACTCTCATGCATTAAGTCACCCTAGAACATGAAATGTCGGGAGAGTGTAGAGGGTTGGAAATAGTTAATAGTTATGTAAGAGGTGAAAAAGACATTTGGATAAGAAAATTTAAAGTAAAACAGGCACCCCTACAATTTTATGTTATTCTTTAATTGTTTTATTTTTCTACAATGCATTTGTAATCCACCTGGTTCCATTATAACTCATGTGAGTTGAGTGCAGTTCCATACGCCGACCAATAGATGGCGCATGTCGCACAGTGATAGAGAGTAGACTCACGCACCGGAGGACGAAGAATAAACTCCTTGTGTGAAATAACGAAACGTGTTCTGCC
The DNA here is from genome assembly GCA_020510985.1 of Pholidichthys leucotaenia. NCBI lineage: Eukaryota > Metazoa > Chordata > Actinopteri > Cichliformes > Pholidichthyidae > Pholidichthys > Pholidichthys leucotaenia. The sequence goes on along the minus strand of CM035842.1, from coordinate 254,343,226 downwards.
GATTCTCTATCACAGGTTGGAGAGTTAACTTCCACATGCACGTTTCCTCCTCCCGGGCCGCTACCCAGGGGAGCAACACATACACATTCTATCTTCTGGCCAAATGCTGCTGTTCGTCAGGTTAGGTGTCTGTAGCACATTACCATTGTAGTAAATAGTTTCAGAAAAAAAGGGGTTGGTAGGCAATTGTTTTGGAGGAAATTATGGAGTCCAATTAAACATCTTATAGAAGTCGTGGGAGCAATTTTGTACCCACAAGTTATGGCACTACATTTATTAGTTCTTAATAACACGGCATATTTTTTTTTTGTAAGTTGTCTGTGTTTTTAACTGATTTAAGACAGATTTGCACCGCTGAACCTGAAAATGGCATCCGTTTCTCTCGATCAGGTCAGGTTTTTATGCTAAGTTGTAAGCAGTTGTACAGGTGTACTGTAAATTGAATAGTAGACATTGTTAAAGGTAAGTACAGTGATCCCTCGCTACTTCGCGCTTCACCTTTCATGCCCTTGGTGCATCGCGGATTTTTCAAAAATATTCATCTTATCCTACACTTTATTACATGTATAGTTTATTTCTCTTATCTTATCATGTTTAATGTTGCAGCATTGTACCGAGACAAATTCCTAGTTTGTGTACTACATGAACAATGGCAATAAACCTGATTCTGATTCTGATTCTGATTCTGATCAAAAATTCAAAATTGAGAAATAATGGGCGGGCGCTAGCAGAAGGCAGGGAGACTACATTAGACCATCAGGTATCAACACTGAGAGCCCCACCTCTCTGTTCGCTGTTCTCGTGTTGGCTCAGCTCGGAAATCTCGCAAGCTGATTGGCCGAGACGTTTCACCCCGCAAGCTGATTGGCCGAGACGTTTCACCCACCTCCTCTCCCTGCCGAGCGCCCATGAAGGGAAGGAAGACCGCATTCATTGCTCTTTATCGCTCGTGTTACGTAGTCTCACCGTGTGGAACTTTTCGCTGTTCTCTTGTGCCATTTTATGCGAAATAGTCTTCCCGTCGAGCCACTACGCCGCCTCCTGCAGCTTCTCCAGCTCTATCGGAAGCTGGCCTTGATGATCCTGCGCTTCTAGCACCTGACGATGAGGCGTCACCTGAGGAGCAGTAAAGCTCTCATTAACCTGTGAAGTAAATCATCTTCATCTTGAGTTACGTATCTTGTTATAAGAATAAAAGAGTTCTAAAAACATATTTATGTACACTTTATTTACATCTACATATGTATGTACACGTACACACACACACACACACGTATCATATGAGAGAGAGAGAGTGAGAGAATGAACGTACGTATTATTTATGGATGACGTCATTAGGGGTGACGCTACTTCGCGGTTTTTCACTTTTCGCGGTCGGTTCTGGAACCCATTAACCACGATAAGTGAGGGATCACTGTACATGTAAATTGAATGTTGCATCATCATTGTTCAAAATTCAGAGAATTTCAAGAAAAAAAAAGAAATTTTGCATCATATAAAGCGAAAATACCTGTACATGTAAATAAAAATGTAAAAAACGTGGCCATAGTTCAAAAAGTTGACCTGATTGAGCAAAACCAAAGTGATTTTTGGATTCAGCACATCAAAATTGTCCTAAATCAGCTAAAACTTTGACAAAAAATTTGGTGTTGACCAGTGTAATAATGGGATAGGATTAAATGGGAATATAACATGTTTCAACACATAATTCCTGAGTCTGTTAGCAGAGTTGCATCAAACCAAAAGTGAATTGTCTAGCTGCTGCGTTTTTTTGCAGAAGGTTTCTCCGGCGTTTTAACATGTAATTACCCGTACCTTAACAGATAACCCTTATAAATAACAGAGGAGACGTATGTGAAAAGGGTACAAAATTTTATTTACAAAATACAGATGTTTGACATGTGTATGCACATGAATAGGAAGGCACTGATATTTCTAGTTATTATTGCTCCACAAGTACTGCGTCACAGCATCTCGTACATCTCCACCCTGCTCCTCTACATCCTGTGCTGCTGCCACCACCGGTTCACGTGCTGCAGCTGCTGCATCATCTAATGTAGTGTCAAAGGCCTCTCCATGACTCTCACACAGATTATGCAGAGCACAACAAGTAAGCACCATAGCTTTCACCAATTGGATGTCACAGTCATTCCATTTCAGAAGGCAGCGCCACTTTCCCTTCAGCCTGCCGAAAGCATTCTCCACAACCACCCATACTCGGCTGATGTTTTGGTTGAACATGTGCTGTTCTTCAGTCAGTCGTCCGGTGTCATGGAATGTTTTCAACAGCCAGTTTTGTAAGGGATAAGCTGAGTCTCCGAGGATCTAGTAGCCCGCACTTACCGCACCAATGTTCCTGATGTGCGGTTGGAAGAGGTTTCCCCGGCTGGCTAACTCCCACATTGTGGAAAGTCTCAGCACCCTAGCATCATGCATGCTCCCTAAAAGCCCAGCAAACACATTCCAGAACAACCCCTTTCCATTAACAACACCTTGAAGGATTATGGAGTGCCAGCCTTTACGATTAAAGTAGTCAGTGTGATATTGTTGTGGTGCTATGATGGGTATGTGGGAGCCATCGATAGCACCAACACACAATGGTAGCCCCCACCTGTTCTTGATGTAGGCCGACATTTCTGTGAACCTCCCTGTGAACCTCCCTTCATCAGGAAAACGGAGTTGTTCTGGAACTAGCAATGACTCTGCTGCAGCACAGAAGCCCTGCATACACCTGCACACCGTTGCGATGCTGACGCCAAAGAGATGGCCAATAGTGCAGTACTCTGAAACGGTAGCAAGCTTCCATAGTGCAATAGCCACTCTCTTCTTCAGAGGCACACATTGGCGGAATGTTGTATCTTGACGCTCCATGCATGGACGCAATTTGTGGCACAGGTAGGTAAAAGTGTCCTCGGACATCTGGAAGTTCTGTAACTACTCCGTGGTTGAGAAGCCAGGAACAATGTCCCTCCACCACTGCAAGGTACAGTTTAATATCCAGACTGACGGTTTGCAGTGATTATTTTGCCACAAAGCAGCCATCTGAAACACACACACAGCATACATATTTTAATGCCTTTAATACTTATAACCTGGCACCATCACAATGCTGTACGCATGATTAAAATGAGTATAAAATGACTATCACAAGCATTAGCATTTGTTAGCTTACCGACATCCACGTCCTCATCCGTCTTCGAGTAGTTAACATCCTCACAGTGGCGGCTGCATATTCCGTTATGGCAAACGACAGTCTCCTGTACTGTTCCACCGTCTTTTGTCTCAATGCACATCATCTTCTCTGGCTATCTTGTTTGGCCTTTATTGTGATAAAAAGCCACAGAGCGAGTAACGTGTAAATCCTCCCCTCGTAATCCTCCATTTTTTTTTTGTGGAGGATTTTGTTGCGTGCTTTACATCAGGGGAGTGTGGCGCCGCCTTGCTGTAAAAAAATCCCACCCACCCCAGGTGTACCCAGCTGCAATGGAAACAGAACCAAGTAGAGTAGAGTAGAGTAAGGCCGACTGGGTACTAGTGGAAAAGGGGCATAAGAGGCAACCTCGTGTTCAGTGCTAGCACAGTGCATAGAAAGCCCTAGGTCGCGGTGGCGTTGTCACTCCGCCGGGGACAATTTAGACCGGCCTACCAACATAGGTTCCTCAGCCTCAAGGGAGTCAGTGGGGAGGAGGGCCAAAAGGGGAGACTGAGGGGAGTGGCGAGGCTGAGCGCCCAAGCAACACTTGCTAGCTCGTTCTCTTAGCCTGTTATCAATGGAGATGGCTAGGGAGATTAATTAGTTCAGTTTAGAGGGTTTCTCCACCCAAGCCAACTCATCCCGCAGACTAGAGCTAAGGCTGCGAACACAAGTACTGCAAAGAGAGGCATCCTCCCACCCGACCTCAGTAGCAACCACTCGAAAATCTATAGAATGATCAGTCACAGATCTTACCCCCAGACTGAGATTAAGTAGGCAAGAGGTGAGAACGCCATCACGGTCAGAATGGTCAAAAACTTAAGAAAACTCAGAAACAAAGCGATCATAAGTATAATTAGAATAATCAGGATGGGTCATGATGGCACTAGCCAAACCCAAGTCCTGCCCTTCCAACAGGTTAACCACATAACTAATCTGACTGTGATTGGTGGGGAAATCCCCCGGAGCTCGCTGAAACACTCTACTGCACTGCAAGAGAAAATTCCATGCCTCCTCCAACTTACCACTAAAACAGGTGGGAGTGGGGACGGGGGAAAGCCGGAAGGGAGGTGGCAGGGACTGAGAGGGATTGGTTGACTCGGCCAGACCCCCGGAAGCAGGTGGAGGAGACTGCGTCAGGGAGAGCTGACCGAGTCTAGAAATAATTTGAATGAGTTGATTTAAGATCACCTGTTGCTGATGTGTTAATTGATATCAACGAGCCTCCATGATGTTAAATTTTTGTGCAAAAGCACTGTCTGCTGGGTTTTCCTGACAGAGACATACTGATATGGTTTCAGATAAACCCAGGAACAGACACAGGCTCAAAAACAACAATGATCTTTTATTGAAGGAATGTGGATGTGTGGGTGTGTGAGTGGAGCTGTGAGGACTGGAGCATGGAAAGCAGGACAAGTGTGGCAACCCTGTAACAAGAGCAGAAACAGGTGGATGAGTCTTCAGGCTTTCAACAGAATGGCAATTATATACAGACAGTCTTACAGCATACATAGAGTTGTTCAGGCCCAGAAAAGATGTTAATCCAATGCTAGTACCAGAGTCCCGCTGTAGTGCCGTGGTGACAGTGCAGATAATTACAGTGATGAGGAATGAGTGGACGCAGTGCAGAGTACTCCGGCTCACCAGTTAGGGAGAAAAAGGAGCTCACTGTCCACAGGTTCAATTCGGTCTGCTGCCAGAAGGAAGGAGATGTCCGCCCGGAGGTTGGTCCACTTGTGCACAGGGAAGGAGAGAAGAGAGCAGGTGCAGAAGTGAATTTCTGGATGTAGCTTTCGGTTCCGTTGGGGAGACGAGACTCCCAGATGAAGAGTTGTCATAGTAGAGATGAGGGAAGCGAAACCCCCTGAATGTAGAGAAAAAGGTGAAGACTCAAGCTCGGAGTTCTTCACCAGGAGGAGCGTAGATGTCTCCATGCAGGTTGCAGGGCAGCAATCCTTAAAAAGGCTACCTAATTGGAGGAGCAGCTGTGTGCACAGCTGTGGAGATAATTAGGGCAAAGGCACAAAGCTCGGATCACCACAGTTGCAACTGCGGGGGTGGCCACAGTGCTGCATATGGAGGATGTGTTGTGTAGAGGGAAGCTAGGCAAGCCCAGGAAATCAGAATAAGTAAGAAAATCTCATATGCAGAAGCTCTAAAGACAGTTAGAGAGGCAGGAATGGTCAGAAACACAACAGGCCTTCCTCAAAGAAGTTCAGGTCAAAGGGAAGCACAGCCATCAACACATCCCACACAAACACAAGATCATGCCACTGCAAGGAATTTTTGTGCTCACAATCGATGATGACACATTGATAGTTAAGAGGACAAACTTTGTAGCTTTTATCTGCCACACCATTAATGTTGCAGCACAGCTAAAGAAGAAAAGTGACAGAATCAAAACCATTGTGGAAGCAGCAGGAAGATTCCTGGAGGTGAAAGATATCACAGCTGACCACATACATGTTTTACTGACAGCTGAAACTGGGGAGAATGCAAATGTTGAAACTTAATATGTGAATTATGGTACTACACATTAACTTACATTAACGTCATTAACTTCAGCTGTGCACACACCTGCCATCGGTAATCAGCAGGCTTTAAAAGCCAGTGTCTCTGACTGCTCTGCACGGAGTCGTCTGTCGTCTTCGCCACGCATCGTGTCAAGGACACGACCTCAAGCCAGAGTTGGAATCAAGTCTTCTCGCCAAGTCATGCCACGTAAGCAACTGCAACACTCACGCTGTCAAAGTGTTTTCCCCTGTGCACAGGTGGACCTCCCTGGCGGTGGACTCACCTCCCCAGTTAACAGGACGTCATCTCCTCCTCCTCGGATCTCCTCCTCACCTCCTCAGCACCAAACACCATGCGCACCACGCTACACCAAGGCACGGAGCCAGCAGAACTCTCGCAGCGGCACCTGCAAGTAAGCAGCACAAGTCTCAGCTTTCCGTTCTCACGAACTGCAGTAACATCCTGTGCTTGTGTGTTCCAGGGTTGCCAGGTCGCAGCAAGATCCACTCAGCTCCAGTTGCCAGACTACTACGCACTCACTCACTCATTCACACACTCATCACTCTACACTGAGTTAATAAATAATTGTCAAATCAATCTACTCGTGTCAGTGTCTGTCTCCTGGGTTCAACAATCATGTCAGTACAACTCCGTCAAGACGACCCAGCAGACAGCGCGTTGGCATGCCGCATTAACACCCTGAGCGCCCGAGTAGATTTAATTGCCCATCTGCAGACAGTTATACTTAACCAATTAACTCAAGTTAACAGCCGCCTGGATCACCTGGAAGGACGCCAGGCGTTTCCCCCGGCCCCTGGGGCTTCATCAGCCCCTGTAGCCCCACCTGCTAGTCTTTAACACACCAGCCTTCTTCACCTTGCCTCACTCCCGTGCCTACCCCCGCCCGTTTTAGCGGAAAACTCGGGGAAGCACGGGGTTTCCTGCTACAATGCGAAACAGTGTTTCACCGCGTCCCGGGAGATTTTCCCACGGACCACAGCAAGATTGGGTATATCTCTAACCTGCTCGAAGGAAGGGCGTTAGCTTGGGCATACACTGTTATGGCTAAACCCAACTATTCCCTCTTAACTTACCAGCAGTTTGTGGCAGAATTTTTAGTGGTGTTTGACCATACTGACCGGGGCGCGGTGCTAACTGACCGGTTGCTTAGCCTTCGGCAGGGCAGTAGATCTGCCGCCGATTACGCTGTAGACTTCCGGGTGCTAGCCGCAGAGGTCGGGTGGGGGGAGACAGCGCTTTGCAGCATTTTCCTCCGCAGCTTTAGTTCGGAACTCAGGGATGAACTAGCGGCACAGGATAAGCCAGACAAGTTAGGTGAACTAATTTCCCTTACTATTAGTTTGGACAGTAGGCTGAAGGAGCGGGCGGCCGAACAGAGGGCCGCTAGTCGTTTGAGTCAACCACGCCCCCGTTCCGCTAGGCCGCCTCTCCTGGCTCTGCCCCCGCCGGAGGAACTTCCGGAGCAAGAGGAAATGGTTATTGGGCAATCAGGGGTTTCGGCGGCTGAGAGACAGCACCGGAGGGATCTGGGCCTGTGTTTTTACTTTGGCAATGAGTCTCATGGGGTAGCTGAGTGTCCCAATCGGTTAAAAAGGGGAGGTCCGTGGATTACAGTAGGGAGATTCACGGACGTTAAGCAGAAGAAGCCCCTCACTAGCTGCCCTGTTCCCATTAGGCTAATTTATAAACACATGCCCTTATTGATTCTGGAGCTGAGCAAAGCTTCATCTCTGGAGACCTGGCAACCCATCTGGAGCTCAGCTGTCAACTCCTTCGCCCACCTGTCAATCTCGTCACGCTGTCAAAGGCGTCACCTCTGTTTCCCACCAGACGGCCCCTGTGTCGGTGATAGTTTCTGGAAACCATCGGGAGGAGATCCGGTTCTTGGTGTTGCCCATCTCCTCTTCACCTGTGATCCTGGGGTACCCGTGGCTACGTCTCCACAATCCCTCGTTCGATTGGCAAGCCGGAAGTATCACCACGTGGAGCTCTTTTTGTCTCAGTGCCTGTCTCCAGTCTGCAGCGTGTGCCCCCTCAGTATCGGTGGTCCCGCCTTTGACGCCGCCCCCGGACCTGTCCATGGTACCAGAAGTCTACCACGATCTGGGAGCAGTTTTCAGCAAGTCACGGGCTCTGTCCCTCCCCCCCCCCTCCACCGCCCCTACGATTGTACGATCAACCTCAGGGCAGGGGCCCCTCTCCCGGCAAGTCATCTGTATAGCCTGTTTGCCCCGGCGCGTGAGTCCATGGACACGTATATTAAGGAGTCCCTCAGCTCTGGGATTATTCAACCGTCTTCCTCGGCGGTGGGGGCGGGTTTCTTCTTTGTTGAAAAGAAGGATGGCTCACTGCGTCCCTGTATCAACTTCCGGGGGCTTAATGAGATCACCATCAAGGATAAGTACACGCTGCCACTGATGAACTCAGCTTTTGACTCCCTCCAGGGGGCATCTTGGTTCACGAAGCTGGACCTGCGTAATGCGTACCACCTGGTGCGCATCAAGGAGGGCGATGAGTGGAAGACGGCGTTCCGGACCCCAAGCAGCCATTTTGAATACCTGGTGATGCCGTTTGGGTTAACCAACGCTCCGGCCGTCTTCCAGCGCCTAATTAACGACGTCCTCCGGGATTTCCTGAACTCCTTCATGTTTGTCTACCTGGATGACATCCTGATCTTTTCACGCATGTTGGAGGAGCACCAGGTGCATGTGAGACGAGTCCTGCAGCGCCTCCTGGAGAACCAGCTGTTTGTCAAAGCCGCGAAGTGTGAGTTTCACACCGACAAGACTTCCTTTTTGGGCTTCATTATTGCTTGCAATCAGGTGCTTCCTGACCCGACCAAGGTCAAGGCGGTGGTGGATTGGCCCACGCCCACATCCAGGAAACAATTGCAGGGTTTCTTGGGTTTTGCCAACTTCTATCGCCAGTTTGTGCCGAACTTTGGGATCATCGCCCGGCCCCTGACCGACCTCACGTCCCCCAAGACCCCCTTTCGTTGGAGCGTGGAAGCTGCTACGGCGTTCGGGAGGTTGAAGGAGGAGTTTGCTTCGGCCCGCGTCCTGACCCAGGTGGATCTGGCTCTGCAGTGCCTAGTGGAGGTGGACGCCTCGGATTCTGGAGTTGGGGCGGTCCTCTCCCAACGCTCTCCGGTGGATGGTAGGATCCGGCCATGCACCTTCTTCTCCCACCGCCTGACGCTCGCAGAGAAGAACTACTGCATCGGTGATAGGGAGCTGCTGGCCGTGAAGCTCGCCTTGGAGGAATGGAGGCACTGGCTGGAGGGGGCTGCCCAGCCGTTCGTCGTCTGGACGGATCATAAAAACCTGGAGTATCTCCGGACGGCCAAACGGTTGAACGCTCGCCAGGCCCGCTGGTCTCTTTTTTTCGGCCGGTTTAATTTTACGATCACCTACCGGCTGGGGAGCAAGAACGGCAAGTCTGACACCCTCTCAAGACAGTTCGAGGCAAAGACCACCGGGGATCAGGAGGAGACTATCCTGCCATTGTCCTGTGTGGTGGGCGCCCTCTCGTGGGAGATCCAGGACAGGGTCAGGAGAGCGCAGGAGACTGAGTCCGATCCGGGTGGAGGCCCCCCGGACCGTTAGTTTGTTTCCCCTTCAATCAGGAGTGAGGTCATCCAGTGGGGTCACGCGTCTAAGTTGGCATGTCATCCACGAATTACCCGCAAGATTGACCTGCTTCGGAGAGCCTTTTGGTGGCCAGGGTTGAGGAAGGACGTTACCAGCTATGTCCGGGCCTGCGCCCAGTGCGCCACCGGGAAATCGTCATCTTCCCCCCTGGCAGGTCTTCTTCATCCTCTACCGGTTCCTTCCCGCCCCTGGTCTCATGTGGCTTTGGACTTTGTGACCGGCCTGCCTCCTTCTGACCACTTCACCTCGGTCCTGATGATAGTGGACCGCTTCTCCAAGGCAGATCATTTTGTGCCTCTCGAGGGGTTGCCTTCAGCACGGGAGATGGCGGATCTTCTGGTGCAGCATGTGGTCCGTCTTCATGGTATCCCGGCTGATATTGTCTCGGATCGAGGTCCACAATTTGTGTCCCAGGTTTGGAAAGCGTTCTGCACGATGTTGGGGGCCACGGCAAGCCTCTCGTCCGGGTACCATCCGCAGAGCAACGGCCAGTGTGAACTGGCCAATCAGTAGCTGGAGGCTGCGCTCCGCTGTGTCATCTCCTCTTGCTCCTCTTCCTGGAGCACGTTCCTACCCTGGATCAAGTACGCACACAATACCACGGTGTCCTCAGCGACTGGGATGTCCCTGTTTAAAGCGTCTCTGGGGTATGATCCACCACTGTTCCTGGAGGAGGAGAAGGAGGTGGCTGTCCCTTCGGTTCAGGCTCATGCTAAACGTTGCCGTCGGCTCTGGACCATTGACCGCAGGGCCCTCCTCAGGACCACGGAACGCAATATCCAGGTGGCCAACCGTCATAGGAGGCCTGCCCCAGACTATAAGGTGGGTCAACAGGTTTGGTTGTCTACCAGAAATATCAATGTGCCGGCCGAGAAGCGCAAGTTGATGAAGCGCTTCATCGGTCCCTTTGCGATTTCTCGCATCATTAATCCACTGTCTGTGCGCCTAGCTCTTCCCCCTTCTATGCGCATCTGCCCTACCTTTCATGTCTCCTAGGTCAAGCCCTACATCTCCGATCCTCTGTGCCCGCCCTCCGCGGCTCCTTCCCCCCCGAGGATGATCAACGGCCACCCGGCTTGGGGGGTGACTGCCATCTTGGATGTCCGCCGGCGGGGCCGGGGTCTTCGGTATTTGGTGGACTGGGAGGGATTCGGCCCCGAGCACCGCTCCTGGATTCGCCCCGCGTTGATCCTTGATAAGCAGCTCATCCGCGATTTCCATCGGGCGCATCCAGGTAGGATAGGGCAGGTGCCTGGAGGCACCTCTAGAGGGGGGAGTATTGTCATGGTGGCCGCTGGGCCATCATTAACTTCAGCTGCGCACACACCTGCCATCGGTAATCAGCAGGCTTTAAAAGCCAGTGTCTCTGACTGCTCTGCACGGAGTTGTCTGTCGTCTTCGCCACGCATCGCGTCAAGGACACGACCTCAAGCCAGAGTTGGAATCAAGTCTTCTCGCCAAGTCACGCCACGTAAGTAACTGCAACACTCACCCTGTCAAAGTGTTTTCCCCTGTGCACAGGTGGACCTCCCTGGCGGCGGACTCACCTCCCCAGTTAACGGGACATCATCTCTTCCTCCTCGGATCTCCTCCTCACCTCCTCAGCACCAAACACCATGCGCACCACGCTACACCAAGGCACGGAGCCAGCAGAACTCTCGCAGCGGCACCTGCAAGTAAGCAGCACAAGTCTCAGCTTTCCGTTCTCATGAACTGCAGTAACATCCTGTGCTTGTGTGTTCCAGGGTTGCCAGGTCGCAGCAAGATCCGCTCAGCTCCAGTTACCAGACTACTACGCACTCACTCACTCATTCACACACTCATCACTCTACACTGAGTTAATAAATAATTGTCAAATCAATCTACTCGTGTCAGCGTCTGTCTCCTGGGTTCAACAATCATGTCAGACCTGGCATATAGGGCGATTCCCTCCCCTGAGGATATAGAGTGTAATATTATTGAAATATGTAGGCCAAATGGACAAGGAAATATTAAGCTTATAAATTATTACAACCCATGTAGGAAGTTAACAGCAGATACTTTCAGTGTTAAGGCAGGGGAAGGGCATATGAAAGAGGTATGGTGTGGAGACTTTAATGCCCATAATAGCTTGTGGGGAAGCAAACGTACAGATAGCAATGGAAATGTTGTGGAACAGATGTTAGATGGAAGCTCGTTAAATTGTCTCAACGGTGGTGGAGATACCAGGGTGTATGTGCATCGGGGCATGTCATCATGTATTGACCTGACACTTGTATCCAATTCATTAGTGAGCACCTGTGAAGGGATGGTTTTGAACAGCACAACTATGGGAAGTGATCACTTCCCAATACTTACAGACTCTATGACACGGTGGTGGCATCAGCCATCACTTTTGGAGTGGTCTGCTGGGGCAGTGGCATTACTGCAGCCGATAGGAAGAGACTGAACAAACTGATTAAGAAAGCTAGCTCCGTCCTGGGGCAGCGCCTTGATCCGATGGAGGAGATAGGAGAGAGAAGGACGGTGGCTAAACTGTCATCTCTGCTGGAGTCCGAGTTCCACCCTATGCAGGACATACTGGATGCACTGAGGAGCTCATTTAGCAGCAGACTACATCATCCCAGGTGCACAACCGAGAGGTTTCGTAGGTCCTTCCTACCAACGGCTGTCAGACTGTACAACCTAAGCAGGGCTGCTCGCAGAGATAGCAAAAAGACGTAACAAACTAATAGTTTTTTGAATGCGAAAGATGCAATAGACTTACACAATGGTCCCCTCCGGCATACAACTAGGAACATACCGGTCGCTATGGAGGGTGAGAATATGTATGGGCACATAATCATACCATGTAGGATAACTAAGTAGACGGTTATGCTGTTTCATCCCATCTAGCAACAATGCTCTGCACTGTGTGTGTTTATATATTTACATATTTATTCCATCTAGCTACAATGCTCAGCACTGGGTGTGTTTATATTTATATATCTATATATTTATTCCATCTAGCTACATTGCTCCGCACTGTGTGTGTTTATATACTTGCATATTTATTCCACCTAGCTGCAATGCTCCGTACTGTGGGTGTTAATATATTTACATATTTATTCCATCTAGCTACAATGCTCTGCACTGTGTTCATATATTCATATATTTATTCCATCCAGCTACAATGCTCTGCACTGTGTGTCTGTGTGTGTGTGTGTATATATATATTTTATAGTAATATGTACATATGTATATTAGCTGCTCTTGCTTGCTTGGTTTTTTTTTGTTTTTTTTTCTTGCCTTCTGATTGGAGCTCTGAGTGTTGCTATCCCTGTGCTGTTGCAATCCTGGAATTTCCCCGTTGTGGGACTAATAAAGGCTTATCTTATCTTATCTTATTAAAACTGAAGTATGTATACAAGAGGGAAGATGTTTTCCAAGGTGGTGTTTTGACAAGGCAGACTCAGGAAAATTTAGGCAATACTGTGTACAGTCATGTCATTTGGTAACATTAGAAGGTGGTATAGAAGAGCATTCAAGTCAGGTAACCAATCATATTCTGAATGCTGCAATAGCAAGTATACCTAAGAAAACAACACAGGGTAGGAATAAGGTTGTACCCTGGTGGAAGGAGGAATGTAGTATTGCAGAAAAAGAGCGAAACAAGGCAATCAGAGAGCTGAAGAAGAATATGAATAGAGAAAATTTAATAGATTATAAAAAGAAAAGGGCAGCAGCTCGAAGGATTATTAAAAACAGGAAAAGGTTAACATGGAGAGAATTTCGTTCCACCCTTGGTAGGAAAGCAGAACAAGGTGATGACTGGGGTATGTTTAAAAAACTGAGTGGGAAAAGGGTATCAGTTAAAGTCCCAGCTCTAGTGGATGTGGACAAGATGGCTGTATCAGACAGAGAAAAGGCAGATGTCCTAGGTAGAACATTTGCTGCAGTGCATAGAGGAGAACATCTTGGTGAAAGTCATAGACAGTAAAGGGAGAAAAAACTTAGAGAAAATTCAAACTTAAAAAAGGAAGTGAAAGAAGATATGACTGCGTTAGCCCCCGAGCTCACAATGTCAGAGCTTAAGAGAGCTTTGCAAAATAGTGGAGACACAGCTCAAGGATATGATCAGTTAAGGGCATCCAGCAGCATCATTTGTTTAGATTTTCAAAAACAAACCTGTTGACTCTTGTTTCTTATATTTAAGTTTCAAATGTTAAAGCATTTTAGGCAATTTTTCCTTTATTGACAAATAGCACTTTGATTTTATTAAATTTAGTTAGTATTGTCTCTAGTGTGAAGAGGAATCACCTTTGTGTCATCCAGTTACTGTTGCCTATGCAATCAGTAGAACTGGTGCTGAAATTGTTTAACAGAATATGAAAGGAGGAGGTTATCCTAAGTGGGTAGAAAAAAGCTGAAATTTTACTGTTTAATAAGCCAGGGAAAGATCCAGCTCATCTAGGCAACTACAGGCCAATAGCATTAACGTCACATTTACGGAAATGGATGGAGAAGGTGTTAGTTTACAGAGTCTCATATGTACTAGAGAAAAGATGATTAATAAACAACTATCAGAATGGTTTTAGAAGAGGAAGATCCACAGTGGATGCTCTAGATAGGGTAAGTAATGATATTGAAAAGACTCTCAAAATGAAAGAAGTAATGGTTATAGTTTATCTGGATATTGAAAAGGCTTATGACTCACTGTGGAGGGATGGACTTCTTATCAAATTGAATAAAATGGGCATTGGTGGTAGGATGTATAATTTGTTAATTGATTTTTTTAACACACAGGACAATTAGGGTTAATGTCATGAACTTTGGTTTTGGTGGTCCCAAACCCAAATCTATGATGCGGTGACTATTTTGTCTCTTTGTGCTGTTTGTTTTCCATCAGGAGCTCTCGGGGAGCCTTTTGGGTCCTTCGCTCCCTGACAGCTCAGCCACGCCTCCTCCTCTTGTCAGTGGGATCAGCTGTGTCTCATTACTGTGTTTATTTGTCTGTTCCACATGCACACACACATTCACATGCACTCTCCTGCACACATACACACACACACTTCCATTCACCTTTACTCACATGCTCAGACATTCACTCAAGCACACCTGTTTCCCCTCAGTCCAGCCCAAGCAATTCCACTGATTCTCTCTCCTTCTTTCACACGACGATCTCTCTCCTCATCAGTGGCAGCTCTCTTAAGGCCTGTGTCTGGTGGGAGAGATAGCCGGATCATTTGATTGTTCTCCACCACCTTCATCATTCATTCAGCCTGACAATTAGTCTTCTGCTAACATTACCTGACATTTACTCGTTTCCTGATGTTAGTGGCTGTTCCTGTTAACCTTCACAACGAACAGCACGAACTGCCTCGGACTGCTCCAGCCCATAAGTCTAGTTTGCCTTTCTCCCTGTGCTGTTCAGCTTTTCTGCGGCACTAGGCATTCTCTCCCTGAGCCTGTCGAGCATCCTAGAGGCGTCCTTGTTCTCCCGGTGCCCTCCATGACTGCTTAGCTCATCTCTCTGTTCGCTCATCATATCGTTTGCTGGACTAAACCTTGTTTTGTTTGATAAATTGCACACAACGTACTCTGCATGTGGGTTTTTCTTCTCCTCTCCTCTGTGCGCTGTGCAATAGCGCATGGAGGAGAGGTGTAAACACACAGTAGAGGTGTAAACACACTGTAGTTGTGAGCAATTTTTTTCTTTTTTCACCCTTGATTTGTGCTCTCTCCTTCCATCCGAGCTACGCCATGGGGGCCCTGGACAGACAAAAGAGCTGAGAGCTCAGGAACTACTGGAGGACGCTCTCTTTTGGGCTCAATGGCCGCGTTCTCCTGACGATGTTTGACTGGCTTGGATCACCGCTGAGGAGGTAATGTGGGAACATCACACCCTCAGGTTAATCCCGAGGATGAACGACATACTTTCTGCCATCTTCTCCCAGCTGTACGCGGAGCCGGAGAGGGGACTCTCTGATGCTGGAGCTGCCACAACCTCAGAAGAAGCGCTGGTGGCAGAGTAAGCCACCCTCCTCCCGCGGCTCTTCTGCTCCTGCTTCATCTTCCGAGCCAGGGTGTGCACAACCCACGCGTGTAATGGAGGAGGAAGATAGACTGGCATTACTAGCGGAGATTGACCACCTGATGTAGGAGCAGTGCCGTGTCAAGGAGGAGCAGAGACGGGCATTTCTGGCTGAGATTAACCACCTCATGGAGGAGGAAAGGAGCTCAGCTAGACTGTTTTTTCCTCTTGCAGCTGCCTCACCCTCAGCTTTTACATCTGCCAAGGGTGAGGAGGCAGTTTTTCTTGCAGATTCTTCTCCCTCTGCACCCGCTTGGGGTGTTTCTCCAGTACTTATCGAGGAGCCCAGGCACGAGCCAGATGCACACCAGGAGGAGAATGCACCAGACACCGCTGGAGACATCAAGAACAAGGAGAACGGGCAAGTTCTTTCTCATTCGGGTTTTTCTATTAATGAACAATTTTGCCTGTTCCCTGGCCAAGAAACTCAGGGTTTGCAGTCCCCTGAGTTCCTTGCTCCAGCGGCATTTTTTAGCTCCTCACCCGTTCTCCCCATATTCTCTGTGGGTGCTCCTGAAGGTTTGCTTACTCCAGAACGTAGTCGCCAGGGATGGAGGAGCCAGAGGCCCTGGTGGATCCTGTTCCAGGGTCAACGGTGAGGCAGTCCCCAGCCGTCACACCAGAGGAGCCACCAGCAATGAAGAGAGCGTCTGTGGACTTAAAGACTGCACCCACCTTCACGCCTGCTACGGAGCCCACCATGGCAGAGTCACCCTGCAAGCTTGACCCCCAGCAGACCAGGTCCAAGACGTTGTTGTCAGGATCGATGGAGTCCTGGACTGTGGTGGAACTCGAGTGCAGGCAAGTAATCTATCCTGTGTTTCTCATGTCAGTTTTAGAGAGATCTTGCCTGGCTCTTGGAGAGGAGAGTCGAGTGCAGCCCTCAGCTGCATCCAAACCCCCCTCGCCGGGCTCTGCTGCTGCCGGCGACCCTAACCGCTTTTCCTCTCCCATCTTCCCTAAGCTTCTTACTAGGGTCGCCAGAGAGGATCCGCCATTACCAGGGGTTCCCGCGGACGACGATGATGATGGGGTCCAGCCTCCCTGGTGGAGGCTGATGTGGATGCAGCACCTCCCGGACCTACAGAACCAGCGCATCCTGGATCACTGTAGTCCTGGACAGCTGTGGAGCCCGAGCTCAGGCAAGTGTGCTCCATAGTTTCTCCTTTGCCTATGTTGAAGTCACACTGCCCGACTCATGGTGAGGAGGGCCAGGGGCAGCTCGCTGCAGCTCCCAGGCTCACTTCACCTGCTGCTACCGGTGACCCTGACTCGGTCTCTCTCTCTCTTCCTCCGGGTTTGGAGCTCCTTGTCAGGGTCGCCGGAGAGCAGCCAATGCCACCTGAGGCCGCTAAGGATTCAGGTTCGCCTTCTGAGCTTGCTGTTGAGGCCGCCATGGTGGTTGCAAGGCTCCAGCCGGAGTCCACCGTGGGTGCAGCAGAGCTCCAGCCAGGGTCTTCTGCGGGTGCAGCACTCCAGCCTGGAGCCACTGGGAGTGAATCATTGTTTCGGACCAGGACCACTGCAGGTGCAACTGTCCCCCAGCTCGGGGCCATTGGGAGCGGAGAGGCTCCCTTCTCGCCATTGTTTAATGACATCAGGGCTCTCCTTTCAATCAATCAATCAATCTTTATTTTGGATAGATTAAAAGTACAGATTAAAAGAAACAGAATAATATAACAAAGGGGGAAAGAAAATCCAACAAGGTCAAATTAGACAATAACTCCTCTGATTATACAGTTCAACATAAGTTATCCGGAATGGGTGATGGCTGAAGCTGCAGCTTATATTGCCCACCCATATTCCATCCAAGAATTCAAAAGAAAAACAAAACAAGAGCGATTACAATTCAGAACAAAGCTAAGACAAAATGTGACCAAAAAAAACCTAAGCAACAACACAACGCAGACTGGATAAGACAGTCCTTATGTGATTTTATATGTCAACTTGTATATATGTTTGGAGTATTTCTTCCTTTAGTTTTCGTTTAAATTGTCCAAGCGTTGTACATGATTTGAATTCAGCTCCAAAATCGTTCCATAATCTGACTCCTTGCATTGAAACACAGTGTTGCTTGGTGGTAGTTCTCACTGAAGGTTTTTGAAATATACATGTTCCTCTGAAATGATATTGTTTCTCCCTTATTTGGAACAGCTTTTGGATATTTGCGGGCAGTGATAGATTCTTCACTTTAAACATTATTACTGCAGTTTTAAAGTCAACCAGATCTTTCAACTTGAGAGTTTTTAATTTAAGAAAAAGTGGGTTTGTTGGTTCCCTGTAAGCAGCTTTGTTTATTATTCTAATAGCTCTCTTCTGAAGCATAAAGACTGGATATATGTTTGTTTTATATGTATTTCCCCATACTTCAGTACAATATGTCATGTATGGGAGTATTAATGAATGATACAAGGTATATAGTGTGGGTTGATTCAGCAAATATTTCACTCTGTGTAGTATTGCAATTGATTTGGATATTTTACCTTTAATATAATTAATATGTGACTTCCAGCACAGTTTATTATCAATTATTACACTAAGAAATTTAGTTTCGGATACCCTTTCAATCTCTACACCATCTATACTGAGTTTAGATACTAAGTTGTTGTGATGGTTGTTAAAAACTATAAATTTTGTCTTACTTAAATTGAGCGTTAATTTGTTTGAATCAAACCACAGTTTAAGCTTTCCTAATTCCTTTCCGAGTGTATCCAAAAGTTGTTCCAAATTGCTTCCACTGCATAATAAATTAGTGTCATCGGCAAACAATATTAAGTCCATTTTTTCTGAAACTTTACATATATCTTTTATATACATATTGAATAACAATGGCCCCAAAACTGAACCCTGTGGGACTCCTCAAGTAACCTTCAGTAACTGTGAGTTTTTGTTACCAACACATACATACTGATATCTATTCTTTAAGTAACTACATAACCAGGACAGTGCTACTCCCCTAATACCACAATTTTGTAGTTTCTTTAATAATAAATTATGATCCACTGTATCAAATGCTTTTTTAAGATCCAGGAATACCCCAACTGAATATTCTTTATTTTCAACGGCAGTTGATATTTTTTCTATAAATTCCATTAGAGCAAATGCAGTTGTCCTCTTGCATCTGAACCCATATTGCTTCTCACACAATAAATTATTCTTCAGTATGAAGTTGTCAATTCTCTCATAGAATATTTTTTCAAGTATCTTGGAAAATTGCAGCAATAGTGAAATTGGTCTATAGTTTGAAAGTTCCCCTCTGTCACCCGTCTTGTATATCGGAATTACTTTAGCTATTTTCATTGCATTGGGAAATATACCTGTTTGGAGAGACAGATTACAAATATACATCAGTGGTTTCACTAAGCATTCAATAATAGTTTTGACTAAGAGCATGTCAATACCATCACAGTCCGTAGATGTTTTACTTTTAAACGATTTAACAATTTCAATGACCTCTCTCTCGTCTGTGTTCTTTATGAAAATGGAGTCTTTTATAGCAGTGTTTTTGCTTATTGTATCACCTGTGGGTGCCGTAATGGGTATTTCTCGAGCCAAATTAGGTCCAATGTTAACAAAAAAGTTATTAAATTCATCTGCAGGTGAAGTGGCATTCACACTCTGAGTCGTTTTATTATTTTTTGAAAAATTGGTTGGGTAGCTTGTATTTCTGTTTTTATTTCCAAGAATATTGTTAAGTATTGTCCATGTATTTTTAATATTGTCTCTGTTTTTCTCCAGTTCTTTACTGTAATAGTCTCGTTTACTACATCTTATCATATATGTTAACTTATTTTTGTATGTTTTATACCACTGCTCTGCTTCTTTTGTCCTTTTCTTTAGAAAAGCTTTATATAATAATTTTTTTCTTTTTACACGCCTTTTGTAATCCTTTGGTTAACCATGGCTTATCGGCAAATTTATGTTTAAGCGTTTTCTTTATTAATGGACAATTTTTTTCATAAAGAGTGGTTACAATGTTTATAAATGTGTCATAGGCTTCATTTACATCTGATACATAGACTTTTGTCCAGTCTTGCTTCAACAAGTCTTCTTTGAAAGAACTGATTGCATTTTGTGATTTGTATCTGAACGATTTTAAAAAAAATTTCTGTATTGGCCCCCATGTGGCCATGGATAAGTGCAAAGGTTGGCAAATGGTCACTTATATCATTTATCAATAATCCACTTTCTATTTTCTTATCAATAATATTAACAAACAGGTTGTCAATAAGTGTAGCAGTGTGAACTGTGATTCTACTGGGATGTGTTATTGTGGGATATAGACTCATGCTGTACATAGAATTCATGAACTCTGTAATTACATTTTGTTGATATGGATTTAGTAAATCAATATTGAAATCTCCACAAATTACTACCATTTTCTTACTAGTAGTATTATTGTACAGCTCGACTAATTTATCTCTGAATGTCTCAATGCAAGTTCCCGGCGTTCTATATATACAGCTTATAATTAGATTTTTTGTTTTATCTTGGTCATTCTCAACAGTAACACATTCCAAAATCCCTGGTAGTGCAAAGGACATTCCATTTACAAGCTTACACCTATACAGGTCATCAATATACAGTTCAACACCACCACCCTTTTTTTGAGATTTGTTAATATAAAACATCTGATATCCCTCTATTGCCATCAGGGGAGCCTGCTCTTCATTAAGCCAAGTTTCAGAGACTGTGATAGCTGTAAATTTTCTGTCTAGCTGTTTTAAATAGTCCTGAATCTGTGGAAAGTTTTTGTTAAGACTTCTGCTGTTGAAGTGTATTATTGATAGTTTACCATCTAGTTGCACTTGACTTTTGAATTGCTTTTCGGTGTAATATTCACAAAGATTATGAATATTATTGAAAAAGTGGTTATCAGGATCAATATCATTTTCCATCTCTTGTAGTTTATGTTCAGCATAATGGCATATTTTCAGAGTTTGAATTTCCTCACTCTGTGTCAAATGACTTCCTTCAACTGGGAATAATTGATGTCTACTCAAGTCAGTCATAAGTTTTTTTGTTTGTTTTTTTTGTTTGTTTTTTTAAGTACATTGACATGGTATGTCAAAAGAACTATTCTTGCCGTGTGTGTGGATATGGATTTTTATAGCCTCTTAATTTTCTTAATCAGTGTTCATCTGTATTTATTTAAGTCAGTAACATCTCTGATTATTATACTCTTAGCTTCCTCAGGTGTTCCATTTAGTTTGATCCAAACTCTACAATTTCTTGTCCATGTTGCCTGTATCTTATTTTGTCTTTTCAGCATTCGTGCTTGCCGTGCTATTTCAGCATTAGTTTTTGTTAGATGTTGATTTAGGTAAACTTCTGTTCCCCGTAGCTTTCTGGCCTGCCTCAGTATGTCATTCTTTACCCTTCTGTTCACAAAGCGCATCACAATTGATTTCTTTGTTTTATTATCTTTTCTGGGTAAAGCATGACAGGCTGAAATTTCATTTGCTTCGACCTTTATATTTCTACTATCAAGGAACTGAAGCACCTGGTTTTCCAGGAAGACTGATTCACTCAGGGGAGCATCCTCTCCTCTCAATCCTGCTGTAGCATGAGCATATGATTGATATTTAATGTCTAGTCCACTTATAATTAAATCCTCCATACAAGAATATTGTTCAAGATCCTCTACGCGTCGCTGTAAGTCTGCAATTTTTTTGTCTTTTTCCTTAATTGTTAATTTTAATTCTCGGACTTCTTCCATTAGCTCTATTATTTTAGCCTGCTGACTAACCACTTTGGTTAGTTCTTCTGAAAAGAAGTTCAGAGATTTTTTGATCTCTTCCATTTCCTCCTTCTTTGATGGCATTTTTACTGACCTGTGGATAGTAAAACAATCTCTGCTGGTGTCGCTGATATCCGAGCCGACCGACCTCGAATCCAGCTGGGCCTCAGCTAGCCCCCTCCGCTGCTAGTCCTGCTGCTTACTGCCACCGTAACCGAGCTCCTGTCCAGCCGGGGTACTGGAAGCTCCTCCACTGAGTCCCCCCGCCCACCGCCGCTTTCCCGGTTCAAACTTTCTGAGTTTGTCCTTCCGGTGGGAGAATCGCCTCCTTGCCGCCACTCCTGAGCTGGTGGGTCAAGGACTCAGGTCGTCTGCCCGATGAACTGTGTCGTGGGGTTAGGTGGTCCAGTTTCCCTAGCCAGTCACCTTACCCGCTCTCCTGGGTGGTTCGCCTGGTCCTGGACCTGGACAGACCACCCGATTGGCCTATTCCAATCGCCCCTTGGGCCTGGGACTCTTGTCGGTTTGGGGAGGAGGGGTGTTCATCTCACTGTTTTCTGTATATTACTTTGTGGAGTGTGTAAATGAAGAGGCAGATTCATGACAGACGATTTATTACACACTCACATCTCACAAGCACAGAATGGACTGACTGGTTACAGCAAGCTCTCCTCTCTATATCTCAAGTCACACTTCACAAGTTTCATGGCACTTCACCTCACACAGCATGATATTTACACTACACTGCATTCAACCCCCTCTGTCCTTCCTGGGCATTGTTCTCCCATGCTTATTCCCTGTCTCTGTCTGAGGTGCTAAATAACCTGACTTCCCCAAGGTCCCAAAACTTCTTTATTATTTGTTACTTGTTGTTTCCCTCCTGACCTGCTTCCCCCACCTCCCTCCCTGGTTTGTTCTGGGGGGGGGGGGTCCATTATTGTGCTTTTGTGTTTTCTTTTGATGTCACTTTTGGTGTCTGGATTCCACCCCTTGAGGGAGAGGCTCTGTCATGAACTTGGGTTTGGTGGTTCCAAACCCGGTTCTACGGCGCGGTGGCTATTTTGTCTCTTTGTGCTGTTTATTTTCCATCAGGCGCTCAGGGAGCCTTTTGGGTCCTTTCGCTCTCTGACAGCTCAACCACGCCTCCTCCTCTTGTCAGTGGGGTCAGCTGTGTCTCATTATTGTGTTATTTTTCTGTTCCACACGCACACACACATTCACTTGCACTTTCCTGCACACATATACACACACGTTTCAATTCATCCTCACTCACTTGCTCAGACATTCACTCAGGCACACCTGTTTCCACTCATTCCAGCCCAAGCACTCCCACTTATTCTCTCTCTCTTTCACACCGGCGATGTCTCTCCTCTTTAGCAGCAGCTCTCTTAAGGCCTGCGTCTGCTGGGAGAGATCGCTGGATCATTGTTGTTCTCCACCACCTTCATCATTCATTCAGCCTGACAATTAGTCTTCTGCTAACATTGCCTGATGTATGCTCATTGTCTGATGTTAGTGGCTGTTCCTGTTAACCTTCACATCGGACAGGACTGCACTGGACTGCTCCAGCCCATAACTCTAGTTTGTCTTTCTCCCTGTGCTGTTCAGCTTTTCTGTGGCACTAGGCATTCTCTCCCTCAGCCTGTCAAGTGTCTGAAAGGCGTCCTTGTTCTCCCGGTGCCCTCCATGACTGCTTAGCTCATCTCTCTGTTTGCTCATCATATCGTTTGCTGGACTGAACCTTGTTTTGTTTAATAAATTGCACGCAACGTACTCTGCATGTGGGTTTTTCTTCTCCTCTCCTCCATGTGCTGCATAATAGCGCACAGGGACGTAACATCGTCCTGCTAGAGACAGCTGTGGTCTTCTTAAAGAATGTCCATGAAAAGATGACAGTTCTTAAAAGCACATTTTCAGATAAATTAGTCCATGTGACTTGTTACATTTCTCTTCCATTTCTTTTCTTAACAGATGTTTGAAGTAAATTCATAGGTCACTGCAAACACTTGACTTTAAAAGTACTAAGCTGTCACACAGTGAGAGGAATAAAATCCTGAAAAAAAATGCATTAAGAATTGTTTTAGAGTCAAATCGGAGACCCTGAATCATTATTGTATTGTGAGATGCCTAAAGATCCCCATGTGGTCTATATTACTCATATATTCCATACCTACATATGTCTGAACATGTGAAATGCTTAGTGACTGCATATGTAAGGAACTTCACACCTCCGAAAGGACAAAGGAATCTCACCCGCCGTGTGAAGAACAAAGACGTCCCAGGACGCGACGGCGGACACCGAGGAGTCACCCTCACCCCCCAAGGCGAGGAGGGGAATTTCCATCACCTCCCAAGAAGAGGAGAGGAGATAACAGGACAATGGGGGGATTAAGATAACGAGGGGTATCAGCCTTTGTAATGCCTGTCTTTTGATGTGTGCCTGTATTTAACCAGCGAGCTGGCAGAACTCTGTCTCTTTTTACCTTCTGCCACGCTCTGCACCAGATGAGACAAGTTAGGAGAGCTGAATATTAAAACGCTGCTTTTAAACAAAATCGCCTCATTATTTCCAGCTCCTCTACACTGGTGACCTTGACGCGAGTATGGACCGGAGGCGTTCTTCTTCAAGCGACTCATCTGTGGCGACTCAGGCAGACGCCAGCAACTACGCAGACGAGGGAGCGGATGAACAACCGTTCCCTCCAGCAGAAGGAATTGAGAGAGCTCAACCGAGCTCCAGCACCGCCGTGAGAGCCGAAGCAAGGCACCCTCACCCAGCAGGCACAACAGTGATGGTGTGCACTAACGCCGTCGCTGTCAAGCTGCCAGACTTCTGGCGAGAAGACCCCGCCTCTTGGTTTCAGCAGGCTGAAGCACAATTTATACTGGCGGGCATCACAGCAGACGATACGAAGTTCTATCACATCATCTCCAAACTCGACTCCGCCACTTCGAAGTGTGTGCGGAGCTTGATCCGGCGACCACTGACCCGGGACAAGTACGAGACACTCAAGGCGACCATCGTGGCGAACTACGTCCCGTCAGCGGAGGAAAGAGCCGAGAAGATCCTGGCGGTCTACGGCCACAGAGGGGGCAATCCGAAGACCCTCATGGAGGATTTGCTGCAGCTCAAGGAAGAGGACAATGACAATTTCCTCTTCCAGTTTATTTTCCTCAGCACGCTGCCGCCACACATGAGAGGGACACTCGCCAGCATGAAGTGCAACAACCACCAAGACTTCCGCACACTGGCCAACGAGGCTTACCGGCTCGTCAACGCCTGCAAGGAGCTGACACCCACAGCGGCATCCGCAGACCTCAAAACTGACGCCCCGAGCCACGGAGAGCCACAACCCACGGAGCAGACCCAGCCCACGGTGACAGCGGCGCGGACCAAACGTAACAAACAGAACGACATCTGTTATTACCATCACCGCTTCGCTGAGAAAGCCCGCAAATGCGTTCCCCCCCTGCAAATTCACGATGTCGGGAAACGCCAAAGCCGAGGGCCGTTAACAGCAACGGTTCTCGGCAAGAAAAATAAGCTGTTGTACGTGACGGACGGACACACAGGCAAGCAGTTCCTCATCGACACAGGAGCTCAGCTGAGTTTCGTCATGCCCTCCCGCGCAGATCGAGCCATGGGTACCCGGGGCAACGGAGCAGTGGCAGCCAACGGCTCTGACATCGACACGTTCGGCGAAAAGAGCCTGCACCTCCTCATCCACGGCCGCAGCTACAGATGGACATTTGTTGTAGCAGCGGTGAGTTTTAACTTGTTAGGCGCAGATTTTTTGTGTGCATACGGGTTATTAGTGGATCTGGCAAATAGGCGCCTGGTTAATGCACTATCTTTTGCTTCTATTCCATGCTCAGCTCGAGTTTCTCCACCACCTGTGCAGGCCAACGTCACCACGACAGGAGGTAAGTTTGAGCAACTCCTCACCCAATTTCCAGCACTCACAACCCCCAAATTTTCAGCCACTGTAGCTAAACACGGAGTTAAACACTTCATTCCAACAACGGGACCTCCCGTTTTTGCCAAAGCTCGCCACTTAGACGCGGCCAAGCTCAACATAGCACGTGACGAGTTTGCAACTCTCGAAAAATTGGGCATTGTTAGACGCTCAAAGAGCCCCTGGGCTTCACCACTTCACATGGTTCCGAAATCCGACGGTTCTTGGCGACCGTGCGGAGATTACCGCAGATTAAACAACGCTACAGCGCATGACCGCTACCCAATCCCTCACATTCAAGACTTTTCACTGCACCTAGCGGGTGCGCGCATTTTTTCAAAGATAGACTTAGTCCGCGGTTATCACCAGGTCCCTGTCAGAGCTGAAGACGTTCCTAAAACGGCGGTTATAACCCCTTTCGGCCTTTTTGAATTCTTGCGAATGCCTTTCGGCCTCAAAGGTGCGGCCCAAACTTTTCAACGCATGATGGACGCGGTCCTACGCGACCTCCCCTTTGTCTTCGTCTACCTCGACGACATGCTGGTAGCCAGCTCGTCAGAAGAGGAACACGAGCAGCACCTCACTACCGTTTTTCAGAGGCTGGAGGAGCACGGGCTAATAATCAATCCAGCCAAATGCAAATTCGGCGTTTCGCAAATTGACTTTTTGGCACACAAAGTCTCCCCGAAGGGGGGCAGTTCCGCTCCCAGACAAAGTTCGTGCGATAGAAGGTTTTCCACGGCCCCACACGGTCAAATCGCTACAGGAATTTTTGGGGATGGCTAATTTTTATAACCGCTTCCTCCCCCACACAGCTCAGCTCATGCAGCCCCTATATGACGCGCTCAAAAAAAAGAAGGCTTCCAACGCGGTCGAATGGACCCCAGAGCGCGAACGCGCTTTCGAGGAGGTTAAAAACGCCCTAGCTAACGCCACAATGTTAGTTCACCCAGATCCCGCGGCCCACATCGCACTAACCACAGATGCTTCGGACCTGGCCATAGGGGCAGTTGTAGAACAACTTGTCAGCGGGGTCTGGCAACCTTTAGCATTCTTTAGCAAATCGCTAAACCCAACTGAACGCAAATACAGCACTTTTGACAGACAGCTGTTGGCGCTTCATTTGTCCATCCGCCACTTTCAGTTTTGGCTAGAAGGGCGGAGTTTCACGGCTTTTGTAGACCATAAGCCGCTCACCTTTGCTATGGCTAAAATTTCAGAACCATGGTCGGGCAGACAACAAAGACAGCTGGCTGCGATTTCAGAGTTCACCACAGACATTCGACACGTAGCAGGCAAACTTAACGTAGTAGCGGACTGTCTCTCTCGCGCTGTGGCACCGCCAGAGCGCGAGGAGACAGATTATACTGCCTCAGCAGTGGAACTCTTCACTAACACAGACACATACACAGCACCTATCCATGAAGGGATAGATTATGCAGCCATAGCAGAAGAATAAAACAGCGACGCGGACGTGTGCGCACTCTTGTCTGGACCAACAGGGTTAAGGCTGGAGAAAAAAGGGTTACGCGACGGCGTGCCCCCCCTAATATGCGATATTTCAACCGGCCGACCTCGCCCGTTAGTGCCAGCCACTTGGCGCCGCCGCATTTTTGACGCAATTCACTCCCTCGCGCACCCAGGTGTGCGCGCCTCGGTCAAAATGGTTGCTGAAAAATTTGTGTGGCCAGGCCTGCGCAAAGACGTAAAAGAGTGGGCAAAAATGTGCATTTCTTGTCAACGCGCCAAAATACACAGACACACAAAGGCCCCTCTGGAGCCTTTTCCAATCCCTGCTAGAAGGTTCGACCACATCCATGTCGACCTAGTTGGGCCACTGCCTTCCTCCCAAGGTTTCACACACCTACTAACAATGATAGACCGCACCACGCGCTGGCCAGAGGCAGTTCCACTAGCGGCAGCTACAGCGGAGGAAGTCGCTCGCGTTTTTCTGACAAACTGGGTGGCACGTTTCGGCGTTCCATCGGACATCACGTCTGATAGGGGGCCTCAATTTGTCTCAGAGCTCTGGTCAGCCATGTCCAACAGCTTAGGAGCAACAATTCATCGCACCACCGCTTATCACCCTCAGGCTAATGGGTTATGCGAGCATTTTCACAGGTCCTTAAAGGCCGCCCTCAGAGCCTCACTAACGGACACAAATTGGGTAAATAAACTTCCCTGGGTTTTATTGGGGTTGCCCGCTGCACCTAAAGAGGATCTAGACGCTTCTCCTGCAGAATTAGTCTTTGCCCAACCTCTCAGACTCCCAGGTGAATTTTTACCAGAGAATCCAGAACCAGTCCCAAGGTTTTTAGGCAGCAACAGACCGGACTCCCTACCCGGTCCAGCTCACCACTCCTTTCCAAGGGTTTTTGTCCCTCAAACTTTAAAAAAAGCTGAGTTCGTTTTTGTTAAGCATGAAGCCCTAAAACCAACGTTACGCCCAGTATTCAATGGCCCTTACAGAGTGCTGGAACATGGTGACAAACACTTTGTGCTCGATTATGGGGACAGAAAAGAAACAGTCAGCATTGACAGACTTAAACCTGCCTTCTTGTTGAAAGACGAACCTGCACAGTTGGCGAGAGCACCTCGGCGAGGTAGACCCCCCCAAGGGAAAAGTTTCAGCCCCCAGGCAGGGAACAAATAATCTCTCCCCTTCCCACACTGCAGATCCCTCACAAGAAGGTCCCAGCAGGACGCCTAAACCAACCTACAGCAGTTTTGGGAGAAGAATTAAACCCAAGCTGCACAGGGACTGATACCAGCCACTCCACAATTATTCTCTAATTGTGCTGCAACAGTTTAGGACTGACTTATGATTTTACTATACTGTTATGATTACCACTGAACTATCTTAGAAGCATGGCTGCGGGAAAGTTCTTCTGTGGCAATAGCTGTAACGCATAGTATGTCGTAGTAACTGTTCTAGACTGTGAATCTTTCTGTTGTCCTTTCCTAGTTGTTTGGGGGGCCTGTGGTCTATATTATTCATATATTCCATACCTACATATGTCTGAACATGTGAAATGCTTAGTGACTGCATATGTAAGGAACTTCACACCTCCGAAAGGACAAAGGAATCTCACCCGCCGTGTGAAGAACAAAGACGTCCCAGGACGCGACGGCGGACACCGAGGAGTCACCCTCACCCCCCAAGGCGAGGAGGGGAATTTCCATCACCTCCCAAGAAGAGGAGAGGAGATAACAGGACAATGGGGGGATTAAGATAACGAGGGGTATCAGCCTTTGTAATGCCTGTCTTTTGATGTGTGCCTGTATTTAACCAGCGAGCTGGCAGAACTCTGTCTCTTTTTACCTTCTGCCACGCTCTGCACCAGATGAGACAAGTTAGGAGAGCTGAATATTAAAACGCTGCTTTTAAACAAAATCGCCTCATTATTTCCAGCTCCTCTACACCCAGACCTAATTCGGACCTCAGCTGGAGAGAAGGACTGACTTATCGGACCTCTTGCACTTTTTGTTGGTGACCCCTGCCATAGACAATCAGATAGTGATCAACAAAGTAGCAAGAACCTGTTCACTGCTTAGGTGACTGCTGATGCTGTAGGCCTTAAAGTAGCACCTAAGTGCAACAACAACAAAGCACCCTGTGATTGGCTGTTATGACTGAGATAATAGTTGCCATAGTTGTAGTCTTTTTAGTGTTCCTAATAAGAGCAGAGCTGTTGCATGCATTGTGGGCCCACTCAGGCTATGGGGAAGTCACATTAACCCAATCAAAGGTTGATGTACCTGTTGTGTCCATATCTGGGGGAAGCAAGGAGGAGGCTGGGGGGGTTCAGTTGAACCTATTTTATTAATAACAGAACCAACACTCTATAAACATTCCTTACAAGCCAAGGGTCAACGACGAAGAGAGCAAAGCTCTTCCGCCCTTGCCCTTTATACCCCTGGTGATGCAACCACCAGAAAGGCGGGTTGTCACCTCCCACTACACCCACGGTCACCATCTTAACACACCACTATACAACAGTACCATCAAAATACCCCCCCCCCCCCCCACCGGTAGAAAAACTGCAAGCACGCCGATTGTGCCCCACAGAATTTGAACCCAATTCACACACAAATAATGAATTATGTCCTATCCATTCACACACAAAACAACTACCTAGGGGTCCAGGTGAACTACCGGCTCCCCCTACATGGTCAGGCGCATTATTCTGCATCCTAAATCCTTACAATCCAAAATAAAACAGCCGTGTTCCTACAAACTAAATTAATCCCCAAGCATGAATAAATACATTTTCAAATACACAACAAACCATAACAACTAATTTCTATATATACCCCTCATGGCGACCCCCACCCCAACACACCCACCCAACTACCCAGGCACTTGACAGCAAAATTTATTCAATATAGAACAAACAGTGAAGGGAACTTTTTTTTTTTCAAACACAGGCCAACACACCATAAAATGTATATATACCAGTGGAAAAAAACCCAGACATATCAAACAAACGACTTGAGGTCATAACCACAAAACACATTAACCCCTTGCACTCTGGTCAATTTCCCTAAAAACGCCTAAAAATAACATACCCAAAGTAAATCAAAAGCTGTTCTTCAACCCTTTGCAGCATCTTCATGGGGTTGGTCTCATTTAAATTCAAATTCAAATTCAATTCAAATGTTTATTTCAAACTCAGGGTTCATATTAAGAGCAAAACTAAAACGAGTAGAAAATAGATAAATAAATAAATAAAAGTATATACAGATCAACAGACACTCGGCGCTCTTATAACAACAATAACATACAATAATGGGCTCAGTATAAAATGGAACGCCACCACTTCCAAATGCTGGAATGAAGTGTGAGTGACGAGTTGACAATTGCTGATATAAGATGATTGTTACATGCCAGCAACCTTCTCATAAAACTGTAAACATTCTTACGTAACAATTCGCCAAAAGACGGAATGTTCACAGACACAAACATCTTGCTTGCACTCGACCTTCGTGGTACATCTAACAACCTTCTTAGGGAGTTATTATATGCAATGCGGATTTTGTTCCTAACAGCAACATTGCTATTAAACCATAAAGGCGAGCAGTACATTGAGGTACAGAAGGTCTTGAACAACAAACATTTGACATCAGGGGAACATCTATTCAATTCAATTCAATTCAATTCAATTCAACTTTATTTATATAGCGCCATTTCACAACAACAGTCATCTCATAGCACTATCAACTGTAGGGGGGACCCCCACAGTTGCAGAAAGACCCCAGCAATCAGGCGATCCCCTGTGAGCAAGCACTTGGCGACGGTGGAGAGGAAAAACTCCCTTTTAACAGGAAGAAACCTCCAGTAGAACCAGGCTCAGGGAGGGGCAGTCATCTGCTGCGACTGGCTGGGGGGTGAGGGGATAGAGAAGAAGAAAAGAACAGACATGTAGAGAGCAAACAGCACGATGGGGACTCAATCTATGGGAGAGAACAAACAAATGTGAATGACCAGCAAAAAAAATAATATTTCATAGAGAGTGAGGAAAGGAGTGAGGCCCAGTGCATTACTGGAGGTCCCCCGGCTGACTAAACCTATTAGCAGCATAACTAAGGGAGGGTTCAGAAACACATGATCCCTCCCTAATTGTAGGCTATATCAAAAAGGTAGGTTTTAGCCCTATTCTTAAAAACAGAGATCGAGTCTGACTCCCGAATCCAGATTGGCAGCTGATTCCACAGGAGAGGAGCTTGATAACTGAAGGCTCTGCCTCCCATTGTACTTTTGGAGATTCTAGGTATTACAAGTAATCCTGCATTTTGGGAGCGTAGTGCTCTGTTAGGATGATACGGTAGTATCAGATCTTTTAAATAAAAAGGAGCCTGATTGTTTAGAGCTTTGTAAGTAAGAAGAAGGATTTTAAACTTAATTCTAAACTCTATGGGAAGCCAATGAAGGGAGGCCAGAACCGGAGAGATATGATCTCTCTTTCTAGTACCTGTTAAAACTCTTGCTGCAGCATTTTGGATCAGCTGAAGACTTTTTAAAGATGTTTTAGGACAGCCTGATAATAAAGAATTACAATAATCTAATCTCGAGCTAACAAAAGCGTGGATCAGCTTCTCAGCATCACTCTGAGACAAGATGCTCCTAATCTTGGCAATATTACGCAAATGATAGAAGGCAGTCTTAGAAACAAATTTAATATGTGAATTGAAGGACAAATCCTGATCAAAAATAACTCCAAGGTTCCTCACAGAGCTATTAAGAGAAAGAGTAACTGCATCCAAACTGAAAGTTTGATTTGGAAAGGAATTTCTAAGGTTTTTTTTGGACCAACAAGAATGACTTCAGTCTTATCTGAATTTAATAGCAGGAAATTACAAGTCATCCAAGCTTTGATTTCCTTAAGACAGGCTTCTAACTTGGCTAATTGATTAGTATCATCTGGCTTCATTGACAGGTATAATTGTGTGTCATCTGCATAACAATGAAAATGTATACAGTGCTTTCTAATAATGTTGCCTAACGGAAGCATATATAAACTAAAAAGAGTAGGGCCTAGCACAGATCCCTGTGGAACTCCATGACTAAGCTTTGAGCTGAAAGAAAACTCATCATTTACATGAACAAACTGGAACCTATCAGATAAATAAGATCTAAACCACTGCAACGAAGTTCCATTAAGTCCAACATAGTGTTCTAATCTATCAAGTAGAATATTATGATCAATAGTATCAAAAGCTGCACTAAGATCTAAAAGGACAAGTACAGAAACTAGTCCATTATCAGATGCAATGAGGAGGTCGTTAGTGACCTTCACTAAGGCTGTTTCAGTACTATGATGGATTCTAAACCCAGATTGAAACTCTTCAAGTAAACCATTTCCCTGCAGGTGGTCAAATAATTGCATAGCAACAACTCTTTCTAAGATTTTTGAAATGAAAGGGAGATTAGAGATTGGTCTATAGTTAGCTAAAGCTCCTGGATCTAGCGTTGGCTTTTTGAGTAAGGGTTTAATTACAGCCGTTTTAAAAGCCTGCGGTACATGGCCTAAAGTTAATGAAGAATTGATTATATGAAGAATAAAGCTACGATAAGTGGGAAGACTTCTTTAAATAACCTGGTAGGAATAGGGTCTAAAAGACAAGTTGAAGGTTTGGATGAGGAAACTATTTTGTCTAACTCACAAAGGTCGATTGGAGTAAACTCATCAAGACAGACATCAATAGAAGGAGTTGTAGTAGTTACAGTATTTAAGTTAACTGTGGGAAGAATCTGATTGATTTTATCTCTGATGGATGAAATTTTATTATTGAAAAAGTTCATAAAGTCCTGACTAGTAAGCTCTAAGGGGATGCTAGGATTGACAGAGTCCTGACTCTTTGTCAACCTGGCTACAGTACTGAAAAGAAACCTGGGATTATTCTTGTTCTCTTCTATTAATGCAGAGTAATAACTCGTTCTAGCTTTTCTAAGAGATTTTTTATAAATTAAAAGATGATTTCTCCAAGCTAAATAGATTTCATCTAAATTAGTAGAGCACCATTTTCTTTCTAATTGACGAGTCTTCTGTTTTAAACTACGA
The DNA here is from genome assembly GCA_020510985.1 of Pholidichthys leucotaenia. Classification (NCBI taxonomy): domain Eukaryota; kingdom Metazoa; phylum Chordata; class Actinopteri; order Cichliformes; family Pholidichthyidae; genus Pholidichthys; species Pholidichthys leucotaenia. The sequence goes on along the minus strand of CM035842.1, from coordinate 254,310,538 downwards.
GTTTCTGTGTTGAACCAAGGAGTTAAAAATCTCTGATTAGACTTTTTCTTTTTTAAGGGGGCCACCAAGTCTAGAGCCTGATGCAGAGAAGCTGAAACACTATCCACCATGTTATCAATTACAGAAGGAGCAAGCTGTCTATAGCTTATTTCCGTTGTGTTGACACATGGCATAGAGGAAACAATCTGCATAAATTTGGAAACAGCATCATCTGAGAGGCATCTACTGTGATAATATTTTTCTTTAGGAGCCAAATAGTCAGAAATAGTAAAATCAAAGGTTAACAGACAATGGTCTGACAGTACAGGGTTATGAGGAGACACTACAAGATTTTCTATTTCTATGCCATATGTCAGAACAAGGTCCAATGTATGGTGGAGGTAATGAGTAGAATTTCCTACTTTCTGAGAAAACCCAATCAAGTCTAATATTGAATTAAAAGCCACATTAAGGCAGTCACTATCTACATCCACATGTATATTAAAGTCCCCTACTATAATTATTCTATCAGATTTCAGCACTAAATCAGCTAAGAAATCAGCAAATTCGGATAAAAATTCTGAATAGGTTGATGGGGGACGATAAACTATGGCAAATAAAATTGGGTTTAACCTGAAATTGCTAAAGTGCCCAACACTGAGGACCAGGCCCTCAAAGGAATTATAACATGTTTTTTGCTTTACATTAACTAGTAATTTGGAATGGTAAATTGTTGCTACTCCTCCTCCACGACCAGAACTTCTGGGATTTTGACAGTTTAAATAACCAGAGGGAGTTGATTCATTTAAACCAACATAATCATGTTGCCCTAACCAAGTCTCTGTAAGGGAAATTAAATCAATCTGATGATCAATTAACAGATCATGGACTAACAGAGACTTGGGAGTTAGAGACCTAATATTTAATAAACCACATTTAATTTTTAATTTTATTCTAAATTGTCCTTAGGTATGGATGCGAGAGCGAATGGTTGTCTGTCTCTCTGTGTTGGCCCTGCGATGGACTGGCGATCTGTCCAGGGTGTACCCTGCCTCTCGCCCAAAAGATGCTGGGATAGGCTCCAGCCCCCCCGCGACCCGAAAGGATTAAGCGGTAGAAGATGGATGGATGGATGGATGGATTTAATTTTTAAATTATGAGGAGGAACAGAGGCCAAATCATTCAATTTAGAGGTTTTATGTTTAATTTGAGTTTTACCAATATTTTGCTTTATCACTTTGGGACGCTTATACATTATATTTTTATTTACTTTGGAGGGAGCAGACAACGATTCTCTGATGGGGAAGTCAGGGGCTAAGCTGAGGGGTGGCGGATGAAGAGGAGCTGCAGAGAGGCGTGTAAGACTGCGACTCTGCTTCCTGGTCCCAACTCTGAGTAGTCATGGTTTTGGAAATTTGGATAAAAAAGATGCCAGATTGTTAGATAAATGAGAAGCACCATCCAAAGTGGGATGAATGTTGTCTCGTCTCATAAAACCAGGTTTTCCCCAAAAAGAGCTCCAATTGTCAATGTAGCCCACGTCATTTTTAGGACACCACACAGACAGCCAGCGGTTCAAGGATGACGAGCGACTAAACATGTCATCACTGGTCAGATTGGGGAGGGGCCCAGAGAATACTACAGTGGCAGACATCGTTTTTGCAAACTCACACACCGATTCTACATTAAGTTTCGTGACTTCCGACTGCCGGAGACGGATGTCATTAATGCCGGCGTGAATAACAATTGTGGAGTATTTACAGTTACTTTTAGCCAGCATTTTCAAATTTGACTCGATGTCGCCTGCTCTGGCCCCAGGAATACATTGGACTATGGCCGCTGGAGTCTCTAGGTTCACGTTTCTGACTACAGAGTCGCCAATGATCAGAGTTTTTTCCTCAGCGGGTGTGTCGCTGAGCGGGGAAAAACGATTAGAAATGTGAACAGGTTGGTGGTGAACCGGGGCTTTGCGACTAGGCTTCCTTCTCACCGTCACCCACCCAGTCTCCTCGCTGCTAAGGAGAGCCGGGGAACCGCTGACAGTGGGACCTAAGCTAGCTAGCTCCGCTGCAGCTAATGGGCGTCTGTCAAGATTAACTGGCACAGACGGTGTTTCAATGCAGCGGAGCCGGGATTCCAAATCAGACAACCTCGCCTCGAGCGCCTCAAAAAGACAACATTTATTACATTTACCGTTATCACTAAAAGAGGCAGAGGTGTAGCTAAACATCTGACAGAGAGAGCACACCAGAGGAGGAGAGGAAAGAGAGGTAGTAGCCATAGCTAGTGGCTAGCTAGTGGCTGGAGAGCTGGAGAGCAAACCACACAGGCAGACAGCAAAACAGGAAGTGACGATACATTACCACAAGGAAGTGACGATCTTTTGATTTCTATGGAAATTTCTATAGAAATTTCTCAACAGTAAATTTGTTTGAGCATACAGTTTCCTGAGATGCCTGTTACAATCAACATTGGTCTTATCAGATTCAATCCACACACCTAGGTATTTGACTTTTTCAACAAAGTTCAAGCTATTACCACAAAGTGGCATAACAGGATTCGACGTATTGACACCCTTTGGTTTGAAAGCCATACACATAGATTTAGTACAGTTGAACAAGATGTCATTTTTTTCACCAAATTTTTCACATACCGAAAGGAGATGTTGCATCGCTGCAGTAGACAAACTTAACAAACAGAGGTCATCAGCGTAGAAAATGTGATTTAACAGTGCACCGTTAAAGGAGCCGCCCACATTAGTATTGTTCAACAGTACACTGAGATCATCAACATAGACATTAAACAACAAGGGTGACAGTATACCACCTTGTTTAACACCGTTGGTCACATGAAATTTGGATGAGGTGACATTGCCCCATCTAACAACCATAGACTGCCTTCTGTACCAGTATAACAGGATGCTAACAATGTAAATAGGAATACCTCGATCGATCAATTTTCTGAACAAACACCAGTGGTTAATCCTGTCAAAAGCTTTGCTAGCATCTAGGAACGTAGCATAGACACCAGTGGAATGGCTTCTGAAGTAGTCAACAAATTCATGGAGAAGGTAAACAGCCTTGTCAGTTGAAAGAGCTGATTTGAAACCAAACTGATTGTCGTTTGTCCACAGATAATCCTCAATTCTGTTCCGGAGTAAACCCTCTAACAGTTTAGATATAACATTTGCAATAGCTATAGGTCTGTAGTTGTTTATATCAGAAAGACTGGCACACTTGTTTTTCACCAAAGGAATAATAACAGAGTCCATCAACATATCTGGCATGTAACCATGAACAAACATACAGTTAAAACACAATGACAACAGAATACACAAATTGAAATCAGCGTTGATGAGGCATTCACTGGTGAGACAGTCAGGGCCAGCTGATTTGCCTTTCTTGAGAACTTTGATCAGTGAATCAACTTCAACAGGAGTAACAGCAGAAATATCAGAGGCATCAAACATGTCGTTATACAGACGAATATCATGCATAACAGAATCCTTCATTGAAACATTCTTGACTGAGTTGAAAATAGCTTCATATTGACATTTCCACTTTTCAGCAATGTTAACGTCACCAGTCACACCATCAATAGTGTTTGATCTGACAGACCGGTGGGAGCTCATAGCCTTCATTTGTTTCCAGAATTCTACCATGTTCAGATCACTCATGTGATTAGCTAGCTGGTCACATTTGATACTTTCTTCATTGCGCCTGCATGCTCGTAGAGCATATTTGAACCTAGCCCTACAATTTTTCATGTTTTCAAATATTGGACCAGAACGTGGTTTGCTATTACTCCTCCACCACAAAAAAGCATCCCGAGCAGCTGTGTGAGCCTCGCTAACGACATCATTCCAGCCTGGGACGTTATATTGGGTGGCCACACTGTGACTAGGAATGCATTCACTCACACAGTAATTTAAAGCATCAATAATATCACTGTAGAACCTGTCGATATCGTCCCTGTGTGCCGCACAATTGCGGTCGTGACACCTGATGGCGTCCATAGGAGCACGGATGTTACAGAGTTTCCTACGAGTAAGTTTCTTATATCTGGACAGGTCTGACGCTGTGGCATCACGCCATTTGTATGATCTACTGCCCGTTGTGGCTGAGGGAGCTTCCCGGAGGTCACTTACAGCACTAGATACCTCAATATCTATAGATAAGGGTACATGATCAGAACTCACATAGTCATACAGAAAGAAAACACTTTGAATTTTTTGGCAAAACAGTCATAATCTCTCTAAGTGCTCCGGCCACTGAGTAACAGTCATCTAAACATAGTGAACTTGAAGAAAATAAATTTCGCCTGGGTGTTTTTTTGGATACAAATGCTTGCAAATAACACACAGCTTCAGATCCGGGCTGGAAAATGCAACAGAAATGTAGAACCAAGTGTTATTCAGCTGAGGTCAAAATTTTGTAACAATACCACAAAAAATGAATATATTACACAGCTTTGTTCTCAGGTAGTTCCCAGGTGTTTTTGAACTGTGCCAAATTGTGCCAAATGGCACAGTTTGGAAAAACGTCTGTATCTTTTGAATGATTCAATATAGAAGCTTGCTCTTGGGCTCTAATGAAAGGTGACAGTCAGGGCTGTGTGTGTGTGTGGGGGGGGGGATTTTATTCATTCATTCACGAATGAATGAACAAACAAGCCCCCACACACAAAGAAGCATACCACATAAAAAATGTGTGGCTTTTTTTTACAAGAAAAAATAACCTACAGTGCTCTAAAAATTATTCTAAAATATTTATAATGTAGAAGATAACAACTCCCCCCCCCCCCCCGCTACAGGGGACGGACATCGGCCATCGCTACATGACAGATCAGTCATGTGGCGATGTGGCGACCGCGGCGCACAGTCCCCGCGTTCCCCGCCCCCTGCTACAGAAGAGTAGCGGGGGGGGGGCCTTCACGGTCCGGACGTGGCGCACGAACCGTGTACCACGGCGCACGGACTTCGGACTTCGTGCGCCGCAGTCTACTAAGCACAGTTGTAATTTACCGATCGGTCAAAAGTCATTTTTGATTACAATTTTCAGGGATAAAGAATAATTTAGCTTATAACACTTACCTGTTCACAAAAGCAGTGTAGCTGGCGAACTTCTCTTCCTCATTGTCAGACGAACAAGAAGCTGGTCCGCTTGTTACGGACTTGTGGTTCTGGTCACGTGACCCGGTCAAAACATAATTCCATTATTGCGGTTTTGCGCTTCCATGATTGAGGTTTTGGCGAACGATTTTTCAAAACAAATAACAGTAGTAATAAAAAAAAGACTGGCGAACGTGTGTGTGTCACCCAGCCTTCATCGTCGGCCTCCGTTGGTCTATGATGACCATGGAAGAGAATCCTAAACATCTACTCTGCTGGGACAGCACCGCCTGTGGCTGAACAGGCCGATGCGCGAATGGCAGTCCCTGTCACACAGGTCGCACTTGTGGGTGGTCTCCGTGCTGCTGGGTCTGTGGCGGTTCTTCCTGCGGGTCCTTTTTTCATCTGCTGCAGCAGTCAGTCTCTCTTCACCCAGCCTTACACAAAACAGCTTTTGATCTTCTGTGCTTCAATTGGCTGGCTGCATTCGCAGCCGTTGGTAGGCGGGTCCTTCTTGCTAGGTTTTCAGTCATTGGTTCTTCAAGGTTTCAGAAACCCAATTCAAGGCTCTTATTAGTCGAATGAGAGGTCAATCATATCTAATCTGTTCGCGGCTGTGTCTGTAGTGGAAGAACGGAAATGCAGCTTTTTTTTTTCAGTGCGCTCTAGGGTGCAGCGCCCTCGTGCGCTCTAGGACGCAGAGACGTGCCCGCCCGCGGTACACCAGAGTGCAAGAGGTTAATTATTACCCTCAGTCATTATGCCAGCCCGATGAAAAGGGGCACCCTCTGGGTCACCATCCAGTGGATCCTACCAGGAGCGCCTCCGCTTCCTGGCCTCCGAAGATACACTGTGCCGGCGTCTCTTCTCCTCCACTCTCCGCAGCTCAATTGGGTGTTTCCACGATGTGTTTGACAGTCCCAAGTAGCCATCTTCCCAGGCAGCCACCACTCACAGCTGCCCATGTTCATTATGCCGTCTTCACCTCTCACGTACTCCTCTCGCCCAAGCCTCCTCTCTGGGTCGGACCTCGTCACCGATCTGCAGGGGAACCTGGCCCGACTTCCTGAGTTTTTCATTCCGCAACCGGACCTCTTTCCTGGGTTGGGTCGTCCCGCTGACCCGGTTCGAACTTCTCCTGTGATGATGGTGTTTGGCGCACCATAGGACCGTGTCAGTTGGTCCTGCCCCTCTCTCTTTTCTCTTGGCCCCAGCAGCCATTCTCCCGGGGGTCCCGCTGTGCTGTCCAGTTCTCACATCAAGGGCAACGTGGACACTGGCATCGGGACCCTGCCGTGCTGGGTCATCGCGGTACCGATCCTCATCACCTCCCAACCCACCAGGCCAATCCGTGTCCCAGACCACATCATCGTCTTCCACGTGTGTCACTGGCCGGTCCCATAGACTGCAGCCCGACCACTCTTCACTGACGCCATTGGTGATTTTAAAACCCAGGCCGTAGAATAAATTACCCCCCACCCCCCATGACATTCTCTCCTCTGGCCATCACCACCAACCGAACATTCGCCATCACTGCCGACTTGTACTGGGTTGTTAACTCCAGCAAGTCCATGATGGCCAGTTTGTCTCCGCCATAGCCACAGTACGACGCCGACAGTGCTCTCACATGGTAGTGTGGGAACAGACTCCTCACGGTAGTCCAACTCAGCCACCGCTCCCGTACCCACCAACAACGGCACCTCCACTCCTTCCAGCAGCACGTTGCAATAGATATATCCACTAGTGGTTGGGGAGACAGAATGAATAACCGTAGGAGCCACGGTGGGGGAATCTGCTCCACGTCTTCGGTCCTCCTGCTCAAAATTCTTGCAGGTTCTGGTGAGGTGATGCAAAAGACCACATTTTCCACACCGCTTGCCCTTCGCCGGACACTCTTTTGACTTATACCGGTGTCTTGTGGACCCGCAGCCATAACATTTTGGCGTACCTGGGGCTGACCTAATTCTCACAACGGTGGCATATTCTCCCTCACTCGTGCCATCCTTGCTGTCTGAGCCCACGGGCAGTGTTCTCCATCCCGGTTCTCCACGCCTCAATATGTCTCTCTCACAGAGGTCTTCTGACAATTTTTCCGCTGCCTCACACTGCTTTGTTATTTCAATAGCCATGGCCAACACCAGTGCACCCGGATACGTAAGGAGCCTCGACCGTGCCGCAGAACAAAAAACCCACTCCGCCAACCGATCACGGATCATCTCTCCCTCCAGGGCTCCAAAATGGCATTCCCCCACCAGCTGATGTAGATCTGCAACGAAGCATTGCATCGACTCCCCCGTTCGCTGGTGTTGCTGCCGGAACTTTATCTGCCGGACTATGACATTCTCTGGGGTCTGAAAGTAGCACGCCATCAGCTCCACCACGTTCCCATAACTATCAGCCTCTCCTAACGTGTTAAGGATCCTCTGACACCCCATCCAAAGATTATGAACTAAAATAGCTCTCGCACGTGCCTTGTCGAGCTCCCCGAGGTTAAGGGCCACTAAATAATTTTGAAATGCCGCATACCATCTAGCCCATGGCACAGGTGGCTCGCCCGGGATATCCAAAAATGGCCAAAAAGTGGTCACAGCTTGTTCCATACTTGTGTTCACCTCATTGCCAAGTGTTGTGTCCATATCTAGGAGAAGCAAGGAAGAGGCTGGGGGTTTCGGAGGAGGCTGGGGGGTTCAGTTGAACATACTTTATTAATAACAGAACCAACACTCTATGAACACTCCTTACAAGCCAAGGGTCAAAGTCAAAAAGAGCGAAGCTCTTTCGCCCTTGCCCTTTATACCCCTGGTGACGTCACCACCAGAAAGGCAGATTGTCACCTCCCACTACACCCATGGCCGCCATCTTACCACACCACTATACAACAGTACTATCAAAATAATTTTGTAAACATTAATTTAAGGTACAAATCTTACAGAGTGTTGCTTTAACCATTTTAAGTGTAGAGTGGGGGGGGGGGGTCAGCTTGTCACTTTTCTTCCAATTGATCTTTATTGAGTTATGGTTTAATTTGATTTAGTCATCACTGCTACCAATACTTCCTTGAAGGAAATATTAATGTACACTGAATATTACATTTTTGTCAATAAGTTGCACTGATAACCATGCACCACCTTATAAGATACGGAATATAAGTCTTTATTAGTCCCACAATGGGGAAATTCCAGGATTGCAGCAGCACAGGGATATCAGCACTCAGAGCACTTGTAAATCTATCTATAAATGCAAGAAATCACTGCCTGTTTGTGCGTGTGTTTGTGTGTCTGTGTGTGTGTTCCTCAGTTATCTCCCAAACCATTCATCAGACTGACCTCAGATTTTATAAGTGCTTTGCTGAGGTTACGAGGGTGTGCATCCCCGAGTATGGAGTTGCTCAGTGAAAATGTGTAATTTTTTACAATAAAAGTTTAGCCACTGCTCCGTTCTTCATACCCTGGTTTCTAGAAGTGTGGGCAGGGTTTCGAATTGACTCCATACTGATTGAATAATACATGGCATCATAACCTGGCAGTCACCAGAGTGCTCCGCAAACAAAACAAGGAAGTGAAAAGTGATAAATTTGACCAGAAGAAGAGAATACTGACGATTTAATGCTTAAAAAAATTAATTATACTATAATGTTGCCATGATTGCATAGCTCTAAAGGATATTTCTACATATCAATGGCTGAAATGCAAAACCTCCTATCTGCAGGATTTTCTGGTTTGCAGATTTCACTTTGGATGATGAGAACAAGGAAGGCTGCTCATATCTGTCTGCAGGACAGTGCTGCCCTTTATTGTGACAGAAAGTTAGTTTGATGGGACAAAAGTAGCATAACATTCTGCAAAAAAACAAAAAGGTTTTTTGTTTTTGTCCTCTCAAAAAAGTGCACTTTTCAGATAGGAGGTTTTGTGTTTCGGCCATCAATATGTGAACACGGGGTACAGGGGTGCGCGGGGGGAGGGGGGCAGCTGGACCGGCTTATTGCAGTCTTCGCAGGGAGACAAGCCCAGCCTGCCCGATTAACGGGACAGAGTCTCGGTGGCTGCTTCACCTGTGCTTCATCTGTGTGCCACCGCTGTTCTCTGCAGCACCGCAGGTTCAACATGGCGCTCTTCCCGATGCACGGCTCTCTAAAAGTTAAAAGTTAATGATAATACCACCATGATTGTGGAGCGGAATAGCAAGATCAATTGCATATCATATGCGGACACATATGCACGCTTTGACTAAATGACAACCGTGACAAAAACCACCCAAGTAACGAAATAAATCATTTTTTTATTTACTGACAAATGGGCAACACTGATGCAACAATTGCAGCCAAATGGCTCATTCTGCCGAGTATAATAATGTTGGGTATTTTGTACTTATAATATTGCTAAAATATAAAAGGATGCACTACCAACTAGGCCTCCAGTGGCCTAGTTGGTAGTGCATCTGCCCCACAACCGGGAGGTTGGGGGTTCAAGTCCCGGCTGGGTCATACCAAAGACCATATAAAAATGGTACTTCCTGCCTTCTAGCTTGGTGCTAAGCATAATAGAATGGTAGTAGTAGTAGATTAGTTTATTTGACAGGGACAGTGCAATAAACATAGACAATTAATCAAAGACAATTAATCTGATGTGTTGCACATAGAGTGTATAGCTATTAGCTAATTTGCAACTCTTGTCCCTGGATGGGCTTTAGAAAAAAGAATCAAGATAAAAAATATACACAATAATCACATACATCAATGCAGAAAAATTATAAATACACAATTATAAATATTATATTATAAATACACAAATATAACAGCCTGACTCACATTTAACATAAATATTATAAATATTATAAATACACAAATATAACAGCCTGACTCACATTTAACACATATAACATAACTCACATTTGCCTATTTCAGGCCTTCCTCCCTCCGTCACTCACTATAAACAAACACATTTATTCCTTCCCTTCATTCGCTCTCACTCTGCAGACAGTTAATTCATACATGAGTACATTCTTGTTTATTTTTCAGCCAGTTTTTAACATTTTTAGTGAATGTTTTAAAGTCCGTTATTATTTTAATTTCATTTGGCATTGTGTTCCAGATATGACTGCCCTTTATAGAGAAAGCTGTTTGTCCAAATGTGGTTCTGCGGTGGAATATTTTACAGTTATTGTTAACAGAACTCCTGGTGGCTCTGCTGCTGTCCTGTCTTTGGACGAAACCAGCAAGTGGCTCGGGTGCTGATTTATGGAAACATTTGAACGTTAATTTCAGAAGACAGAGGTCAATGAAGCTCTCAAAACTCAATAGGTTGTATTTTTTTAAAACATTACAGTGATGCCACCTAATGGGCTTTTTGTCCAAGATTTTTAGGGTTTGATTATATAATGAACCTATATGTCTTATTGTGGAAGGGGCTGCTTGAGCCCAGACTGTCAAACAGTATGATATATGAGAAAAAACCATAGAATGCATATACAGTGCAGCTGCTTCGTAAGGTATGTAATATCTAATTAATTTAAAGCAGTTCAGATTTTTTTTTACTGTTTTTGAAATTTTCTTTATATGAAGATTAAATTTGAGTTGAGGATCTAGTACAATGCCAAGGTATTTGAATTCTGTAGCTAAACTGATGTCATGATCATGTATATTAACTTTAAAATGTTGCAGGTTACATTTTTTGATTGAAAAGCACATTGAGACTGTTTTCTGAAGGTTCAGCAATAGATGGTTCTTGAGGAGCCACTCTTGGACATCAACCATACTTGTAGACAGTACATCTGCAGCCTGTGCTGGAGTCTTGGCAGCTGTGTAAATAACTGCATCATCTGCATAAAGTTGGCATGTTGCAGCTGAGCAGTGTAACGGCAAGTCATTAATAAAAATGCTGAAAAGTAAAGGACCAAGAATGGACCCTTGTGGGATACCCATGCGGTTGTTTAAAAATGAGGATTTATCCTGGTGAACTTTTACACACTGTTCTCTATTCTGGAGATAAGATGCAAACCATTCTAATGTATTTGGGGAGAAGTTAAAAGATACCATTTTGGATAAAAGCAAACTGTGGTTTACAGTATCGAAAGCCTTTTTGAGATCTAGAAAAACAGCTCCTACCACATTACCCCTGTCCAAGGACTGTTTGACGTTTTCAATAAGGCAACAATTTGCTGTTTCTGTTGAGTATCCTGGTCTAAAACCAAATTGATGTGGATGAAGAAGTTGACTGTCTTGTAAGTAGTCTATCAGCTGTGTAGCTACAACTTGTTCAAGAACCTTAGACAGGACTGGTAAAATAGAGATTGGGCGGTAATTGCATATATCGTCTTTACTGCCTGATTTATGAACTGGTATGACGACAGCTTTTTTCCAGCCAGATGGAAATGTACTAGACCTAATGGAGAGATTAATGAGATGAGTCAGTGGTTTGATTAATATTTTGCTGTGCATTTTGAGAAAGGAGGTGCTCATATTGTAGATATCATTAGTTTTTGAGTTTGACAGTGTTTTAACAACGCCAGCAATTAACTTCTCATTTACCTCATCGATGTGAAAAGTATCTGTTGGAAGTATGGAATTTGTGTTGTTGAGCACATTTGGCAGCACAAAAATTTTTGTTAAATCTTCCACAGAGCCCACAAAGTGTGAATTAAATTCATTTGCCAAAGTAGCCTTGTCACTGACGGTCTTGCCATTGATTCTAAGTTCCTTTACCCCCTTCTGATCGTTTTTTTTATTAGTTAAGTTATTTAAATGCCTCCATAGGGAACTGTTGTTACCCTTTGCATGATCTATCAGTTTATTGTAATAAGATATTTTTGATTTTCGCAGCTCATGTACCACTTTATTTCTTAAACTTTTGTACACAAGGTGATCATTTTGTAGTTTGGAGGTTAGTGATGTTTTCAGTGCATAGTCTCGCCTCTTCATAAGTTTTCTTATTTCATTATTTAACCATGGTAGGTTAATCTTCTGTTGTCTACTTTTAATTTGCTTTGAAAATTTTTCTATAGACTTTGTGATTGTTGCAGTTATAAAATTACAACAATCATCTACTTCACATGTTGACATGAGCTGCTCCCAATTTTGATTCTCTAAGTAATGTTCAAACTCCTCATTTTTTGATTTGGGGATAATAAAATTTGATTTGTCAATATCGACTCCCCCAAAATACCGTAGTCGCTTTTTAGTAAGTTTCCTGACAGCAAGAACCATGTTATGATCTGAGAGACCAGTTACAAGATTATAGGTTCTGGTTATTCGTTCTGGTTTATTAGTAAATACCATGTCAATAAGTGTTCTGGATTGTTTGGTTATCCTGGTGGGTCCTTTGATGATTTGCTGGTAATTAAATTTAGTCATGAGGCTTTTCAGTTTTTGTTTGTCTTTTTTATCAGACCAGTTGATATTAAAGTCACCATGAATTATTGTTTCTCTGTTCTTCTCAAGTTGTTTAACCAGATCACTTAATTCATTATAAAAGGAAGAGTTGTGTGACGGTGGGTTGTACACTACTGCAATGTTGAAATTCATTACCGGAGAGAGACATACATTAACAGCTAAACATTCAAGTGAAGTATTCAAATCAACCAGTTGACATTTATATTTCTCTTTGATGTAAATTAAAACACCTCCTCCCCTCCCTACCTGCCTGTCTTTTCTAAAACACTGGTAGCCCACAATATCGATCATATTAGTGTCTATGTTCCTGTGTAGCCAGCTTTCTGAGAGACAAAGGTAGTCCAGATTTGAGTCCAACAGCAACACCGAAATCTCATCTCTTTTGGGGATTATGCTCCGTATGTTTAAATGACCGCCGAGGATCCCCTTTGGTTTAGCCTTGGTGTCCCAAAGAACTCGTGCATGATTAACAGTTTGGAAAAATAAATGTTGTTTTTGCTTTTGTACAGCTCGGTTTTGTGCTAACCCAGTGGTCTGCTGTTTAATAGTGGCAGGTCCAGGGTTAAGGTGAATATCTCCTGCCAGAAGTAGCAGAACTAACAGAACTTTAATTGTATATCCTCTGCCATATTGTGATTTTTGCTTAACAGCCATGTTTGCCTTAATTTGGAAGTTTTTGCTCAGGCCTTTTAAAGACCACATAGAGTGTAGGGTGAGATGTCCAAGCCCAAATCCATACAGATAAAACTTTTTAACTTCACCTTTGGTTGAGTTTGTCGGAAAATCCTTCTTGTTGCAGGTCCAGACACACAAAGACAAAACGAAGAGGAAGTAGAGAAGTAGAGAAGGCTTATTAGTGGTGCCCATCAGCCCACTTTTTAATCCGGTGGCAGCCATCTTCGGTCTTTCTTGGAAAGAAGGAAAAAGAAAATCTGTGGATAGTAAAATAAATTCTGCTTATATCGCCAGAATCTGATCCGATCGCCCTCGAATCCAGCTGGGCCTCAGCTAGCCAACTAGCCCCTTCCGTTGCTGGTCTCGTTGCTCATAGTCGCCGTAACTGGTCTCCCATCCCGCTCCTCCAACCGAGTCTCGTCACACACCGCTGCTGCCACCGAGCTCCGCTGAGGTCACGGTAAGTCCTCCGCTAGGCACCGCCACCTACCGTCGTCTGCCTGGGTGAAATCTCTGCTGAGCCCCGTCAACAAATGATGTCCTATGAAGCGTGACACACTGTCCTGCCTGGATGGACGTCTGCTTCCTCCTGGACAACATGGTGGTGGAAGAAGTTCAGACGAGCACGTTGGGGGAAGGAGATGTTTGTGGTGGTGCCTTGCATGGCAGTGACCCCTCTGATTCTACATGTGATTAACATTGCAGATTGGAAAAATGTAATTTCATTCTACTGTACATGATTGGCTGTATGGACTAAATGACAACAGAGGTGGCTTCTTCTTCTACAGTGGGTCTCAAATATTTGTAAACGTGTCCTGTTATAGTACTGCATGAGTTTATTAACGATAGACCAGGGGTCACCAACAAAAAGTGCAAGAGGTCCAATAAGTCAGTCCTCCTCCCCAGCTGAGGTCCGAATTAGGTCTGGGGATCTTTAGGCATCTCATGATACAATTATGATTCAGGGTCTCCGATTTCATTCTAAAATTATTCTCGATGCTTTTATTTTATTTTTCTTTTTTCAGGATTTTTTCCCTCTCACTGTGTGACAGCTTGGTACTTTTAAAGCCAAGTGTTTGCAATGACCCATGGATTTACTTCAAACATCTTTTAATAAAAGAAATGAAAGAGAAATGTGACAAGTCACATGGACAAATTTATCTGAAAATGTGCTTTTAAGAACTGTTGTGGCGGTTCGGCTAACCCCCACAACAGATTAAGGACACTCAGCTCTCTTCTCTTGGTTTTTCCCGCTGCATTACTGAGATGTAATGTGCCATTCATGTATTGTGATGTAATGTGCCATGCATGTATTGTGATGCAATGTGCCATTCATGTATTGTGATGTAATGTGCCATTCATGTATAGTGTTCATGCGTCCTGTCCTTACTGTGACCTAGAGACAGATCAATATGTAGATGTGCCTTGTAACCTCTTTGTCCTGCAAGCTGGAGCAGAGGACAGCATCTGCCTATTGTTATGTAGGTCTTTCAAATGCAAATGTCTCATGCCTGTTCTGCAGTCCCTTTGATCGTACCAACCGCTGTGAATCCGCTTTGATGTATTGTCTGAGTTGGGTATAAATACTGCACAGGTTCTGTAACTCGCTCTCTCATTCTGATTCTGCAACTGCTACTGCTGGACACACACACCGTGTGTCTCCTCTTCTCTGAGAGCCTGAGGACATCACCTCAGCCCGCAGCACGAGGGCTGGGGAGGTGTTCCGATGAAGGCGGTATGATTCAATAAACCAACTAAAAACACCATTGCTGCCTTTATTTTATCATGCCGCTTTACTGTCATCTTTTCATGGACATTCTTTAAGAAGACCACAGCTGTCTCTAGCAGACAATATTTTCTTTTACACATTATTTTATTAAGCTGATGTTTTAGATGCTTTTAGTTCTGTATTTTTTAAACAAAAAAGTCAAATAAATTCTTTGCTCAATTTCAAATGAAATGTAATAATTTAATCATAATACAGGGGAACACTAAATGTGTTTTTGACTCCAAATAAATAGCTCTAAAATTGTCAAATCTACAAAATGGAAAGTGTTACTGGAGAACATAAACTCAATAATATGCATTTAAAAAGATTAATATTTACAAAACTAAATCTCACAAAAGTCTGCCTCTATACTATGTTTGCAGTATTTTAAAAGAATGTTTCAAACTGTAAGCCTAAAAAAGGGACAGAAAATATAATTAATTCCACAATACAGAATTCTTTTGGAGGTTTTTTTTTTTTATGTCAACAATGTTTTTATCTTTTTAACCTGGTCTGGGTCTGTCTGGGTAACACTCTGTCACAGGGAGACAGGAGGTGGATGTGTGTGGAACTTCTCATGTTCAGTAACACAGAAAATTATTGTTGACATGATATCAGAGGGTCACGGAAATTACCTCCATAAACAACGTCATGCAGCCCAACAGGGATGGTGTCCTAGGAAAGTATGGAGGAGCCACGGGGACCTTCCATCAACAGACCCCTGGGTGGGAACGTACCATCTAGGGCAGCCAGAGTGGCAGTAGACACAATATCACAATGGCATTTCATTCCAGGGGTTATGGTTAAGGAAGTGTTGATATCCGCCCGCTGCACTGATCTGTATGGAGAACTTGTTTTCTATACAGATCAGTGGCCGACTGTATCTCACGAAGAACGTGGGATACTTGAGTTCCGCTTTTTTGTTTGGTTAAAACAAAACAGCATAATTTTTCCCCAAGTTATATTAAAAAGCTTTGGAGTCCGGATGGAGGTTTCTTGAGGTCTGGATCCAGACCGGAGTCCACCAGTTGGTGACCCCTACGATAAACTATAAACTACACAATTATACACAATTACTAAAAAAGTTATAATGATGGCTGAACAACTCCCATTCCCCAAAGTGCAAGATACACTATTATGAATATAAGTCATAGAAGATCACACAAATAAGTCTGACAAACTGGTTCTTAAACAGTCACTAATATTGGATGTCCCATTCATTTTCAATAATTCTGTAATTAACATTCACCCAATCAAATAAATCTTCGTGTTTAGTCACCTTTATATTTGTTAAAGTCTAACATGTGTAATTGCCTACATATAGGCTACACCTCTTTGTATTCCACTTTCAAACACAGCCTCCATTTGGGCCTGTAAAGCCTAATTGGGCTACTGTTTTCAGACAAGAATACTTGCTTTTTACGGGCATGCACTAGTCAGATAATAAGATCAGAATTGGTTAGCTAAAGCAGTAAATAAATATACATTCAGTGGGGAAAATATATATTGAGCACATCAACATTTTTCTCATTAAACATATTTCTGATGGAACCACTGACCTGAGATTTTGACCAGATATCAGTAAAAACCCAAGTAATCCATACATACAAAGAAATCGAGGCAACTGTGTTCACAAAACAAGTTATATTTAATAAAGTAGAATGACACAGGGAATAAGTATTGAACATACTTGGTGAAATTCGTTTATTTAGTAGAAAAGCCTTTATTGGTAATAACAGCTTCCAGACACCACCTGTATGGAGAAACTAGGAGTAGGCATTGCTCAGGCGTGATTTTAGCCCATTCTTAAACACAATCTGTCTTCAAATCTTGAAGGTTCCGTGGATGTCTTCTATGAACTCTGATCTTCAGTTCATTCCATATATTTTCGATTAGATTCAAGTCAGGTGACTGACTGGGCCATTCTAGCAGCTTTATTTTCCCTCTATGGAGCCAGCTGAGAGTTTCCTTGGCTGTGTGTTTGGGATCATTGTCTTGCTGAAATGTTCACCCTCATTTCATCTTCAGCATCTTGGCAGATGGCAACAGGTACTTATCAAGGATGTCTCTGTACATTTGTTTATTCATCTTTCTTTCAATTATATGACGTCTGCCTGTATCATATGTTGAAAAACACCCCCACACCATGATGCTCCCACCTTCAAACTTCACTGTTGGTATGGTGTTTTGGGGCTGATGTGCAGTGCCATTTCTCCTCCAAACATGCTGTGTTGTGGCATCCAAAAAGTTCAGTTTTGGTCTCATCTGACCAGACCATATTCACCAAGGATTTTACTGGCTTGCCCAAATGTTGTGCAGCAAACTTTAAACAAGCTTCAGCATGCTTTTTCCTCAGCAATGGAGTCTTGTAAGGTGAGCAGGCATAGAGCCCATGTCGGTTGAATGCATTACTTATTGTTTTCTTTGAAACAGCAGTACCTGCTTACTCCAGGTCTTTCTGGAGCTCTCCACAAGTGTTTTTTTTTTTTGGCTCTTGGATACCTCTTTTGATAATTCTTTTGACTCCTCTGTCAGAAATCTTGCAAGAAGTTCCTGGTTGTGGCCAGTTTATGGTAAAATGATGATCTTTCCACTTCCGAATAATGGCTCCAACAGTACTCACTGCAACATTCAGCAGTTTAGAAATGCGCCTGTAACCACTGGTTGGATGGTGTTTAAAGCACTGGAGAAATCAAAGAACATGATCCTCACAGTGCACTCAGGCTTCTCCAGGTGGGACAGGGAACGATGTAGGAATAAGATCACTGCACACTCCACCCTGATGCCATGCAGGTAAGCAAACTGAAGTTGGTCCATCGCTGGTCCCACCAGGTGGTGGAGGTGGGCAAGGAGCAGCCTCTCCAGGCTTCTTCATTAGGTGTGATGTGTGGACCACTGGT
The DNA here is from genome assembly GCA_020510985.1 of Pholidichthys leucotaenia. Taxonomy (NCBI): domain Eukaryota; kingdom Metazoa; phylum Chordata; class Actinopteri; order Cichliformes; family Pholidichthyidae; genus Pholidichthys; species Pholidichthys leucotaenia. The sequence goes on along the minus strand of CM035842.1, from coordinate 254,292,719 downwards.
CTGTAGCTATTCAGGTCCTTGGGGTGTGGAGACTTTGGTACGGGTACCACGCATGATGTTTTCCACAGCTGTGGTACCCTCCCTAGCTTCAGGCCCAGGCTGAAGATGTGCTCCACAATCCCACACAGCTGGTCTCCACAGGACTTGAGGAGCCTCGAACTGATGCTGTCCGGACCTGCAGCCTTCCTTCACTACCATGTGACTTGTCCAGCTGCTGTCTTTTAATTTTCATAGTTTGTGCTGTCTTAACTGCTGTTAAGGGTCAGGTATTAACACCTCTCACCATTATAGTATTATAACTGTATCTATAGTATTCTTCTCTTGTATCATCATAATGTTGATACTGTGGAAAATGTGAAAATGACGAGGCAGAGTTCATCTCACGAGTCAGGTTTATTCACATCTTCCAACATCATCAAAAACAGAAAGAGGAAGAAACCCAGACATTCGTCCTTTAAATACCTCAGGACTTCAAAGCACACAGTCACATTGTATTTAATCCCAAGTAACAATGCATCTTCTTTCAGATCTTATCATCTCCACCCCCAACCTCTGGTGGCCAGGAAAATCCCCCCAGGCCGTCTCTTTGCATACCAAAGCCTAAACTTTCACATCCTCCTGTTATCTCCAAAGAGACCCGGTCCTTTGTTCAATCTAAGATGTGAAGCATAAAGTGGTATACATATGAAGCATGAAGTGATTTACATATGTGCATATGTGTCCCACATGACCCCCCCCAAACGTCTAAGATGGAACAACGGAATAACAGTCTGCATGTCATGATAAACCATTACACACCAGTCCATGTGCTGCTTGGGCCTCAGTCTCCTCCCGTATCTGCTGTAAGCGGGTTTTACCACTTCCGCGGCGCCATCCTGCTGGGGAGCTGCTGTCTGAGGGTGAGAACTGTTAGTCAATCGCTGTGGGTGTTCTGGGGAATGTCCCCTAGGGGGTCTGCCGCGCCGAGGAGCCCTGGCCACAAGCACATCCTCGTCTGCCACCACAAAGGCGGGTTTGAGCCTGTTTATGCCAATCTTTTCTTTCCTGCCCCCCAAATCTAGCAAAAAATGCTTATCCCCTGTTTCCAGCACTCTAAATGGTCCATCATAAGGTGGTCGCAACGGTGGGCGATGGGCATCGTGTCTGACAAAAACAAACTCCGCGTTTTTTAAGGCCTTAGGCACAAAAACGCGCGGAAAACTGTGGTGAACGGGGCCAGGCACCGTGCCCGATTCCGTGCCAGTCTGCAACCGCTGGGCCGGGGAGCATTCTGGCGCAGGATTATCTGGGAGAAATTCCCCGGGCAGCCGAAGTGGCTGCGCAAAAACTAGCTCAGCCGGGGAGGCTTCTAAATCCTCTTTAGGTGCAGAATGCAACCCCAATAAAACCCACGGTAGCCTGTCTACCCAATTTGCATCCGTAAGCAACGCTCTGAGAGCCGCTTTCAATGACCTATGAAAACGTTCGCATAACCCATTAGCCTGCGGATTGTACGCAGTTGTGCAGTGGATCGTTACCCCCAGGCTGCGGGCCATTGCTGACCAAAGTTCGGAAACAAATTGGGGACCTCTATCGGACGTAATGTCCGACGGGACTCCAAAGCGCGCTACCCATGCTGTTAAAAACGCACGTGCCACCTCCTCGGCTGTGGTTGACGACAGTGGGACCACTTCCAGCCAGCGCGTGGTGCGGTCTACCATTGTCAGAAGGTGTGCGCACCCCTGTGACGGCGGGAGGCGGCCTACGAGGTCCAAGTGAACATGATCAAACCTCTTAGCCGGGATGTGGAACGGCTCCAAAGGGGTTCTCGTGTGTCTGTGTACCTTGGCTCGCTGACAAGCCATGCAGGCTGCCGCCCACTCTCTAACTTGTTTGCGCAGGCTCGGCCAAACAAATTTCTCTCCCACCATTTTGACCGACGCGCGCACTCCCGGGTGCACCAGAGAATGAATTGAGTCAAAAACGCGGCGGCGCCACGCGGCCGGTACCACAGGACGCGGTCGCCCGGTGGAGACATCACAGATTAGGGGGGGCATACCGTCTTGCAGCACCTTGTTCTCCAGCCTTAACCCTGTTGGTCCAGACTGGAGCGCGTGCACATCCGCGTCGCTACTCTGATCCTGTTGCCATGGCTGCATAATCTATCCCTACGCGGACTGGGGCCACTACGGCGCGCGAGAGACAGTCTGCCCCTACATTCAGTTTACCCGCCACATGCTGAATATCGGTAGTAAACTCTGAGATTGCTGCCAGCTGCCTCTGCTGCCGGCCTGACCACGGTTCTGAAACCTTGGCCATCGCGAATGTCAGCGGCTTGTGGTTAACGAACGCGGTGAAACGGCGTCCCTCCAGCCAGAACTGGAAGTGGCGAATGGCCAAGTGGAGAGCTAACAACTCCCTGTCGAATGCGCTGTATTTTCGTTCACTATCGCGCAAAGTCCTGCTGAAAAAGGCGAGCGGCTGCCAAGCCCCGGCTACATGCTGCTCCACGACCGCCCCTATGGCCACATCTGACGCGTCAGTAGTGAGCGATATGCGGGCCATTGGGTCTGGATGTGCTAACAACGCAGCATTTGCCAGGGCTGTTTTGACCTCAGAGAATGCTCGCTCTTGCTCCGGAGACCATTCGATCTTATTTGTGGGTTTTTGTTTTTTTTAGTGCGGCATACAATGGTTGCATGAGCTGTGCTGCGCGGGGGAGGAAACGGTTATAAAAATTCACCATTCCCAAAAACTCCTGTAACGCCTTGACTGTTTGTGGCTGGGGAAAATTTGTTACCACGCGCACTTTGTCAGGCAGTGGAACCGCTCCTTCTGGGGAGACGCGATGCCCCAAAAAATCAATCTGCGTCACCCCGAATTGACACTTCGCTGGGTTGATTATCAACCTGTGCTCTCCCAACCTCCGGAAAACTGCCGTGAGGTGGTTTTCGTGTTCGTCTTCGGACGCGCTGGCTACTAAGATATTGTCCAGGTAGACGAATACGAAGGGGAGATCGCGCAACACCGCGTCCATCATGCGTTGGAACGTCTGCGCAGTGCCCTTAAGCCCAAACGGCATGCGCAAAAACTCGAATAGGCCAAACGGAGTTATTACCGCTGTTCTGTCCTCAGTAGAGTGTGTTCATATAAAGTTAAAAATAGTTCATAAGATTATAATAAATATCATAGTTCATTTGTAGTAAGTCATGTTAGAAATAGTCATTATGTTAAAAATAATTTCTGTATAGTTAGTAGCAATTACTTGTATTTTATGTTGAAAGCGCAGCCAGTTGCCGCTATGTTTTGTGGGTAGCAGAAACGGACATCGAGAGAGAGAAAGGAAAAAAAAGGCAGAGAGCTTAACCTGCCCGCGAATGTCTGAAATGTTCCTCCTGTGTGTTAAACGCCTTTCTACACCTTCGAAAGCAATGGCTTTTCACTCGGGCTTTTCATTGAGCTTCGAGCCACAGTTATAAACAACTGTACGCTGTCTGGAAGACCTGAATAAAGAAGCAGGACGCTCGGTTTCCTGGCTCATGAAAAACGAGTTTGGCTTGCTGTTGATCTGCGTTAACATACACAGCGTATACAACACGTAGGGATAACAGTACAGTGAAAAGCCAGGTCAGCAGTTGGTGAAGATAAGGTCCACGACACAGCGAGGGACGACACTCAAGAGTGAAAAGCCAGGTCAGCAGTTGGTGAAGATAAGGTCCACGACACAGCGAGAGACGACACTCAAGAGTGAAAAGCCACGTCAGCAGTTGGTGAAGAGAAGATTCACGACACAGCGATGGACGACACTCAAGAGAAGAGGGCAGAAGAAAACGCGAACTCCGAAGCCAAATCATCACACAAAGCTAGCTCCAGCGCCAGACGTTCTAGCTCCAGGTTGTCCTCGAGGTCCGGCGTGCTGGAAGCAGCCATCATGGCACGAGCCTCCGCTGAAGCTGCGAATGCTAGGGCCTCATACAGTAAGAAACAATTAGAAATTAAAAAGCAACAGGCAAAGCTAGAACAAGCAGAGCAACAAGCAAAGCTAGAACAAGCAAAGCAACAAGAAAAGCTAGAACAAGCAAAGCTAGAACTGGATCTAGAGATGTTGGAGATAGAGAAGGAAACAGCGGCCGCCACAGCAAAAGCAGAAGTTCTAGAAGCTGCTGCAGCTCCCGAGCCAGACGAAGGAGAGAGTGTAAGGAGCGCAATTCCATTACAAGCTGTCAGACAGAAAACTATGGAGTATGTGCACCACCAAATCCAGCTAAAGTCACAGGCGCGACCAGCTGAAGAAGAAACACCTCAAGTCGAACCCACACAAAGGGCGCAATCATTCACTCTGAGGAGACCCGAACAAACTCTCTCTCCACCAACATTCAAGAAAATGTACGTGAAAAATGAATCCATCGACATACCGAGAGACTATGTCAGGCCAAACAGCTACCATGCTTCCCACAGTGGTGACCCACCTATGGCAGACTTTGCTAGGTTCCTCGCGCGCAGAGAGCTAATCACAACCGGACTCTTTAAATTTGACGACACCCCCGAAAACTTTAGAGCATGGCAGTCGTCATTCATAAATGCAATTGAAGACGTTGGTCTCACATATAGCCAGGAGTTAGATCTCCTAGTCAAGTGGCTTGGTAAAGAGTCCTCAGAGCACGTTAAAAGAATCAGAGCTGTCTATGCCACTAACCCCAAAGCTGCTCTCCAATTGTCATGGGACAGGTTGGAAGAATGTTATGCTACGGCAGAAGTAGTAGAAAATGCCTTGTTCAAAAAATTAGACAACTTCCCTCGCCTTACAAACAGAGACAATGTAAAACTCAGGGAGCTTGGAGATTTACTCTTAGAGCTGCGGGTCGCTAAGGATGACGCTTATCTCCCAGGCCTCGCCTACCTCGACACACCCCATGGGGTTAAGCCCATAGTTGAAAAGTTGCCTCCAAGTTTACAAGATAAATGGCTGCACGCGGGCTCAAAATACAAACAAAATTATGATGTAACCTTCCCTCCCTTCTCATATTTTGTAAAGTTTGTCCAAGACGAGGCTAAAGCAAGAAATGACCCAAGTTTTACGACATGCAGCAGCCAACCCTTCAACAAAGGTGAGAGACCACCATTCAAACAAACTAGCTACAGAACACCTCTTAACTGTAAACAAAACAGAGGTCGACACAACTGATCCCGCTAGTACTAAAGAGGACGATTTGACACGCTACTGTCCAGTACATAAGAAAATGCATCCTCTAGCCAAATGTAGAGCCTTTCGAAATAAACCGCTACAGGAAAGGCGAAGCATACTCAAAAAATACAAACGATGTTTTCGCTGCTGCTCTCCCATGCACGCAATAAAGAACTGTGACATAAAACTCAAGTGCGAGGAGTGCCAAAGTGAGAGGCATTGCTCTGCCATGCATCCTGATTCAAGTCAGCAACCCCAGCCAGGAAACACACCTGAACCAGAGCCTCAGCCCCGAGACAACACACCACCTGAGGTAACGTCACGGTGTACTGAGATCTGCGGCGAAGGTAATCCCCCACGTTCTTGCTCAAAGGTATGTCTAGTTCGAGTTTTCCCTAAAGGCCAACCAGAACGCTCCGTTAAGATGTATGCAATCCTTGACGATCAGAGTAATAAATCGCTGGCCCGTCCTGAATTCTTCGAGCTGTTTGGGATCAAGGGTAGCCCTCTGACATACCTCATGAGAACATGTGCTGGTTTAACTGAAAAGCTTGGCAGGGAAGCAGTGAGGTTCCAAATCGAGCCAGTAGGTGGAGGCCCACGCTTAGACCTCCCTCCTCTCCTTGAATGCGACGAGATAAAGTTCAGTAGGGGTGAAATACCTACGCCCGAAGTCGCTCTTGCTCATGCCCACTTAAAACACCTCGCTCCTCTCATTCCCAAGTATGACCCAGACGCTCAGATGGCAATTTTACTGGGCAGGGACATCCTACGAGTCCACAAGGTAAGACAACAAGTCAACGGACCCCACAATGCTCCCTTTGCTCAACGCCTGGACCTAGGCTGGGTAATTGTGGGGGAGGTGTGCCTTAACGCTCACAAGCCAACCGTCAATGTTTATAAGACGCACATGCTCTCCAACGGACGCCCATCCTTCTTCACTCCTTGTCCTAACAGCATCTATATCAAAGAGAAACCATGCTACAGCGGGGAGCACAAGGACGGCCTCTCCAAACGCAGCTCAAAACCCAACGCAGAGGAAGAAAAGCTTGGGGACAAAGTTTTTGAGTGCACAGAGAACGATAACAAGTATGCCGCGTCCTTCGAAGATGAGACCTTCATATAGATAATGGAGGAAGAAGTCCACCAGGATGGAAATAACTGGATCGCTCCTCTGCCATTCAAGTTTCCTCGCTTGCCGCTCCCAAATAACAGGGACCAAGCATTGTCTAGACTCGGCTCACTAAGACGCAACTTAATGAAAAACCCTCAAATGAAAGAACAGTTCTCAGAGTTAATGGACAAGCTGTTCGAGAACAATCACGCAGAGATCGCTCCACCCATCACCGATAACACTGAATGCTGGTACCTGCCCATTTTTGGGGTATATCATCCCCAGAAGCCCAATCAGATACGGGCTGTCTTTGATTCGAGTGCCGAGCAATTTGGTGTGTCACTCAACTCAGTACTGTTAACAGGTCCAGATCTTAATAATACCCTCCTTGGCGTGCTGATTCGGTTTAGGAAGGAGCTCATCGCAGTCACTGCCGATATCCAGCAAATGTTTTATGGGTTCTTAGTCAGACCAGACCATAGAGACTATTTGAGGTTCTTGTGGCACGAGGGAAATGACTTGTCAAAAGAGGTGCAGGAGTACCGCACGTGGGTGCACGTTTTCGGAAACAGCCCGTCACCAGCGGTAGCTATCTATTGCCTACACAGGGCTATCCAGAAAGGCGAGCCAAAGTTTGGAGCAGACACAAGACACTTTGTTGAGAGACACTTTTATGTAGATGACGGGTTGATTTCGCTCCCCACTGAATCTGCAGCCATAGACTTGCTCAAGCGCACATGCGCATCCTTGGCCGAGTCCAATCTCAAGCTCCACAAAATCGCCTCGAATAGCGTCTCAGTCATGCAAGCCTTCAAGCCAGAAGACCTGGCCACCGGTATTAAAGACTTGAGTCTCGGCAATGACACTCTACCAGCTCAGAGAAGTCTAGGCCTGTGCTGGGACATGAACACTGACTCTTTCACGTTCAAGGTTGCTGTTGACGACAAACCCTACACCCGCCGCGGGGTTCTGTCAACAATTAACAGCATCTTCGACCCCTTGGGACTAGCGTCACCAGTGACAATCAAAGGCAGACTCTTGTTACGTGAACTGTCGAATGGTGTCCAAGGTTGGGATGCTCCTCTCCCTCAGGACAAAATGGACACATGGGAAACATGGAAAATGTCCCTCCAAGATCTTAGCAACCTCAAGGTGCCACACTGCTATGTACCAGCTTCCCTCTCTAAGTCCACTTACACCGAACTGTGTATCTTCTCCGACGCTTCAAGCTGGGCTATTGCAGCAGTAGCATACTTGAAGACAGTCAATGCAGAAGGACAATGCAAAGTCGGATTTGTGCTTGGGAAAGCAAAACTTTCACCACAACCAGAGCCCACGATACCTCGCCTTGAACTTTGTGGAGCAGTTCTAGCAGTTGAGATGGCGGAGCTCATTCTGGACGAATTTGATCACAAACCAAATGCTGTCAAATTCTACTGTGATAGCAAGGTGGTTCTTGGGTACATTTGCAATGATTCAAAGCACTTCTATGTCTATGTGCATAACCGCATTCATCGTATACGTCAGTCCACATCCCCTGAACAGTGGCACTACGTCACATCAGAGCAAAACCCAGCTGATCTAGCCACCAGGTCAATACCTGCATCACAGCTCATGGACACGATGTGGTTTAAGGGACCAGACTTCCTTTACAAACTACCTGAATCCGGGACATCTGAATCCTTTGAGTTAATCGAGCCTGAAGTAGACTCTGAAATCAGAAAAGTTGCTACCTTTTCTACTCACATTCAGAAGAACGGGCCCTTACCAGCATGCTTCCAGCGCTTTTCAAGTTGGAACTCATTAGTACGTGCCATTGCATTCCTAATTCACCAAGCTCGTTCTCACTCATCAAGCAACCTGTCAGATCATTCATGCAGGGGCTGGCATCGATGTAGCAAGCCACGTACTCCAGAGGAGTTGGATGCTGCCAATAACCTCATCCTCCAGTCTGTTCAAAAAGACACCTTTCCCGACAAGTATGCTGCTCTCCATGCCAACCAAACCATTCGCAGTTCAAGTCCCATCGTGGCTCTTGATCCCTATATGAATGAAAGCCTCATCAAGGTTGGAGGTCGCCTCAAACATGCTTCATTGAACACAGCATCTGAGAATCCAACCATTCTCCCAAACAAGCATCACGTAACTCAACTGCTTGTCCGTCACTATCATGCCCAAGTTGTGCATCAAGGAAGGCAGTTCACGGAAAGCGCAATTAGGCAAGCCGGACTGTGGATTGTAGGTTGCAAAAGACTGGTCTCGTCCATTATCCACCATTGTGTAACGTGCAGGAGACTTTTGTGAAAAAAGTAGTTAAAAAGAAGTAGTGGCATTAGTAATGCCAGGCGGGGAGTGTTCTGTCCTCAGTAGAGTGTGTTCATATAAAGTTAAAAATAGTTCATAAGATTATAATAAATATCATAGTTCATTTGTAGTAAGTCATGTTAGAAATAGTCATTATGTTAAAAATAATTTCTGTATAGTTAGTAGCAATTGTATTTTATGTTGAAAGCGCAGCCAGTTGCCGCTATGTTTTGTGGGTAGCAGAAACAGACCTCGAGAGAGAGAAAGGAAAAAAAAGGCAGAGAGCTTAACCTGCCCGCGAATGTCTGAAACGTTCCTCCTGTGTGTTAAACGCCTTTCTACACCTTCGAAAGCAATGGCTTTTCACTCGGGCTTTTCATTGAGCTTCGAGCCACAGTTATAAACAACTATACACTGTCTGGAAGACCTGAATAAAGGAGCAGGACGCTTGGTTTCCTGGCTCGTGAAAAACGAGTTTGGCTTGCTGTTGATCTGCGTTAACATACACAGTGTATACAACACGTAGGGATAACAGTACAACCGCTGTTTTGGGTATGTCCTCAGCACGCACTGGGACTTGATGGTAACTGTGGACCAAGTCTATCTTAGAAAAAACGCACGCCCCCGCCAAATGAACGGAAAAATCTTGGATATGCGGGATTGGGTAGCGGTCATGTGTTGTTCAACCTGCAGAAATCTCCGCAAGGTCGCCACGAGCCATCAGCATTCGGGACCATGTGAAGCGGGGAAGCCCATGGGCTGTTCGAACGCCTGATGATGCCCAACTTTTCCAGGTTGGCGAACTCCTCGCGCGCTATGGTCAGTTTAGCTGAATCCAAGCGCCGAGCTTTTGCAAAAACGGGCGGTCCGGTGGTAGTAACAAAATGTTCCACTCCGTGTTTAGCGACGGCTGCTGAAAACGTGGGAACCGTGAGTGCTGGGAACTGAGTGAGTAGTGTGTGGAACTTACCGCTTGCCGTTGCGACGTTGGCTTGTGCTGTGGGCGGGGTCACTCGGGCTGCACAGGGAATAGAATAAAAGGAAAGTGCATCAACCAGGCGCCTGTTAGCAAGATCAACCAACAAACCATGTGAGCACAGAAAATCAGCCCCCAACATATTGAAACTCACTGCAGCTATAACAAAAGTCCACTCAAATGTACGGCCGTGTAGGGACAGAAGCAGGTTCCTCTCACCAAAGGTCTTAATCTCCGAGCCGTTCGCTGCTGACGCCCTGTGACCTCCGGGGCCCGCCAGCCGGTCAGCGGAGGTAGGCATGATGAAACTCACTTGGGAGCCTGTGTCCACGAGGAATTGCCTCCCCGAACGCGCATCCGTCAAGTAGAGCAGCTTGTTCTCTTCACCGAGGGCTGCAGCTGCTATTGACCTCCGGTCTTGGCGTTTCCCGAGCGCTTGAACTGGCACAGTGGTATACATTTGCGTGCCTTCTCTGCAAAGCGGCGATGGTAGAAACAGAGGGTATCTCCTCCGCGATCCATGGCCCCCGCCACCGCTGTCGTCGGTGGGTCTGCTACCGCCGTCTCTGGCCCCTCGCCATCTTCGGCCGTCGCGCCGAACTCCGTCACTGCCACGGTGGCTGTGCGCTGTTTGCTGGCGTTGAGAATCCGGTGCACCTCCTGGGCCAGCGCGCGGAAGTCCCGCTGGGCCAACAACGGCGAACTGGCCAGGGTCGCTCTCGTGGCTGAAGGTAGGGTTCTCAGGAAAATGTGGGTGAAGATGAAGTCGTCGTTGTCTGAGCCCCTCAAGCTCAGCATGTTCTCCATCAGGTCAATGGGCGTGCCATCTCCCAAGTCGTTCAGAGCCAGGAGCCTCTCCGTTCTCTCCTGGACTGAGAGAGTGAAGCGCTGGATGAGCGCAGCCTTCAACCCGCCGTATTTGTCGTCGGCCGGTGGCTGCTCCACAAGGCTCTGCACATGCCGAGCCGTGCGGTTGTCGAGCTTGGCAATCACATAGTAGAACTTCGTGTCATCTACCGTTATCCCCCGGAGGGCAAACTGTGCTTCGACCAAGTGGAACCAGGAGTGCGGGTTGTCTCGCCAAAAGTCCGGTAGCTGGACGGTGGCGGCATACGCTTGGCTGGGAGCTCCTGACCCGGCTGGCTCGGGGGAATTTCTTTCACTCATGATACGTCTTAGGGTCACCAGTGTGGAAAATGTGAAAATGACGAGGCAGAGTTCATCTCACGAGTCAGGTTTATTCACATCTCCCAACATCATCAAAAACAGAAAGAGGAAGAAACCCAGACATTCGTCCTTTAAATACCTCAGGACTTCAAAGCACACAGTCACATTGTATTTAATCCCAAGTAACAATGCATCTTCTTTCAGATCTTATCATCTCCACCCCAACCTCTGGTGGCCAGGAAAATCCCCCCAGGCCGTCTCTTTGCATACCAAAGCCTAAACTTTCACATCCTCCTGTTATCTCCAAAGAGACCTGGTCCTTTGTTCAATCTAAGATGTGAAGCCTTAAGTGGTATACATATGAAGCATGAAGTGATGTACATATGTGCATATGTGTCCCACAATACCACTGTATTTGTACTCTTGTTTCTTTCAGCTTATCATTCATATATTTAACATACTTACTGCTTTTTTCTCCCTACTGTCTCTGACTTTCTGCTACTATAATACCTGCATTTCCCCCCATGGGAAGGACTATCTTATCTAACCTGTAAAGACATGTTTTTGAAAATTGCTAGTTAGCAATTACAGACTTAGAGGCAAAATTATTACATTACACACTGCAAGCATAGCGTACTAATTTAAAAGAAAAAAGTTTCAATCTTAAGCTGCAAATCCATTTCCACTGTCATCGGTGGTTCCATGTTTTGGTCTAGCCACGGCTGTGTAGGTCTGGTATCCACTCTGCAGTCAACCTGGACTCATGGTAGCCAAACAGTGAAAATGGATGTAGGCTGTGGACTGCAGTCACATACACAGCACTGGTCAATAGAGCTGCGTTTCATGCACGTGCATTAAATGTAATCTATGGCCAAAATGGCTCAGTTGGTAGAGCATCCGCCCCACACCCGGGAGGCAGGGGTTCAAATCCCGGCCGGGTCATGCCAAAGACCATATAAAAGTGGAACTTCCTGCCATCCAGCTTGGTGCTCAGCAATAAATGGAATGGAGGAGGGAACTCTGTGGCGGCGCCTTGCATGGCAGCGGCCCTCTGATTCTGCACTTGGGGTGTACGTGATTTACACTGTAGATAGGTAAAGCACAATCTCGTTCTGCTGTACATGATTGGTTGTACAGTTGAATGACAATAAGGGTGATTTAATTTAATTTAATTTAATTTAATTTGACAGCAAAACTGCAGCAAACTGACATGAACAGCCAAAAATAGATAAAATGAGGAGTTTGTGCCATGAATTGGGTTCAGCATCACTGTTGTGTGTGGTACCAAAGACTGTCTGGGCAACGCGTGCACTAAGATGGTTGTTTCAGAGTTCAGAGTTCCAGGGACAACAGGAACTGAAAGTTTTTGAATACACAGATCACAACCCACAGGACATAGAATATGATATAGACCCTGATAATAATTTATTTAGCTCCATCAATAATGACTGTAATTACTACACAGATGAACAGGTTAACACAATGGTCACATCTGATTTCAATATTTCTATGATCCACTTCAACAGCAGGAGTCTCTATGCCAACTTTAATAACATTAAAGATTATTTACACCAGTTTAAAGAGCCCTTCAATATTGTGGCAATATCAGAGACGTGGCTCAGTGAAGAGAAAGGAGTGGATTTTACCATGGATGGCTATGAACTAAATTATATAAATAGAAAAGTGAAAAAAGGAGGAGGAGTTGCAATTTTTGTTGACAAGACCTTGAAATACAAGGTTGTTGAAAATCTGTCAGTAACTGTGGATGATTTATTTGAATGTATTACAATAGAAATCTGTCTGGACAATGTGAAGAATGTAGTAGTGAGCTGTGTATATAGAACACCTGGATCAAACATTGACTTATTTAAGGACTGGATGGAAAAAATGTATGCAAAACTAACTCATAAAGTTACGTTCATCTGTGGGGATTTCAATATAGATCTGATGAACTCAAAACAACATAGTTTGACAGAAGAATTTATCAACACAATGTACAGTATGGGTTTACATCCAACAATTACCGGACCTAGCAGAATCACGTCACACAGTGCCACACTAATAGATAACATATTCACAAACATTATGGAAAATAATATCAGGAGTGGGCTTTTATTGAATATCAGTGACCACCTGCCGATTTTTGTTGTCTATCAATGTGATTATAGGAAGAAAAAGTATACCAAAAATATTAAATACAAAAGAATAAGAACCGAAGAATCAATGCATTTACTGACAAAGGAATTATTAATACAAGATTGGAAGATAGTTTATGATGAAAATGACATAAATAGAGCATGTGATAAATTTTTACAAATATTTCAATCATTGTACAATAAATACTGTCCTATAAAACAATACAGTGACAGACAACAACAAAAAAATATTCCTTGGGTCACCAAGGGGTTAATAAATGCATGTAAAAAGAAGAATACATTATATAAACAATTCATTAAATGCAGAACAGTGGAAGCTGAGATCAAATATAAAAGATACAAAAATAAGCTTACTACTATAATGAGGACCTGTAAGAAAGAATATTACAACAGAATACTAGAGGATAACAAAAATAACATAAAAGGAATATGGCAAGTACTCAATGGGATTATTAGTAATCGTCCTAAGAATGCAAATTATCCAGAATATTTTATCGAAAATGGCAATTTGATAAATAATATGGAAGATGTGGTCAGTGGTTTCAATAAATTTTTTGTAAACGTTGGTCCTGAATTAGCAAAATCAATAGTGACACCAGAAACAAACTACAGTGGTTCTGTGAATGAAATAGAAGATAGAAATCCAAACACAATCTTTTTGGGTGCAGTTACTGAAAAGGAAATTATCGAGACTGTGAGTAAATTTAAGAACAAAAAATCAATGGACTGGAATGAAATTGACATGACAATAGTGAAAAAAGTAATTGAGGGAATTGTTAAGCCACTCACCCACATCTGTAACCTGTCATTTCAAACTGGTACATTTCCAGACAAAATGAAAATAGCAAAAGTAATACCTCTATACAAAACAGGAGACAGTCATCGCTTCACAAATTACAGGCCAGTCTCTTTACGCTCACAATTCTCCAAAATACTTGAAAAAATCTTCACTAAGAGACTGGATGATTTCATTGAAAAACACAACCTCCTTACAGATAGCCAGTATGGTTTTAGAGCAGATAAATCTACATCTTTGGCACTGATCGAACTTATAGTAGAAATTACTAGTTGTATAGATAAAAAAAATGTTGCTGTAGGAGTATTCATAGATTTAAAGAAAGCTTTTGACACCATTGACCACAGAATACTACTAAGGGAACTGGAAAGGTATGGGATAAGAGGGGTTGGACTGAGTTGGGTGGAAAGTTATTTAAGTAACAGACAACAATTTGTACAAATTGGAGAGCACAAATCACCCTTCATGGACATCACTTGTGGTGTGCCCCAGGGGTCAGTTTTGGGACCCAAACTCTTTATTTTATATATAAATGACATATGCCAAGTATCAAAAATTCTGAAATTTATTTTGTTTGCAGATGACACAAATATCTTCTGCACTGGTGAGAATTTGCAGCAGGTTTTAGAGGTGGTCAAAACTGAAATGAAAAAATTAACGCAGTGGTTCAACAAAAATAAATTATCTCTAAATCTAAAAAAAACAAAGATTATGTTGTTTGGAAATTATAAAATAAATCATGAAATAATGGTAACGATAGATGATACCAGAATAGAAACAGTACAGGAAAATAAGTTCCTGGGGGTGACGCTTGACAATAAAATCTGCTGGAAACCTCACATCAGTCACATCCGGGCCAAATTAGCAAAATGTATAGGCATACTGGGGAAGACAAGACACTTCTTGGACTATAAATCATTGGTCTTATTGTACAATTCACTGTTTTTACCTTATCTTAACTACTGTGTAGAAGTCTGGGGAAACACCTACAAAACCAACCTACAGTCAATATGCACATTACAAAAAAGAGCTATAAGGATAATAAACAATGCAGGATATAGAGACCATACCAATTCGTTGTTCTTAAAGTCACATGTCATAAAGTTTATCGATTTAGTTAAATTTAAGACAGCACAAGTAATGTACAGGGCAATTAATAATCAACTACCAACTAATATACAAAAAATATTTAAAAAAAGAGACAATGATCATAATTTGAGGGGAGACTTAAACTTTACAAAACCCAAGATACGTACTACCAAGAAAAGTATGTGCATATCTGTCTGTGGGGTGGATTTGGAACAGTCTGGAGCCGGAACTGAAACTATGTACAAACAGAAATCAATTCAAAAAGAGGTATAAGCATCATTTGCTGAAAGGGTATATGTTAGAAGGGTAGTAGTTATATGTACGATTCATTATGTTCACTCTGGGATATTATGGGACACTATGGAATGGTGGGTGGGACAGCACTGTGTATATCTGTGTTGTTTGAGGCTGGTTTTGTTGTGTGGACATCATTGTATGTTAGAATGGATGGGTGTTAATGTTGATTTGTAAAAAATACAGTAAATTGTTTACTTGGGGTCTTAAAGGTGGTAATTTGTATAAAATTCACATGGGTGTATCTATGGAAAAGAGGAGATGGAATTAATAAGTGTTCACTTCTTCCTTCTCCCTTTCGAACAGTGTATAATGTTACTTTATTGCATTTGCCAATTGCTTGTATTTGTTATATTTTTGTGTTCGAAATAAACTATCTATCTATCTATCTATCTATCTAGAGTGCCATGGGGGCATTAATTTTCATTATTTAAAAATAATGTTAATTGTATTACCGCAATTAATTACATTAATGTGCTATCATTCCCAGCAGTACATCAAATAAATGAAAACAAGTTTGTTTTTTTCAATATTTAAAAACTTTATTTTAAAAAATCAGTATATAAGTAGCATATAAAATGTTACAGTGAAGACATGCTGAAGACATACAGTCAAGAGGAAAAAAAAATAAGACAGTTTTCTTCACTCAGTTCAGACTTTTTTCAGCTGGATGGTGTTTGTGGGGTTTCTTGCATGCACGGTCTGTTTTAGTTTAGTTTTTTTGTGCTTGCCTAATAAAAATAAAAACAGAAGTTTTAAATCAGTCTACAACATGACATTAAGATTTGGATCAAAGCTTTGACTGGGCCACTCCAGAATTCTCCATTTATTTCATTTGAGTCATTCCTTTGTGGAAAAGAAGGAATATCAAGTACTGATATGTTGATATTTCTTTTAAAAAAGAACTAAATATTAAAATGGGTTAAATATTTAACATATGACATTCACATTCCAGTATATCAAACAAAAAAAGTTCATATACAATTTCATTCATGTCATTCAAAATGTGTGTGTGTGTGTGTGTGTGTGTGTGTGTGTGTGGTAGAGTAACTATAAAAACACGATTGCTAATTTTCAAAAGCAGACACAACATTAAGTCAGCCAGTTCAAGAAATTTTCTGACTCAAGTTCCATATGCAGCTTCACAGATGATTGAAAAGTCATTAAAAATTAACACAATGTTCTAGTGTACATTATGAAACACTAAAACATTTTATCATACAGTACTGCACATTATATAAAAGATAACATTTTAGAAACTTGCACCTTAAAAAAACTTGAATACTGTAAAGTTATTTTTCTAAATAATTCAAATTCAAAAGTTACATTCATATTTTCTGTGTCACACAAAGTGGGCTATTTCAAAGCTTTTTGTTTTAAATTTTGTTGATTATGACAAAGTTGTTTGAATAAAATGAATGAATGATTAAATACGAATTTTTTGAGGTGCATTAATAGGATTACAGAGAAAACACTGACAATTTCTGAAAAGCATGGATGGGACATAGATGTTCTATAGTGTCAGGAATTTTCTCTGCAATATGGCTCAAGCACAGTAATATTCAATAGCATTAGACTGAAGAAATCATCAGACCTGACACAGTGATGCCGTTTCTGATTTTTATATCTTTTGCAAAAGAGAGCAATCAAATCACATACCTGTTACAGAGTGAGCTGAATGCTGGGGAAAACAGCCCAGTACAATAACTTTTATAGACAAAGATAAGACAGTGACATCTTCCCGAACATTCCTTTTTCCTCCCAGACAGTCCTTTCCTCCCTCATAGGGAGGATTGATAAGAGACAGTACATACAGTTCGTACCAGTTTGAGCTGGTTCATTTCTTAACAGAGGAAGAACATTTCCATATAAAGTTTCATGAAGTTCACAGAGTTCTCATAGCAGAGAAGAATAAGAAACACAGGATATACAAAAGACAGATCTTGATACAGCATAAAAACTTGCATACTCTTATCACACCTTATATGAACAAACAGAAGGGTGGTGCAGTTTAGTCACTAACAGTGATTATAAGAAAAGACACAAGTTTGTATTTATGATTAACCAGAGAAAAAGCATCATCCATATAAGAACATCAACCTTCATTTCATGAGTTATTAATAAAATAACTATTTACATAAAATTTTCCCAACATTTCCCTCCTGTTTATTATTTTATTAATTTTTACATGCAAACATCAGTACAATGTAACTTCAGAAGATTTTCTACATTGTCATCATAAAGCATTAATTCCAAATTTATACAGGAGTATAATCATCACCTTTGTTTGAATCATGCACTGCATCATCCTCTTGGGAGAGGGGAGTGTATTGTTCATTTCAAATATAGCTCAAAAAGGATTGTTGTAACATGAATGTGTGTTGTGTTAGGGCTCTAGAAATCATTGACCTTATACATGGAATCCCACTGTTGGGAAAATTTTATGTAAATAGTTATCATTTTATTAATGACTCATGAAATGAGGGTTGATGTTTGTATATGATGTTTTTTCTTTGATTAATACAATTTGTGTCTTTTCTTATAATCACTGTTAGTGACTAAACTGTACTATTCATCTGTTTGTTCATATAAGGTGTGATAAGAGTATTCAAGTTTTTATGCTGTATCAAGATCTGTTTTTTGTACATCTCGTGTTTCTTATGAGAACTCTGTGTACTTTGTGAGACCTTGTATGGAGGTGTCCTTCCTCTGTTGTGAGGTGAGCCAGCTCAAACTGGTACAAACTGTACGTGATGTTTCTTATCATACTCCCAAGGACTGTCTGGGAGAGAAAAGGAATGTTCGGGAAGATGTCACTGTCTTATCTTTGCCTATAAAAGTTATTATACTGGGCTGTTTTCCCCAGCATTCAAAGCTCACTCTGTAACAGGTATGTGATTTGATTGCTCTCTTTTGCAAAGGACATATAAAAAAACAGAAAAGGCATCATTGTGTCAGGTCTGATGATTTCTTCAGTCTAATGCTATTGAATATTACTGTGCTTGAGCCACATTGCAGATAAAAATTCCTGACATAACGTGGTGACCGAAACCCGGGACAGCTGAGATCTGGACGGGGCTGGAGGGAGGTCGTCTGAGCCAGTGAAAAACCGTGCACGGTCTGATGGAAACCATCAGCAATTGATCAACCCGCCTTGAGGGAACTTGGATCGGCGCTTCTCCTCCATGTTCTATTCCGTGACGGCTGTTCCGCCTTAACTAATAGAGCCAGAAGTAAGTGTCTCTATTTCTTCCCAGTACAATGTTATGTTCTAGGTCCGCGGGATGCGATTAATGGTAATATGGCGGCGTCCATATTTTTCCTAGAACAGTAAAATAAAGGAATCTGGTCAAAACTGGGACCCCTAAGAACTGACAATAACAACACTATAGTGAAGGGGAATAAAGGAATAAAAGCAGTTAAGAGAACTAAAACTTTGACCTCTGAGAACTAAAAATAACAACAATATAGTGAGGAGGAAGAAAAGTACATAAGAGAACTAAAACTTTGACCTTTGAGAACTAAGAATAACAACAATATAGTGAGAAGGAAGAGAAGTTAATAAGAAAAATGGGAAACTGCGTTGGACGCAGTAAGAAATCTGACGGGGTCAGAGAAAAAGCAAAACAGAGAAAAAGGGGTGAAATAGCCCGAAAAACAGTGAAGAATTTTAATGATAAACAAGAAAATAAGAATAAAGTAAAGGATCCAGAGAAATATTTGAATAAATGGGAAAAGGATTTCTCATTTAAGCCCACACTTGATGTGGATGAATGCGCAGTTTTAGCATCTGTTGTAAAATTCTCATCTAAACAGAATTTAAAAGGTACTGGTACCACCCCCGAATTACAATGCGCTGAGCTGTGGTCGCGAGCAGCCGAGGATGCTAAAAGGAGAGCGGAGGAAGGAAGAAAAAGGACAAACGGGAAAAGTCCTGGGGAAAAAACCCAAGTCAGTACTGACAGTTCGGCTCCACTCTTGCCCAAGCAATCGAGTGCGGGCGAATTTCCCCCTCCATATGCAAGCCCGGATCCTAAGGAGGGTCCATACTCAAAACTCTCAAAGGAATAACAGAGGCGGAGCTAAAATACAGGCCAAAAACAAGTGAGGGGGCTGCTTTCCCTTATATGATTAAGCCACTAATGGCGGATATTGTACAAACACAAAAAGATGACGAAGGGAAAGAGATAGAGGTGAAAATGAGAGAAGTACATGGTTCTATGGTTTATAAACCATGGACTTTGGCTGAAATGCACAGCATCGCTAAAAATATTCCAAAACCAGAAACAGATATAAAGGGTTGTGGGGAAGAACTCCTGGAAGTATATGACATGTATAATCCAAGCCCGCAGGAAGTCCTAAAAATTCTGAAAATTGTATTAGGGGCAAAAGCTGATGTGTACACACAGAACTTAAAAAATAAAGACTGGACTAACGAAGAGTACGAACCCAGAACGGACGGGCGGTTCCTGCGTGCAGAACTGGAAGCGATTGTAAAGAAATTAGAGGAACAGTATAAGCCAGTAAAGAGTTTGACCGATGTATCCATGCTACGCATGAAACCAGGAGAGGACATGCCCGAGTATTACCACCGCTTCCGTAACGTATACATGAAGACTGTGGGTCAGCCTCAAACTATGGACGGCCTGCTCGTATTCAAGTATACGTTTTTAGATACCCTACCAACGGATTTAAAGGAGGCGATTCAAACTAGTTGTGTTACTCTTAAGACCTGTGCCGAGGATGAGTTCAAAATGCATGTGTATCATGTGGCTGAGGCTAAAGACAAAACAAAAGCTAAGAAAAAGCGCTATCTTTATGACTCAGGACAAACCGGCAGAAGAAGTGTATGTGGCTAAGGCAGCTTATGGAGGAGCCCGACCCAGGGTCAGGACTGAAAACAAAGGCTGGAATGAGAGAAGGCAGGAAGTATGTTATAATTGTGGCAAACCAGGTCACTGGGCCCGTGACTGTAGGTTTGGGCAGAGAGGAAGAGGAGGTGGATTTTCAGGGAGAAGATACGGAGGCAATCAGTACCAAGGGGGCAATAGGAATGTTGAGATGCAGAGACAGTGGACGAATGACTCCTGGAGACAAGACCAACCCCGTGGGCCCCCACCAGAGGGATGGCGGGCATGACTAACCGACCGAGACAGTGACTTGACTGAAACAGACAGACAGGTAGTGGAGGACCAGAGACACCGCCTTTTAGAGGCTATACGAAATCAGGGGGCAACAAATACTTTTAATATGTATTGCAGTTCACAGTCCTCCCCCACCATAGTGCTTATGGTGAATGGGAAGGAAGTGGAATTTTTATGTGATACTGGAGCCACACGCACCACTATGCGCAAACCCCCAAAAGGATCGTTCCCAACTGGAGAAAAGGTGCGGGTACAAAATGCTGGGGGAGGGAGTGATGTAAATTATGTTTGTGGTCCAGTAACCATGACAGACCCCCAGACAGCCAAAACTTATGTGGGATCTGTCATCATTGCTCCATCATGTCCGGTAAATTTATTGGGTAGAGACGCACTTTTTGAACTGGAACTGATAATTGGGCCGGATACAAAAGCTGATGATTACACTGTATTGAGGAATAAGGCACTGTTTTCACATGATGATGATTGGGATGACAATGGGTGTGGCACTTTGTATGCATACAATTTAGACCCAAATTCTGCAGTACACACTCAGCTGTGTGTGCTATCTGCTACTGCCATGACAAAAATTGTGCCTCAAGAGGTCACGTCCACACTTCATGGTCCACACCCACTACATGTGACGATGCATTATGCCTCTCCGGGGGTTCCAATGGACACTGGGTATGCTGATACTCTGTGGTCATTGAGCCCAACCCAGGTGACATGCAATTATTTATACTTTACCAAAGATGGGGTAGGAGCCCTAGACATTAATTTGGAATCGGCTCTGTTACACAACTATCGCAATGGCACCCCTCCACACATGTCACTTTGGGGACCTCCAAACTATTTTTGGGCCAATGCGGGACAATTGGTGAATCAGGGTCTGTCCGCAGGTGATTGGCAGTTAACTGAAAATAAAGACATTATGTATTCACCCTCACAAAACATGTATCGGGCCCCTCTAAAGTTGACCATGACTTTACACTTTGATGTCACTGAATATTGTGGTACTGAAAAAATGCCTGAGTGCTTTCCGGGCCAAACTAAGGGTGTTGCCCTACCTCAGTATCATTCCCAATGACCTCTTGATGACCTACCAGACCATCTTTGGTCAAAGGGTGATGCTGATGTGGGACAGTTAAAAAATGCTACTCCCGTCCAAATTCATTCAAATGGGAGAGGATTTCCATATAAAAAACAGTATCCACTTAGGCCTGAAACAATGGAAGGGATAGAACCAATAATCTCAGATTTATTGAAAAGTGGAGTTATAATTCCATGTACTAATTCACCTGTCAATACTCCATTGTTTCCAGTGAAGAAAGCCCCACCTAGTGTTGGATGGCGGATGGTACAAGATTTGCAAGCAGTCAATGCAAGTGTGATTGCACGGGTGCCCTTGGTGCCCGACCCTCACACTCTGCTAAATTCAGTGGGTCATGATTCCTCTGTGTTTTCTGTGGTGGACCTCAGCAATGCATTTTTCACCATCCCAATACATGAAGACAGCCAATTTTGGTTTGCATTAACATTCAATGGAAAGACATACACATACACGAGGTTGCCTCAGGGATACTGTGAAAGTCCAACTATTTTTTCACAAGAAATGTCATCTTTAATGGCACGTTTTGTGCCACCTGAGGGCTCTCGAGTATTGTTGTACGTAGATGACATATTGCTGGCCTCCACCTCCACAGGGCAATGCATGACAGACACTATGGCACTCTTCCAGTTTCTGGCAGACAATGGATTGAAGTGCAGTCGAAAGAAGCTGCAATTCTGCCAACCCAGCGTTAAGTTTCTGGGACATACATTGTCTGCAAATGGCAAAATGTTAGAAAAAAGTCGAGTGTCTACTATTAGAAATTTACCAGAGCCAAAAACAAAAAAGGAACTTATGTCTTTATTGGGTACTTTAAATTACTGCAGGCAGTGGCTACCAAATTTTTCTACACACACTGCTCCACTGTATGAAATTCTTCAAGGACCACAGGGGAACCTTAACAGCCCCATCTCTCTGCTGCCAGAACACATAAACAAGATACAGTTGTTAAAACACATGTTGTCTGAGGTATGTTTTTTGCACATTCCAAATTATAATGAAACTTTCCATCTTTTTTGTGATGCCGTGGGAGACCATATGTCAGCGGTACTCACCCAAATACATGCAGGACAATATAAGCCCCTGTCCTACTACTCTAAGAAAATGGATTCAGTGGCACTGGGCCTACCTCCATGTATGCGTTCAGTAGCAGCCACGGTCGAAGCTTTGAACTCAGTTTTAGACATAGTTCTTTACCATCCATTAGTGATTCATGTTCCTCATGCTGTAGATGTTTTATTGACAGAACAGGGACACACAATGCTATCAAATGCACGTTGCCTTCGATACACTATGACGTTACTCTCTCAACCACATGTGTCTTTTGTCCGATGTGCCTCATTGAATCCGGCTACACTGCTGCCAACAGCCACAATGAAGGATGAAGAACATGATTGTGTAAATGAATCTCTTAAAGATTTTCTACCACGACCAGATCTCTCTCAGTCTGTGGACCCTGATTCCTTGTGGTTGTTTACAGATGGTTCATCTGTTAAATTGCTTAATGGTGCAACATCGACTGCGTTTGCAGTTACAACTTTAACTGAGATTTTGATCCTTGAAAATGTTGCACAACCAGCATCAGCTCAGAAAGCAGAATTAATGGCTTTGATTGTTTTTTGTGAATTGTTTTTTGTGAATTGTTATTCACGCCGGCATTAATGACATCCGTCTCCGGCAGTCGGAAGTCACGAAACTTAATGTAGAATCGGTGTGTGACTTTGCAAAAACGATGTCTGCCACTGTAGTATTCTCTGGACCCCTCCCCAATCTGACCAGTGATGACATGTTTAGTCGCTCGTCATCCTTGAACCGCTGGCTGTCTGTGTGGTGTCCTAAAAATGACGTGGGCTACATTGACAATTGGAGCTCTTTTTGGGGAAAACCTGGTCTTATGAGACGAGACAGCATTCATCCCACTTTGGATGGTGCTTCTCATTTATCTAACAATCTGGCATCTTTTTTATCCAAATTTCCAAAACCATGACTACTCAGAGTTGGGACCAGGAAGCAGAGTCTCAGTCTTACACGCCTCTCTGCAGCTCCTCTTCATCCGCCACCCCTCAGCTTAGCCCCTGTCTTCCCCATCAGAGAATCGTTGTCTGCTCCCTCCAAAGTAAATAAAAATATAATGTATAAGCATCCCAAAGTGATAAAGCAAAATATTGGTAAAACTCAAATTAAACATAAAGCCTCTAAATTGAATGATTTGGCCTCTGTTCCTCCTCATAATTTAAAAATTAAATGTGGTTTATTAAATATTAGGTCTCTAACTCCCAAGTCTCTGTTAGTCCATGATCTGTTAATTGATCATCAGATTGATTTAATTTCCCTTACAGAGACTTGGTTAGGACAAGAGGATTATGTTGGTTTAAATGAATCAACTCCCTCTGGTTATTTAAACTGTCAAAATCCCAGAAGTTCTGGTCGTGGAGGAGGAGTAGCATCAATTTACCATTCCAAATTACTAGTTAATGTAAAGCAAAAAACATGTTATAATTCCTTTGAGGGCCTGGTCCTCAGTGTTGGGCACTTTAGCAATTCCAGGTTAAACCCAATTTTATTTGCCATAGTTTATCGTCCCCCATCAACCTATTCAGAATTTTTATCCGAATTTCCTGATTTCTTAGCTGATTTAGTGCTGAAATCTGATAGAATAATTATAGTAGGGGACTTTAATATACATGTGGATGTAGATAGTGACTGCCTTAATGTGGCTTTTAATTCAATATTAGACTCGATTGGATTTTCTCAGAAAGTAGGAAATTCTACTCATTACCTCCACCATACATTGGACCTTGTTCTGACATATGGCATAGAAATAGAAAATCTTGTAGTGTCTCCTCATAACCCTGTACTGTCAGACCATTGTCTGTTAACCTTTGATTTTACTATTTCTGACTATTTGGCTCCTAAAGAAAAATATTATCACAGTAGATGCCTCTCAGATGATGCTGTTTCCAAATTTATGCAGATTGTTTCCTCTATGCCATGTGTCAACACAACGGAAATAAGCTATAGACAGCTTGCTCCTTCTGTAATTGATAACATGGTGGATAGTGTTTCAGCTTCTCTGCATCAGGCTCTAGACTTGGTGGCCCCCTTAAAAAAGAAAAAGTCTAATCAGAGATTTTTAACTCCTTGGTTCAACACAGAAACTCGTAGCTTAAAACAGAAGACTCGTCAATTAGAAAGAAAATGGCGCTCTACTAATTTAGATGAAATCTATTTAGCTTGAAGAAATCATCTTTTAATTTATAAAAAATCTCTTAGAAAAGCTAGAACGAGTTATTACTCTGCATTAATAGAAGAGAACAAGAATAATCCCAGGTTTCTTTTCAGTACTGTAGCCAGGTTGACAAAGAGTCAGGACTCTGTCAATCCTAGCATCCCCTTAGAGCTTACTAGTCAGGACTTTATGAACTTTTTCAATAATAAAATTTCATCCATCAGAGATAAAATCAATCAGATTCTTCCCACAGTTAACTTAAATACTGTAACTACTACAACTCCTTCTATTGATGTCTGTCTTGATGAGTTTACTCCAATCAACCTTTGTGAGTTAGACAAAATAGTTTCCTCATCCAAACCTTCAACTTGTCTTTTAGACCCTATTCCTACCAGGTTATTTAAAGAAGTCTTCCCACTTATTGGTAGCTTTATTCTTCATATAATCAATTCTTCATTAACTTTAGGCCATGTACCACAGGCTTTTAAAACGGCTGTAATTAAACCCTTACTCAAAAAGCCAACGCTAGATCCAGGAGATTTAGCTAACTATAGACCAATCTCTAATCTCCCTTTCATTTCAAAAATCTTAGAAAGAGTTGTTGCTACGCAATTATTTGACCACCTGCAGGGAAATGGTTTATTTGAGGAGTTTCAATCTGGGTTTAGAATCCATCATAGCACTGAAACAGCCTTAGCGAAGGTCACTAACGACCTCCTCATTGCATCTGATAATGGACTAGTTTCTGTACTTGTCCTTTTAGATCTTAGTGCAGCTTTTGATACTATTGATCATAATATTCTACTTGATAGATTAGAACACTATGTTGGACTTAATGGAACTTCGTTGCAGTGGTTTAGATCTTATTTATCTGATAGGTTCCAGTTTGTTCATGTAAATGATGAGTTTTCTCTCAGCTCAAAGCTTAGTCATGGAGTTCCACAGGGATCTGTGCTTGGCCCTACTCTTTTTAGTTTATATATGCTTCCGTTAGGCAACATTATTAGAAAGCACTGTATACATTTTCACTGTTATGCAGATGACACACAATTATACCTGTCAATGAAGCCAGATGATACTAATCAATTAGCCAAGTTAGAAGCCTGTCTTAAGGAAATCAAAGTTTGGATGACTTGTAATTTCCTGCTATTAAATTCAGATAAGACTGAAGTCATTCTTGTTGGTCCAAAAAACCTTAGAAATTCCTTTCCAAATCAAACTTTCAGTTTGGATGCAGTTACTCTTTCTCTTAATAGCTCTGTGAGGAACCTTGGAGTTATTTTTGATCAGGATTTGTCCTTCAATTCACATATTAAATTTGTTTCTAAGACTGCCTTCTATCATTTGCGTAATATTGCCAAGATTAGGAGCATCTTGTCTCAGAGTGATGCTGAGAAGCTGATCCACGCTTTTGTTAGCTCGAGATTAGATTATTGTAATTCTTTATTATCAGGCTGTCCTAAAACATCTTTAAAAAGTCTTCAGCTGATCCAAAATGCTGCAGCAAGAGTTTTAACAGGTACTAGAAAGAGAGATCATATCTCTCCGGTTCTGGCCTCTCTTCATTGGCTTCCCATAGAGTTTAGAATTAAGTTTAAAATCCTTCTTCTTACTTACAAAGCTCTAAACAATCAGGCTCCTTTTTATTTAAAAGATCTGATACTACCGTATCATCCTAACAGAGCACTACGCTCCCAAAATGCAGGTTTACTTGTAATACCTAGAATCTCCAAAAGTACAATGGGAGGCAGAGCCTTTAGTTATCAAGCTCCTCTCCTGTGGAATCAGCTGCCAATCTGGATTCGGGAGTCAGACTCAGAATCAGAATCAGAATCAGAATCAGCTTTATTGCCAAGTATATTTACAAGTAAACACACAAGGAATTTGACTTGACATTGGGCGCGCACATTAGGCGCATCCAATGACACGGCAGCCATAGAGGCGCCTGTCTGCAGTGAGGGTAAAGGGGGGAGGGGGGGGAAACACAATAGGCAGAGAGAAAAAACATAGTTATCAGAATCACGCTCGTATAAGCTCATATAAGCTTATGAGCCAAATTTTGATTACACAGAAAAAAACCCTCTATGCACATTAGCAGACGATAGATACAATCACACAGCAGAGGGAGGGAGAGCAGTGTGTGTATATTTGCATGTCATTGTGTAGTGTGAGTGTAACAGTTGTTAGTGAGCAGCAGAGGGCGCCTCCAGGCAGTGGATAGATGTTATAATCATGTGACTTATAAACAAGTCAGAGATCAGAGTCTGTCTCTCTTTTCCTCTTCCTTGCAGAAGGCACATGGGCAATGTCCTCGAGAGACCAATCCGCTGACGACAACAACTGATTGTTGATGTGTGGGTAGACATAAGCCACTTCCCAGCGTTATCTTCATCGAGGAGGAATGTAAACAAAGGCGCCAAAACACAAGGTCAAATCTGCACAGTGCACTCAGAGAATAAAAAATTTCTCTCTCTTCGATTCTGTGCTTCAATTTCAAACAGGCTTGAATCATACTTTAGATCATTCTCTGGAGAGCACTCAGCGATCCACAGATGTTATCCACCTACCGAAACATAGGTAAAACATGTCCAGAGAGTTCGTTCTCTCTTCAATGCATGCCAGATAGTAAATTCCATGTTAATCCTGCCGCTGACAGTCAGTGCTCCCCCCAGCTGGACGAATTGTTGAATTTGTTAAGGGAGCTACGCCGGGGTCCGCATTTGATTAGCTCACCCAGATAATTTCGATACACTAGGAAAACTCCAGGGGCCAAACAGAAGATCCTGTGATCAGTTCAATCTCAGTCGAATCACACAGACACATGAATTCCAATACCATGAGTCTCCCTTGGGTTCCCCCTGACCCGATCTTCTACTTTTTAAAGTGGTGACAATCGCATATAAGTCGCTTTCCAGATCCATAATTTCCATTTGGATTAAGATTCAGCCAGGAGAAGAGTGACATTGCAAGCTGGGATCAGAAGGGAGAGGATTAGGAGGGAGAGGGAAGAAAAGCGTCTGCTCTCTCTCAGAAGCGGAAGTGAACAGGTCGATCTCTGTTTTTAAGAATAGGGCTAAAACCTACCTTTTTGATATAGCCTACAATTAGGGAGGGATCATGTGTTTCTGAACCCTCCCTTAGTTATGCTGCTAATAGGTTTAGTCAGCCGGGGAACCTTCAGTAATGCACTGGGCCTCACTCCTTTCCTCACTCTCTATGAAATATTTTTTTTTTTTGCTGGTCATTAACATTTGTTTGTTCTCTCCCATAGATTGAGTCCCCATCGTGCTGTTTGCTCTCTACATGTCTGTTCTTTTCTTCTTCTCTGTCCCCTCACCCCCCAGCCAGTTGCAGCAGATGACTGCCCCTCCCTGAGCCTGGTTCTGCTGGAGGTTTCTTCCTGTTAAAAGGGAGTTTTTCCTCTCCACCGTCGCCAAGTGCTTGCTCACAGGGGATCGCCTGATTGCTGGGGTCTTTCTGCAACTGTGGGGGTCCTCCCTACAGTTGATAGTGCTATGAGATGACTGTTGTTGTGAAATGGCGCTATATAAATAAAGTTGAATTGAATTGAATTGAACTTTGATTGCCGCCCTCCGCTGGTCTGCTGGTTTAAATGTCACCATCTGTACTGATAGTAAGTATGCCTTCAATGCAGCACATTCTCACACAGCACTGTGGAAGTTGAGAGGTTTTAAAACTTCAGCAGGGAAGCCTACACAACACTGCGCTGAGCTTTTACAGTTAACAGAAGCACTAGCATTACCCCAAAGATTGTCAATAGTTCACTGTGCTGCACACACTAAAAACAATGATCTCATCTCTCGTGGCAACGCCCTGGCAGATCATGCTGCCCAGTGTGCAGCGAGGGAACATTTTGTATCTTGTTTAAGTGTGCCAATCGTCTCTTTAGACGTTTTAATTGATGAGCAGTCATCAATGACACCACCGCAGCATAGCAAGCAAGACGACAATGGTGTTTGGCATTCACCAGATGGGAGAATAATTCTTCCCCCCTCGCTATATCAGTGGGCGGTCCTTTTGACACATGACCAAGGTCACGTGTCAACAGGAGGGATTGTGAGTTTGATTGAAAAGCATTTTTTCTGCCCAGGAATTTTGAAAATAGCAAAAACAGTCTGTCAACAATGTGTTGTATGTCTTCAAAATAATGCACAGGGAGCAATGAGAACACGACAAGGAAGCTTTCCCCCACCAAAAACACAATTTTCACAGTGGTGTATGGATTTTATTGAACTGACGAAAGGGGGACAATTACAATATTGTCTGGTTCTCATTGATACCTACACTAAATGGACTGAGATACATCCAACAGCAAAGGCAGACGCCAGATTTGTGTGTAAAGTGTTACAAAACAATGTATTTTCAGTGTTTGGGATTCCAGAAGTCATCTATGCAGATAATGGCACCCATTTTACAGCACAGGTTGTTAAAGACTTGACCCAATCTGTGGGTAGTCAATTGTAATTCCACACGGCTTATCATCCTCAAAGTGCAGGCCTGGTAGAGAGAAGGAATGGCACCATAAAGCAAATGCTGAATAAGGTCACAAAAGACAAAAATATCACGTGGCCAAAAGCCTTAATACAGGTAAAAATGGCAATTAACACAACCCCGGACAAAAGCACGGGATTAACCCCATATGAATGTGCATTCCATCGACCATATGTGTTACCTGAAATTAGACTGTTATTACCACAAGGGCAATATAGACATCTATCTGACCATTTGAGGGAGTGTGTGCAACAAAAAGACTATGTTGATACTGTGAAGTCTCTCTCTGATCAACAGGAGGGCGTTGAAAACCCCCTACAACCTGGCGATTACGTCTTTGTAAAGAATCACCATAGACTGAACTGGACATCACCTAGGTGGCTCGGCCCCTATAAAGTCCTGCTGACCACACCCACAGCTGTGAGAATCGCTGAACGGCCTTCTTGGATTCATCTGTCCCACCTTAAACGCTTGCAAGTACCCCTCAGTGACCTCCAGCCACCCCTAGGGTAAGTCCAGCTACAAAGGGGAGTCTGGTCCTTTTAAGGATAGGACTCGTCTCAAACCTGGTGAAGATAGTGGCCAGCTAAGGTACACTCCTAGGGGCAACAGGCACTATGGGAAATGGAAAGGTGTTTTGGACAATTTTAGGACTTGCAGGTATGAGCCTGACTCTCACATGCCTGCTGTGGAATCCAATTGAAGGTGGACTGAGAGACGTCGACAACTGCCCAATAGACTACACTCATAATCTGTGGTATCAAACTATGGTGATGACAGTAAAACAGTTGGGTATAAATACCTCTTGTTATGTTTGTGCATTGTTGCCACACTCATATAAAACTGCTATCCCAATGACACCTGTACCCTTGAATGCATCAGAGACAGTGGGAGCACTACTAGCCATGAATACTGCTGACATGACTATAGATGATGATCATTGGAAGGTAGGAGATTTAGGCGAATACCTAGAACTCTTAAATGTGTCACTGATTAATTACTCTGGAGCTAGGGTAAGAGTCCATAACATATCCAAGGTTTCTTCCTTTAAAGCAAGGAAATCATTAATGAAGGTTAATCCCACCCTTTATGCCGCCTCTGTCTGTTTTAGGAACAATTGCACCAATTCTTCTTATCATTGTGGGACTACACCACGTTGCAATGTAATTAGGTTCGCTACATGTGGCCTTAAACATAAGCAATCTCCATGCAGAAATGCATATGGTATCCCATACCAAACAAAGGGTAATCTTACTCTGCCCCCAAGGAGTTGTAGTGCAAATTGCACTGACAATCCCGACCTATTTTGGCCTAATGATGATGGTTATGGTTGTTTAGAAAACCATGTTTGGGTATGTGGCCCTAATGTGTATGCCATATTACCCTCTAATTGGTGTGGAACTTGTCATATGGCTGCATTACTTCCCCATGTCAGTATAAAACCAAATCTTACCTACCATAGCTCGGGGCCATACGAACATTATTATCACCCTGATAAAACCAATATACATGTCCAGAAAAGAGAAAGCACTGAAGATAAGCAAAGAGTATCGGAAGCTAAAATAATTGGAGGAATTTTCTTGCCCTCTTATGGAGTGAGTCTAGCTTTAAGGCACATTAATATTCTTGCCTTTACTATGGAGAACTTGACCATGTTGATGGATCAAGGGTTGTCAGCTTTGAATGAGGAACAGCGACTATCTCGCCTAATGCTGTTACAAAATAGGATGGCTTTAGATTATACACTTGCCTCCCAAGGTGGGGTATGTCACATTATAGGTCAGGAGTGCTGCACATACGTCCCTGATTATTCAACTAATGTAAGTCATGTTATAAGCCACTTGAATGACCTGTTACATCAGCAACAAGCCCTAGATGAGGAGAAAGGATGGTCCCTCCTAGATTGGTTTCAGAGTGGAGCCTGGTGGCAAATTTTGTTAAAATGGTTGACCCCCCTAATTGTGATATTGGTACTATTTTGTGTTCTGTTTACGTGTGTGGTTCCATGTATAAGGTCAATGATTTCCAGAGCCCTAACACAACACACATTCATGTTACAACAATCCTTTTTGAGCTATATTCGAAATGAACAATACACTCCCCTCTCCCAAGAAGATGATGCAGTGCATGACTCAACCAAAGGTGATGAATATACTCCTGTATAAATTTGGAATTGATGCTTTATGATGCCAATGTAGAAAATCGTTGTGAAGATACATTGTGTTGAAATCTGCATGGGAATAAAGATTAATAAAATAATAAACAGGAGGGAAATGTTGGGAAAATTTTATGTAAATAGTTATCATTTTATTAATGACTCATGAAATGAGGGTTGATGTTTGTATATGATGTTTTTTCTTTGATTAATACAATTTGTGTCTTTTCTTATAATCACTGTTAGTGACTAAACTGTACTATTCATCTGTTTGTTCATATAAGGTGTGATAAGAGTATTCAAGTTTTTATGCTGTATCAAGATCTGTTTTTTGTACATCTCGTGTTTCTTATGAGAACTCTGTGTACTTTGTGAGACCTTGTATGGAGGTGTCCTTCCTCTGTTGAGAGGTAAGCCAGCTCAAACTGGTACAAACTGTACGTGATGTTTCTAATCATACTCCCAAGGACTGTCTGGGAGAGAAAAGGAATGTTCGGGAAGATGTCACTGTCTTATCTTTGCCTATAAAAGTTATTGTACTGGGCTGTTTTCCCCAGCATTCAAAGCTCACTCTGTAACAGGTATGTGATTTGATTGCTCTCTTTTGCAAAGGACATATAAAAAAACAGAAAAGGCATCATTGTGTCAGGTCTGATGATTTCTTCAGTCTAATGCTATTGAATATTACTGTGCTTGAGCCACATTGCAGATAAAAATTCCTGACACACACACGTAAATAGAACACAAAATAGTATCAATATTACAATAAGGGGGGTCAGCCATTTTAACAAAATTTGCCACCAGGCTCCACTCTGAAACCAATCTAGGAGGGACCATCCTTTATCCTCATCTAGGGCTTGTTGCTGATGTAACAGGTCATTTAAGTGACTTATAACATGACTTTCATTAGTTGAATAATCCGGGACGTATGTGCAGCACTCTTGACCTATAATGTGACATACCCCACCTTGGGAGGCGAGTGTATAATCTAAAGCCATCCTATTTTGTAACAGCATTAGGCGAGATAGTCGCTGTTCCTCATTTAAAGCTGACAACCCTTGATCCATCAACATGGTCAGGTTTTCCATAGTAAAGGCAAGAATATCAATGTGCCTTAAAGCTAGAGACACTCCATAAGATGGCAAGAAAATTCCTCCAATTATTTTAGCTTCTGATACTCTTTGTTTATCTTCAGTGCTCTCTCTTTTCTGGACATGTATATTGGTTTTATCAGGGTGATAATAATGTTCGTATGGTCCCGAACTATGGTAGGTAAGATTTGGTTTTACGCTGACATGGGGAAGTAATGCAGCCATATGACAAGTTCCACACCAATTAGAGGGCAATATGGCATACACATTAGGGCCGCATACCCAAACATGGTTTTCTAAACAACCATAACCATCATCATTGGGCCAAAATAAGTCAGGATTATCAGTGCAATTTGCACTACAACTCCTTGGGGGCAAAGTAAGATTACCCTTTGTTTGGTATGGGATACCATATGCATTTCTGCATGGAGATTGCTTATGTATGAGGCCACATGTAGCAAATCTAGTAACATTGCAGCGTGGCGTAGTCCCACAATGATAAGAAGAATTGGTGCAATTGTTCCTAAAACAAACAGAGGCTGCATATAGGGTGGGATTAACCTTCATTAATGATTTCCTTGCTTTAAAGGGAGAAATCTTGGATATGTTATGGACTCTTACCCTAGCTCCAGAGTAATTAATCAGTGACACATTTAAAAGTTCTAGGTATTCGCCTAAATCTCCTACCTTCCAATGATCATCATCTATAGTCATGTCAGCAGTATTCATGGCCAGTAGCGCTCCCACTGTCTCTGATGCATTCAAGGGCACAGGTGTCATTGGAATAGCAGTTTTATATGAGTGTGGCAGCAACGAACAAACATAACAAGAGGTATTTATACCCAACTGTTTTACTGTCATCACCATAGTTTGATACCACAGATTATGAGTGTAATCTACTGGACAGTTGTCGACGTCTGTCAGTCCACCTTCAATTGGATTCCACAGCAGGCATGTGAGAATCAGGCTCATACCTGCAAGTCCTAAAACTGTCCAAAACACCTTTCCATTCCCCATAGTGCCTGTTGCCCCTAGGAGTGTACCTTAGCTGGCCACTATCTTCACCAGGTTTGAGACGAGTCCTATCCTTAAAAGGACCAGACTCCCCTTTGTAGCTGGACTTACCCTAGGGGTGGCTGGAGGTCACTGAGGGGTACTTGTAAGCGTTTAAGGTGGGACAAATGAATCCAAGAAGGCCGTTCAGCGATTCTCACAGCTGTGGGTGTGGTCAGCAGGACTTTATAGGGGCCGAGCCACCTAGGTGATGTCCAGTTCAGTCTATGGTGATTCTTTACAAAGACGTAATCGCCAGGTTGTAGGGGGTTTTCAACGCCCTCCTGTTGATCAGAGAGAGACTTCACAGTATCAACATATTCTTTTCGTTGCACACACTCCCTTAAATGGTCAGATAGATATCTTTATTGCCCTTGTGGTAATAACAGTCTAATTTCAGGTAGCACATATGGTCGATGGAATGCACATTCATATGGAGTTAGTCCCGTGTTTTTGTCCGGGGTTGTGTTAATTGCCATTTTTACCTGTATTAAGGCTTTTGGCCATGTGATGTTTTTGTCTTTTGTAACCTTACTCAACATTTGCTTTATGGTGCCATTTCTTCTCTCTACCAGGCCTGCACTTTGAGGATGATAAGCCGTGTGAAATTTCAATTGACTACCCACAGATTGGGTCAAATCTTTAACAACCTGGGCTGTAAAATGAGTACCATTATCTGCATAGATGACTTCTGGAATCCCAAACACTGAAAATATATTGTTTTGTAGCACTTTACACACAAATCTAGCATCTGCTTTTGCTGTCGGATGTATCTCAGTCCATTTAGTGTAGGTATCAATGAGGACTAGACAATATTGTAATTGCCCCACTTTTGACAGTTCAATAAAATCCATACACCACTGTGAAAATGGTGTTTTTGGTGGGGGAAAGCTTCCTTGTCGTGTTCTCATTGCTCCCTGTGCATTATTTTGAAGACATACAACACATTGTTGACAAACTCCTTTTGCTGTTTTCAAAATTCCTGGGCAGAAAAAATGCTTTTCAAGTAAACTCATAATCCCTCCTGTTGACACGTGACCTTGGTCATGTGTCAAAAGGACCGCCCATTGATACAGCGAGGGGGGAAGAAGTATTCTCCCATCCGGTGCATGCCAGACTAACTAACTAACTAACTAACCTGCACTTATATAGCGCTTTTCTAGTCACAAAGACCACTCAAAGCGCTTTCATTAATACTAACCCTCTATTCTAAGGGCCTATAGGAAACAGATATCTAGGGACAATTTAGAACAGCCAATTAACCTAACATGCATGTTTTTGGCATGTGGGAGGAAACCGGAGAAATCCCGGAGTAAACCCACGCAACACGGGGAGAACATGCAAACTCCACACAGATCACTGTTGGTCGGGGGCTGGGATCGAACCCACGATCCCACGATCCCCACAATCCCCCGGCCAAGGGTAAACTGTGCTGCCGCAGTGCTAACCACTGCGCCACCGTGCAGACACCATTATCGTCTTGCTTGCTATGCTGTGGTGGCATTATTGATGACTGCTCATCAATTAAAACGTCTAAAGAGACGGTTGGCACACTTAAACAGGATACAAAATGTTCCCTCGCTGCACACTGGGCAGCATGGTCTGCCAGGGCATTGCCACGAGAGATGAGATCATTGTTTTTGGTGTGTGCGGCACAGTGAACAATTGACAATTTCTGTGGTAATGCTAGAGCTTCTGTTAACTGTAAAAGCTCAACGCAGTGTTGTGTAGGTTTCCCTGCTGAGGTTTTAAACCCTCTCAACTTCCACAGTGCTGTGTGGGAATGTGCTGCATTGAAGGCATATTTACTGTCAGTACAGATGGTGACATTTAAACCAGCAGACCAGCGGAGGGCGGCAATCAGAGCCAGTAACTCTGCTTTCTGAGCTGATGCTGGTTGTGCAACATTTTCAAGGATCAAAATCTCAGTTAAGGTTGTAACTGCAAATGCAGTTGATGTTGCACCATTAGGTAATTTAACAGATGAACCATCTGTAAACAACCACAAAGAATCATAGTCAACAGACTGAGAGATCTGGTCGTGGTAGAAAATCTTTAAGAAATTCATTTACACAATCATGTTCTTCATCCTCCATAGTGGCTGTTGGCAGCAGTGTAGCCGGA
This sequence comes from Pholidichthys leucotaenia, assembly GCA_020510985.1. Classification (NCBI taxonomy): domain Eukaryota; kingdom Metazoa; phylum Chordata; class Actinopteri; order Cichliformes; family Pholidichthyidae; genus Pholidichthys; species Pholidichthys leucotaenia. The sequence goes on along the minus strand of CM035842.1, from coordinate 254,257,246 downwards.
TTCAATGAAGCACATCGGACAAAAGACACATGTGGTTGAGAGAGTAGTGTCATAGTGTATCGGAGACAACGTGCATTTGATAGCATTGTGTGTCCCTGTTCTGTCAATAAAACATCTACAGCATGAGGAACATGAATCACTAATGAATGGTAAAGAACTATGTCTAAAACTGAGTTCAAAGCTTCGACCGTGGCTGCTACTGAACGCATACATGGAGGCAAGCCCAGTGCTACTGAATCCATTTTCTTACAGTAGTAGGACAGGGGCTTATATTGTCCTGCATGTATTTGAGTGAGTACTGCTGACATATGGTCTCCCACGGCATCACAAAAAAGATGAAAAGTTTCATTGTAATTTGGAATGTGCAAAAAACATACCTCAGACAACATGTATTTTAGCAACTGTATTTTGTTTGTGTGTTCTGGTAGCAGAGAGATGGGGCTGTTAAGGTTCCCCTGTGGACCTTGAAGAATTTCATACAGTGGAGCAGTGTGTGTAGAAAAATTTGGTAGCCACTGCCTGCAGTAATTTAAAGTGCCCAATAAAGACATAAGTTCCTTTTTTGTTTTTGGCTCTGGTAAATTTCTAATAGTAGACACTCGACTTTTTTCTAACATTTTGCCATTTGCAGACAATGTGTGTCCCAGAAACTTAACGCTGGGTTGGCAGAATTGCAGCTTCTTCCGACTGCACTTCAATCCATTGTCTGCCAGAAACTGCAAGAGTGCCATAGTGTCGGTCATGCATTGTTCTGTGGAGGTGGAGGCCAGCAATATATCATCTACGTACAACAATACTCGAGAGCCCTCAGGTGGCACAAAACGTGCCATTAAAGACAACATTTCTTGTGAGAAAATAGTTGGACTTTCACAGTATCCCTGAGGCAATCTCGTGTACGTGTATCTTTTCCCATTGAATGTAAATGCAAACCAGAATTGGCTGTCTTTGTGTATTGGGATGGTGAAAAATGCATTGCTGAGGTCCACCACAGAGAACACAGAGGAATCATGACCCACTGAATTTAGCAGAATGTGAGGGTGCTCGTGCGATCACACTTGCATTGACTGCCTGCAAATCTTGTACCATACGCCATCCAACACTAGGTGGGGCTTTCTTCACTGGAAACAATGGAGTATTGACAGGTGAATTAGTGCATGGAATTATAACTCCACCTTTTAATAAATCCGAAATTATCGGCTCTATCCCTTCCGTTGCTTCAGGCTTAAGTGGATATTGTTTTTTATATGGAAATCCTCTCCCATTAGAATTAATTTGGACGGGAGTAGCATTTTTTAACTGTCCCACGTCAGCATCACCCCTTGACCAAAGATGGTCCGGTAGGTCATCGAGGGGTCACTGGGAATGATACTGAGGTAGGGCAACACCCTCACTTTGGCCCGGGAAACACTCAGGCATTTTTTCAGTGCCACAATATTCAGTGACATCAAAGTGTAAAGTCATGGTTAATTTTAGAGGGGCGCGATATATGTTTTGTGAGGGTGAATACATAATGTCCTTATTTTCAGTTAACTGCCAATCACCTGCGGACAGACCTTGATTCACCAACTGTCCTGCATTTGCCCAAAAATAATTTGGAGGTCCCCAAAGTGACATGTGTGGAGGAGTGCCATTGCAATAGTTATGTAGCGGAGCTGATTCCAAATCAATGTCTAAAGCTCCTACCCCATCTTTGGTAAAATACAAATAATTGCATGTCACCTGGGTTGGGCTTAATGACCACAGAGTATCAACATACCCAGTGTCCATTGGAACCCCCGGAGAGGCATAATACATTGTCACATGTAATGGGTGTGGACCGTGAAGTGTGGACGTGACCTCCTGAGGCACAATTTTTGTCATGGCAGTGGTAGATAGTACACAGAGTTGAGTGTGTACTGCAGAATTTGGGTCCAAATTGTATGCATATAAAGTACCACACCCATTGTCATCCCAATCTTCATCATGTGAAAACAATGTCTTATTCCTCAATACAGTGTAATCATCAGCTTTTGTATCTGGCCCAATTATCAGCTCCAGTTCAAAAAGTGCATCTCTTCCCAATAAATTTACTGGACATGATGGAGCAATGATGACAGAACCCACATAAGTTTTGGCTGTCTGGGGGTCTGTCATGGTCACTGGACCACAAACATAATTTACGTCACACCCTCCCCCAGCATTTTGTACTCGCACCTTTTCTCCAGTTGGGAACGATCCTTTTGGGGGTTTGCGCATAGTGGTGCGTGTGGCTCCAGTATCACATAAGAATTCCACTTCCTTCCCATTCACCATAAGCACTATGGTGGGGGAGGACTGTGAACTGCAATACATGTTAAAAAGTATCAGAATCAGAATCAGAATCAGAATCAGGTTTATTGCCATTGTTCATGTAGTACACAAACTAGGAATTTGTCTCGGTACAATGCTGCAACATTAAACATGATAAGATAAGAGAAATAAACTATACATGTAATAAAGTGTAGGATAAGATTAAGTGATACTGGTCAACAGTTAAAATATATATTAGCCAGCAGCAGATACTGTGGAGAACTATATAGTGCAGTCGGTAATGCAGGAAGAAAACAGTGATGATTGACATGAGTCTGGTTGAGCTGCTGTACATGGTGCACGAGAGTCACTTAGTGTTCAGCAGTCTAATGGCAGAGGGGAAGAAGCTGTTCATGTGACGGGAGGTTTTAGTCTGGATGGACCGAAGTCTTCTACCAGAGGGGAGGGGGGCAAACAGTACATGACCAGGGTGTGAGTATTTGTTGGCCCCTGGTTTCGTATAGCCTCTAAGAGGCGGTGTCTCTGGTCCTCCACCATCTGTCTGTCCGTTTCAGTCAAGTCACTGTCCCGGTCGGTTAGTCATGCCCGCCAGCCCCCTGGTGGGGGTCCACGGGACTGGTCCTGTCCCCGAGAGTCATTTGGTCCTAATCTTTGCGCCCCATTCTCTCTACTGCCTCTCTGATATTGATTTCCCCCATATCTTCTTCCTAAAAATCCACCTCTCCTTCCTCTCTGTCCAACTCTACAGTCATGGGCCCAGTGACCTGGTTTACCACAATTATAACATACTTCCTGCCTTCTCTCATTCCAGCCTTTGTTTTCAGTCCTGACCCTGGGTCGGGCTCCTCCATAAGCTGCCTGAGCCACATACACTTCTTCTGCCGGTTTGTCCTGAGTCATAAAGATAGCGGTCTTTTTCTTAGCTTTTGTTTTGTCTTTAGCCTCAGCCACATGATACACATGCGTTTTGAACTCATCCTCGGTACAGGTCTTAAGAGTAACACAACTAGTTTGAATCGCCTCCTTTAAATCCGTTGGTAGGGTATCTAAAAATGTATACTTGAATACGAGCAGGCCGTCCATGGTTTGAGGCTGACCCACAGTCTTCATGTACACGTTACGGAAGCGGTGGTAATACTCGGGCATGTCCTCTCCTGGTTTCATGCGTAGCATGGATACATCGGTCAAACTCTTTACCGGCTTATACTGTTCCTCTAATTTCTTTACAATCGCTTCCAGTTCTGCACGCAGGGACCGCCCATCTGTTCTGGGTTCGTACTCTTCGTTAGTCCAGTCTTTGTTTTTTAAGTTCTGTGTGTACACATCAGCTTTTGCCCCTAATACAATTTTCAGAATTTTTAGGACTTCCTGCGGGCTTGGATTATACATGTCATATACTTCCAGGAGTTCTTCCCCACAACCCTTTATATCTGTTTCTGGTTTTGGAATATTTTTAGCGATGCTGTGCATTTCAGCCAAAGTCCATGGTTTATAAACCATAGAACCATGTACTTCTCTCATTTTCACCTCTATCTCTTTCCCTTCGTCATCTTTTTGTGTTTGTACAATATCCGCCATTAGTGGCTTAATCATATAAGGGAAAGCAGCCCCCTCACTTGTTTTTGGCCTATATTTTAGCTCTGTCTCCGTTAATTCCTTTGAGAGTTTCGAGTATGGACCCTCCTTAGGATCTGGGCTTGCATATGGAGGGGGAAATTCGCCCGCACTCGATTGCTTGGGCAAGAGTGGAGCCGAACTGTCAGTACTGACTTGGGTTTTTTCCCCAGGACTTTTTCCGTTTGTCCTTTTTCTTCCTTCCTCCGCTCTCCTTTTGGCATCCTCGGCTGCTCGCGACCACAGCTCAGCGCATTGTAATTCGGGGGTGGTACCGGTACCTTTTTTAGGTTTTTTAGAGAAAGATTTCACTGTAGAAACCAATACTGCACACTCATCCACACCAAGTGTGGGTTTAAATGAAAAATCCTTTTCCCATTTATTTAAATATTTCTCTGGATCCTTTACTTTATTCTTATTTTCTTGTTTATTATTAAAATTCTTCACTGTTCTTCGGGCTATTTCGCCTCTTTTTCTTTGTTTCACTTTTTCTCTGACCCCGTCAGATTTTTTACTGCGTCCAACGCAATTTCCCATTTTTCTCTTAACCACTTTTCTTCCTCCTCACTATTTTGTTGTTATTTTCAGTTCTTAGAGATCAAAGTGGTTTTCTGTACTTTTCTTCCTCCTCACTATATTGTTGTTATTTTTAGTTCTCAGAGGTCAAAGTTTTAACTTAGTTCTCTTAACTGCTTTTATTCCCCTTCACTATATGGTTGTTATTTTTAGTTCTTAGGGGTCCCAGTTTTGACCTGGTTCCTTTATTTACTGCTCTAGGAAAAATATGGACGCCGCCATATTACCATTAATCGCATCCCGCGGACCTAGAACATAACATTGTACTGGGAAAAAACAAAGACTTACTTCTGGCTCTATTAGTTAAAGCGGAACAGCCGTCACTGAATAGAGCATGGAGGAGAAGCGCCGGTCCAAGTTCCCTCAAGTCGGGTTAGTCAATTGCTGATGGTTTCCATCAGACCGTGCACGGTTTTCACTGATCCAGTCACCTTCCTCCCGCTCCGTCCAGATCTCAGCTGTCCCGGGTTTCGGCACCACGTTATGTCAGGAATTTTCTCTGCAATATGGCTCAAGCACAGTAATATTCAATAGCATTAGACTGAAGAAATCATCAGACCTGACACAGTGATGCCGTTTCTGTTTTTTATATATTTTGCAAAAGAGAGCAATCAAATCACATACCTGTTACAGAGTGAGCTGAATGCTGGGGAAAACAGCCCAGTACAATAACTTTTATAGACAAAGATAAGACAGTGACATCTTCCCGAACATTCCTTTTTCCTCCCAGACAGTCCTTTCCTCCCTCATAGGGAGGATTGATAAGAGACAGTACATACAGTTCGTACCAGTTTGAGCTGGTTCATTTCTTAACAGAGGAAGAACATTTCCATATAAGGTTTCATGAAGTTCACAGAGTTCTCATAGCAGAGAAGAATAAGAAACACAGGATATACAAAAGACAGATCTTGATACAGCATAAAAACTTGCATACTCTTATCACACCTTATATGAACAAACAGAAGGGTGGTGCAGTTTAGTCACTAACAGTGATTATAAGAAAAGACACAAGCTTGTATTTATGATTAACCAGAGAAAAAGCATCATCCATATAAGAACATCAACCTTCATTTCATGAGTTATTAATAAAATGATAACTATTTACATAAAATTTTCCCAACATATAGCAAAACAAAAATTATGTTCAGGAAAGCTTACATTTCACAGTCTTTGTGCTTAACTCAAATGTTTTGCTTGTTGTTATAAAATCTGTATACAATGGAATGAAAAAGTGTTTGCCCCTTCCCAATTTCTCATTTTTTTGTACATTTGTCACACATAATTGTTTCAGATCATCAAACAAATTTAAATATGAGACACAGATAACACAAGTAAACACAAAATGCAGTTTTTTAAATGAAGGTGCTTATTATTAAGGAGGAAAAAAATTCAAACCTACACGGCCCTGTGTGGAAAAGTGATTGCCCCCTAAACCTCATAACTGGTTGGCCCACCCTTAGCAGCATCAACTGCAATCAAGTGTTTGCGATAACTGCCAATGAGTTTTTTACAGTGCTCTGAAAGAATTTTGGCCCACTCATCTTAGCAGAATTGTTGTAATCCAGCCACATCGGAGGGTTTTTGAGCATGAACTGCCTTTTAAAGGTCATGCCACAGCCTCTCAATCAGATTCAGGACATTGGCTAGGCCACTCCAAAGTCTTCATTTAGTTTTTACTTAAGCCATTAAGAGGTGGACTTGCTGGTGTGTTTTGGATCATTGTCCTACTGCAGAACCCAAGTGTGCTTCACCTTGAGGTCACAAACAGATGGCCGGACATTCTCCTTCAGGATCCTTTGGTAGACAGCAGAATTCATGGTTCCATTTACCACAGCAAGTCTTCCAGGTCCTGAAGAAGCAAAACAGCCCCAGACCATCACACTACCACCACCATATTTTGTGTTTGGCATGGTGTTCTTTTTCTGAAATGCTGTGTTACTTCTACGTTGGATGTAATGAGACACACAACTTCCCAAAAAGCTCAACTTTTGTCTTGTCAGTCTACACAGTATTTTCCCAAAAGTCTTGGGGATCATAAAGATGCTTCCTGGCAAAACTGACATAAGCCTTTATGTTCTTTTTGCTCAGCAGTGGTTTTTGTCTTGGAACTCTACCATGAAGGCTATTTTTGTCCAGTCTCTTTCTAATTGTGGAGTCATGAACACTGACCTTAACTGAGGCAAGTGAGGCCTGCAGTTCTTTGGATGTTGTTGTGGGGTCTTTTGTGACCTCTTGGATGATTTGTCGCTGTGCTCTTGGGGTAATTTTGGTCAGCCAGCAATTCCTGGGAAAGTTCATCACTGTTCCATGTTTTCACCATTTGTGGATAATGGCTCTCACTGTGGTTTGCTGGAGTTCCAAAGCTTTAGCAATGGCTTTATAACTTTTTCCAGACTGATAGATCTCAATTACTTTGTTTCTCATTTGTTCCTGAAATTTTTTGGATTGCAGCATGATGTCTAGCTTTTGAGGATATTTTGGTCTACTTCACTTTGTCAGGAAGGTCCTATTTAAGTGATTTCTTGATTGAGAACATGTGTGGCCGTAATCAGGCCTGGGTGTGACTCAAAAAATTGAACTCGGCTAAGATGTGATAAACCACAGTTAATTTATGTTTTAACTGGGGGGGGGGGGGTGTCACTTTTTCACACAGGGCCATGTGGGTTTGGATTTTTTTTACCCTTAATAATACACACCTTCATTTAAAAACGGCATTTTATGCTTACTTGTGTTATCTTTGTCTAATATTTAAATTTGTTTGATGATCAGAAACATTTATGTGAAACAAACATACAAAAAATGAGCAATCAGGAAGAGAGCAAATACTTTTTCACACCACTGGATGTGTCTCTGGTTTGTTCTGCTATAGATAAACAAGACTGATGCATTAGCTGACCATTTATTATGTGGCCTTGTAGTGTATCTCAAAGGGAAATGGTTCTATGGTCTGACCATTCACACTCAGGTATGCTCTTTGGAAATCACGGCTGCTGAGTTTGGGCCAAGTTTAATATTTACATTACAGCTTCAGAATTCTACAAAATAATAACTCAATCACAAAACTGAGACTTGACCCTGGAAGTAAAAACCTAAAATTTTTTACTGCTCTTGTGGGTGGGTTCTGGTGTGTCGAGTATAATTGGAACGATCAGTGAAACATTTTCCACATGTTTCACAAGAAACCCGGATCTCACCAGTGTGAGTTCTCATGTGACGAATCAAACCAGAACGATCAGTGAAACATTTCCCACAAGATTCACAAAAATATGGCTTCTCACCCGTGTGAGTTCTCATGTGGCGAGTCAAATTGGCACGCTCACTGAAACGTTTTCCACATGTTTCACATGAAAAAGGTTTCTTCCCTGTGTGCCTTTTCATATGAGTAGTTCGCATACCACTAGTTGCAAAACTTTTCCCACATGTTTTACAAGAATAAGGCTTCTCACCTGTATGTGTTTTTATGTGGCTAGTTAAAGTACTATTAGTCGTAAAACTTTTCCCACAGGTTTTACAAGAAAATGGTTTCTCACCTGTATGGATTTTTGTGTGAGTAGTTAATATTGCACTAGTTGTGAAACTTTTACCACATGTTTTACAAGAATAGGGCTTCTCACCTGTGTGCGTTCTCATATGTCTATTCAAAACACTACTCCAAAGAAAAGATTTCCCACATGTTTTGCAAGAAAAACACTTCTCACCTGTGTGAGTTTTTGTGTGACTAGTTAATAGTCCCCTCGTTGTAAAACTTTTCCCACATGTTTTACAAGAATAGGGTTTCTCACCTGTGTGAGTTCTCATATGTTGATTCAAAGCACTACTCCAAAAGTAAGATTTCCCACATGTTTTACAAGAGTATGGCTTGTCACCTGTGTGATTTTTTATGTGATGACTCAAGCGAGAATTACTAATGAAATGCTTTCCACATATAGTACAAGAATAAGGCTTCTTACTTGTGTGAGTTTTCATGTGTTTATTATACACGTAACTAAATATGAAACTTTTTCCACATATTTCACAATGGTAGGGCTTCTCACCTGCATGAATCCTCATATGGTCAGTCAAAAACTGACTTCGAGTGAAACTTTCCCCACATGTTTTACAAGAATAAGGCTTCTCTCCTGTGTGGCTTCGAATGTGGCAAATTAAAGCCTGCTTATATGTGAAACTTTTCCCACACGTTTCACAAATGTAAGGCTTCTCCCCTGTATGAATTTTTGTGTGTGTCACTAATACACTCCTAGATGTGAAACTCTTCCCACATGTTTCACAAGAGTATGTAGTGTCTCCTGTATGGATTCTCATATGATTGTTTAAAATCCTCATCTTACAGAAACTTTTTCCACATATTCTACAAGAATATTCCTTGTCTCCCGTGTGAATTCTCATATGACCGTTTAAAATCCTCATCTTACAGAAATTTTTTCCACATATTCTACAAGAATATTCCTTGGTGCCTGTGTGAGTTTTCATGTGCCCGGTAAGATAAGTATTTAGAGTGAAACATTTCCCACATATTTCACAGCAATACAGCTTCTCATGTGTGTGAGTTTTCATGTGAATTTTCAAACGCTCATTTCGAGCAAAATGTTTTCCACATGTAGCACAAGTATATGGCCTCTCATTTGTATGAATTCTCATGTGTGCTTTCAAACGATTACTTTGAGCAAAATGCTTTCCACATGTTGTACAAGTATATGGCATAGCACCTGTGTGCATTCTCATGTGGATAGATAAAATTCTTCTATTGACTGATTTTCCACAAATGCTACAACTTGGAAAATCTGGATTCACCACTGTATGGCTTGCATGAGGTTTCTTCATTTGGGAATCATTTCTCAAGTTATCAGTCTCCTGCTTCATTTTAAGCTGGTCTTGAACCAAACCAGTAAATTCTTCCTCTTTAACCTGTGTAGCATCTTGTGCATTCTGCTCCAGAACCAAGTTCTTCTCCTGGTTACAGAGTTGCTGGCTAGAAAGAACTACCTCCTGCTTACAGTCACGTAGCTTTGGGTTTTTGTCACAAGTGTTACAAAAATACGGCTTCTCACCTGTTTCAGCTTTCAAGCGACCAAGGAAATGTTTCCCACATGCAACACAACAATATGTCTTCTCACCTTTGTGAATTCTCACATGCCGATTAAAATTAGAACGAAAAGCAAAGTACTTCCCACATATTTCACAAAAATGTGCCTTCTCACCTGTATGAACTTTCATGTGCATTTTCAAATAGCCCTTTCGAGAGAAACATTTCCCACATGTAGTGCATGAAAATGGCTTCTCCCCTGTGTGGCTTCTTAAATGGATCTCTAATTTTCTCCTTTCAAATTTTTTCCCACAGACGTTGCAAGCACGTAACTCTGGGCATTTGTCACAACTTTCACAAAATTGCAGCTTCTCATGAGTTTTCAAATGACCAACGAAATGTTTGCCACATGATTCACAAGAGTATTGTTTGTCATCTTTGTGACGTTTCATGTGCCTAGCAAGATATTGACTTAGAGTGAAACTTTTCCCACATAGTTCACAGGAATGCAGCTTCTCCGTTGTGTGAGTTTTCACATGATTTGTCAAATGATCACTTCGAGAGAAACATTTGCCACATGTAGTGCATGAATATGGCTTCTCACCTGTGTGGATTCTCATATGGATCTGTAATCTTTCAAAATTTTTCCCACAAATATTGCAAGTATTTGACTTTACTACTGTTGGGATTTTGTGATGTTTCTTCGTTTTTTGCTTCATTAAATCACTATCACTATATTTTATCGAAGTTTCGGTCTCCTGCTTAAGCTCAAGCTGCTCTTCCTCTTGACTGACACGTAGGTCTTTATCTTCCTCTTTAACCAGTGAAATATCATGTTCTTCCCGGCCAAGATTGGAGATTTTCTCTTGATTGCAGATTTGCTGGACTGTGAGAACCTCCTCCTCCTTACAATTATGTAACTGTGGGGAACCTGAGAGTACAAAGAGACATAAGAAGAATGCTTCTAATAAAACCTTTATAAAATTCTCCAGGTAATCTAAAGTGCTGAAGCGAGACTACTAACAGACATTAAAAAGAGGGATCACACTTCTTCCATATTAGCCTCTCTCCATTTACTCCCTGTAAAAGTCATAATTTAATTTAAGTCTTCCGCCTACATATAATGCTCTATTATCTTTAAGACCTGATTGTCCCATATTATCCAAACAGAATAATATGTTCTTGGAATGCATGACTTTTAGGATGCAGTCCGTGTTGACCAAGGTTTGACCCCGAAAGCCTGGAATGTTTTACAAGTGTGATCGCTTCCTACTGTTCTGCAGAATGGAACATTTCCTCATCTTTGGAACTTTGGAGGTTTACTCATTCTATAGTAGTATTAGAAAGGGAATAGACAGAGGTCAGGGTCCAAGTCCTCCAAGATTTGTCTTAGATACAATGATTTTGATTTGAAAAACCTACACCATTTCTTCTTTCTATAGTTCCCACATTTACAAGTTTTAGGAATAAACTAAGAGGGAAACGAAATTCGAAATGGTTGGAGATTTCTCATCGATAAAACTATGGTATTGATTTGAAAAGCCTACGTCATTTCTTTCTGCAGTTGGGAAGGAAGGAAGGAGTTGATACAGGGTCTGGGTAGTAGGGAAGAATTACCAGATGACTAGGAAAGTACAGCATAAGTTTTGAGGGAAATGGGTAGAAGGGTATGTGGTGTATCCAGTGGACAGAGGAAGGAAGACAAGACTCTGTGGTGGAAGAATGAGATACAGGAAAGTATTCAAAGGAAGAGGTTAGTAAAGAAAAAGTGGGATAGTCAGGGAGATGAAGAAAGTAGACCGGAGTATTTCTAATCTAGGCGCATGGCAAAGAGACAGGTGGCAAAGGCAAAGGAAAAGGCATATAGTGAGTTGTATGAGAGGCTAGACACTAAGGAAGGAGAAAATGACTTGTATTGATTGACTAGACAGAGATTGAGCTGGAAAGGATGTGCAGAAGGTTAGGTTGATTAAGGACAGAAATGGTAATGTTCTAACAAACTGACCAGTGTGTGTTGAGAAGGTGGAAGGAGTACTTTGAAGAGCTGATGAATAAAGAAAATGAGAGAGAGGAGGATGGATGGATGAAGGAAAGATGGTAAACAAGGAAGTCCCAAGGATTAGCAAGGCAGAAGTGAGGGCAGCTTTGAAGAGGATGAAGAATGGAAAGGCGGTTGGTCCAGATGACATACCTGTGGAGGTATGGAGATGTTTAGGAGAGATAGCAATGGCCTTTTTAACCTCTTGCACTCCGGTGTACCGTGGACGGGCACGTCTCTGCGTCCCAGAGCACACGAGGGCGCTCTCGTATGCCCTCGTGCGCTCTAGGACGCACGAGGGCGCTGCCTCCAAGCGCGCACTGAAAAAAAAAAAAAAAAGTTCTTCCACTACAGACACAGCCGCGAACAGATCAGATATGATTGACCTCTCATTCGACTAATAAGAGCCTTGAATTGGGTTTCTGAAACCTTGAAGAACCAATGACTGAAAACCTAGCAAGAAGGACCCGCCTACCAACGCTGTGAATGCAGCGAGCCAATTGAAGCACAGAAGTTCGGGCTGGGTGAAGAGAGACTGACTGCTGCAGCAGATGGAAAAAAGGACCCGCAGGAAGAACCTGCTACAGACCCAGCAGCACGGAGACCACCCACAAGTGCAACCTGCACTCATTCCAGCAGAATAGACGTTTAGGATTCTCTTCCATGGTCATCATAGACTGACGGAGGCCGACGACAAAGGTCGTAAATCATTCGCCAAAACCACAATAATGGAATTATGTTTTGACCGGGAACCACGAGCGGACCAGCGTCACGTTCGTCTGACAATGAGGAAGAGAAGTTCGCCAGGACACTGCTGCTGTGAAGAGGTAAGGTGTTATAAGCTAAATTATTCTTTATCCCTGAAAATTGTAATCAAAAATGACTTTTGACCGATCGGTAAATTACAACTGTGCGGCACACGAAGTCTGAAGTTCGTGCACCGCGGTACACGAGTCGTGTGCCGCGTCCGGACCGTGAACGCCCCCACCCCACCCCCCCGCTACTCTTCTGTAGCGAGGGGGGGGAGCCGCGGTGACTGCACCGCGGTCGCCACATGACTATTCCGTTATGTAGCGATGGCCGATGTCTGTCCTCTGTAGCGAGGGGGGGGGACAACCCCCCTCCCCCCCCACACACACAGCCCTGAGTGTCACCTTTCATTAGAGCCCAAGATGAAGCTTCTATATTGAATCATTCAAAAGGTACAGACGTTTTTCCAAACTGTGCCATTTGGCACAATTTGGCACAGTTCAAAAACGCCTGGGAACTACCTGAGGAAAAAGCTGTGTAATATATTCATTTTTTGTGGTATTGTTACAAAATTTGGACCTCAGCTGGATAACACTTGGTTCTACATTTCTGTTGCATTTTCCAGCCCGGATCTGAAGCTGTGTGTTATTTGCAAGCATTTGTATCCAAAAAAACACCCAGGCCAAATTTATTTTCTTCAAGTTCAGTATGTTTAGATGACTGTAACTCAGTGGCTGGAGCACTTAGAGAGGTTATGACTGTTTTGCCAAAAAATTCGAAGTGTTTTCTTTTAAATGAGACCAACCCCATGAAGATGCTGCAAAGGGTTGAAGAACAGCTTTCGATTTACTTTGGGCATGTTATTTTTTGGTGTTTTTAGGGAAATTGACCGGAGTGCAAGGGGTTAACCACAATGTTGAACAAAATCTTGGAAAGTGAGAGGATGCCTGAGGGGTGGAGAAGTGTTTTGGTACCAGTCTTCAAGAACAAAGGTGACACTCAGAGCTATAATAACTACAGAGGCATAAAGTTGATCAGCCACACTATGAAGATATGGGAAAGAGTTGTTGAAGCCAGGTTAAGAGGAGAGGTCACAAACCGGAGTGGTGGCCTTAAGGTAGAGCATCCACCCCACAACCGGGAGGTCAGAGTTCAAGTACCGGCCGGCTCATGCCAAAGACCATATATTTGTATTTTGTATACTTTATTAATCCCAGAGGGAAATTCAGGGCATCCACCTGGATGAATGAGGCAGCCACAGTACGGTGCCAATCCCTTCACTATTCACACACACATTCACACCTAGGACCACTTTAGAGTCTCCAGTTAACCTAACTTGCATGTTTTTGGCCCCTGGGAGGAAACTGGAGTACCCACGGTAAACCCACGGTAACACAGGGAGAACATGCAAACTCCACACAGAAGGGTCAAAATGGTGAGGGGGTGGAATCAAACCAACGATAGTCAGGGGTGAAATCGATCCCGTGACCTTCTTACCGTGCTGCCACAGTGCTAACCACTGTGCCACAGAGCTGCCGATATAAAAATGGAACTTCCTGCTGTCTAGCTTGGTGCTCAGCAAAAAATGGAATGGAGGAGGGACATGTGGGCGGCAATGGCTCAGGAAGTAGAGTGGGTCATCCAATAACCAGAGAGCTAGTAGTTCAAATCCCGCTCTCCCCAGCCATCCTGCCATTGTGTCCCTGAGCAAGACACTTCACCCACCTTGCCTCAAGTGTTTATGACACTGGGTATGAATGTGTATAAATGTTTGGTAGTGGTCGAAGAGGCTGTTGGCACAGATTGGCAGCCACGTTTCTGTCAGTCTGCCCCAAGGTAGCTGTAGCTACAGTGGTAGCTTACCACTACCAAAGTCTGTCTGGAGTGAATGAATAATGGACTCACTGTAGCACTTTTAAGATGTCACTTGAACTGTAATGCACCATAAAAATCTAACTCCATTATTACCGTATTATTATTACTATTATTATTATTATAATCAGTAAGTAGCAATATGGTTTCATGCCAAGAAAGAGTACTACAGATGCAATGTTTGCTTTAAGAGTGTTGATAGAGAAGGATAGAGAAGGTCAGAAGGAGTTGCACTGTGTCTTTTTGAATCTAGAGAAATGGCAGAGAAGTATGTGAGGGTGGTGCAGGACATGTATGAGGACAGCGAGACAATGGTGAGGTGTGCTGTAGGAGTGACAGATGGGTTCAAGGTGGGGGTGGGGTTACATCAGGGTTCGACTCTGAGCCCCTTCTTGTTTGCCATGGTGATGAACAGACTGATGGATGAGGTCAGGCAGGAGTCTCTGTGGACTATGATGTTTGCAGACAACATTGTGATCTGTAATGAGAGTAGGGAGGTATGCTCTGGAGAGAACAGGAATGAAAGTCAGTAGAAGCAAGACAGAATACATGAGCGTGAATGAGAGGGAGGCAGGTGTAATGGTGAAGATGGAAGGAGTAGAGGTAGTGAAAGTAGATGAGTTGAAACATCTGGGGTCAACCATCCAAAGCAACGGAAAATACACGAGGAAGGTGAAGAAGAGAGTGCAGGCAGGTTTGAGGGGGTGGAGACGAGTGTCGGGGTGATTTGTGACAGAAGGGTAGCAGCAAGAGTGAAAGGGAAGATTTACAAGACGATCACGAGACCTGCTATGATGCATGATTTGGAGACGGTGGCGCTGACAAAAAGACAGGAGGTGGAGGTGGCAGAGTTTTAGATGGTAAGATTTTCATTGGGGGTGACTAGGAGGGACAACATGTTTCCATTCACCTTGCAACGTAAACAGTTTCCAGTAAGACCCTGCTTTGCCATGACTGTGAATAGGGAACAGGGCCAGTCTTTACAGCGGGTTGGTGTTTTCTGCACAAGAGATTTCTTCAGCTATGGCCAATTCTACGTTGCCGCGAGCAGAGTTGGCAAATCAAGCAGTCTTCATATTCTTGCTCAAGATGAAGAAACTAAGCAGAAGTGTGACTTTCTGAGCAATGTGGTTTTTAAAGAGGTGCTGACACACTAAAAATGTGGAACCTTGAACAATGGCAGTCTACACAACAAATGTGTAAAATAACAAGCAAAGCGCTGATCGTCTCCGGGTGCTCCAGTGTCTTGGTTTCTACACACATGCATGGGTCTTCCTGAACAGGGTTGAAAGCCACTTTTGGCTCAGATCGAGTTTCATGATCCTGTCAATGAACTGCAATTACCACACACCTATCCCTCAACCAATGGTCTTAACACAGAAGAAAAAGACCCACCAGATGGAGAGCAATACAGTGAGGAGAACCGCTGCACGTCAGAAAAGAGGCCATGAGGATGAAACACTTCAGGCTCAAGCAGTACGCCGCAGGCATGACTGTGAACACAGCCGTGTCACACAGGAGGACACCCTTCAGCAACGAGCATGGAGAAATACCGGCTAAAACTTTGTTTCTACGAGCATGGACGGATATGCACAGGTATGTGTGTGTGTGTGTCAGTGTGTCACAATCATAGAACTCGCGCAAAGATCATAGGAACGCCTACGATGTTCCTATGATGTCTACATGACATCATAGACACTGTCACTTCTACATGCTGTCTACTGTATATGACGTCATATAGACACCACAGTATAGCGTGATCAAAGCCAGGCATTACTGAACAAGTGGTGACGTGCTTGCTTACACCTACTTTCTACGGGCATGCAGAAATACTTGCTTATACTTGGTTTCTACGGGCATGCACTAGTCTATTCTGAAGCAGTATTCCAGTATTTCAATTATTTTTAAAAAAATATAAACAACTGCTGCTCATATGAGGGGGACTGAAAAGTTCATAGGCCGAAAAGTTCATGGTGGTCAAATCTGACCAAATGTGGTTTATTTTTCAACATAGTCTCCCCATGGGTTCACACAGTTCTTCCATCGGTGTTGCAGCATTGGATCCCCCTGCGGCTGAAAAATAAACCACATTTGGTCAAATTTAATCACTATGAACTATTCAGCCCCACCGTAAATGTTCTACAAAGGATAAGGAATTTACCTATTTTGCAATATTTTCTATTACTGTACAGAAATGAAACTTCTAGTGAGACTTCAAAGGTGAGGTGCATACCTAACCAAAACTTTATCCCCCATTAAATACAATGAACAAGAGCATTGTTCATTGGGTTTAATGGCATTGCTATTCAAAGAGTTTTCTTTAAAGATCCCAATACTAAATGATGGAGAGCAGTTTTCAACTTTTCAATATAATTACTGTGGCAAAACCAAATTATGATAAGCCCATCATCCACAAATATACAACCCACAGCTGTTGGTCAAGGGACAATTTTAGAAAGGAGTATATCAGAGGGACAGCTCAGGTTGAGCGGTTTGGAGACAAAGTAAGAGATGCAAGGCTGAGATGGTTTGGATATGTGCAAAAGAGGGATAGTGGATATATTGGACAAAGGATGTTGGAGATTTAGCTGCCAGGCAGGAGGAAAAGACGAAGACCACAGAGAAGATTTGTGGATATAGTGAAGGAGGAAATGGAGAGGGTTGGTGTCACAGAGGAAGATGCAAGGGATAGGGTGAGGTGGAGGCAATGATCCACTGTGGAGACCACTAAAGGGCGCAGCCAACAGAAGAATTCTTTCTTGAGTTATTGCGTTCACAAGGTTGGTGCTGATGCCATTGCTGCCCATCTGCCTGACAGGGTGACAACAATAACCCTTCAGCCTTTTAGAGGCTGAGGGGTAAAAATGTGGTTTAATTACAGTTAACAAACACACCATGTTTGAGAGAATGGAACCTTAAAGCAGGACAGCTTGGGATCTGGATCAACCTATTCCACATGCTTCACAACAATACAGATCGCTACCGGTTCATCATTTTAAGACCATTTCTTAAACACTCACACAGAACATTTAACATTTTTACCAGTTTCATTCTCCCCAAGAGTCTTTGACATCAGAGAGTTGTCATCACTTGATCCAGAGTCCACATGCTGGCTTCCTTCTTCATCTTTGTTCTCAGTATCAGCAGAGTAGTCACTGTGTTGCTGTTCACCATTTGCTTTGACTTCATTGTGGTCGATTTCTTCATTTTTGGGAGTCACTGTGAAGGTATCGGCCTCCAGCTTCATGACCAACAGCTCTCCCTCATGACTGGCACACACGTCCTCCTCTTCCTCTTTAATCTGTGCAGGCTCCAGCTCCTCTTCTTCTTGTGTGATCTGTTGAGGATCTGGTTCCTCCTCTTCCACTTTTATCTGTGGCTCTGTTTTTTTAAGGTCAGGAGTGGTGTTTCTCTCCTGGTTACAGAGCCCCTGGTCTGGCTGAATATCCTCCTCACTAAAGGCAGATTGCTGAGAGAAATCTGGAGGGACAAAAAGACACAAGAAAAGAGTGTCTACAGAAAATATTTTTTTTTAATAATATGACATTGGAAAATGTTAAAGACAAACATGTTTAATCTGAATACCTAATATTTTTTTTCTTAATTTAATTTTTTCTTGACTCTCAGAGCTCCATGGTAGATAAACAAGAAGATGATGAAAACCAGGCAGCAGTCAGAGGAAAAAGGACTGCAGGAAAGATTTATAGAACAAAAACAATATGGTGTTTGGTCTTTTGTAAATTTATCTAAGAATCTTGTTTATTGGAGAGCTTCACTCTATTAACCCTTTAACTGCCCAGATTAAATGGACGGGTCACACGGCCCCAGTGGCACAGCGCAGCAACTGCACGTGTCAACTTATTGACTGAGTTATATAATTTATATAGCTGCTGCGACATTATGCAAATTAGATGTGTAAATTTATTCCTATCTGAAACTTTGGATCATATTCTACATCTTTCTAATTGACAGTAAGCCATTATCTCTTGTACCTTTCAAGTTATAGCCTTGGAAATCGGAACTATTTTATTGACACATTTTTTACCACTCTTGACCACTGGGGGGCCTGGAGTTGCCTTGCATTGCCCCTGGCACCACATGGCACCTAGGGCAGTTAAAGGGTTAAAGCAAGAAATCTCTGTGTGTGTGTGTGTGTGTGTGTGTGTGTGTGTGTGTGTGTGTGTGTGTCTGTGACGTTTATAGGACATCATAAGGACGGCCGATGATCTCTTGCCTGATCATCATAGGACGTCATAGGACATCCTATGAACTCAGGCATCATAGGACTCGCGATGCCTCTATGACGGCACATAGACAAATGTGTCTTTATGATGTAATATACATCAAGCCTGCTTTCATGTTTAGGGGTGGTTTCAAAAGATTGATACAACGATATGGATCGATCCACGTTTGACTGAGCCAATATCAATCCACAAAATCCACGGATCGATCTTTTAATATATTTAATATATTTTAATATAATATTTTTACGTCTGTGAATGTCTGCTGAGTCTAATCAGGTCGAAACCAGGTCAGTGAGCCAAGAACCACGGCCAAGAACCATAAACAGCCGATGCGCTAACGGGGCTAACAGCTAACAAGCTAACGGATATGCTAGTTCTTCTTCTGTGGTGTTAAAACGGTTCTCATCTGGCAAGAGTTCCCTGCTGCGCGTGCACATGTCTTTACTTCAGTGTTTACATGAGCGGAGTTATTAATGTGCACGTCTCTTAATTTATCAACAAAAGTCACCATAAAGACTGTCCGCAACAGCTTCTGAATATTTTTCATAAAGCGGGAATAAACAGATTTTTACTACATGCAGCGCTGTGTTGGAACATAAAGGTGACGACTGATAAACGGAAAATGCACAGAGCCTGGCTGAATCCTGTGAAGCAGAGGGAGACTTGGAGCTGCTGAGATTGTAAGTATAATATCATTTGTTTGTTTTAACATTTGTGTCGTAAATTAATAATTTATCCGGCATGATAGTGGTTTCTTTTACAAACTATGGACACAGAACTGTTGGTTAAGCGCTTGAATAAATGCAGAATAAAGGTATATTTTATGAGATTATGGACTTCTACCTCTTAAGTAAGAGATGTGAAGAGAATAAATCACAATAAAATTAAAATGGCAGAATTAATAAAGGCTGCAGTACAACGAGCTATTTTTACTCAGAAGAACTACACTGAAATGAACAAATCTTCCCAGGAAATGAATTGAAACCCTTTTCAAACACTCAAAGTTAATTTGTAGTTAAAATATTAAAAAAAAAAAAAACTAAATTATTAAACCCTACTGTGGTGTGGGGATCTAAAAACATGATTGTTAATTTTACTGTGAAATCTATTCTTTTCATCTGCCTTCAGATGTGTGAAGACTGGGTTTCCACTCCCAGATCCGTCCTCACTGAGACCTTCTAAAGGTTAGAGGTTGTCAGTGGAGGAGCATCCCTGCTTCATGTGGATTTCAGCACAGAAGAAGACCTCAACTTTTTCAGGGTCTTAGTTTTCAAATTCAAGATTCAAGAAGGTGCTGCCATCATTTTCTCCAGACTAACATGCATTTAATGCAATTTAGTTGTTGTAATGACTAATTATTTTCTTTTTTTAAGTTCTCAGCAAGAATACAATGTTGGTCTTTTTTTTGACAATTTTACTGAGCATTTAATTGTAAATAAATCACTGTTTAATAGGAAATTTTTGGCAATCCTGTGCTTTTCTTATGGTGTTACATAGAATAGCATCACTAAACTATGGAAAAAGCAGCTGCTTTAAATTTGTACTTCCTCACACAAATGAGTGCAAAAAAACTCTAAAAGTGCCCCAACTTTTTGGAAAAGCTCAAACAAATTCAGGCTTTTTGGGCCACAACAATCACAAAAACAGCTGACAAAATCCTGGAGGGACTGAAATACAATGAGAATATGTATGCATGGCTCATGCATTGAATTTGTTTACTTACTCTGGGTGGTTAACTTGACACTACACACCCTTTGCACTAAAGAAAGCACCTGTGAGCACTTTATGAAACGATAAGTTAAATAATAAAACGTGCATTATTGTAACTGATTTTGGGTCAGTTCTATATGTGATAATTTATGTATTAAAGTCAGAGTAATCTTGGTACAATTTGCAGCATTAGGTCTCGAAGATTTTTGTTTCATGGAAAGTAAAATGGCTATTAAATTGGTAATTCCCCAGATCTAATCGGGATCGGATCAAATCGGAATTGAATCGATTCAGAATCTCAAGAATCGGAATCGAATCAATTCTGGAAATTAGGGATCGTTCCCAGCCCTATTTATGATGTCATATACAATGAGTCCTAAAGGACTCGGCGTCTGAATGATGTCCTGTGATGCATGATGTCCTACACTGACCCTAAAAGTTATGATGTCTATATGACGTCATACAGACACAGGACATCATGCAGACGTCATAGGGCGTTGTATGAAGTGCTAAGCCTATATGACATCATATAGACATAGCACATCATACAACGCCCTATGACGTCTGCATGATGTCCTATGATGATCCGATGACATCAGGCAACATGTCTTTATGATGTCATATGCATCAAGTCTGCCTTCATGTCTTTATGATGTCATATACAATGAGTCCATGCCCGAAAGCCTCTTTTTGCTCAGATCTATTTTCATGATCCTGTCCATGAACTGGATTTACAATGCACCTATCCCTCAACCAGTGGTCTCAACGAAGAAGAAGAAGACCCACCAGATGGAGAGCAATGAGGAGAACTGCTGCACGTCAGAAAAGATGCCATGAAGATGAAACACCTGAGGTTCCAGCAGTACATCACACCCGTCTGAGACAGGAGGAGATCCTTCACCAGCATAGGGTACGACAGACAAGGGATGCACAAACAAGACAGGAAACATGTGGCAGTGCGCCATGCACGTGCCAAGTCACTTGAAGCCCGAAATGCCCACAAAGCGAGCAACGCTGCAGGCCAGGGAAGGCACAGACAAGCTGAGACCAAGGAGATGCAGAATAGTCAGCTGGCCAGGGACACTGAATTCCATGCAAGGCACAGAGAAGCTGAGGACAAGGAGATACGGAATAGTCGGCTGGCCACCAACGCTGCATGCCAGGCAATGCACAGACAAGCTGAAACCGAGGAGATGCGCAATAGTCAGCTGGCCAGGGACAGTGAATTCCATGCAAGGCACAGAGAAGCTGAGACCGAGGAGATGCGGAATAGTCGGCTGGCCGCCAACGCTGTACACCAGGTGACGCACAGACAAGCTGAGACCGAGGAGATGTGGAATAGTCGGCTGGCCGCCAATGCTGCAAGTCACGCGACGCACAGAGAAGCTGAGAGCGAGGAGATGCAGAATAGTCGGTTGGCCAGGGATGCCTTGTACCATCAGCAAATGCATTGTGCACATCTGGAACAGACATACAAAATCATAATCTCGTTTGGTGTGATGCTACAGACTTCTTCCCAGAGAACCTTTATGGCGATTACAGACACACATTGAGTAAGACATCACTGTTTGAATGTACTACATGCTCACATTGTGGTGCCTATACATGGAAAGAGGAGAAGAAAGGATTTTGTTGCATGTCCGGAAAGATGTTAGTCATGTTAAGTCAACAATTGAGTATGTCACTGAAAACGACAATGCCAATGAGCTGAGAATTGTCCTCTCAGCTCGCACTCAACATCGTCACCTTGATCATGACACTGTGAACCTTCCATCACTACATAGTGATGTTGCTGTCATTGCTCCAGGGACAAGTCTTACTGAACAGTTTGGGAAGTTGTCTGTCTCCCTTCATCTCAGAGGAGGAACAGTTCAAACTACTGATGCCATGCATCGAGCATATGACCCCATTATCTTATGTGCTTCTTCTGCCACAGGGTTCCCATGGATATCACACTGGACTTGCAGGTATCACACCTACACGCTTTTACTGTTTCCACCTACAAGTGCACGACACTACTCATCACTTCAATTTACTGCTTTGTGGTGGAAGACTCACACAACAGTATGTATGTGACATGATGGCAAAAACTGAGTCACAACGTCTTAACTGGATTCGCCACAACCAGAAATCTATCAAGGCAGAAAAGTATAAAGTAGTGATGGGTCCGGCAACACCGATGCGTCGGCGCATGCGTCGACCTCATAGAGCAAAACCCCATGTCAGTGTGCGTATCGCTTTAAGAAAGTCACGTGACTGATACAAGTACTGTTTCAAACTGACACTGACGCGCCAGCATTTATAAGGAAGCGCATCTGTCAATGGGATGCATTTGCCCAAAGACTCGTATGTGTTGCAGACGGTTCATGTGCAAATTTATCAAGAATTATGGAGCACGAGCAGCCTCAAGCAAAAAGAAAGGTTTCCGCCATGTGGGACCATTTTGATCTGATATTGGAAAATAAGGTGTTTAAAAATACTATTTTCTTTGTTCTAATTCCCTTGTTGTTTCGTCCTGTTCCTCTCAGAGTTTCCACTTGATCTATCTGAATTCAAATTCATTTCAAAGTGACTCTTAGTTTACTCTTCATATTATTTTCTGCAAGTTAAATGTCGCATTTGTTTGACAGAGCTGTCATATTTAAACAAAAGCACCTCCTCAATGCTGAGGCATTATAGGGCCAGGCATGAGAATGAAGTCCCAGATACACCCAGGATAGACTCAGGTATACAGCCCTTCTACTACTTACTCACAGTTGCTTTATTGATAATTAATTCCTATTAATTTATTCTTTACTTCATTTTTAACCATCAAGCTTCCAGGAAGCAGATGCTGAATGAAGCTGCGCTGAATTTCATCTTGAAGGACTGCCAGCCCCTCAGTATTGTGGAGAGTGAAGGGTTCAGAGAACTGGTTCAGGCCCTTCAGCCCTCATATGTTTTGCCAACCAGAAAGGTTTGTGAAAATTATCTAAAGTAGTAGTTGATATATCCAGTTTATTTAATCTTTAATTTAAATATATGGATTTGCTTTTGGTTTGACTTAGTGTAATTTTCAGACCATCAAACAAATGCTGGCGAAAAAGTACAAGGAGGAACGGGAACCAGTGAAAAAGGAAGTACAGCAAGCTGTGGCAGTGAGTATAACAGCTGACGTGGACATCTGTGAACATGGAGGCTTACTTGGCTCTTACCTGTCACTACATTAATGAGAATTTGCAGTTGTGTACGTCTGTGTTGGGTGTGCAGTACTTTCCACAAAGTCACACTGCTGACAATTTGGCCCAAGTCCAAAGGGGCATGATGGAGGACTGGGCCATAACCAATAAAGTAAAGTGTGCTTGTGATCGACGCAGCACCAAACATGATTGCATCCACTCGACAGCTCCAAATTCGGCACTCAATTTGCATTGCACATAGTCCAAATTTATTAGTTAGTAAATCATGTGATCAGATCCCCACACTTACATCCATAGGAGAAACACTTCTTGTGCTTGCTCCTTTCCATCAAGCTACAGTGGAGTTGTCTGAAGAGAGGCGAGTGTCAGGGTCAAAGGTCATCCCGATGATGAAAATGCTCTATCTTACACTAGAGCATAATGCTTCAACCTTGCACACACAGGCAGCCATACACCTACAAGAACACCTGAAGCGTTGAGTCACAGACACTGCTTCCAATCTGGAGTCATTAAGTGTGTTGACCCTAGCCACACTTCTAGACCCCAGATTTAAATCACTCGGGTTCCGCAGTTCCTCCAAGTGCAATGACGCCATCAGTAGACTGTGGGCAGAATGTGCGTCTGTAATCGGACGCACAAATGAGCCCCAGCCGGGACCGTCTTCACAACAGCTGTCTGCACCCTCTTCAGGCATGTTATTCAGCATTATTTGTTGTTGTTTGTAGATAACCTTTGGCAACCTCTGGACATCGAAGTGGGCTGGCAGACCAAAAGTGCCACAGCTGATGCCATCCAGGAGGTGCAGAGGTACCTGGCAGAGGGCAATATTGCCAGGTCCCAGGATCCTCTGAGATACTGGGACAATTAAAAGACCATCTATCCCAACCTCTTCCAGCTGGTGTTACAATTTCTCTGCACTCCAGCCTCATCTGTGCCATGTGAGCGCGTGTTTTCAACAGCTGGAGAAGTTGTGTCCAAAAAGCGCAACCGACTGAATTTTAAAACTTTGGAAAAACTTATTTTTTTGAATAAAAATTTGTAAAAAAAATTTTTGTAAAAAAAAAAAAAAAATAAATAAAAAAATAAAAAAATAAAAAAATCCCAGTCCACAAGCATCCTCATTCACAACATGCTTACTTAGATTTTCACGTTATGATACATGTTCACATTATTTATTGACTGTATCTAAAAATATCAATGATATTTGAAATTAAAATGAAGATATGAAATAATACAATATAAAATACAATGACTTAAATTATATACTGCTCAAAAGGGAACACTAAACACATCCTAGATTTGAATGAATGAAACATTCTTATTAAATACTTTGTTCTTTACATAGTTGAATGTGCTGACAACAAAATCACACAACAGCATGTGAAATTGATTGTCAATCAGTGTTGCTTCCTAAGTGGACAGTTTGAGGGACAGTGTTCCCTTTATTTTTTGGAGCAGTATATTGTTGTATGTATAGGTCATCAAATCAGTGTCAGTTGAGTCTGTCAACTAGGTTGCCTGTAGGGATTTTTAAGGTCCAGCAGGTGTCAGTATTCAGTGACACAGTATCAACACAGTATCAATACAGTTTTGCAATGTGTCGAAACGCATCATGACGCCTCATCTACCCATCACTAGATAAAGTCATTGTTGATGCCCTGAGTACTAACAGTGAGATCATCCAAGGACGCCTAACCATCCTGCCACCCACAATTTATGGATCACCATGATGGTATGCTAAAGAGTTCCAAGATGCCATGGCCTTGGTCAGAGTCAAAGGCAAACCAGACTTTTTCTCACCTTCACTTGCAACCCCAACTGGCTTGAAATTATTGGATCACTTTTTCAGGGACAACAGACAAATCAAAAGACCAGACATCATTGCTAGAGTATTCCACATGAAGGTGGAAGCTCTCCTTACAGACCTCCTAAAGTATGATATCTTGGGACATGTGGATGCATACACCATGGTGAAAGAAACTCAAAAGAGACATCTTCTAAGAGACACCTTCTACATATACATATGCTGATTACCATGGTACAATGAAACAAACCCAGGACCTCCACTGACATCGATCGTGTCGTCTCTGCAGAGATTCCTGACAGGGAAAAAAATCCGGAACTACATTGCATTGTCACGTCACACATGATTCATGGCCCATGTGGACAATGGAATCCTGACAGTCCATGCATGGTTGACAAAAAGTGCTCCAAGGATTACCCAAAAGAACTGAGACAACAAACAAGCTTTTCAGACAACTCTTACCCGCTGTACCGCAGACGTGCAGAAGGAGCTCCTGGCTCTCCAATTACAAAGACCATCAGAGGTGGCACTGTGTCTGTTGATAATAGATTGTGCCGTACAATCCATACATCCTGCTACGATACAATGAGCATATTAACCTTGAAATCGTCTGTGCTGTCTCCAGTGTCAAAGAGCTCTACAAATACTTACAGAAGGGGCCAGATCAGTGTCTGGTGAAGTTGGACACCCCTGAGGAATTTCAACGTGATGAAGTGACACGTTACGAATTAGGACGTTACATCACTGCATCTGAGGCATACTGGCGTGTGTATGATTTCCCCATCCAGCGGAAAAAAACACCAGTAAGGATGCTGGCAATTCACCTAGAGGATGAACAGGTCATCACGTTCAATGATGAAGGCGCTGCCCAGAACCAACTGGACACAGGGCCACCTGCCACGACATTAACTGCCTTTTTTGAAGCCATGGATCTACATCCACACATGCAACACATTGTATACCCAGATGTCTTTCAACACTTCATATACACACAGAATAAATTTCATTTGCCAAAGAAAACATTAAGTTCCCACCATGACCGTATGGCTGACACTGTTGGACGAATCCCAGTGATTGCCTTCAACCCACACAATGCTTAACTTTTCTATCTCAGAATGCCTTTGTACCGTGTGCCAGGACCAACATCCTTCACAGACCTCCGGAAAGTTGGACATGTGGTCATGGACACCTATCTGGTTCAATCAGTGGAACAAAGCATTGTTGACAATGATCAAGAAATAGATTCCATTATGGAAAAGGCAGCAAATGTGACATTTACACATGTGTGTAAAATAACAAGCACAGCGCTGATTGTCTCCGGGTACTCCGGTTTCTTGGTTTCTACACGCATGCATGGGTCTTCCTGAACAGGGTTGAAAGCCACTTTTGGCTCAGATCAAGAAGACCCATCAGATGGAGAGCAGCACAGTCAGGAGAACTGCTGCACATCAGAAAAGAGGCCGTGAGGATGAAACACCTCAGGCTCAAGCAGTATGCCGCAGGCATGACTGTGAGCACAGCCGTGTCACACAGGACACCCTCAGCAACAAGCATGCAGAAATACTGGCTAAAACTTGCACTGCTGGAACTGGGGGACTCCTAACAATGGAAACTGCACTGCTTGCCGAAGGCTAACTGAGCAAATGCCGCAGGACTGTGATGCTTTTAGGATGGAGCTACACTGCAGTGTGGGGCAACCTGCAGTTGTCTATGCGGGGGACACACTCCTGGCTCTCCGGACTACATCGAGCACTGTCCCAACTTCAGTTCAGCTGCTGGCTCACATACCGAGGGAGCTGGTGAGATCAACATGCTGCCGGTGGAGGAGACCCAGAGAGATGGGCACCACTCACTACCAGACCAGGCAGAGGAAACGCAGCAGACGGGGGGAATTAGGAGGAAACTGAGAGCCAGGAAATTCAGACCAGCACTCCCCACTATCATCATCTTCTTTTGGATGCTCCCTTTAGGGGTCGCCACAGCGGATCATCTGTCTCCATCTCTATCCCTTGCATCTTCCTCTGTAACACCAACCCTCTCCATGTCCTCCTTCACTACATCCATGGATCTTCTCTGTGGTCTTCCTCTTCTCCTCCATCTTCAACATCCTTTGTCCAATATATCCATTATCCCTCCTCTGCACATGTCCAAACCATCTCAGCCTTGCATCTCTTATTTTGTCTCCAAACCCCTCAACCTGAGCTGTCCCTCTGATACTCATTTCTAATCTTGTCCCTTGAAAGAATAATTCCATATTAACGCTCCAACTGAGGGATTACATATGTGATATATTTTGATTGTTACATTGCACATCATTGTTTAATCTCATTGGCCTGGGGTCTCAAGAGCTTCTAGTGACTGTTTTTGTTCCAAAGTGCAAATACAGCAGCATCTGTTACCACCTGCCTTTGTTGATTCCGTGAGTTTCCTGCTTGACATGTCTTTTATAGCAGCATTGTTTTCGTGCCTGAGTTCCTGCTGTGAAGGATCCCATGTGGCACCCCCCCCCCCCCCCCCCCAGAGATAGGAAGGGACAGGACGGCACCAGAGGACATGTGATGAGACACCCCAGTGTGACCAAAGACACTGTGCAAACTGCCAGGAACATGTGCTACCATTTCTGTTTGTTAACATCTCGCTTAAAAGGACTGTGTGTTCATGAAAGGAGCAGATTGGTGTGTGAACGTCGAAGCTCTGAGACCGCTGCTATATATCAATCTCCGTTGGCCAACAAAATTAAATCTACTGTGGTCGAAATTTATCATTTATACATTAATCTGGTATGTAATCAAGGATCATATGTTTTGTAAGTGTGTCTTTATGCAAGAGTTGTTTAATGATCTGATTATTGTCTCCATATAAGGAATCACACTGTGATAATTTGTTCACTGGATGTTGAAAGTATTGGTCACACTCAACACATTTATAAATTCCTTCTCCATATTGAGACATTTACTCTGTAAGGGAAGACAACAGCCTGAGTTGCTCTGCAGGAAATGTGTACAACAGCCACATCAAATGGCCTTGTGCTGTCTGACCATATAAGGGCTGTCTGGCGAGGGGGCTTTTATAGGCAATGATTTTTTTTCCCCTCCTGTTAGAGTATAAGAACAGTGTGTTCTCTTTGTGGACTCTCACAGCAGGGCTTCTGGACACTAAAGCTTTTTTTTTTTTTGCTTTTTTTTTTTTAACATTGTTTATTCTGCAGAATAAAAGGACATTCAACTTGGCAGAAGTTATTCCGTCTCTTTATTTCTTCAGGACCAGATGTAAAAAAGACAAATAATTTTTTCCTTTACAACTGGTGTGCAGAAGTGGGATAAATGATCACCATTCTTCTCGTCGGCATGGGCTGATCATCCTGAACAGAGTTCGGCTCTTTCCACTCAGCTTGGCGACGGGAGCACGACGATGATGAGGGGGTGACACATTATCCCGAAGAATCCATTTTACCAGTCTCCTAGGCTGAATGTAAGTACACTTAAACTACTTTTTAGATTTTTTAACTATTTGCAAATTTGTCAGTTATGCATTTCATTCTTATTGGACCAATTTCTGTGAAGTCCGGCAGGATAATCTCCTGTGGCTGGACTAATTTCTGGAGTCCGGTGAATTAATTTCATGGCAGGGCTAATGTAAACGTTGTATATGACGCCTGTCAAGTCACAGGGTTGGGGATATAACGGTGGGACGCACTAGAGGATGCACTGGGGACGCTCGGTGGTCAAATTTCTGGATGCACTAAGGACGCTTGGTGGTACCTCAGTGGTCAAATCTGTATCCGGTGATGGGGTCAGTTAAGTCAAAACAGTCTCCCAGAGATCTGGGTGGTCCGAAAGTGAAATGTATGCTTGATAATTATGGTCCTAAAAGTGTGAAATTTATTGAAAAGTGGATCTGCCAAGCTGAATTTCCTCTGGGGGGGAGGGGGGGTCATTCTCACTTGAAACAATTATTACTTTGAGAAATAAGATTAATGCTGACGTTTAGAAAGTTCAGATATGTAAAAAACAAAGAAGGACAGAGAAAGTTGATGCAGTTGCAGTTAGAAAAAACTGCTGTGGAAATGTGGTTAACTGAAGCAAAGACACGGAGAGATAAGCAGGAAATGAGTAAAAAAAAAAAGAAAAAGAATGAACAGGCAAAGAAAGACAATATAAAGCACAACAACATTTATAACATTCTGCTGGAGATCCTATTCCCCCTCCCTACAAGTGTGACCGTCCGGTTCCCCCCACTCCCCCTCCCACTAACCCTTTTACGGCTGCATTGTATCCAACGCTGCCTGGGTCCAACCTTAACATGCCCATGCCAGAAGATGACTCTCCCCCTGTGGCAGCAATGATTAACACCAGTGATAACGGTTATGCTTCATCGGCGGCAGCGTCTCACAAGGGATACAGAGAACTGTGAAATCTCACTACTCCTGCCTCATTTCTTGATGATCTCCTGTCTGCATGGCCAAAAAGAGACAGGCAAAAGGAGGAGGGTGAAGAGGAAGAAATACAGAATGAGACAGATCTCAGAGCCCCAATGGTAGAAGTCATGGGGTAACAGAGCTGGAGACTGTGTTCAGACCATGGGCGCCTGAAGAAATACCTAAGTTTGCAGAAACACTCCCTACACTGGAAAATGATCCAGTGTACTTCTGTCAACAGTTGATAGCATTCTGCCACACCTATTGGCCGACTTTTCATGAGCTCCAGAGGATTGTAGCACAAAAATGCACGCCCACTAACAAGGCAAAATTGATGCCTGCATTTAAATAAGATGTCCGGCCGACCCACCTCGATTTGGGGGGGGCGGGGGGAGAGATGACACAAAAAATGAGAAATTTAAGGATGCGCTTGGGCGTCTGGGAGAGCTGATCTTGAAAGAATGTGCAAAGTGTTCTGATTTGGGCAAAGTTTCCAGCTGTAAACAGAAAGCTGTTGAAACACCAGGGGACTATTTCCACAGGCTGAGGAAAGTTTTTAATGGGGCAGTAGCCATCCCCTGCCCTGAAGACTACATGACAAATACAGGGCGTATGGCACACACCTCAACGTGGTTTATGGCAGGCCTTCTTCCCAGTTTGGCCGCTGATGTAAAGAACACATGCATTGGGTGGGAAACCCAGGCACCACAGGAAATACTGTGCCATGCAGAACATCATCACAAAAAGGCTGACAATGCAGCTAAAAGGAAGACCAAGGCTAAAGAGGAGACATTAGAAAAAGCCTTCCTCACAATGGCCAAGTGGGTTCCGACCCCTGCTCAGCCACACCCAGGATCATCTGCTGGCCCCGACCAGTGCCGTTACAGTGAAGAAGAAGGACATTGGGTGAACGAATGCCCACAGCTCTCCAGCTGCACCTACTGTAAACAAGGTGGACACTGGGTGAGAGACTGCCCGATAAATCCCAGAAATACCTTCCAAGGCAGAGGAAGAGGCAGAGGCAATTTTCAGCATGGAGGACGTCGGTCCTGGCAGCAGCGCAACATACTACAGTCACCCCAGCCCCATTCACAAGCACAAGGTCAAGGGCTAATACAGCAGCAGCAACAGTGATGTCAGGCAGATAAGACTGGTGCATGCGTGCCTTCTTTATTTTCACCCCCAGCAGACGCCGTACATGAGCTTGCTAATAAAAAATCTGCTGCAGTAACACATACACACACATACCATCACAAAGATGTGCACACCGCCTTAGTTAGGTATTCAACTTCCAATTTCAAAGATTTGCCAATTTTGCCAGTTAAAATTTCAGGGAAGTTGATAGATTTTATGGTAGGTTCTGGGGCGACCAATTCAGTTTTGTCATCATCAGGTTTACAGCCCCCTCTCACTTCTCGCTCTCTCACATCACAAGTAGCAAATGGTGGTTTCACACATGAGTTTTTCTCAGAAGCCCTGCAGTGTCAAATAAATGATTGGGAATTTACACACAAGTTCCTCTTTTCACCTCTCAGTGCCCTTTGAATTTGTTGGGAAGGGATCTTACTGTATGTGCAATTTATCCCTTTCACTCTCATGCACACCCCAGGGCACAAAAATTGTAACTCCTGATTCAACTTTTTCTCCTGATTCAACTTTTGCAAAGTTATCACCTTTGTGGTACATTTATGAGTGGGCACTGACAGATGAGGGCCAAAGCCTTCATTTGGTGACAATGGGAAAAAATCTCTCACCGGATGCAACAGTTTCTATGCCACCTCATAGAACTCATTGCACATCATACCTCTCACAGTGCCCTGATACGCAATATGAAACTCAGTGGTTACAGGTCACACCCACACCACTTCAAACAATACATATCGTATGGGCGGCTGACTTCTGCTTTCTTTTGATTGCACTTACACCTCCCATGTCAGACATGTTTTCAGTTCCACACAGTCACCCACATGTTTCTCTTACAAAAATCTCATCCTCAGCGTGACATGAAATGGGTCCTCATGCCCTAGCTGCATACTGCGCAGATGATTGGGTTCCATCTACACCACTTCCTCAACTACAGCTTACTGCTGTCTCATTCTCTCCCTCTCTCCAGATGTACAGAGCGGAGTACACAGTTTCACTTCCTTGTGAACATTTCATACAAACTTTGGATGTGGACGGACAGTATAGATGGTGCGCCCATTTACTCTGTCTGCTACATCTGAAGGGGAGGATCACATGCCATCACGTGTCCCTTCATCTTTGTGGGCTATGATGTTGGTCTCATAAAGAACTGCTCTCCATTGGTAATCACACCAAAGTCTGATTTCAGACCCAAATGTTCGCAATACCCACTCAGACCAGAGGCACGTGACGGCATCACTCCTGTTTTTGAATCTCTTCTGAAGGAAGGGATCATTGTCGCAGCACCAAATTCTCCTGTCTGTACACTTATTTTTCCTGTGAAGAAAATCAGAAGCGAAGATCAACCCCCTGAATGGTGGTTTGTTCAGGATCTCCAGGCAGTAAATGCTGCAGTGGTTCAGCACACGCCTGGAGTCCCTTACCCACATACCATTCTGAGTCAAATTCCACCAACTTCTGCCTGCTTTACAGTAGTGGATCTTTCTAATGCATTCTTCAGTGTTCCAGTGCATAAAAGAGTCACAATTCTGGTTCACATTCCAGTTCAATGGGGCGCGCTACACTTTCACCAGGTTAGCTCAAGGATATTGTGAAAGCCCTACTATCTATAATGCTGCTTTAGTAGACTCATTGAGCTCACTGACACTCACAGAGGGTTCTGTCCTGATTCAGTATGTCGATGTCCTCTTGCTGTGTGCACCTAATGAATCACAGTGTCAAAAAGACTCCATCAAATTTTTCTGCCATTTGGCTGATGAAGGCCACAAAGCCTCCAAGCCCAAACTACAGTTTTGTAAACCTGTGGTAACCTTTTTGGGTCATCAAATATCAGCTCAGGGCAAATCTCTCTCTCCCAAATGTGTGGATGCTATTTGTCACATGACCAGGCCTAAAACTAAAAAGGAGCTCCTTTCTTTTCTTGGCATGGCATCTTACTGCCGCTCTTTCATTCCTGACTTTAAAATGCATTGAACGACCTATGCGTGATATCATTCCATCTAAGGGCCCTTCACATTTTCCACTCGAGTGGACTCCAGCTGCTACTACTTCCTTTGAAAGCATGGAGAAGGCACTTTTGTCTCCTACACTTTCGCTTCCTGATCCTTCAAAGCCTTTTGTCCAGTATGTTGATGAAAAGTCCGGATGCATGACCTCTGTTCTTCTGCAGCCCCATGGTGACAGACTTCAACCAGTGGCATACTACTCCTGCAAATTGGATGCGCTTGCTGCTGGGCTGCCACTCTGTCTCCGTGCTGTGGCTGCAGTGGAGTGTGCTGTGGCAGCGTCGCGAGACTTAGTTTTGATTTCTCCTTTGACTCAGTATGTTCCTCATGCTGTGGCTCTTTTGCTGACAGAACAAAAATCTTCACATCTCTCACATCCACAGTGGCTTCGGTACCACTCCCCTCTTCTAGAAAGTCCCAACCTTGTGAAACGTTGTGCACAAATGGTAAATCCGGCTGCGAACCTTCCTCTTCCACAGTGTGATACTGACTCACTCTGTGATCATGACTGTTTGTCCTTGGTTTACCTTGTCACTTCTCCGAGACCTGACCTTTCTGACAATTCACTTCCCAACTCTGACCTTGTTCTTTATGTTGATGGCTCTGTGTAACCCAGTGCTAAAAACGTAAATAAAATTATAAATATCAATACCGCTTTAAAAAAAAAAAAAAGGGGGGACACTCATTTCACAACGGGAATGGATATTTTGAAGATAGATATATAAATAAAAATAAGTTCATAAAATATACCCATAACTAGTTAAAAACATTTCTAAGGGGCTCTGATGGGGTTCCTAGTGTTTTTATTTGGTATATTGAGCAACCAATGGCTGTGTCATTTGTTTGGCAGCATCAGCCAATGAGGTCACGCCAGTCAATGGGGTCGCGCACTCCCTCGCTCGGTCTCAGTGTAACTTGCAGAACACTTTCAGTCGCAGCAGAGACATCGACCGAGAGAGCGCGATCCCTTACTGAGACAGTGAGCTAACGTGCTAGTAGCAGCCTTTGCCCGGATAAAACTCTGAGATTGGTAAGCCAAAACTGACAGGAGAAACGAGGTATTGCTGTATTGCCAAATTCTAATACCTCTTTTGTTAAATTTTAAGATTTGAACCCAAAGGCTGTGAACTCACGTGAGCGCGGGAATCCTGTGAAGCACGTGTTGCTTAGCATGGTGAGTGCTATTCAGTGTGTATGTGAAATGCTAACCGCTAGCTTAAAATGCTAACCTCCGATGCTAATTCCGGCTAGGTTTTCCATAGGAGGAGGTTGTTTGTCAGAGCTGTAATGGTTAGCAAAGGTTCCATTTCACTACTACTGACTGTTACTTAAGGGTGAGTATTAAATCTGTGGTTTACAGGTATTCAGATGTGTCTAGTTTATGCACATTTAGTAATGTGAAGAGATTTAAGAGTATTATTTGTTGTACAACGTAGAAATATTTGAAACCCATGTAATAAGCTATAGAGCATAGCTTAAGCCTGTTGTTCTGGCCTATTCTGTAGGTCAGGTTTTTCTTTTTAACCTGGATTCAGAACGTGGATCTCCAGATCTGGATGGCGAGCCGAAGCCCGAACCCGATTAACTGGTAGAGGTGATCCAACTGGTCACCTGGGACAGATACAAAAGGACTGAACTGACTGTAAATATATTGGGGGTATTTTATTTTATTTCTTTTATTATTGTATTCATGAGCGCTCTGTTTGTTTAAGTGTACACCATTAAGAAAAATATACACATATTTGTAAGTTCCCATACTTCTGTGTGTGTCATCTGTTGTTATGCCCTCCAGGCTCCGACGAACCTAGAATCTATCTGACCTGGCCCAATTGCCTCTTCTGTCTAGGTGGTAAGGTTAAAGGTAACTACACTGCCATACCCAGTACTACCAATAGGGTACAAGACTGCACCTAAAGTAGTGTTACACACAGTAGGTGTTACACAATAATTACAAAAATCTGGTGAGCCCAGCCAGGAGCCTGGAGCGTTGCGACAACAGATGTGGATTCTGTTTTGACCCCTGACCAAACAGTTCATACACTGTCAAAATGGATTTTGTTAAAAAATATGGTGTCTAAAAGTTCCAAATGCAGTCATTGTCAGTGGTGTTGTTGACAAAGAAGAAGACAAAAGACGTTTTTAAGTTCCTAGAGCAACATGGCACTATTCGTAGGGTACTCAGCATTGATAATAACTCGTCTGAATTTGACAAAAGTCACATTGTAGAGTTTGAGTCTGGATTTGCTGTTGAAACAGCACCTGCGTTGCCGTACTTCTTTCCATCCACTGACAATCCTGATGTTAAGTACTGCATTCAAGCCTTAACTGATGTGTACACTAAAACTGTAGGGGGCAGTGTTACTGAGGCTTATCTTAGCAACCTGAGGGGTGTAGCTAAGTTAAGTGGAAAAGGTTCTGAAGAGGTGTTACGGGAGGTTATGTCCACAATAGGGAAGTCTGTTGAAGCTGCTGAGACAGCTAAAATGGTCTCTGTTGATGTTTTTGTTTTTTGTTTTTTTTTTGTTACTTATTTGTACCCGTAGGTAGATTTGGTTTGCAGTCTGGTGACAAGCCACCGGCTGCCGGTCGCTGCGTGCGCGAGCGCCCTAAACCTACATGTTTTTGGTATGCGGGAGGAAACCGGAGAAATCCCGGAGTAAACCCACGCAACACGGGGAGAACATGCAAACTCCACACAGCTCACTGTTGGTCGGGGGCTGGGATCGAACCCACGATCTCATGATCCCCACGATCCCCCGGCCGAGGGTAAAACTGTGCTGCCACAGTGCTAAACCACTGCGCCACCGTGCAGCCCGTGCACCGTGCAGTGTTGATCCTGCTTCCCCTACTGTAGAACCCACACAAAGTGGAGTCTCTCCTCCACTCCAAGTTGAAGTGCCTCGCACCCCTAAAACCACTCAAGCACTCTTCCAAAGCCCTCTCAGACCAAACTTGACACCTCAACTGTTGAGCCCAGCTGATTTTAACCCACCCGAGGTTCAGAAAGTCGTAGTCGAGCATGTCATTAAAAATGCATAGGAGCCGTCAAACGCAAACGCCCATTCCTCCTTGAGAATCAGAGCTTTCTCTGGCAAAACGCCAAGACCATATACTGAAGCTGATTATGAAACATGGCATTCACATGTTGACTTGATGATGGAAGATACTTCTTTGTCTGACTTGGAAAAATCTCGCAAGATCCTTGAAAGTCATTTTGCTCCTGCGTCTGATGTTATTCGCCCCCTTGGGCCTGAAGCCACCTCTGCCGACTATCTTAAGTTTTGGGACTGTTGAAGACGGTGAGGAACTGCTTGTGCGATTCATGAACACTTTCCAAGATTATGGAGAAAAACCCTCTGCATATCTGCATCGTTTGCAGGTGGCGCTCTATCTTACGGTGCGTAGAGGCGGTCTAGAGCCACAGGAAGTGGACAAACAGCTTCTCAAGCAGTTTAACAGAGGCTGTTGGGATGATAATCTGCTAAAGGAGCTACAGCTGGAACTAAAAGATAAACATCCACCTGTGTATGCAGAGTTATTGCTTCACCTTCGCACTGCTGAAAACAGACAAGAAGTTAAAAACACACGCATGAAAAAACACTTGGGCACCACAAAACCAAAAGCAGCCTCCTATGAACAAACAGTCACCGAAACAAATACAAATAGTGAAGTAGAGTCTGACAGTCTGAAAGAACTGAAAAAGCAAGTCGCTGATCTAAAAAGCCAATTAGCTGCTGTCGTGAAACAAAAGAAACAACCACCACTGAAGAAAGACCCAACTAAGAAATCTGAAAATAAAAAACCTGACCATGACAAACCTGAAAACTTACCTTCGTCCAGCCGTCCCAGTACTAGGCCCAAACCATGGTATTGCTTCCGCTGTGGCGAAGATGGGCATATTGTAGCCACTTGTGAGTCAGAGTCAAACCCTGCACTTGTAGCTGCAAAACGCAAAGAATTAAGAGTAAAAAGACAGATTTGGGAAAGTCAGAACCCCACATCCTCTTTAAAACTGAAGTCTACCCCTGTTGCGGGACAAACAGAGGCTCGTTCAGAGATGACCTGTCCCAAACCAAAAGCTCTATTCAAGGCACGTGCTAAACTGAAGTCACACTCCAAAACAGACCCCTTTAACTTTCCTAATGGTCTTAATTGGTACAAAAAGTACAGCACAGGTGAAAGTGAATGGCTGTACTGTGAGCTGTTTGTTAGATACAGGCTCCCAGGTGACTACTATCCCTGAGTCCTATTACAGACAGTACTTATCCAACCATGAGATTAAGCAACTTTTTGAGCTGTTGGAAGTGGAGGGAGCTAACGGTCAGAGTGTATGTACCTTACTTAGGTTACACTGAAATGCATGTCACTTTCCCAAAAGACTTTCTCGGTATTGAAGCCGAAGTGCCAACACTTGCCTTAGTGGTTTTCGATGTACGTGTAACTGGCAATGAGTCTTTTACAGCACTGTGGAGGAATTCTGACCCACTCATCTTTGCAGAGTTGTAATTCAGCCACATTGGAGGGTTTTCAATCCTGAACCGCCTTTTTAAGCTCATGCCACAGCACCTCAATTGGATTCAGGTCAAGACTTTGACTAGGCCACTCCAAAGTCTTCATTTTGTTTTTCTTAAGCCATTCAGAGGTGGACTTGCTGGTGTGTTTTGGATCATTGTCCTGCTGCAGAACCCAAGTGCGCTTCAGCTTGAGGTCATGAACAGATGGCCGGATATTCTCCTTCAGGATTTTTTGGTAGACAGCAGAATTCATGGTTCAATTTACCACAGCAAATCTTCCAGGTCCTGAAGCAGCAAAACAGCCCCAGACCATCACACTACCACCACCATATTTTACTGTTGGTATGATGTTCCTTTTCTGAAATGCTGTTTTACTTTTATACTGGATGTAATGGGACACACACCTTCAAAAAAGTTCAACTTTTGTCTCGTCAGTCCACAGAGTATTTTCCCAAAAGTCTTGGGGATCATCAAGATGTTTTCTGGCAAAACTGAAACGAGCCTTTATGTTTTTTTTTCTCAGCAGTGGTTTTTGTTTTGGGACTCTGCCAAACAGATCTCAGTTATTTTGTTTCTCATTTGTTCCTGAATTTCTTTGGATTGCACTATGTTGTCTAGCATTTGAGGATCATTTGGTCTACTTCACTTTGTCAGGCAGGTCCTATTTAAGTGATTTCTAGATGGAGAACAGGTGTGGAAGTAATCAGGCCTGGATGTGGCTAGAGAAACTGAACTCAGCTTTCCAAAGATGTGATATGCTGCAGCTGAGGAGGAACTCACAGTGTGGTGTACAGAGGATGTGAGGTGATGAAATGGGAGAACAGTGTTCAAAAGCTAAGGGTGGGAAAAAAGAATTAGTTACGCAGAAGCTGTAAGACTGACAAAGAGAATAATAACACTGTGAGACAGGATACATGGGAGTCAACGCAAGTTAATAATAATGACAGGATGTTTGTGGATAAAAAGGCGTTAGTGACATTTATTGCAGAAGTCATTAACATCACAGCCAAGGTTAAATCAAAGAATGATAAGATTCAGCTGATTGTAAAAGCAGTGGTAAATCATCTAGGATTAATAGGACTGACGGGAAGAGATGAGAGAGAACCTGGCTTCTCAGTCTAGTCAGGACTCATCAGGGACTGGTTAATTTTTACTTATGGTAGTGCTGTTACAGTGGAAAGCTAGGAGTTTACTGGCTAATGGTCAGGAATTCAAGCAATTCATTAAAGAAATGGCAATTAAACCTGATATTATCTGTGTTCAGGAAACCTCGTTAAAACCAAGTTTACACTTTGTAGTGTATGGTTATACTGGTTTGTTAGGAGAGACAGACAAAATGGAGGAGGAGGAGGGGTTGCAACGTTTATTAAACAAAATCTTCCATATAGGGTTGTAGAAAAGGGGTTGGATTAGGAATACATAGTGGTGGAAGTGTGGGAAAGAGGAGAGGAAGTAGTTATAATTAAGTACTATAATCCATGCAAAAAGTTGGAGGTGGATAATTTATTAAGAGGTGGACTTGCTGGTGTGTTTGGGATCATTGTCCTGCTGCAGAACCCAAGTGCGCTTCAGCTTGAGGTCATGAACAGATGGCCGGATATTCTCCTTCAGGATTTTTTGGTAGACAGCAGAATTCATGGTTCAATTTACCACAGCAAATCTTCCAGGTCCTGAAGCAGCAAAACAGCCCCAGACCATCACACTACCACCACCATATTTTACTGCTGGTATGATGTTCCTTTTCTGAAATGCTGTTTTACTTTTATACTGGATGTAATGGGACACACACCTTCAAAAAAGTTCAACTTTTGTCTCGTCAGTCCACAGAGTATTTTCCCAAAAGTCTTGGGGATCATCAAGATGTTTTCTGGCAAAACTGAAACGAGCCTTTATGTTCGTTTTTCTCAGCAGTGGTTTTTGTTTTGGGACTCTGCCATTCAGGCAAGGGCAGGACAGACGCAGAGTTATTTGGTGTACAGATTTGAATGTCCACAATAAAATATGGGGTGGATTGGGCACTGATTTAAATGGAAATGTCACTGAGGAATTGATGGAGGAAAGGAATTTGGTCTGTGTTAATGATGGTAGAGGAACATGAGTTAATGTTACTACAGGATCTGAGTCAGTATTGGATATTACACATGTGACCAGTATTTTGGCTGGGATTAGCAATTGGGAAGTTTGTACGGACACTACAGTTGGGAGTGACCGTTATCCAATATCATGTGTCATTGGAGAAAAAATGGGAAGTGAATGCAGGTGACGGAGTCACAAGATGGGTATATGGAAAAGCTGACAGGGAAAGATTTCAGAGCTTGTGTGAGAATAACATGGCAAGGATAATGCTAGCTGATAATATCAATGAAGCTAATAATCAAATTAGCTCAGCTATAATTAGGGCTGCAGAAGGATCTATACCTCAGATGCGAGCCAGAGTCCGCCATTTGAGGAGCCCTGCTCTAGGCAATTGCCCGGATGCTCAACAAACTTGCACACACAGTGATCCTTTGGTCAGTCTGAATAAAGGTTGTGCTGAAACTCAGATTGTGATCTCTATCTTATTCCAGCTTGGAGCAGGCTTAGGTTCTATATAGGTACATATAAAAAAAATTAGAATATCATGAAAAAGTTCAATATTTTTTGTCGCTCATTTCGGAAAGTGAAACCCATATATGACTGGCGCCTAGCGGCTGCCCCGGCCTTGGATGCACTCTGCAGAGCGTGCCCAAATGCCAAGTCACGTTTCGTTACCTTGTATTCATACATGTGTAATGACAATAAAGTTGAATCTCATCTCTCATCTCTCATCTCAGCTGATCAGTCCTTAGTGTTAATAGGGACAAAAACATTAGATGTACTTTACGAGCTGTACTCTGATGCATGTTCTGAACTGCAGCCAACCATGTCACTTGGTTATAAGGCAGTGTTAAAAGTCCTTGAACTACGGCACAGACAGTCCCAAGACACTAGACTTGGTTTAGTGACCATGCACAATAAAGAGCCACAGTTAGTTCCTGCAGGCCAAACAGTTGTTCTAGATGGCGCTGTAGCTGTGTCAGCCGGCAACAGTGAATAATCTGTCTTGTTAACAACCGTTAATGTCAGCCTTACCTGGTGGTATCCTAGTAAAACCATGTCTCATAGACTTTACCTGAAAGAGCACCTTACCTTGTTCCAGTTATACTCACCAATGAATCGGAACATGACGTGACAATCCCTCAGAAGTGTGTCATTGGAGAAATTTGTGCATATCAACGAGTCCTATCGCAAGAACACTCCGTGAAAGTTACAAAGTCCAAAACTGAACAAAAGTCCACTCTGAAGTTCAACTTTGACTCTTCCACCATTAGTGCTGAATGGAAAGAGCGCCTAACAGAAAAACCTGAAGTATTTGCACAAAATGATCTTGACTTTGGCAAAACAGATCAAGTGAAACACACAATCAAATTATCGGATGAAACACCGTTCAAACACAGAGCACGTCCCATACATCCAAATGACCTGGAAGCAAAGAACTCCAACAAGCAGGCGTGATAAGAGAGTCCACTTCTCCATTTTCTTCGCCTATTGTAGTGGTGCGAAAGAAAAATGGCGATGTCCGCCTTTGTATTGATTACAGGAAGCTTAACATGCAGACTGTAAAAGATGCTTACACCCTCCCCAACTTGGAGGAAACATTTTCCACCTTGACTGGTTCGCAGTGGTTCTCCGTCCTCGATTTAAAGTCGGGGTACTACCAAATTGAGGTAGAGTTGCTGGACAAACCAAAGATGGCGTTCGTATGTCCCATGGGCTTTTGGGAATTCAATAGAATGCCCCAAGGCATTACAAATGCCCCCAGCACGTTCCAGCACCTCATGGAGAAATGTATGGGCGACATGAATCTGCATGAGGTGATTGTGTTCCTCGATGACATCATTGTATTCTCCAAGACGCCCGAAGAACATGAGGCTCGCTTAATGAAAGTTCTTAATCGCCTAAAAGAGTACAGGCTTAAACTCTCCCCTGAGAAATGCAGATTTTTTCAAACTTCTGTCAGATACCTCGGTCACATTGTGTCCAGTAAAGGAGTTGAGACCGACCCCGAAAAAGTGAAAGCCCTAAGTACCTGGCCTGTGCCCCGTGATCTCAAACAACTCCGCTCGTTCTTAGGCTTTTCAGGGTACTATAGGCGGTTCATTAAGAACTATTCCAGCAACATTAAGCCCCTCACTGACTTACCAGCAGGCTACCCTCCTTTGCGAAAAAGCACAAAGCCCAAAGCTAAGCCTGCCCAGTACCACGACCCAAAGACACCGTTTGGCAAGCGATGGACTTCTTCCTGTGATCTTGCATTCAAAACCATCATTGAAAAGCTCAGTACTGCGCCTGTCCTGGGTTTTGCTGACCCTCAGTTGCCATATACACTCCATACTGATGCCAGCACTACAGGGCTTGGCGCCGCCCTCTATCAAGAGCAGGAGGGCCAGACTAGGGTCATAGCTTATGCAAGCAAGCTGGGGGTTGTCTAGAAGTGAGTCCCGTTACCCCGCCCATAAATTAGAATTTTTAGCTCTAAAGTGGGCAGTAACGGAGAAGTTTGCAGACTATTTATATGGCAATCATTTTACTGTCATGACAGATAGTAACCCCCTGATGTATATTTTAACTACTGCCAAGATGGATGCCATGAGTTATAGGTGGCTAGCTGTTCTGTCGACGTTTAACTTTAAGCTCCAATACAGAGCAGGCAAGCTTAACTCAGATGCAGACGGCCTCTCTAGACGGCCACATGGCGAGTTACTTAATGACGCAGTGTTCCAAAAGGAGCTTGACCGCATACAGCAGTTCACTCAAACTCACTTGTCTCTTCCTGAAAGCAGTTTGAATTCTGAGGTAGTGTCTGCTATATGTGAAAAACACCTTGTCTGTAGCTCTCCAGATAACACCTTCCCTTTGGTTCACTCGTTAGCCCTCTCTGTAGCCGCCATTCCAGATGGCTATGCCGATGAAGATGACTGTGGTGGTCTTCCAATTGTACCCCACATGACTCCTGAACAGATCAAAAACAAACAAAGAACTGACCCCTGTTTAAGAGAAGTGATTGCACAAATTGAAACTGGGCTAAAAGTTCAACCAACTGTACGAACTGAACTTCCTGACATCAACTTGTTACTCCGAGAGCTCAGTCGACTTGAAATGTGCAATAATATCCTCTACCGCACTCGCCAAGACGGAGGAAATGTTACTTACCAGCTCGTCTTACCTGAACAGCTCCGCGATTCAGTCTTTCAAAGCCTCCACTGTGACATGGGCCATTTAGGCACAGAGCGTACTTTGGATCTTGCCAGAACAAGGTTCTATTGGCCTCGCATGGCGGCAGATATTGAAAAGAAGATCAAGACATGTAATCGCTGTGTAAGACGTAAAACCGCTCCAGAGCGAGCTGCTCCGCTTGTCAGTATCAAGTCCACCCGACCGCTCGAACTTGTCTGTATGGATTTCTTGTCCATTGAGCCCGATCAAAGTAACATTAAGGATGTACTCGTGTTAACTGATCATTTCACGAAATACGCTATAGCCATCCCTA
Source organism: Pholidichthys leucotaenia (assembly GCA_020510985.1). Classification (NCBI taxonomy): domain Eukaryota; kingdom Metazoa; phylum Chordata; class Actinopteri; order Cichliformes; family Pholidichthyidae; genus Pholidichthys; species Pholidichthys leucotaenia. The sequence continues at coordinate 254,214,498 of CM035842.1, read as the reverse complement.
CCAGCAATCAGAAAGCTCAGACTGTTGCAAAGGCACTTTGGGACAACTTTATAGTCCACTACAGGATACCCAAACAGTTACATAGTGATCAGGGTCCCGATTTTGAGTACCATATTATAAAAGAATTTTGCAAAAGCATGGGCATTCGCAAAATCCGGACGACATCCTATCACCCCAGAGGTAACCCGGTAGAACGTTTCAATAGAACGTTATTGAGCATGTTGGGTACTCTGGAGGAAAAGGACAAATCACATTGGCACAACTATGTAAAACCACTTGTACACATGTACAATTGTACAAAAAATGACACTACTGGTTTTGCCCCGTATGAGTTAATGTTCGGTCGTCAGCCGAGATTGCCCATCAACCTTGCATTTGGGCTCCCGTTTCACAACAAAAGTTTCAAGTCATATTCCCAGTACATTGAAAAACTGAAGACAACTCTACAAGAAAGCTACAAACTAGCAACAGAAAATGCTAACAAGATGGCTGAAAGAAACAAAAGATTTGATATGCGAGTGAAACCCTCAAAACTAGAACCAGGCGACAGAGTTTTGGTACGTGCAGTCCGCCTCAGAGGAAAGCACAAACTAGCAGACAGGTGGGAAGCTGAAATCCACATTGTGGTGAACCCAAGCAGGTGACTTGCCTGTTTACACTATAAAACCTGAGACAAAAGATGGTCCTGTTCGCACCTTTCACAGCGACCTCTTGCTTCCCTGTGGTTTTCTTGCCCCTGTTGAAGAAGAACCTGTCCAACCAAAACGTGTCCGCAAACCTAAGACAAGACGATCACCTGAACAAAGTGAGGAATGTGAGAATTCAGAACCGGAAAATGAGGATGTCTATTGGTACAGAAAAGGATCAATCCAAACGCCCATAAAGCTCATTCAAATCTATTAAATTCCCCATCCAAAGACATTCTTTAAAGAAGACATTCCTGCTGAAACTCACTCACCTGAGGAATGACAACCAAATAGAAAATGACAATTCACCTGGATGTGACAACTTACCTGAAAATGACAATTCACCTGGATGTGACAACATACCGAATGATGGAAACCTGGAGGAAACTGAAACAAATGTGGAACAATCAAACAATGAGAATGGAACTGAAAGTGAAACCAACTTACCTGATAAAAGTACCTGTGATGAACCTGTGGAAGAAAAAGAATCTGAAGAGGAAATCCCAAAGACGGTGAGACAGTCCGAGAGGACAACCTCACAGCCAGAAAGACTACAGTATAGTCAGTTGGGAAACCCGCTCATAACTGTTGCCCAGTCCCTGTTTCAAGGACTAAACCTGGCTTTTACCAGAGCCTAAAGAGTCAGATCCTAAGATTATTCCCATGAACACTGGTTTTCTAATCATCACTATCTAGCTAATCCCATGCAAAGGGACTTGCATGATTCTAAGGGGGGGATAGTGTAACCCAGTGCTAAAAACATAAATAAAATTATAAATATCGATACCGCTTTAAAGGGGGACACTCATTTCACAATGGGAAAGGATATTTTGAAGATAGATATATAAATAAATATAAGTTCATGAAATATATCCATAACTAGTTAAAAACATTTCTAAGGGGCTCTGATGGGGTTCCTAGTGTTTTTATTTGATATATTGAGCAACCAATGGCTGTGTCATTTGTTTGGCAGCATCAGGCTAATGGGGTCACGCCAGCCAATGGGGTCACGCGCTCCCTCGCTCGGTCTTAGTGTAACTTGCAGAACACTTTCAGTCGCAGCAGAGACATCAACCGAGAGAGCGCGATCCCTTACTGAGACGGTGAGCTAACGTGCTAGTAGCAGCCTTTGCCCGGATAAAACTCTTGAGATTGGTAAGCCAAAACTGACATGAGAAACGAGGTATTGCTGTATTGCCAAATTCTAATACCTCTTTTGTTAAATGCTAACCGCTAGCTTAAAATGCTAACCTCCGGTGCTAATTCCGGCTAGGTTTTTCATAGGAGGAGGTTGTTTGTCAGAGCTGTAATGGTTAGCAAAGGTTCCATTTCAGTACTACTGACTGTTACTTAAGGGTGAATATTAAATCTGTGGTTTACAGGTGTTCAGATGTGTCTAGTTTATGCACATTTAGTAATGTGAAGAGATTTAAGAGTATTATTTGTTGTACAATGTAGAAATATTTGAAACCCATGTAATAAGCTATAGAGCATAGCTTAAGCCTGTTGTTCTGGCCTATTCTGTAGGTCAGGTTTTTCTTTTTAACCTGGATTCAGAACGTGGATCTCCAGATCTGGATGGCGAGCCGAAGCCCGAACCCGATTAACTGGTAGAGGTGATCCAACTGGTCACCTGGGACAGATGCAAAAGGACTGAACAGACTGTAAATATATTGGGGGTATTTTATTTTATTTTACTTCTTTTATTATTGTATTCACGAGCGCTCTATGTTTGTTTAAGTGTACACCATTAAGAAAAATATACACATTTGCATACACATTTGCAAGTTCCCATACTTCTGTGTGTGTCATCTGTTGTTACGCCCTCCAGGCTCCTACGAACCTAGAATCTATCTGACCTGGCCTAATTGCCCCTTCTGTCCAGGTGGTAAGGTTCACCTCTTACCGCGGGCAGTCACGTCTCTGCGTTCTAGTGCGCCCTCGTGCGCACTGCATCCTAGTGCGCACTGAAAAAAAAAAAAAGCTGCATTTCCGTTCTTCCACTACAGACACAGCCGCGAACAGAAAGCCAAAGGAGTGCTTTGATTGGTTTAGATTTGATTGACCTCTCATTCGACTAATAAGAGCCTTGAATTGGGTTTCTGAAACCTTGAAGAACCAATGACTGAAATCCTAGCAAGAAGGACCCGCCTACCAACGACTGCGAATACAACGAGCCAATTGAATCAGAGAAGTTCGACGATTGAAAGCGTGCGTCCCGTGCGTAAAATCTGTTTTGTGTAAGCCGCTGTGTGTAACGGTAGTGTTCGCCAGTCTTTTTTTCTTACTACTGTTCTTATTTGTTTTGAAAAATTGTTCGCCAAAACCGCAATCATGGAAGCGCAAAACCGCAATAATGGAAACATGGTTTGACCGGGTCGCGTGACCAGAACCACGAGTCCGTAACAAGCGGACCAGCGTCATGTTCGTCTGACAATGAGGAAGAGATGTTCGCCAGCGACACTGCTGTTGTGGACAGGTAAGTGTTATAAGCTAAATTATTCTTTATCCCTGAAAATTGTAATCAAAATGACTTTTGACCGATTGGTAAATTACAACTGTGCGTCATTGCCACATGATGGACCGCGGCACACAGACCGGACCGTGCGCTGAGAACGGTCCCGGGGGGGAGTTGTTATCCTCTACATTGCAGATATTTTAGTACAACTGTGTGTCATCGCCACATGACGGACTGCGGCGCCTCTGTAGCGGGGGTGGGGGGGGTGGGAGTTGTTATCCTCTACATTGCAGATATTTTAGTATAATTTTTATTGCACTGTAGGTTATTTTTTCTTGTAAAAAAAAAAAAAAGCCACACATTTTTTACGTGGCATGGTTCTTTGTGTGTGGGGGCTTGTTTGTTCATTCATTCATTCATGAATGAATAAACAACTCCCCCCCCCCACACACACACAGCCCTGAGTGTCACCTTTCATTAGAGCCCAAGATCAAGCTTTTTTCCAAACTGTGCCATTTGGCACAGTTCAAAAACGCCTGGGAACAACCTGAGAAAAAATCTGTATAATATATTCATTTTTTGTGGTATTGTTACAAAATTTTGACCTCAGCTGGATAACACTTGGTTCTACATTTCGGTTGCATTTCCCAGCCCGTATCTGACAGCTGTGTGTTATTTGCAAGCATTTGTATCCAAAAAAACACCCAGGTGAACTTTTATTTTCTTCAACTTCAGTATGTTAGGTGACTGTTACTCAGTGGCAGGAGCACTTAAGAGAGATTATGACTGTTTTGCCAAAAAATTCAAAGTGTTTTCTTTTAAATGAGACCAACCCCATGAAGATGCTGCAAAGGGTTGAAGAACAGCTTTTGATTTACTTTGGGTACGTTATTTTTAGGCGTTTTTAGGAAAATTGACCAGAGTGCAAGGGGTTAAAGGTAACTACACTGCCATACCCAGTACTACCAATAGGGTACAAGACTGCACCTAAAGTAGTGTTACACAATAATTACATCTGCATCTGTTGACCCTTCTGTAGGCCGCAACAAAGTGGGTTGGGCTGTCTGTGATGACCATTGCACATTGCTTTCTGGCCCTTTGCCATCTCATCTTTCTGCACAGGCTGCTGAACTAGCTGCCTTGGCAGAGGCATGTACTTATGCCACGGTGCAATCAGTCACTACACTGACTCTCGTTACACTTTTGGAGCTGTGCATGACTTTGGCGCCCTTTGGCATGAACACAACTTCATTACCTCTGTAGGCTCACCGGTGAAGAATTCTGTATATGTGTCACACCTGCTGAAAGCTATTCTCCTTCCTTCATCTGTGGCGCTGCACAGCACACACTTCGTCTTCTGACCCTCTGTCCAAGGGTAATGCACGTGCTGATGCTGCAGCTAAAGCTGAAGCCCTGTCTCTTGCTGCAGCCCATGTCATGACCTCCTCTTCCCCTTCGTGTGTCTGCCCTTCTACTAACCAACCCCCCTCTCCTGTTGACTCACTTCTTACCATGCAGTATTTGTCATCCTCACAGGAACGTCAGAAATGATGCAAAAGGGTTGCTACAAGGATCAGGATGGGGTATGGCGAGGGCCTAATGCCTTCCCTTGGCTCCCAGCCCCATTTCTTTCAACATTTTGCAAAGTTGACTCATGGGAGAGACCATGTGTCAAAAGACAGGATGATAAAACCCTTGCATGCAAATTGGTTTATAACTGGGTTCACCATTTATGCTGAACATTTTTGTAAAAAAATGTCTGATTTGTGCTTCTAATAATGTTCATAAGACTCCCAAACAGGTTCTAGCTGCTCATGCGCCCCCTGCAGGTCCTTTCCAGCATCTCATGATGGACTTCATTGAATTAACACTAGCTGAGGGGAAAAAGCACTGTATGGTAATGGTTGACATGTGGTCCAAATGGGTGGAAGCCTTTCCAGCTAAACATGCAACAAGTACAGTTGTAGCTAGAGCACTGTTGCCAGAAATTATTCCCAGATGGGGAATACCAGAGAAAATCTCCAGCGATAATGGCAAACACTTTGTAAATGAAGCCTTGACCAATTTGAGTGTCACACTGGGCTTTGATTTGAGAAAACATTGTGCATATCACCCACAGTCAGGCGGCGCCATCGAACGTGAAAAATGGCACCCTAAAAAACAAACTGGCAAAACTTGAAGATGAGACAGGCCTACCCTGGACTAAGTACCTCCCATTAGCACTTATGTACATGTGCATGCGAGTCAGGAAGAAATATAACATGTTGTGGCACACATAGTTGAGATGCTTAGGCTGCATATGTATATTACTGTGACCTCACGTCTTAGAAGGAACAATAAGTCTGGACCTCCTGGGGATAACAGGAGGGGGTGAGATGTGTCTTTAGAAATGGCAGATGTGTCTTTAGAAATGGTTCTGAGAAGACTTCCTGACCACCAGGGTTTTAGGTGGAGAAGAGAAGACCCGGGGGGTGATGTATTGTCTCTGGGGGACTGAATGACAATGTGACTCTGTACTTTGATGTTCCGGGTATAAAAAGGGGAGATGTGGGAAGTTCGTTCTCTTTTCTGTTTGAGAGGATGTTGGAGACATGTGATTGATAATAAACCTGACTTGAGAAATAAATTCAGCCTCTTCATTTCACACTCTCCACACTGGTGACCTTAAGACGTATAATGGGCAGAGACGATTCCCCCGAACCAGACTCGCCAGGGACCAGCCGGGCAAGCGCAGTCTCAGTCAAGCTACCAGAATTCTGGCAGGACAACCCGGACTCATGGTTCCTCCTGGCCGAAGCCCAGTTCACTCGACAGCCGCACAGCTCGACATGTGCGGAGCCTGGTGCAGCGCCCAACTGCTGGCAACAAATACGGTGGGTTGAAAGCTGCCCTCATCCAGCGTTTTACTCCCTCAGCCCAGGAGAGAGCTGAGAGACTCCTGGCCCTGCACGACTTGGGAGAAAGCACGCCTGTTGACCTGATGGAAGACATGCTGAAGCTGAGAGGCTCAGACAACGACGATTTCCTCTTCACTCACATCTTCCTGAGAACTCTACCATCGCAGACGAGGGCGACCCTGGCAGGATCTCAGTTTGTGACTCAGCGGGACTTCCGCGCGCTGGCCCAGGAGGCGCAGCGGATTCTCAACACCAGTGGACAGCACACGGCCACCGCAGCAGCGGCAGACCTCGGCGTGATGACCGGGAATGGCAAAAGGCCAGAGGCGACGGAGGCAGACACACCAACAACGGCGGCGGCGAAGCCCCGACATCGCGGAGGAGATGACCTCTGTTTTTACCATCGTCATTTCGCAGAGAGGGCACGCAAGTGCATACCGCCGTGTCAGTTCAAGAGCTCGGGAAACTCCAGGACCGGGAGTCGGTAGCAGCTGCAGCCCTCGGTGAACAGAACAAGCTGCTCTACCTGACGGACGCGCGTTCTGGGAGGCAATTCCTCGTGGACACAGGCTCCCAAGTGAGTTTCATCATGCCAACCTATGCTGACCGGCTGGCTGGCCCCGGGAGTCACGGAGCATCAGCGGCGAACGGCTCGAGCATCAAGACCTTCGGTGAAAGGACTCTACTTCTGTCCCTGCACGGCCGCACATAAGAGTGGACTTTTATTATAGCGGCGGTGAGTTTCAACATGTTAGGTGCTGATTTTCTGTGCTCACATGGGTTGTTGGTTGATCTTCCCAATAGACGCTTGGTTAATGCACTCTCATTTTACTCTATCCCTTGTGCAGCTCGAGTGTCCCCGCCCACAGCACAAGCCAACGTCGCCACAGCAGGCGGTAAGTTTCACACGCTCCTCACTCAGTTCCCAGCACTCACGGTTCCCACGTTTTCAGCAGCCGTTGCTAAACACGGGGTGGAGCACTTTATCACTACCGCGGGTCCCCCCGTTTTTGCAAAAGCTCGGCGCTTGGATGCAGCTAAACTGACCATAGCGCGCGAGGAGTTCGCCAACCTTGAAAGGTTGGGCATCATTCGACGTTCGAACAGCCCATGGGCTTCCCCGCTCCACATGGTCCCTAAGGCTGACGGCTCGTGGCGACCTTGCGGTGATTTCCGCAGGTTGAACAACGCTACAGCACACGACCGCTACCCGATTCCGCATATCCAAGATTTTTCGGTTCATCTGGCGGGGGCGTGCATTTTTTCTAAAATTGACTTGGTCCGCAGTTACCATCAAGTCCCAGTACGCGCTGAGGACATTCCCAAAACAGCGGTAATAACTCCGTTTGGACTTTTCGAGTTTTTGCGCATGCCGTTTGGGCTTAAAGGCACCGCACAAACTTTCCAGCGCATGATGGACACGGTGTTACGCGATCTCCCTTTTGTGTTCGTCTACCTGGACGACATTTTAGTAGCCAGCGCGTCCGAAGAGGAACAAGAAAAGCACCTCACGGCAGTTTTCCAGAGGTTGGGAGAGCACGGGTTAATAATCAACCCAGCGAAGTGCCAGTTCGGGGTGGCACAGATTGATTTTTTGGGACACTGCGTCTCCCCAGAGGGGGCAGTTCCGCTGCCGGACAAAGTGCGCGCAGTAGCAAATTTTCCCCAGCCACAAACGGTCAAAGCACTACAGGAGTTTTTGGGAATGGTGAATTTTTATAACCGTTTCCTCCCCCGCGCAGCGCAGCTCATGCAATCATTGTATGCCGTGCTTAAAAAACAAAAACCCTCAAATGCAATCGATTGGTCCCGGGAGCGCGCATTCTCGAAGGTAAAAAAAGCCCTTGCAGACGCTGCGTTGTTGGCTCATCCAGACCCAACGGCCCGCATAGCACTCACCACTGATGCGTCAGACGTGGCCATAGGGGCGGTAGTAGAGCAGCATGTTGACGGGGCTTGGCAGCCACTGGCCTTTTTCAGCAGGACCTTGCGCGAGGCCGAGCAAAAATACAGCGCGTTCGACAGGGAGCTGTTAGCGCTCCACTTAGCCATTCGTCACTTCCAGTTCTGGTTGGAAGGTCGTCGTTTCACCGCGTTCGTCGACCACAAACCGCTCACTTTTGCGATGGCCAAGGTTTCGGAACCATGGTCGGGCCGGCAGCAGAGGCAGCTGGCTGCAATTTCAGAATTTACTACTGATATTCAACACGTAGCGGGTAAACTTAATGTAGTGGCAGACTGCCTCTCTCGCGCCGTAACCGCTCCAGTCCACGCAGAGGTAGATTATACTGCCACGGCCGCGGAGCAAAATAGCAGCGCGGAAGCGTACGCGGCCCCAGTCCACGTGGGGATAGATTACGCAGCCATGGCCGCGGATCAGGGTAGCGATGCGGACCTGTGCGCGCTCCAGTCTGGACCAACAGGGTTAAGGCTGGAGAGCAGGAGGCTGCAAGAAGGTATGCCCCCCCTAATCTGCGATTTCTCTACCGGACGACTGTGTCCAGTAGTGCCGGCCGCGTGGCGCCGCCGTGTTTTTGACTCGATTCACTCTCTGGCGCATCCAGGGGTGCGCGCGTCGGTAAAAATGGTAGGAGAGAAGTTTGTTTGGCCGAGCCTGTGCAAGCACGTTAAAGAGTGGACAAGAGCCTGCATGGCTTGCCAGCGGGCCAAAATACACAAACACACTAAAGCCCCCTTAGAGCCGTTTCACATCCCGGCCAAGAGGTTCGATCATGTGCATGTCGACCTCGTAGGCCCCCTACCGTCGTCGCAGGGGTGCACGCATCTTTTGACAATGGTGGACCGCACCATGCGTTGGCCTGAAGTGGTTCCACTGGCATCAACCACAGCTGCAGAGGTGGCTCACGCGTTTTTAACGGCTTGGGTAGCGCGTTTTGGGGTCCCGTCGGATATTCCGTCCGACAGGGGGCCTCAATTTGTTTCTGAGCTTTGGTCAGCGATGGCCCACGGCCTGGGGGTAACAATCCACCACACTACCGCGTACCACCCCCAGGCTAATGGTTTATGCGAGCGTTTTCATAGGTCATTGAAAGCAGCCCTCAGAGCGTCGCTTACGGATGCAAATTGGGTAAACAGACTACCATGGGTTTTATTAGGGTTGCGTTCTGCACCTAAAGAGGACTTAAAAGCCTCCCCGGCTGAGTTGGTGTTTGTGCAACCACTCCGGCTGCCAGGGGAATTTCTTCCTGATAATCCGGCGCCAGAGCGTCCCCCTGCTCAGCGGTCACTGAACGACACGGGAGCGGACACGCTTCCGGGCCCCGTTCATCACACTTTTCCGCGTGTTTTTGTACCTAAATCTTTAAAAAACGCCAAGTTTGTTTTTGTCAGACACAAGGCTCAGCGCCCAACCCTGCGACCACCTTACGATGGCCCATATAGAGTGCTGGAAACAGGTGATAAGCATTTTTTGCTAGATTTAGGGGACAGGAGGGAAACAATTAGAATTGACAGACTTAAATCTGCTTTTGTGATGGCTGATGAAACTGTGCAAGTGGCGAGGGCACCTCGACGCGGCAGACCCCCCAGGGAGCATGCCCCAGAGCCCCCACAGGGGTTGACTAACAGTTCTCATCCTCAGATAGCGGATTCACTGCAAGATGGCGCCGCAGGAGCGGCGAAGCCCGCTTACAGCAAGTTCGGAAGACAGTTGAAGCCCAGACAGCATATGGACTGATGTTTGTGATTTTATCATGTGGTGTAGACTATGTTGTACTGTTTCATCTTCAACGTTTGGTGGTGGTGGGGGGGGGGGGTCATGTGGCACACATAGTTGAGATGCTTAGGCTGCATATGTATATTACTGTGACCTCACATCTTAGAAGGAACAATAAGTCTGGACCTCCTGGGGATAACAGGAGGGGGTGAGATGTGTCTTTAGAAATGGTTCTGAGAAGACTTCCTGACCACCAGGGTTTTAGGTTGGAGAAGAGAAGACCCGGGGGGTGATGTATTGTCTCTGGGGATTGAATGACATTGTGACTCTGTACTTTGATGTTCCGGGTATAAAAAGGGGAGATGTGGGAAGTTCGTTCTCTTTTCTGTTTGAGAGGATGTTGGAGACATGTGATTGATAATAAACCCGAACTGAGAAATAAATTCAGCCTCTTCATTTCACGCTCTCCACAATGTCACCTTTTGAGATTCTTTGCTCGTCCTCCTTTTCTAGGATTTTCAGTGGACAGGAAGACACTGCCTCCTTTAACAACGTCACATTTTGAAAATGCTTTATTATTTTATTGCTCTGCTTTGTCCTGCCAACTGCAAAACATTTCTCTATAGGTCAAGGCTGCTTTACCTAGGTCTGCAGAGGGGATCCTCCATGACATCAGGCCCAGTGACTGGGTGGTGATCAAAAGCTTCAAACACAAGAACTGGCACAGCAAACGGTGGTTGGGTCCATACCAGGTCCTCCTGACAACATTCATGGCTGTGAAGATCGTGAAAAGGGCAACGTGGGTCCACATAACACATTGCAAGAAGGTCCCAGCGCTCAAGCCAGAAGAACCCAGACCAGACTAGGACGAGAAGCAGACGTCTTAAGTGGTTAGCTAAAACCACCACCAGCTTCATCATTACCCCTCCCCCCCATCGACTTGAAAGTCAGCTCCCTGTTCATCTTTGGCGGCTTCTTCAGCTGGATCCTCTGGGTTTTGGACTCCTCGACAAAGACAGTGACTGTCTGTTTGTCTATGGAAACGTCAGCTGACGGTGCCCTCTGGTGTCCAGTACTGGTGTCTGCAATAGAAAAGCAGGCTGTCTGGTTATCAACGCAAAAGAGCGAAGAAGTGCAACTAGTGTTGTCACTTAATCGCCGTGTGACGGCATAAGGCCACATACTGTTGCATATGATAGCCGCTACAAACAACCTGAGTATACGCCAAATACTGTTGAAGGAACTGACATGCTGAACAATTCCAAGTCACGCCAATGTCTGCTCACAGACGACTGTCAGCGAGACCAACGACGACATAATCATGGCTGGACAACATGGAATTTCCTGTGTACAGGGCTCTTCATCTTGTTGATGGTTGTTTTAACTGTTTGTTTAATGATTTGGTTCTGTATTCCATCACCACATCTCTCACCGATGCAATCTCTTACAGCTTCCAGACAAGCCATTCGTGATCCCAATTCTAGAAAGCTTGTTCATGATATTTTGTTGCTAGCAGAAGGCAAGAAGAATCCTTCTTCAGGGTTTCTCTTAAACACATGATACCGTTATGCCTGCTTCCTTGCGAAGCAGCAAAACGTTACAAACTGTTATGTCTGCACTAGAATGCCTGTAGCTACTACCAATCCACATGTATCACCTACTCCATTTAATTCATCTGACCTCCTTCCTGACATTCTGATGTCGGCAGTAAATAATGCTGTACGGAAAAGAACAGGGTATAGACTTCCTCCTGTGCCACCTAATACAGGAAGGAATTTTTCTAAATTTTTGGCAATAAAGTACAATGACAATACACCTCTTTTTGGTCCAGTCCACCAACCACCAAATTCAAAATTCATATGTTATGCTAATAATTTCACTCTTACTCTGCCTGGAGTGAAAATGGCCTCTGTATCCAAAGAGTATTATTCCAAAATCTATACACCATGCACCACTAATGACCAGGATCATTAGGCACATGATCTCAAAATTGTTTGCCTCCACCATGCTGCATTACATGCCAGCTGATGCTCACAGCCCAACTGTGATTTCTGCTTCAGCTCCACAACTGTCTGATTATAACACTGGATATTTCTGATCTTCCTTTCCCTGACCTTCCAGATGATTTTGATGAGTATATGAATAAAGGCTCAACCTGTGCCTTTACAACCAATACTACTGTGATGTAAATATCTTACAAGCACCACATTTAGTTCTTATCTTTGCTTGCTCTTCACTGAGTGCTTACACTCACAAAACAGCCTCTTGTGACTCTTCACACATGCCATTTTTCTATGTCACTGTTAATGATGCACCAGTTTAAACCTGAAAGGTGTACTGTTGTTGATCTCTCACTTTGACAGTCTGCAGAATGGTCATATATGACCAAGAGAAGGGAAATGTGGTAGAAATTTATCATTTATACATTAACCTGGTATGTAATCAAGGATCATATGTTTTGTAAGTGTGTTAATCATCCGATTATTATCTCCATGTAAGGCATCACACTGTGTTAATTTGTTCACTGAATGTTGAAAGTATTGGTCACACACACACATTTATAAATTCCTTCTCCATATTGAAACATTAGGGAAGACAACAGCCTGAGCTGCTCTGCAGGAAATGTGTAAAACAGCCACACCAAATGACCTTGTGCTGTCTGACCATATAAAGGCTGTCTGGCGAGGGGGCTTTTATTAGGCAATGATTTTTTTCCCCTCCTGTTAAGAGTAAAAGAACAGTGTGTTCTCTCTGTGGACTCTCACAGCAGGGCTTCTGGACACTAAAGCTTTTTTTCCACATTGTTTATTCTACAGAATAAAAGGACATTCAACTTGGCAGAAGTTTTTCCATCTCTTTATTTCTTCAGGACCAGATGCAAATAAGACAAATTTTTCCTTTACACTACTCATACCTGAACATCTGTCTGGCTTATTGACTACCCTCATCAAGGATAATTTAATATTTTCTAACATCCCTCCTAGTCACTCCCAATAAAAATCTTAACATCTTCAACTCTGCCACCTCCAGCTCAACCTCCTGTCTTTTTGTCAGCGCCACTGTCTCCAATCCATACATAATAGCAGGTTTCACTAACGTCTTGTAAATCATCCCTTTCACGCTTGCTACTACCTTTCTGTCACAAATCATCTCTGACACTCGTCTCCACCCACTCAACCCTGCTAAACTCTCTTCTTCACCTCTCTTGTGCATTTTCCATTGCTTTGGATGGTTGACCCCAGGTATTTCAAGTCATCTACTTTCACTACTGCTACTCCTTCCATCTTCACCGCTGCACCCACCTCCGTCTCATTCATACTCATATTTTGTCTTGCTTCTACTGACTTTCATTCCTCTTATCTCCAGAGCATACCTCCACCTCTCCAGGCTCTCTTCCACCTGCTCCCTACTCTTTCTATAGATCACAATGTTGTCTGCAAACATCATGGTCCATGGAAACTCTTGCCTGGCCCCATCTGTCAGCCTGTCCATCACCATGGCAAACAAGAAGGGAGTCAGAGCCGATCTCTGATGGAATCCCACCCTCACCCTGAATCTATCCATCACTACTATAGCGTACTTCACCACCGTCTCACTATCCTCATACATGTCCTGCACCACCCTCACATTTCTGCCACTCCTGACTTCCTCATACAATACCACATTACCTCTCTTGGCAGCCTATCATATACTTTCTCTAGATCCACAATGACACAGTGCAACTCATTCTGACCTTTTCTATACTTCTCCATCAGCACTCTTAGAGCAAGCATTGCATTTGTAGTACTCTTTCTTGGTATAAAGCCATACTGCTGCTCACTGATTGTCACCATACCTCTTAATCTGGCTTCAACAACTCTTTCCCATATCTTCATAGTGTAGCTGATCAACTTTATGCCTCTGTAGTTACAACAGCTCTGAGCATCACCTTTGTTCTGGAAAATTGGTACCAAAACACTTCTCAACTCCTCAGGCATCCTCTCACTCTCCAAGATTGTGTTAAACAGACTGGTTAAAAAGTCCATTGCCATCTCTCCTAAACATCTCCATACCCAGGGATGGCAATTTTCCGCGGATTTCCGCCGATTTATTTTCAAATTGATCATTTCTGTGAATCGTCTAAATCCGTTGAGAAAATTTTAGGGGGGGTAAGGTACCTTATTGTTACTGATTTTAGCAAAAATGAACACGATTACATAAGCGCTCGGCGCTTCCCCGGGTCAAGTCTCCCGCGATAACCCGGATGTTTTGTACTCAAGCTACTGCTGTATTGTAAACAGCCCTGCGATTGGATAGTTGCAAACGATTGGACCAATCAAATGGCTCGTTGTATGCTTTGTCAAAAATTCATGGCGGCGTGTTCGTGTTGGAATTCTGAGCTTTCGGTATCGTTTTCAGTGGAATTATAAGATTTTTATCGAAGGATCAGGAGTCATCAGTGCTAGAAATAGACAAAAGTGTCAAAAGTTCCAATGGAATTGGCTTGAGAGAAAAGTGACGGTAAAAGTGAAAATTGGCTCAAAATTTGACGAGGTAACAGAAACACTCGGACAATTTCTGAAGAAACCAGAAAAGGAGATGAAGTTCAAAGTTCAGAGACTGACATAGCTTGCTGCCAAAAGGAAGAAAGTTTCACCTTAGAAGTGACTTGGTGACCAGTGTAAATAGTGTAATAAACTCTAAAAGTTAACTTTTCATTAAATCTAATGATTTATCCAAGTCTAGTATTTCATTTTTTATTTTTTTTTTATCATTTTTTCAGTCTAAATTACTTCTGTTTTACTGAAAACCTCTCAGCTTCAGAGGGTCTGCGCCCCCCCCCGCCCCCCCATAAGTCAATCGACCAAATTAGATTTCAGCTGAAATCAGAATTTCCTGTTGCCATCCCTGATACCTCCACAGGTATGCCATCTGGACCAACCACCTTTCCATTCTTCATCCTCTTCAAAGCTGCCCTCAATTCTGCTTTGCTAATCCTTGGGAATTTCTTGTTCACTATCTTTCCTTCATCCATCCTCCTCTCTCTCTCATTTTCTTTATTCATCAGCTCTTCAAAGTACTCCTTCCACCTTCTCAACACACTCGTCATTTGTTAGTACATTAACATTTCTGTCCTTCATCAACCTAGCCTGCTGTACATCCTTTCCAGCTTGATCTCTCTATCTAGCCAGTCGATACAACTCCTTTTCTCCTTCCTAAGTGTCCAGCCTCTCATACCTTGGCACGGTGGCAACATATTTTTCCCGGGGGGCGGGGGGGGGGGGGGGGGGGGGACATACCGGAATATTTTAATTTTATACTATTTATTTCTTTTTCAAATTTTACTCAGTAATGCTGCATATGGAACTTATCATTTGAAGTATGTAAAGCCGAGGCTTGAATATTGGGCCAGTTGACGTCCCACCCAGACATCCTGTGTTTAGACTTTTTAGTGGTGTTATCCTTCTCTCCTTCCTCTGCCTGAACACTTTCCTCTCCTTGGCTCCTCTCTTCTGTCTCATCTTGCCCTCTCTGAGCTCTGTCTAACGCCGGTTCTCTCTCTGTCTATGGTGGTATACAAACAGATTAAAAAATATCAAGTGTCATGTTTTGTCCTGCAGGATTTTTTTGTCATGGTTTACATAAATGACAAAAATATTGGCACTTTTCCACAAGTATCACCTTAGCTTTACTTACTTCTACTTTATTCACTTTTGGCACTTTTCCACAAGTATCACCTTAGCTTTACTTACTTCTACTTTTTTCACTTTTTCACTCTTTCCACAGTACCCTACCCGCTTTAACCGATACGATTTTCGTACCAGTTTAAGGGCAGGGTATAACTGAGCGAAAAAGCGAGGTGTGATTTGACGTCAATCGACTGCTAGCCGCTGATTGGTCAGGGCGTAACGTCACAAACGCGTCCGTTTTCTGTTTTCTGTTGAAGCTACACGACCGCCATTTGTAATTTCAGCGAGTAACCACGGTGAGCGGCTTCACAATTGGGTTAACGATGTCCAAAAGAAAAAAAATGAAGAGCGATTATCGGGCCATAAAGGACCATAACGGACGCAGTGGTGCGAGTAGATAGGAGTGGAAATGGTACGAGCAGATGGACGCCATATCGGCCTGCTAGCAATGGCCGAGACAATGTGCTCGACACGGCCACGCAATTTTGGAAAACGTTGACGGTGAGTGTTGTTTTAATATTGTCTGTCTTTTCGCCAATTGGTCCTTTCGGTCAAAAGCTCACTTCTTTTAAGCAATAAAGACATTTTTTCGATTGTGGGCAATGGTTAGTGATGATGGTTAGCCAGCTAATATCCGGCTACCTCCGCAGCTTGCTGTGAGGTAGCAGCTTCAAGCTTTTATTTCAGTATTCACTTAAACCAAACGCTGAAAGAAGCTTATTATTGTATTCTGGTTAAAAAGTTTGGTGTTTTCTGTACATGTTGCACTTTGTTGGTGAGCTGTATTGTGTGCATTTTCCTTCTAGAATCACTCCGGCATCTGTCTGGGGGCCAGAATCGGTGTCGAGACCATTGTCCGCAATATCGGCAGCTCCATCAGTAACCGTCATGTCCCGGGCAAGTTCTGGTAAGGCACAACTGAAAATGACTACCCGGTTTTTTTAATGTGATTATTGCTATTTTCTTTAGACGCATAATAAGGAATTTAAAATGTCTTTGTACGTTTAAAAAAAAACACTAGATGCAGGGGTGTTTTCATAACAACCTGAGATGCTGGCCCATGATAGGATGCTCGAACAGCATCAACAGCTCCACGAACGGCTCCACGAACGGCTCCACGAACAGCGCGAAAGACACCATCAGGAGCTACGAATGCTTGCAGCAAACCTGCAGTCAGCCCAGGAGAAGGAAGAAGCATTCAGAAGGGATGAGCTGACCGAGACGGCTTCTTTCAACAGAGTTTTCCTAAACCATTTTGGCAGTCTGGTCGAAGTACTGAATAATCCCCGTTTTTAAACATGTTTTGGGAATATTTCTAATGTTATTAAATTGTTACTTTTTTGGATAAAAGTGTGGTTTGTCTAACTAAATGAGAAAGGCGAATAATTACATACACATTCCATTGCCTCATATTAGCCAAATGCCGCTGTTCATCCATAAAGGTGTCACGATGTTTAAAGGTAATGTATTAATTATTGTTAAAGTTAATAAAAATTATCACGGCTGTATACATTTCTCTAAATTGTGTACAGTGTTCAAGTTAAATTGTAAGCAGAGGCACAGGTGTACTTTACATTCAGCAGTAGACACTGATGAAGGTAAAAGTCGAAGTAGGTAAAAGGTAAGTACATGTAAATTGAATGTTCTATCGTCATTCCAAATTCAGAGAATTTCAATACATTATAAGGGGTCTAGTATAATATAAAGGGAAAATACCCATACATGTAAACCCAAATATAACAGTTTTGTAGTTGTAAACGTTGACACGAATATGATAAACCTATGATTTTCTGATTCAATACATCCAAAGTGTCATAGGTTTGAAAAATAAAATTATAATTTGGTGTTGGCCAGTCTGACAATGTCACAGTGTTTAATAAGAATAACAAAAGTTTCATCAGAAAATTTCGTGGTCCATTGACAATTCCATCAAACCCAAAGTGAGTTGTCTAGCTGCTGCTTTTTTTTTTTTTTTGCAGTGATTTTCTAAGGTGTTTTAACGTGTAATTACCCATCCCTGAACACATATCCCTTATAAATATCAATAGATTGGAAAATGGTACTCAAATGACACTCGACATAAAAAATGGTGCTACAGTTTGATTGACTTTCTTTACCATTTTTAAATTTATTTTGTAAGACAAAATGGGCTAGGATTAACTGGAAATAACAATTTTCCACACATAATTCCAAGGTCAATTTGCAATTCCATCAAACCAAAAGTGAGTTGTCTAGCTGCTGCCTTTTTTGTAGTAGTCATTTTTCTAAGGTGTTTTAACGTGTAATTACCCATCCCTGAACACATATGCCTTATAAATATCAATAGATGGGAAAATGATACTCAAATGACACTCAACATGCAAAATGGTGCTACAGTTGGATTGCCTTTCTTTAAAATTTTTAAAATTATTTTGTAAGTAAAAGTGGGCTAGGATTAACTGGAAATATAACAAGTGTCCACATATAATTCCAAGGTCAATTGGCAATTCAATCAAACCAAAAGGGAGTGTTCAGCTGCTGCATTTTTCTGCAGTCATTTTCTATGGTGTTTTAGCATGTAATTTCCCATCCCTGAACACATATCCCTTAAAAATAACTATCAATGGGAAAATGATACACAAAAACAAGAATTTTACTACAGTTGAATTGGCTTTTTTTTAAAGTAATTTAAATTATTTTGTAAGTAAAATAGGGCTATGATTAATTGGAAATATAACGAGTATCCACATATAATTCCAAGGTCAATTACAAGGTTTTAGCATTTAATTAGTTGTCCCTTAACAGTTAACCGTTATGAACAACAGAGGAGACGTAGATGAAAAGTGCACCAAATTTTATTTAAAAAACAAACGTTTGACATATGTATGCACATGAATGAGGCTCCATGCATGGACGCAATTTGTGGCACAAGTAGGTGAAAGTGTCCTCGGATATCCGGAAGTTCTGCAACCACTGTGTGCTTGAGAAGCTGGGGACAATATTCTCCCACCACTGTGAGCTACGGTTTACCGCCCAGGTCCATGGTCTGCAGCGTTGATTTTGCAACAACGCAGCCAACTAGAACACACACACAGCATACATATTAATACTGATAACCTGGCGACATCAAAATGCTGTACACAACAATGACATGACGATAAAATGACAATAGAAAGCATTAAATTACCAAAAACTGTTTCCTCGTGTGCTTGATGTGCCTGATGTGCTGGGTAATTAAGCTCTCTGCTTCATATTCCGCTTCATATTCCGCTGCTTGATATTCCCCAATGGCAACAACGAGTCTCTGGTACTGCCCCAACGTGTGTTCTCTCAATGCACATTGTCTTCTCCTGTAAAACTCTCTTCTCCGGTTAAAAACATTCATTTATTGTGTTCAAAAGCCAGAGAAGAAGCAACGTGGAAATCCTCCGCTCCTAATCCGCCATTTTCTTTGTTGTGAAGGATTCGGTCGCGTGCTTGACGTCAGCAGAGTGTGGCGCCGCCTCAATCCCGCCCACTACCGAGTTTACGCGGCTTTACAGGGTTGTAATGGATCAACAACCCAGGGAGAAAGAAGTAGTGGAGAATCGAAACAAGTAAAAAAGAACTGTGACTATGGAAAAGAGCCATATGTGTATTTCTTGTATTTTTATTCTAGCGTTTCTTTTTTTCCATTGAGAGAGTAGGGAAGGGAAAGAAACATTCATAATAGTAATGTACTCATGCATACTTAAATTATATGATCAGGTGGGTATAGTAATCAGAAATTCTACTCGTCAAAGCAGTGCTTTGAAATTAATAATTAAAAGTAGACAACCAAAAATTTCTCATGGAGTTAAGGGTACAAAGAACACCCACTGAAAAACTTGAGCAATGACTTCAGTCTTGAAGGTTTGAGGTTTTTCTCAAAAATATATAACAATTTTTCTTATAGCTTTCGACTTGTCTCTGTAAATCTATCTAAAGTTGAAACCATGTTCCTCAAATTTGTAATTTCCTCTTGTAAAATTGACTTTAATTGTACATTTGAAACTTCATTATAAATTTGTGGACTAAATTTGTGGGCTATTTTATGTCTAATTTTTGTCTGTGTTTTAAAACAAAATTAGTTTGGTTTTTTTTAAGATAAATTTGAAACAGACTGGTAATTTTTTTTTTTTTTACTTTTTCCTTATAACAATTTACATTTTTGACCATAATTTTGCAGTCAGAACAGAACAATAATTCAACTCTGATTACAAAGAAAAAATATTAATAAAATTGTATTTAATGAAATAAATTAACTTAAATGACCAAGGATGCTGTAATTTCTGTTATAATATTTCTATATATTTAGGTTTTGTTTTGTTTTGTTTTTTTAGAAATCTCCTCACCACCCAGACAGCAGGAAAAACCTCCCTTATTTTGAAATCAAATGTTGACACGTTGAGTTTGTCTGAAGGCTGCTGACAGATTAAAGTCACTGACTTCGTGAATTTCGGTCATCTTAACCTGCCAGGCACATAATGGGGAACCGCAGCAGACTCTAAAGACATAATTCACCACAATATGTGTTCATGTACAGAATGATCTGTTTAGGCAGTTATACTTGTGTGCTCAGGCTTTCTCATCAGGCACCTCTCTAGGCAGCTGCTGAAGGACCTCAGTTGAGAGCTAGCATTTTCAGCTATTGCTTTTAGTCACTGCCGCTGGGGAATAAAAACGGCACTCCTGCTCGTGCGAGAAAAGAGAGAAATTGCCAGTCTCTTAATTCCTGCAATTCCTACAGAACATAACTTAATATTGTAGTGGCTGGTGAAATATATCCTCAGCAATTCATCAGTCCTCATTGCCTTTCCCTTCATATGAAGCCAGCTGCATATGAATTCTAACCACATCTCTTAGCTAAGCAACTCTTCCATTATTGCCCCCGTTTCCAGCAGGTTAAAACCATGATAAACACCAGTGCTTACATACCTCTTATGATTTTTTTCAACGTTTAAAGTACTTTAATAAACTCATGTTTCTGTCGGACAGTCAGGCTTAGCGAGACACTGTTTGCTGACTGGAAAACTCGTGTGAGCGGGGCGCTTCTAGACTCCGCGCGGATGACGGCCATGTGCATTGTTCGTGTGCACGCTTGTGGAAAGTCATTGCTTCATATATTTTTCTTAATTCATATGGCCTTGGGGTGGCGGTAACATTTCTGGCACACGGGGAGGCCACTGAGAAGTTACCAGAGGAAACCCTGTATACCTTATCCTTTGTCACTTCTCGTTGCCATGCAACTAGATTCAAAATACTCCTCTCTACTTTCTTCATCTCCCTGACTATCCCACTTTTTCTTTACTAAACTCTTCCTTTGGATACTTTCCTGTACCTTCTCATTCCACCACCAAGTCTCCTTGTCTTCCTTCCTCTGTCCACTGGATACACCATATAACTTTCTACCCATTTACCTCAAAACTTTTGCTGTACTTTCCCAGTCATCTGGTAGTTCTTCCCTACCACCCAGAACCTGTATCAGCTCCTTCCTGAACTCTGTGTGACCTTCCTTCTGTAACTTCCCCCACTTCATCTTTAGCCCTGCCTTCACCATTTTCCTCTTCTTACTTTGCAAAGTCATCCTAAAGACTACCATCCAATGCTGTCTAGCTACATTCTGCCTTGCCACCACCTTGCAGTCGCCTATCTCTTTCAGATTTATCCTTCTGCATAAGATGTAGTCCACCTGTGTGCACCTTCTTCCACTTTTGTAAGTCACCCTATGTTCCTCTCTCTTCTTGAAGTATGTGATCACCACAGCCATTTCCATCCTTTTAGCAAAATCTACAACCATCTGTCCTTCCACATTTCTCTCCTTAAAACCATACCTACCCAGGACCTCCTCATTACCTCTGTTCCCTTCACCTACATGTCGCCCTCCGGGGAGTAACAGTAGATGATACCAGATTCTACCATGTGGTCGCAGCGCTCGACGCCTGCACAGCTCAGCAGGTAGCGAGCCTGCTCGATCAGCCACCAGCCAGCAGCAAATATGAGGCGCTCAAGGCTGCGCTCATCCAGCGCTACACACTCTCGGAATGTGAGAGAACGGAGAGGCTCCTGACGCGGACCGAGTTAGGAGATGGTTCAGCCGTAGACCTGATGGAGGAGATGCTGGTGTTAATGGGCACGGATGACGGGCACTTTCTGTTTGCCCACCTCTTCCTCCGGAACCTTCCGACAGTAGCGAGAGCGGTTCTGGCCAATTTGCCGTGGCTGGCCGCGCGCGACTACCGTGCGCTAGCCCAGGAGGCAGACCGGATCATCATCACCACCAGGGCAATCACAGTCAACGCGGCAGCGGCGGAGCCCAGCGAGACGACCAGGGGAGGCGAGGAGCCAAAGACGGTAGCGGCAGCGGGGGACAAGGAGCGCCAGAGAGACACGCTCTGTTTCTACCACCGCCGCTTCGGAGAGAAGGCACGCAGATGTGCGCCACCGTGCCAATTCAAGCGCTCGGGAAAACGCCAAGGCCGGGGGACGGTAGCAGCTGCGACCCTCGGTGAAGAGAACAAGCTGCTCTACTTAACGGATGCACGCTCTGGGAGGCGTTTCCTCGTGGACACCGGAGCCCAGAAGAGCTTCATCCGGCCGACCTACGCTGACCGGCTGGCAGGATCTAGCGGCCCCGAGATGTTGGCAGCAAACGGCTCGGATATTAAGACCTTTGGTGAGAGGACTCTGCTCTTATCTCTACACGGCCGTACATATGAGTGGACTTTTGTCGTAGCAGCACTGAATTACCACATAATGGGGGCTGATTTTCTGTGTGCACATGGTTTACTGGTTGATGTTGCTAACAGGCGCCTGGTTAATGCACTGTCCTTTGACTCTCTCCCCTGTATAGCTCGAGTGACCCAGCCAACAGCACAAGCCAACGTCACAGCTACAGGCGGTAAGTTCCACACACTGCTCACTCAGTTCCCAGCACCAGGTTTTTGCAAGACCTCGGCGCTTGGACGCAGCTAAACTGGCCATAACGCGCGAGGAGTTCGCCAACCTGGAAAGGTTGGGCATCATCAGGTGCTCGAACAGCCCATGGGCTTCCCCGCTACACATGGTCCCTAAGGCTGAGGGATCGTGGCGACCGTGCGGGGATTTCCGCAGGTTGAACAACGCCACAGCGCACGACCGCTACCCAATTCCCCACATACAGGATTTTCCCATTCACCTTGCCGGAGCACGCATTTTTTCCAAAATAGACCTGGTCCGCGGTTACCACCAAGTCCCAGTGCGCGCTGAGGACATGCCCAAAACAGCGGTAATAACTCCGTTCGGTCTATTCGAGTTCCTGCGCATGCCATTCGGGTTAAAAGGAGCAGCACAGACGTTCCAGCGCATGATGGATGCAGTGCTGCGCGATCTCCCGTTTGTGTTCGTCTACCTGGACAATATCCTGGTAGCCAGTGTGTCCGAAGACGAAAATGAAACCCACCTCACTACGGTTTTCCGGAGGTTGGAGGAGCACGGGTTAATAATCAACCCGCCGAAATGCCAGTTCGGCGTGACGGGGATTGATTTTTGGGGGGGAACCGCGTTTCTCCGGAAGGAGCGATCCTGCTGCCCGACAAAGTGCGCGCCGTGGCGGATTTTCCCCGGCCTCAGACGGTCAGGGCGCTGCAGAAATTTTTGGGGATGGTGAACTTTTATAACCGTTTCCTTCCCCGCGCGGCGCAGCTCATGCAACCATTGTACGCTGCGCTCAAGAAACAGAAACCCGCGGATAGGGTCGAATGGACCCCGGAGCGAGAGTGGGTGTTCTCGGAGGTTAAAGCAGCCCTGGCAAATGCCGCACTGCTGGCGCATCCAGACCCTACGGCCCGCATAGCGCTCACCACCGATGCTTCAGACGTGACCATAGGGGCTGTCGTGGAGCAGTGCGTCGCCGGCGCTTGGCAGCCGCTCGCCTTTTTCAGCAGAACTTTGCGCGACAGCGAACGTAAATATAGCGCGTTCGACGGAGAGTTGCTGGCTCTCCACCTGGCCATGTGCCACTTCCAGTTCTGGCTGGAAGGGTGCAGCTTCACCGCATTCGTGGACCACAAGCCGCTAACATTCGCGATGGCCAAGGTTTCAGAACCGTGGTCGGGCCGGCAGCAGAGACAGCTGGCCGCGATCTCAGAGTTTACTACCGATATTCAGCATGTGTCGGGTAAACTGAATGTAGTGGCGGACTGCCTCTCGCGAGCCGTGGTGGCCCCAGTCTGCGTGGGGATAGACTACACAGCCATGGCCGCGGAGCAGATTAGCGATGCAGACGTGCGCGCGCTCCAGTCTGGACCAACAGGGTTAAGGCTGGAGAGCAGGGTGCTGCAGGATGGCGCCCCCCCCCCCCCAATCTGCGATGTCTCCACGGGTCGCCCGTGTCCGGTGGTCCCGGCCGCGTGGTGCCGCCGCGTGTTTGAGTCGGTTCACAC
This sequence comes from Pholidichthys leucotaenia, assembly GCA_020510985.1. NCBI lineage: Eukaryota > Metazoa > Chordata > Actinopteri > Cichliformes > Pholidichthyidae > Pholidichthys > Pholidichthys leucotaenia. Next base: position 254,190,692 of record CM035842.1, on the reverse strand, counting down.
TCTGGCGCACCCAGGAGTGCGCGCATCGGTCAAAATGGTGGGAGAGAAGTTTGTGTGGCCGAGCCTGTGCAAACAAGTGAAGGAGTGGGCTGCAGCCTGCGTGGCGTGCCAACGAGTCAAAGTACACAAACACACGAAGGCTCCCTTGGAGCCGTTTCGTATTCTGGCTAAGAGGTTCGACCATGTTCACGTGGACATCGTGGGCCCCCTCCCGCCATCACAGAGGTGCACGCACCTCCTGACAATGGTGGACCGCACCACACGCTGGCCAGAAGCGGTCCCGCTGGCGGCAACCACGTTCGTGGACGTAGCACGCGCTTTTTTAACAGCATGGGTGGCGCGTTTTGGAGTCCCGTTGGACATTACGTCTGACAGGGGCCCGCAATTTGTTTCCGAACTCTGGTCCACGATGGCCTGTGGCCTGGGTGTTGCAATTCACCGTACAACCGCGTACAACCCACAGGCCAATGGGTTATGCGAGCGTTTTCATAGATCACTGAAAGCGGCACTCAGGGCTTCACTGACGGATGCAAATTGGGTAGACAGGCTGCCATGGGTTTTATTGGGGTTGCGCTCTGCGCCAAAAGAGGATCTGGAAGCTTCCCCGGCAGAGCTCGTTTTTGCGCAGCCACTACGGCTGCCCGGGGAATTTCTGCCAGATAATCCCACGCCGGGCAGCTCCCCGTCTCAGCTTTTGCAGCGTAGCGCAAACACAGGCATGCTGCCGGGCCCTGCCCACCACAGTTTTCCACGTGTTTTCATGCCTAAAACTTTGAAGAGTGCGGAGTTCGTGTTTGTCAGACACGACGTCCACCGCCCTCCATTGCGCCCACCCGATGATGCACCGTTCAGAGTGCTGGAAACAGGGGATAAGCATTTTTTGCTAGACTTGGGGGGTAGGAGGGAAAAAATTGGCATAGACAGACTCAAACCCGCTTTCGTTGTGGCGGACGAGCAAGTGCTGTTGGCTAGGGCCCCTCGGCGTGGAAGACCCCCACGGAGAGCTCCCCAGGGAGACGATTCTCCAGAGCAGCCACACGGACAGACCGAAGTGCCCCCGCCCCCCCGCAGTCAGACATACTTCCAGCAGCCCCCCACCGGCACAGCAGCGCCGCGGAGGCGGTAAACCCCAGTTACAGCAGATACGGGAGGAGACGGAAGCCCAAGCAGCATGTGGACTGATGTTCAATTGTTCTATCACAGCATGTGGACTGTTATTCTATTGTCCTATCTAAGATGCTTGGGGGGGGGGGGGGGTAGCACCTTGTGTGAGCCAGATTATCTAGCATCTCAGACAGGAGACAGTGATAAGCTTGGGACAACAAAGAGCAGGAGGTTCCTGGTGAGATAGCAGGAAGAAGTCAGGGATGAAGGATGTTGAATGCAATGTGATGCAAATGTCATGTTGTGTGTGATGTAAATGCCATGAAACTTAAGGGGAGAGTTTCTGCTTGAAAGTTCAGTCTGTTCTGTGCTTGAAAGATGTGAGTGTGTAATAAATCGTCTGAAATGATTCCGCCTCTGATTTCACACACTCCACAGTGTATCCAAACAATAAAATCTACAAAACCAAAGACATCAAACAAACCTTGACTCAGAGGAAAGCGGCTTTCAGAAAGAGAGACACACTGGAGCTGTGTGGGATACATAAGGAGCTGAAGGGCAAAATTAAAAAGGCAAAAGATGCACATCAGAGACACCTGGAGAGCATGTTTAAGTCTGGCGACTCCAGAAGGATGTGGAAAAGCATGAAAAGAATGGCTGGCATACCAAGCAAGCAATCTAAATCTATCATCTTCAATGATGAACTGACAACCGCGTCCGAGTTAAACACCTTTTTCACCAGGTTTGAGACCATTGTAATGGAAGAAAGATGTGAAAAGGTGTTGAGGTCCATTTCTGTTCAGCCAGAGGACAGGGTGGAAATCTCAGTCGGACAGGTAGCCAGAATGTTTCGACACCTCAACACACGCAAGGCCTCCAGACCTGACAATATTGGTGCTTCTAGACACCCACACCATCCCCAAGGCCCGGAAAACCTTACACATCATCCCAGTCCCAAAGAAATCTTGCCCCAAAAAGTGCAATGACTTCCATCCAGTGGCGCCAACTCCTGTTTTGATGAAGTCATTGGAGAAAATTCTCTCACTTCTGCTTTCCAGCTCCATACAGGATAAAGTGGATCCCTATCAATTTTACCTACAAGAGTGAATGCAGTACTGAAGACGCCATAACTACCCTCACACATCTAGTTTCAAAACATCTGGATTCATCAAAACAGGGGCCATACGCCAGAGTTCTGTTCACTGACTTTTCTTCTGCCTTCAGTACAATTAAACCAGATTTACTGCTTTCATTCATATTTTTACTATTAAATGATTGAACAACTTAGTCAAGTAGTCAACCATGTGTAACTGTACATAATCGTGTTTTTTTACACAGCATATGGTAATCATGATATCAAAAACATATACCGTGTATACATAGATACATCGATATACCATGTGACATTTCATTGGACCTTCATACATTGTTCATACATTTAGCTGGGGGGGGGGGTCACCACAATACTGTGCTGTGAGCAGTTATTTCAGTGTGGTAATCATTAGCAAACTTAGAAGAACTTCATTTACACTACTCACAAAAAGTTAGGAATATTTGACTTTCGGGTGAAATTTATGTAAAATGTAAAAAGTTCACAGTACAGCAATATTATATGATGAAAGTAGGGCATTTAAGTAAAGCATGCAATGGTGATTTCCTCATCTCAAACAATTTATTAAAACAAAAGCCAACAACATTGTTGGGTATACCACAACAAAAAATGTCAATGTCTCAAAAACTTGTCATGTGCCCTTGAGCATCAATTACAGCTTGACAACAACATATCAAGCTGTTCACAAGTCGACTTATTGTCTGCTGAGGCATGGCATTCCACTCTTCTTGAAGGGCGGCCTTCAGGTCACTGAGGTTGTGGGGTGCAGGGTTACAAGCCTCTACATGGTGACTCAGTCGATCCCATAGGTTTTCTGTGGGATTCAGGTCAGAACAAAGTGCAGGCCACTCCATTTGAGGTAACCCATCCTCCAGCAGCCATTCCCAAATGATGCAACCTCGATGAGCTTGATTATCGTTAGCCATGAAGGTGAAATTAGGCCTGTGCTGTTCATGCAGAGGCACAATGACTGGATTAATGGTGTTATTCAGGTAATACTGGCTTGTCACTGTATCCTTCACAAGGTGTAGGGCAGTTCTGCTAAGACTGTAACATGGTGACAACAGTGACTGATGCAGAGCGCTGTCTTTGACGACTCCAACATCGTTGGCGGCCATCATTTCTGCTCAACGTGAAGTATTGTACAACCGTACAGAGAACACCACTGAATCCCACTGGTCCCTTGTCCAGTGTAAATGCTCCCTGGCCTATGCAAACAATACCTGTGTACCAGGTGGTGTGGTCAGGTATGCTTGCAGGTCGTCCAGCACACACAGACCACACAGATGTAAACAGTTTCGAATGGTCTGATGTGACACTTGGGTGCCTCTCACCTCCCTTAAATGTGTCTGGAGTTGAGTAGCATTCATCACGCAGTTTCGCAGGGCACTGTTCACAATGAAGCGGTCATCAACGTGGGATGTGGCCAAAGGACGCCCACTTCTATGCCTTTCTGTGACTCTTCCGGTCTATCTGTATCTCTGTTGTAACCTGCTGATGACACTCTGTGACACTCTAAGCTCAGTGGCCACTTTCCTCTGAGAACACTCAGTTTGAAGCTTCACAATAGTGAGGTACCGTTGATCAATTGTAAAGTGTCATCTTGGTCTCATGATGTCAAAATGTGAACAGCAAGATGAAGAGGACTGTTTAAATACCAATTCTAATTGCACCAGGACATTTATTGGTCGATTCATGGATCAAACACCTGTTGTGAATTTGCAGTTATGCACCTTGTTATAGAACAGCAAGTTACGCAAGTTGGACATGTGCATTCAAAAGGTTAGAGGAGGTCAAATTAAGTTCACCTGTAAAGGTTATACTGCATTTTAGGTTCATCCTGAAATCTGACCCGAAAGCTGAACATCCTGAACTTTTTGTGAGTAGAGTACACACACACACACACACACACACACACATACATATATATATACACACACACATACATATATATATATATATATATATATATATGACTAACGAAATCTGGTGTTTTAGAATGCTCAAATGTGGTCTTATATTTAAAGTTAGAAGTAAGTACAAATGCATTTATAGTTTACCTTTTTAATCTGCTGCTGCATCACGTGTAAATTTATGATATCTGAATGGTATGTTGATGTAATAATATTAAATTATATTTTACTACTATTTAATATGTTTAGAACTGACACAGAATTACATTTACATAGTTCTAGAACAGACAAAATAATTTAACCAAGTAAAATAAATTATAAATATTAACAAAATTCTATCACCAAGTCCATCACCCATTTATTAAAATATACTGACATTCTGCAAACATTTTGATTTATTAATGTGTGCATTTGTTAGTGTTACTAGGAATATAAAAAAGTTGCATATTAGTATATTTTAATATTTGAAAGATAATCTAAGAAAGTAAGTAAAACCTAAAAGATGTTTAATATTTTTATGCAATGACCATAAAGAAATTATGTTTACTAATAAAAGCAAAGATATCTTAGGAAAGGCAACCCATCACCACCCATGACAAAAAAACACATGCATTATGTAACTCCTCCTAGTGAAACAAAAAATGATAAATTATATTCAAAATTCTTAGATTGCATTTCAAATTGTGAGAAAATATGTAACTAGAAAAGCACTCGGAGAGCGCAGACCTCCGCCCAGCACCACAGGTCCCCCCATACAGTGTTTAACATCATAAATATTAATCCTACATTTATTTTGTCTAACTATATAGATTCCTTGACCATGGAAAAAAAAATGCCATTCGCAAGAATTTTTTAAAGGATTCTTTTTTTTTTTTTTTACCTCCTTGGCAGAGGTATAAAAAAAAAAAAAAAAATCCTTTAAAAAATTCCTGGATCCAGACGGTGATCCGGATCACCACCAAACATTTATCTATTAACATTAACACACATGTATATAACACATTAACATTAACATTTATCTATTAACAATCGATAATCAGCATTCAAATGCAATTAGTGTTTCAAAACAGGCATGACGTCACAACTTACACATGCTATTTCATAACAAATTCATTACGCGAAAATTCTCAAGTACATTACTTATAACGAGAAAAAAATCTTACCTCGGAATGTGTCTTCCGATCACTAATTGCTGTAATCGGGGCCGATTGTGATGAACTTTGATTGACTGGCATCTGAATTTGACCGTGTCCATCGATCGTTTTGAATGCAGCACGAGCGAGTAGTTTAATCTCTTGTAGGCACAATTTTGAGATGTTTCTGTTTTGAACAGTGCTCAACTAAGGCAACACAACCACGAGATCCATAACTCAAGAAATCGTTGCAATAAACACACTGGGCTTTCCCTGGTACTTCGCATTTCGCTATGAAGTCGGCCATTTTTTTCAACCACAACTTCGGTATTTTTACCGATCTTTACAGTCATTGACACAGTTTTTTCGAGCCATTCCCAATGAAACTTGTTCCTTATCCCGTTGTCGATTTCTAAAATTCTTGCTTTGTTGTCTTTCGTGAGTTTTAGGTTCACCATTTTCACGAAATCGGGAAAACTCGGTTGATTGAACTGTCCGCCATTTGCATTTCGCTCCGCGTGTGGGATATGACAAAGGAATAACAAAATTGCCGATTGGTTGCTTCAATAAGTATCAGCCAATCAGTGGCCTTGTTACATTACATTACTGATCTCGCTGGGTAGCGCGTTCTGCGCGGTGGATTTTAGCAGCCGATCGAAAATACAACTCGCCGCTCATAACATACCTCACCCCGCCCCCCTAAAATTTTCTCCTCGAATTTAGACGATTCACGAGAATGACCCTAGACATGATCAAATCCGAGGAATTCCGCGGATCCGCGGAGGATTCTCATCCCTGTATATATACACAGTTAGGCCCAGAAATATTTGGACAGTGACACAAGTTTTGTTATTTGAGCTGTTTACGAAAACATATTCAGGATACAATTATATAATCAATATGGGCTTAAAGTGCAGACTCTCAGCTGTAATTTGAGAGTATTCACATCCAAATTGGAGTAAGGGTTTAGGAATTACAGCGCTTTAATACGTAGCCACCTCTTTTTCAAGGGACCAAAAGTAATTGGACAATTGACTCAGAAGGCTGCAAAAAAAAAAAAAAAACAAGGCTGCATGGGCTCTTCTCTCATTAACCTGTCATCAATTAAGCAGTTAAAAGGTCTGGAGTTGATTCCAGGTGTGGCGTTTGCATTTGGAAGCTGTTGCTGAGAACACACAACATGCGGTCAAAGGTGCTCTCAATGGAGGTGAAACAGACCATCCTGAGGCTGAAAAAAAAGAAGAAATCCATCAGAGAGATAGCAGAAATGTTAAGAGTGGCCAAATCAACAGTTTGGTACATTCTGAGAAAAAAAAGAGTGCACTGGGGAGCTTGGGAACTCAAAAAGGCCTGGACGCCCACGGAAGACAACAGTTATGGATGATCGCAGAATCCTTTCCATGGTGAAGAACAACCCCTTCACAACATCCACTCAAGTGGATCAGTATCTAAGTCTACCATAAAGAGAAGACTTCATGAGAGGAAATTCAAAGGATTCACCACAAGGTGCAAACCATGAATCAGCCTCAAAAATAGAAAGGCCAGAATTGACTTTGCCAAAAAACACCTGAAGAAGCCAGCCCAGTTCTGGAACAGCATTCTTTGGGCAGATGAGACTAAGCTCAACCTGTACCAGAATGATAGGAAGAAGAAAGTTTGGAGAAGAATTGGAACAGCTCATGATCCAAAGCACACCACATCTTCTGTAAAATATGGTGGAGACAGTGTGATGGCATGGGCATGCATGGCTTCCAATGTCACTGGGTCACTTGTGTTTATTGATGATGTGACAAAAGACAGAAGCAGCCGGATGAATTCTGAAGTGTATAGGGATATACAGTACTTTCTGCTCAGATTCAGCCAAATGCAGCAAAGCTGATTGGACGGTGCTTCACAGTACAGATGGACAATGATCCAAAACATACAGCAAAAGCAACCCAGGAGTTTTTTAAAGCAACGAAGTGGAATATTCTGCAATGGCCAAGTCAATCACCAGATCTCAACCCAATCGAGCATGCATTTCACTTGCTCAAGACAAAACTTAAGGCAAAAAAACCCACAAACAAGCAACGACTGAAGACAGCTGCAGTAAAGGCCTGGCAAGGCATCACAAAGGAGGAAACCCAGCGTTTGGTGATGTCCATGGGTTCCAGACTTCAGGCAGTCATTGCCTGCAAAGGATTCTCAACAAAATATTGAAAAGTAACATTTTACTTAGGGTTATGTTTATTTGTCCAATTACTTTTGAGCCCCTGAAATGAGGAGCGTTTGTATAAAAATAGCTACAATTCCTACATGTTTAATCATATATTTTTGTTCAGCCCCTTGAATTAAACCTTAAAGTCTGCACTTCAATTCCGTTGTAGTTGTTTCATTTCAAATCCAATGTGGTGGCATGCAGAGCCCAAATCATGAAGATTGTGTCACTGTCCAAATATTTCTGGGCCTGACTATTAATATATATAAATATATACATACAGTATACTATATATACACATACATACATATATATATATATATATATATATATATATATATATACACACACACACACACAGTGGGGCAAAAAAGTAGTTAGTCAGCCACCAATTGTGCAAGTTCTCCCACTTAAAAGGTTAAGAGAGGTCTCCAATTTTCATCATAGGTATACCTCAACTATGAGAGACAAAATGAGAAAAAAAAAATCCAGAAAATCACATTGAAGGATTTTTAAAGAATTTATTTGCAAATTATGGTGGAAAATAAGTATTTGGTCCCCTACAAACAAGCAAGATTTCTGGCTCTCACAGACCTGTAACTTCTTCTTTAAGAGGCTCCTCTGTCTTCCACTCGTTACCTGTATTAATGGCACTTGTTTGAACTCGTTATCAGTATAAAAGACACCTGTCCAAAACCTCAAACAGTCAGACTCCAAACTCCACTATGGCCAAGACCAAAGAGCTGTCAAAGGACACTAGAAACAAAACTGTAGACCTGCACCAGGCTGGGAAGACTGAATCTGCAATAGGTAAGCAGCTTGGTGTGAAGAAATCAACTGTGGGAGCAATTATTAGAAAATGGAAGACATACAAGACCACTGATAATCTCCCTCGATCTGGGGATCCACGCAAGATCTCACCCCGTGGGGTCAAAATTATCACGAGAACGGTGAGCAAAATTCCCAGAACCAAACGGGGGTAAATAGTGAATGACGTGTACAGAGCTGGGACCAAAGTAACAAAGGCTACCATCAGTAACACACGATGCCACCAGGGACTCAAATCCTGCAGTGCCTGACGTGTCCCCCTGCTTAAAGGGTACCTGTGGTGGTCGTGAAAAAAAAGATATTATATTGAGCCCCTGTCTCACGTTCTAGTTCAAGTTTAAGTTGAAATTCATGTTCAAAGCAATTTGATATAAATCCACTGCTGATGTGCTGGTTCAGCTATGTCAGCAAAACATGGGTGCAGCCATACTAACGGCTACATGGCCTGCCAGGACGCTTCCTGTGACGTAATAAAGTGGGCACCACGATCTGGATCAATATTGGCTGAGCCAGGAGTGCCCGGATGAGCAGTGGCTTTCGGGATATTCAAATTCAAACGTTTATTTCAAACTCAGGGTTCATATTAAATGCAGAACTAAAACGAGTAGAAAATAAATAAATAAATGCTTAAATACAGCGGGTCGTCTCGTCTGATCTGAGCTCCTAACAGCTGCAAGACGGCAGATGATTCGGCTCCTCCCTCGCCGCTATACAGAGGAGCAGACACTCGGCGCGTTGCGTTGTGTGTGAGGACCAAAATTCAAACGTTTATTTCAAACTCAGGGTTCATATTAAATGCAGAACTAAAACGAATAGAAAATAAATAAATAAATGCTTAAATTCAGCGGGTCGTCTCGTCTGATCTGAGGTCGTAATGGCCGCAAGACGGCAGATGATTCGGCTCCTCCCTCGCCGCTATACAGAGCAGCAGACACTCGGCGCTCTTGTTACAACAAAAACATACAATGCGATATGGATATCGCAACATGGCGGAATGTAAAGCCTTTGGATGTCTCAATAATAAGCGAAAAAACAAAGATAAACACTTCTTTTGTGTACCCAAACCCAGCTCACCTTGTCAGAAGATCATAGCGGAAAAGTGATTGCGCAATCTCGGAACAGGGCACAGACGAATCCTTTCAGACGAAATTGCATTGTGTGTGAGGACCACTTTGTCACTTTAACCCTCAGAAGACCTTTCTGGCTCAAACCTGTAGCCACGTTGGACGAATTCTTCCTCAGAGTCCGACAATTCAGCCATAATAGAATAAAAACACTCACAACAGTACCCTAGTCTCTCATACAGACGGGAGTATTGACTTTTCAGTGGCAACGTAATGACGTCACATCCGCATGTGTCATGGCTGCGCGCAGAGTTTTCATTGGCTGGCCATGCCTGCGGTCATATTTGCATATTTCTCTGGTGGTATATGGCTGGCAATAATTATTTAACGAAATAACGAATACTTTGCCTAATGTTTTCAAGTTGAATGCGTTTAGACGACCACCACAGGTACGCTTTAAGCCAGTACATGTCCAGGCCCGTCTGAAGTTTGCTAGAGAGCATTTGGATGATCCAGAAGAGGATTGGGAGAATGTCATATGGTCAGAGGAAACCAAAACAGAACTTTTTGGTAAAACCTCAACTTGTCGTGTTTGGAGGAGAAAGAATGCTGAGTTGCATCCAAAGAACATCATACCTACTGTGAAGCATGGGGGTGGAAACATCATGCTTTGGGGCTGTTTTTCTGCAAAGGGACCAGGACGACTGATCCGTGTAAAGGAAAGAATGAATGGGGCCATGTATCGTGAGATTTTGAGTGAAAACCTCCTTCCATCAGCAAGGGCACTGAAGATGAAACGTGGCTGGGTCTTTCAGCATGACAATGATCCCAAACACACCACCCGGGCAACGAAGGAGTGGCTTCGTAAGAAGCATTTCAAGGTCCTGGAATGGCCTAGCCAGTCTCCAGATCTCAACCCCATAGAAAATCTTTGGAGGGAGTTGAAAGTCCGTGTTGCCCAGCGACAGCCCCAAAACATCACTGCTCTAGAGGAGATCTGCATGGAGGAATGGGCCAAAATGCCAGCAACAGTGTGTGAAAACCTTATGAAGACTTACAGAAAACGTTTGACCTCTGTCATTACCAACAAAGGGTATATAACAAAGTATTGAGATGAACTTTTGTTATTGACCAAATATTTATTTTACCGAGGAATTTACCAATTAATTCATTAAAAATCCTTCAATGTGATTTTCTGGATTTTTTTTTTTTTCCTCATTTTGTCTCTCATAGTTGAGGTATACCTATGATGAAAATTGGAGACCTCTCTCATCTTTTAAGTGGGAGAACTTGCACAATTGGTGGCTGACTAAATACTTTTTTGCCCCACTGTATATATATATATATATCTCATCATCATCGGCGGTCACTCATAGTCGAGTATGACTGTCCTCCCTCTTGGTCCTTGTGGGTCTTCAGGTGGGCATAGAGGCCAATTCTGGACCCGATTATTCTGCTGCAATGTGGGCAGGGGAATGTAATGGTGGTGGGTTTGGGTTGGTCCTGTTTGTTGGTTGCTCTCTCCTTCCTGAGTCTCCGTTTGTCTTGTACAGCATGATGGAGGTCAGCGTTGTACTGTGCGGCACCCACACGGACAATGTTTCTCCAGGTCGCCCTGTCGGTTGCCATATTTTCCCAAGCTTTTAGGTCTATGTGGCACTTCTTTAGGTTTGTTTTTATGTTGTCCTTAAATCTCTTCTTCTGGCCTCCTGGAACCGCCTTCCCTTCAGCTAGCTGGGAGTACAGGACTTGTTTTGGGAGGCGAGAGTCAGGCATTCGGATAACATGGCCAGCCCATCTGAGCTGGTTTTGGGCAATGGTGACAGTGATGGTGGGGAAGTTAGCCTCCTCCAAGACGCTGGCGTTGGTGCGTCTATCCTCCCAACTAATCCTGAGGATTTTTCGGAGGCATCTCTGATGGTGTGCCTCAAGTGCCTTTAAGTGCCTGCTGTATGTAGTCCAGGCTTCTGATCCATACAGGAGAGTGGGGAGCACCACCGCTTTATAGACCAGGATTTTAGTATTCGCTTGGAGATCGCGGTTCTCAAAGACTCTCCTCCTTAGCCTTGAGAAAGCTCCACGGGCACTGCTGAGGCGGTGGTGCATTTCATCATCGATGACAGCTTTTGATGAGAGGAGGCTGCCAAGATATTGGAAGTGGTCCACATTTTCCAGTCGGATGTTATCAATGGAGATGTTTGGGGGTATGGCAAGTGTACTGCAGTTTGGTGATGGCTGGTGGAGTATTTGTGTCTTTTTTATATTGACGGCCAGACCAAGCTGTTTGTATGCTTTGGCAAAGGCAGACAGGATACACTGAAGGTCCTCTTCTGAGAGGGCTACGAGAGCGTTGTCATCTGCATACTGCAGCTCCATGATGGATATGGTGGTGGTTTGATCTTTAGCTCTAAATCGGTTGATGTTGAGAAGTTGACCGTCGATTCTGTACATGATTTTGACTCCCGGGGGCAGATGTTGGTTCGTGAGATGGAGAATAGCAGCAATATAGATGGAGAATAGTGTTGGAGCCATGACACATCCCTGTTTGACTCCCGTGTCAACCCTGAAGGTTCTGTTTCGTCTCCACTGCCACTGAGTACCGTAGCAGACATATTGTCATGCAGCAGTCTCAGTACCCGGATGTATTTTTCTGGGCAACCAATCTTTGTCAGAACCAGCCAAAGGGCCTGACGGTTTACTGGGTCGAAGGCTTTGGTAAGGTCTATAAAGGCCATGTATAATGGTAGATTTTGTTCCCAGCATTTTTCTTGCAGTTAGCGAGCAATGAAAATCATGTCTGTGGTGCCTCTGTTTGGGCGAAAACCACTCTGGGACTCGAGAAGAATGCTCTCTGACAGGGGGGTGAGTCTATTGGCCAAGATCCGGGCAAAGGATTTCCCTATGGTGGATAGAAGAGAAATGCCACGGTAATTCCCACAATCTGCCCTGTCCCCCTTTTTAAAGATGGAGACAATCAAGGCATCTCTGAGCTGTGCAGGGATTTCCTCTGCTTCCCATATTTTCAGGAGCAGGGCATTGGATGTGCTTCAAAAAATCAGGACCGCCTTTCTTCAGGACTTCTGCTGGAATGCCATCAGGTCCAGCAGCCTTGTTGTTTCTCATCTTCCTGACGGCGTCCTGTACCTCATCCAAGCTAGGTGGTTTTCCCATGCTTTCCTCTACGGGCTGTTGAGGGAGTTGATCAAGGGCCTCCATCTCAGGAGTGGTGTCCCTGTTTAAGAGGTCCTTATAATGCTCTTTCCACCTGTCTGCAATTGCCTCCTTGTCCTTCAGAAGCAAGAGCCCATCTTTGGAACGAAGGGGGGTTAGGCAGCGGTGGCTGGGGCCATATACCGCTCTTGTGGCATCAAAGAATCCTCTCGTGTCTCCAGAGTCGGCAAGCTGCTGGATCTCCAGGGCCTTCTTTGTCCACCACTGGTTCTTCAATTTCCAAACAAGTGTTTGTACGGCTGCCTTTGCTTTGGCATGGGCTGCTCTTTTAACCTTGCAGTGAATGTTGCTTTGCCAGGTGATAAAAGTTTGCCGCTTGATGTCGACGAGCTGTTGGATCTCACTGTCATTCTCGTCAAACCAGTCTTGATGTCTCCGCTTTTTATGACCAAGGATGCTTTTGCAGGAGTCCACGATAGCAGTGGAAAGTGTGCTCCAGTGTTTTTCAGTATCCTCTGGGTACTGTTTGGGCAAAGTTGCCCTAAGAGTATCCTGCAGCTGTTGTTGGCAGATAATGTCATCCAACAGCACAATGTTAAGCTTTTGCCGGCTCTGTCCTTTCTGCAACCTTCTTTTCCGCGTTAAGCGGATAGACATGATAGAGAAAATGAGGCGGTGGTCAGTCCAGCAGTCATCTGCACTGGTCATTGCTCTGGTGTTAAGTACATTGCGGCGGTCTTTGGAGCAGACTATGATGTAGTCAATGAGATGCCATAATTTGGAGCGGGGATGCATCCATGATGTTTTGAACTTGGTTTTCTGATGAAAAAGTGTGTTGGTGATGACCAGGTTGTGCTCTGAGCACTTGGTTAGCAGTAGTATGCCATTGGAGTTTGTGTTTCCAACCCCTTCTCTCCCCAGCGTGCCGCTCCATAGATGATGGTTTCGTCCCACTCTGGCATTAAAGTCTCCAAGCAGGATTAACTTATCCTCCTTTGGGCCTTCAGATAGTATTTTGTCCAGGTCAGCATAGAAGGCCTCCTTTACTTCATCCTGTGCGTCAAGCATTGGAGCGTAGACACAAATAACGGAGGCCATTTGACTGCAGGCAAGCATCAGACAAATGGTCATTAGGCGCTTGTTGATGCCCACAGGGAGTTCATGGAGGTGGTTGATGAGGCAGTTCTTAATAGCAAATCCCACACCATGGATTCGTGGCTCATTTGCAGGCTTTCTCTTCCAAAAGAAAGTATACTCGCCTTTTTCCTCCTTCAGCTGCCCTTCATCAGCCAGTCGGGTCTCGGAGAGTGCTGCGATGTCGATCCAGAACTTCCTTAGCTCTCTGGAGATGATGGCAGTTTGCCTTTGAGGTCGATCACTGGCTTGGTTGTCCATAAGGGTTCGCACATTCCAGGCTCCAATATGTAGTTTTGTATGTTTCTGACCGCGTGGTGGTGATCCCTCTGGATGCGGTATTCCAGACAGGATTTTGTGAGGCAGGCTATGTTTGGGGTACCTTTTCTAACTCCCTCCCCTACTGGGGTGAGCAGAGTGGATCCTGAATAGGGCTACTCAGTCATGAGTGCAGCTGCCGAGAAGCTCTTTCTGCCTCAGTCCAAGAGCTTAACAACTGTATCAAGCACCCATCGCCTGTGTGCCAGGTCGTGGCTAAGAACTCCCATACTTCACTATCCTGTCCCCGTTACCACTTCCTGACAGCCACAGGACTTTGTCTTGTCCAAGATGTAAAGTAGATGGGCTCCCTTCAGGAGGCCGCCTGCGCATGATGTCTTTTATCGTGGGGAGACTGATGCGCCTGCAGCCACCACACGGTCCTTGGCAGAGAGGGGCCTGAATCCAGTGGCATGGAATCCAAGACGACTGGAGACCACTCTCTGTTGCAGCCTTCATCCGCCTTCAGTGCCGTTGTGACTCATAGTGCCATCCTCCGCCACTCCCGCCGTTGAGGTCTTTCATTCTTTGGATTGCTCTTGGTCTGGGACCTCCCCCTCGACTTTACCACCATGGGTGACCCTACCAGGAGCCAAAAGGCCCCCGACAACATTGCTCCCGGGATCACTGGAACACACAAGGTTCTCCACCGCGACAAGGTGGCGATCCATGGAGAACTATATATATACACACACACACACACAGTAGATATAAAAAGTCTACACACCCCTGTTCAAATGGCAGGTTTTTGTGATGTAAAAAAAATGAGACCAAGATCAATCATTTCAAAACTTTTTCCACCACTAATGTGACCTATACAGTCATGTGAAAAAATTAGAACACCCCCATCAAATACTCAGTTCTTTATTAAGAAATGTTCACATATCTATGTCTAACCTTGTTTTTGTTTTATTTGCATTTTGTAAACATTTATTTTAGCCATTGTAAGCGGGAATGAATGTGGGGGTGTTCTAAAAAAGATGGGGGGGTGTCTTAATTTATTCCTCACCATTTGTTTAGAATTATATTTTACAGAAAATTTGAAAAAAAAAGTCTTGAATTCATTTTTAATTGTTTAGTTGCATTACACAAATCTCCAAGTATTTTTAACATTTACATTAAATATTCATATGTCCAAATAAGTTAAAAAAAAAACACATATGCTTATACAGGGTGTCCTAATTTTTTTCACGTGACTGCAACCTGTACAACCCAATTGAAAAACAAACTGAAATCTTTTCAGGGGAAAAATAAAAAATACAAAACCTACAATAACCCGTCTGCATAAATATGCACATCCTGTTATAACTGGGGATATGGCTGTGTTCAGAATTAACCAATCACATTCAAACTCATCTTAAATGGGAGTCAGTACATGCTTGCCACCATTTAAAGTGACTCTGATTAACCCCAAATGAAGTTCAGCTGTTCTAGCATGCTTTTCCTGACATTTTTGTAGTCACATCTTACAGCACAAGTTATGGTCCGCAGAAATCTTCCAAAGCATCAAAGGGATCTCACTGTTCAAAGGTGTCAGTCAGGAGAAGGGTACAAAAGAATTTCCAGGGCATTAAATATACCATGGAATACAGTAAAGACAGTCATCATCAAGAGGAGAAAACATGGCACAACAGTGACATTACCAAGAACTGGGCGTCCCTCCAAAATGGATGAAAAAACGAGAAGAAAACTGGTCAGGGAGGCTGCCAAGAGGCCGACAGCAACATTGAAGGAGCTGCAGGAATTTCTGGCAAGTACTGGCAGTTTAGTACACGTGACAACAGGGGTTGGGTGGCAAGACGGAAGCCTCATCTTACGAAGAAAGACATCAAAGCCCAGCTACATTTTGCAAAAGCACATTTGAAATCTCCCAAACACGTGAGAGAATGTGTTATGGTTCCATGAAACCAAGGAGGAACTTTTTGGCCATAATTCCAAAAAGTATATTTGGCACAAACACAACACTGCTCATCACCAAAAGAACACCATAACTATAGTGAAGCGTGGTGGTGGTACCATCATGCTTTGGGGCTGTTTTTCTTCAGCTGGAACTGGGGCCTTATTCAAGGTGGAAGGAATTATGAACAGTTCCAAATACTAGTCAGCGTTGGCACAAAACCTTCAAGCTTCTACTAGAAAGCTGAAGAGGAACTTCATCTTTCAGCACGACAATGACCCAAAGCACGGTTTTGGAATGGCCCAGCCAGAGTCCAGACCTGAATCTGAAGGAACATCTGTGGGCTGATCTGATGAGGGCTGTGCACAGGAGATGTCCTCACAATCTGACAGATTTGGAGTGGTTTTGCAAAGAAGAGTGGGCAAATATTGCCACATCAAGATGTGCAACGCTGATAAGACTCCTACCCAAAAAGACTGAGTGCTGTAATGAAAGCCAAAGGTGCTGCAACAAAGTATTAGTTTAAGGGTGTGCACATTTATGCAAACAGATTATTGTAAGTTTTTTATTTTTCCCCTTCAAAGATTTCAGTTTGTTTTTCATTTGGGTTGTACAGGTTATAGGTCACATTAATGGTGGAAAAAGTTTTGAAATGATTTATCTTGGTCTGATTTTTTTACATCAAAAAAAGGGGTGTGTAGATATTTTATGTCCAGTGTGTGTGTGTGTGTGTGTGTGTATCCCCTTATGTATGCCCCCGTACAGTGTATCCATGGGAATATTCTCCCTAATAATATGTTGTAAAGTGATATAACTTATGCATTCTCCCTTTGAAATTCCACATTCCATGATTAAATCGTTAAAGGTTTTAAAATGGCCATTAGAGGCTATGAGGCAAAGCTTAGTAATTTTTCCATTTGGTCCAAATTATAATCTTTTTATTCATAGCTATATTGGGGTTCTGCCATATTGGCTGATTTATTGAATTAGCTGTGTTAACTACAAGAATTTTAGTGCTTAATTGTAAAATATTAAATGTTGCTTCAGTTGGGGTTTGTGTAATTTCTTTCGGTAGTTTTTTTAAAAAGTACAGACTATTTGTATCAGTATTAAAGCTTTGAAACATAATTTCTTCAATACATTTCCAGTCTTTACACATATTAGAATAAAATAATTAATTTACTTCCTGACAACCAAAATATAAATAATAATGGAAAAATTAGGCAGCTGCAATCCACCTTTCATATAAGAACCAAACAATTGCAGCGGCATGAAATAAAGCAGCGTTGGTGAAGGTTTTAAGCAGGTTTATTAGATCATACCGCCGTCACGAAGCCCGCCCTGGCGCCGTGCATGCACGCCGGGAGCGTGCCCGGAGGCTCTCCAGCAAAGGGACACAGAGTGTGCGTGTGTCCGCAGCAGCAGTCAAAGAGAGAGAGAATGAGAGACAGAATCGTGCAGCATATATACCCAGTTACAACAATACATGAAAGAGCATTCACAGCAGTTGGCATGGGCATTTGCATGTGAGAGACATACATAACAATAGGTAGATTGCTGGCCTCTGCTCCAGCTGCAGGACAAAGAGGTTACAAGGCACATCTACATATTGATCTGTCTCTAGGTCACAGTAAGGACAGGACGCATGAACACAATGCATGAATGGCACATTAACATCACAATGCATGAATGGCACATTACATCAGTAATGCTGTGGGAAAAACCAGGAGTGGCGAGCTGTCTGTCCTTAGTCTGTTGCGGGGGTTATTCCAAACCCGCCACACTGCTCCCCCCCAGAGGGCTCGGCAGGGGGCCGAGACCTCGATAATGCAGCTTGGCAGTGAGCAGGGAAGTCTCTGTGCCGGCGAAGGTGGAGGGGGGTGGGGGGTAGTAAATGCCGGCCGGGGACGGCGAAATCGTCCGGGCCGCGCAAAAATTGCTTGTTGGTCCGCGATGTCGAGGGGCTGTCCCGTTGAACGTGCGGAAAACCACAAGAAGAAAAATTTGTCTCTGACTCCTCTCGTGGCCATGAAGAAAAGCAGGAGCGGCTGTAAGAGAAACATAAAAGCAGAAGCAAAGGGACTTGGCGTGTTGACTTTTAGGTGCGGGCACAACCTTAAAAGCCCTCGGGAACCGCTGACGGCTGGAATCCCTCTGTGCGCCGTGGCTAAGACCGTTAGAAAATCCAGTGAGCGAGCTGCGTGCTTGCTTCAGGTGAATGAGCAGCCCTGAAGTTCTGTGTGCAGCGGCGAAGGACGATGGCAGTCTCTGGAGCCGTTATTGTCCCGTGTGTGATGCGCCGTCCTCGTAACTCCCCGGTGCGTGCGCCGGGGCTCGTGCGTGGGTGGGCCAGCTGGAGAGGAGACAGGGTCAGAGAGCTTAATCATCCCTGTTCAGTGTGTTGGAGCGGTGAAGGGAAGTAGACGCTCTGTCACTCGCTCGGTCATGGTGCGTTCAGGTCCACGTGGTGCATTCTCCGTCGGCCATGGCGATCGCCGTTGTGGAGAGGGGACGAGGTACATGCGCTCTCGAGTGGAGGAGCTGTGAGCGCGGCCGGTCCAGCGTGGATGTTGGGATCTAGGCGTGCAGATCCCACCATGAAGTTTGCTGCGGCTTTCCCGGTCGTGGGTGATGCCCGGAGAGTTCCCTGAAGCAGAAGGGAGCTGCTGCGTTCACTTGTCGTCGGAGCATCACCGCCGGGTGCTGCGTTCGCCAGCAGCGTGGCTGTCCAAGCCAGAAGGTTGCGTCGCACAAAGCGTGTGCGTCTTCGGGGTCACCAGTGCAGCGGCATGAAATAAAGCAGCGTTGGTGAAGGTTTTAAGCAGGTTTATTAAATCATACCGCCGTCACGAAGCCCGCCCTGGCGCCGTGCATGTGCGCCGGGAGTGTGCCCGGAGGCTCTCCAGCAAAGGGACACAGAGTGTGCGTGTGTCCGCAGCAGCAGTCAAAGAGAGAGAGAATGAGAGACAGAATCGTGCAGCATATATACCCAGTTACAACAATACATGAAAGAGCATTCACAGCAGTTGGCATGGGCATTTGCATGTGAGAGACATACATAACAATAGGTAGATTGCTGGCCTCTGCTCCAGCTGCAGGACAAAGAGGTTACAAGGCACATCTACATATTGATCTGTCTCTAGGTCACAGTAAGGACAGGACGCATGAACACAATGCATGAATGGCACATTAACATTACAATGCATGAATAGCACATTACATCAGTAGTGCTGCGGAAAAAACCAGGAGTGGCGAGCTGTCTGTCCTTAGTCTGTTGCGGGGGTTATTCCAAACCCGCCACACAATCTTTTTTTTTTTATTTTTTATTACTTATTTTGTACCCGTAGGCAGATTTGTTTTGCAGTCTGGTGACAAGCCACCAGCTGCCGGTCGCTGCGTGCGCAAGCGCCCCGTATCCCTAACCTGCATGTTTTTGGCGTGTGGGAGGAAACCGGAGAAATCCCGGAGTAAACCCACGCAACACGGGGAGAACATGCAAACTCCACACAGATCACTGTTGGTCGGGGGCTGGGATTGAACCCACAATCTTGCGGTCCCCACGATCTCCCGGCCGAGGGTAAACTGTGCTGCCACAGTGCTAACCACTGCGCCACCGTGCAGCCCACGGTGCACGGTGGTGCAATCTTGAATATGAACATCTTGCTTTTTTGCCATGCCATACAAATTGAGAAATTATTTTATGCAGATCTTCTAACCAAGCTTTTTTTTATTATAACTGGCAGCATCCTTGGAATGTAATTAACAGACAGAAGCATATTCTTTACTGTGCTTACTCGTCTCCACAAAGACATGACAAGACTCAACCAGCGCTCAATATTTGACTTTATTTTATTCAATAATTGTGTCAAATTTAAATCCCATGTTTGATCACAATTTGTTGTATTTTTTAAACTTAAGTATTGTATTTCTGTTTGTTTCTATTGAACTTCAGTATTTTGTATGCAAGTGATATTACAATGTGTATTTAAAGGTAGCAACTCACACTTTTCCCAACTGACTTTATAGCCAGAGAGTAATCCATATTGCTTTATCGCCTGATTAATATAATGGAGTGAAGAACTTACTTCTGTTAAATAAAGAATTATAAATCACAGTAAAGAGAATTTGTATGTACGATCACCAAAGTACGAACTTGTACCTTTAATATTGTTATCAGCTCTTATTTTCTCAGCCAATAGCTCAATGATTAAATTGAATAGGAGAGCAGAGACTTGGCGTCCTTGCTTTGTGCCACGATGCAATATGAAAGGCTCTGAAATGATATCACTAGTTTTCACAGATGCCATGGGTTTAAAGTATATCATCTTTATCATGATCCACTGCATGAAATTCTTACCAAACCCATATTTTTCTACGGTGTGGAACATAAAACGCCATTCGATGCGATCAAAGGCTTTCACAGCATTGACAGTCACAAGGGCTGCTGAAAGTGGGA
Source organism: Pholidichthys leucotaenia (assembly GCA_020510985.1). Taxonomy (NCBI): domain Eukaryota; kingdom Metazoa; phylum Chordata; class Actinopteri; order Cichliformes; family Pholidichthyidae; genus Pholidichthys; species Pholidichthys leucotaenia. The sequence continues at coordinate 254,170,366 of CM035842.1, read as the reverse complement.
GCCTCTTTGCATAGTGAATTCATTCATTCATTCATTCATCTTCTTCCGCTTAATCCTTTTCGGGTCGTGAGGGGGCTGGAGCCTATCCCAGCATCTTTTTGGGCGAGAGGCAGGGTACACCCTGGACAGATCGCCAGTCCATCGCAGGGCCAACACAGAGAGACAGACAACCATTCACTCTCACAGTCATACCTAAGGACAATTTAGAATCCCCAGTTTTGATGCCAATTAACCTAACTTGCATGTTTTTGGCATGTGGGAGGAAACCGGAGAAATCCCGGAGTAAACCCACGCAGACACGGGGAGAACATACAAACTCCACACAGATCACTGTTGGTCGGGGGCTGGGATCGAACCCAGGATCCCCCGGCCAAGGATGAGTTGCTGTGCTGCCACAGTGCTAACCACTTCTCCACCGCGCCGCCCAGAGGCATACTGAATAATGATAAATAAAACTTCCTTACATTATCAGATGACTGACGATTTTTATATATCCAGTTTGATCAGTATGCATCAATTTACAATTGCTTTGCTCGATCTTGTTGAAAGAATTTTGCCCAAGATTTTATTGTCTAAATTTGCTATGGATATTGGTCAACAGCTGCTACAACTCAAGGGATCTTTATTTTTTAATGAATTAAAGTAATGTGACAATAATTAAATGCAGGGGAAAGGCTTTCTTTTTCAAAAGACAAGTATGGCTGTCATAAAAGCGGGGATAATCCATCTCTAAAGACTTGATAGAATTCTGCATTGAATCCTTCAGGCCCAGGAGACTTGTTTTTATCAAAGGAGTCAATAGCTTTGTTTACTTCAACCACAGTTATGGGCTGTTCTAATGCATTTACTTCTTCCTCTGATAAGCAAGGGACATTGATATTATTTAACAATTCTTGAATTAAATCAGGATTTTCATCATTCTCAGACTTGTAGAGATTTTCATAAAATTCTACAAATGTTTTATTTATTTTATCTGGATTGGTGGTGATTGAGTTGTCGATGGAAGATATGAAATTTTTAGTCATCTGCTTTTTAAGCCTTGTGGCAAGCAAGTTCCTGCCTTCTCCCCACTTTCATAATAATTCAGCTTTACTCTCATCAATTGGTATTCAATTTTGTCCCTTGTAATGTCATCATATTTGATTTTCAGCCTACAAAGTTCTCTCCATGTTTCATGCTTATATTCATTTGATAATGAACTTTGCAACGCCTTAATTTCTGTTGATAGTTTATTTTCTTCTGAACGCTGCTTTTTGATCCTATAACTGCCAGTCTTGATTAATTCTCCCCTGAGACAACATTTTAGAGTTTCCCATATAATTGGGAAGTCAGAAATGGAATCCTTGTTACTGTCAATAAAAGTGTGAATGTAATCACTTATTTGTTTCTGTATTTCTGGATCTTCAAACAGTGAACTGTTAACCTTCCAGTGTTTGAATCGTGGCAGTGCAGATTTCAAACTAAAATTGACCTGAATAGGGCTGTGATCTGATATAACTATTGGATGTATAAGACTTTGTGTCACATTTTAACAGTATCTTGTGATACTAGAAACAGATCTATTCTAGAAAAGATATGATGTCTATTTGAATAAAAGGTATAGTCTCTGACATCGCGGTGTACTGTTCTCCAGATGTCCAAAAGACCAAAAGTCTGCATGAGCTCCAGAAGTGAAAAAAAAAACAAAAAAAAACAGATCTTTTAGGTTCACTTATCTTCCCAGTCTTGTCTATTTATGGATGAAGTGTTAGATTAAGATCACCTCCTAAAATAATTATTGAGCTACAAAAATCAGACAATTTATGTTCAATTACACCAAAAAAGGATGGATCATCTTCATTTTGGTGCATATACAGTATGTTTACTGAGGTAATATTGCTTGACTCCAAGCAACCAGTAACAAATATTTCTACCTAATGGGTCTCTTAAAATATTATTAACTTTGAATTTCAACTTTTTATGAAACAAAACTGCAACACCGGACCTCTTTGATGATTGTCCAGCTCCAATAGCTGCCCCAACCCGCTCGCTTTTTAAATGATGTAAATTTTCTCTTTTAAATGTGTTTCTTGGAGAAAAGCAGTATCTGGGGAAAATGATTTCAGATGTTTTAAAATTTTACCATGTTTCACTTGATTGTTTGCACCAATTACATTCCAAGATATGATTCTTAATTTTGTACCATTCATAAGCTACAGAGATTGTATTACACAACAAAGAATAACTTGCTCCTCATTGTCAAGCTGAAATAAATGAAAAAAATGAATAAAATAAATAGAAATATACTACAGACACTGAGAGATGCTCCCATCCCTTACATTCCGTCCACAAAACATCTTCCCTCCCAGGCCTCCCATACCTTAACACAGAAATACAGTCCCTAAACAGAAAAGAAAAGTTTAAAAATGGCCAACAAAAGAACAAAAACAGGATTGTCATAAAAATTTTTAAAAAAAGCCCTTGATCATTCCTTTGCAGCAATATTGAATCACTGGACTAAAGTACATAAATAATAGTATTAATAATAATCATGAAAAACAGAATAGAAAAATATTATCTGGTAGCTAATTAAACTGCAACAGTAATTTCATTGCCAGAGTCAGCTGTTTGTATGTCGTCATAACAACCGTTGCGCTGATGACACCTCAACATGTGCAGTTGTTTACAGCCGAGGAAGCCGTTCACCTGTAGCTCCAGGTTTAACGCCGTCGCCCCCATCACTTAACCAGGATGTTGTCTGGGGATTTCTACATAACTTCCCATCAATAAAATGTTTCTCGATCGACAGCTGAGTTTTTTTGCGACCTTTTTTTGCTTCCGACATGATCAGGTAGAGCAGTCTCCGTCTCCTAAGGATCTCTGGTGGAAACTGGACGGTTATGGAAAAATTAGATCTTCTCAGCTCTCTGCTTTTTTGCATAATGGTTAGCTTCATCTCGGAGTCGGTGGGTTTTGCCACAACAGGACGAGGCCACGGTACGAGAGTACAGTGTGTTGATGTTTTGGGGGGTTATATTTGTAAAAAATTACATCAACTGAATTGCAATAAAATACTGTTGAATGAGAAAAGTAGGCTTAGGTTAGTAACTGCTTTTTTATTTCATGAAAACTTGTGAGTTTCAAAAATGAAATTGTACACAAGTGAAATAAATTTTGAAAATGTTCCTTTTCAGCAAATCACAATTCCTAACAGCTTTTACACAGTGTGTTGGTTTGGTCGCCCTCCAGCATTCTAGAAATATAGGCTATTCATTAAAAAACAAAAGTAAATTCTATCACAAATACTTTCATCCATTTAATTAGTAGTGTTACCTGACTGTATGCAGTCAGTGTACAGTTACCTATACAGTAACTTAATGTAATGAACAAAATTCAATAAGAACTGACCGCAATTGATGCATAAGATAAGCAACATTAATTTTAAACCTGCACAAATATAAATTTAAGTATCTAAATTTTTCAGAGACTTCAAAAACAAATTAAAGTCAGAAAACAAAATAAAGTGCTGTTACAAGTTTTCGAGATTTTTTTTGCCCGTTCAGAATTTTCTGGGAGTTTGTTAAAGTGGTGCAGTGTGTGTTGTTCAGCAGGAGGACTTAGAACTTCTTCCTCCTCTTTCAACTCTGGGTGATTATCTGGTCATGGTCCTCTGCCTGGTGAAGCTTCTCCAGTAAAAGGTAAAATAAATGCAATAATTCAAAAACAAAAATAAACTTCCATCCAGTATAAATTTCATCAACTACAACTATATTTTTTCATCCATTAAAGCTAGAAATTAAACTAAAATTACCATTTATGCATTTCAATTTTGACACCTAAGTTGAGTCCAGATTTATTGTGATGATTTTATTTTTACAGTTTTATTTTAGTCTGTTCATTATCAATTGTTTTTGTCTACTTTTAGTCAATAACAAGATTTGGTTTTTATTCAATGAAAAGAAAACTGCTTCCATCGCTGTCAAAAAATGTTAGAAAAAAAAACTCAACTGTGGCTGTCAGGGTTGCTAGGCAACGGGGTAGCGCGTGGTCACGCAAACAAACGTCATCCAAAGACTAGACCATAAACTTGTTTTTATCATCTATGCGTTATGTCCATATCTTGGTAGACAAGGAGGCGGCTCAGGGTGCAGTTGAACGTAACCTTTATTAAAAAAAACACAAACTCACACAGGTGCTCTGTACAGGCCAAGGGATCGACGGCAAAAGAGACGGGGTCTCTTCCGCCTTTGTCCTTCTTACCCCTGGTGACGGCAGAACCGGAAAGGTGGGCCGTCACCCACACTACACCCAGGATGTTATGGACGCCATATTGGTACGCCACACTATAGACTAAACTCTCTCATTTTAAGATTCTTTTACATTCGTCCTTCGAAATGCATGGCCACCGTCAGCCCGTCTACAAGGCTACAACACCTGAATTTGTGCATGATCAGCCCAGCGCTGGCTCAGCCATATGTGCACGGTCAGCTATGACCAGTCATTTTGTGGAATGACATAACGTGGGGGCGTAACTAGTTGAAGAGGTGTAACTTGACGAAGTCTTTGAGCTGCAGACAGACCTGTCTCGAATTTCTTGCTGCTCCATTTTTTCTTTATTCCGACTGTTTCATCCAGCTGCTAGCTTAGTAAGCTACTCTGTGTGGTTCTCCTGCATCAGCAGCATCAATGTATAATTGCGTATCACGAAGCAGTAATATGTGTCATGTGACGGGACCCTGGCACTACCGCAAAAAAAAGAAGAGAAGAAGAAGAAATCAGTTCTTAATTTTTGTGAATCGGAATTGATCTTTTCTCCAACACCCCTAATGACTTCATGTTGACTATTAACAATTTATTACGTCGCAATATTCAACCATCACACTTAATGGTCAAACAGATGTCAGAATTATCCCACTTTTGCCCTTGCCAAGAGAATCCCTGTGGTTTTGAAGAAAGAAAGAAAGAAAGAAAGAAAGAAAGATCTCTTTTGCATACATATTTTGTCATAAGTCTTAAATTTTCCAGAGGTACAAAGCTTTGAGAAAAAGCAACAAAATTACAAGGAAAAAAAGCATCATAAATATATATGCAATAAAAGCTTCAAATTTACTCAACATAACAAATTTATAGGGACAAATGCCCATTTATTTAAAATATGTACTTAATTCTTGAGGGGAAAAAATGCAAAATTATAAGAAAAACAAACTTGAATTTAAAAGATAAAAGTTAATTCTTGGCAAAAGTTACAAATTTATGAGGGAAAAAAATCACATATGTACAATTAGTCCTTGTGAATGTAAACACGGGAAGTTCTTTGAAAGTTTTAATAAATCCATTAAGAAAAAGTAAATGAATAAAATCGGATCAAATAAAAGAGTGTGTGTGTGTGTGTGTGTGTGTGGGGGGGGGGGTTGCATGCTAGTCGTTAGCTTAACTTGAGCAGGCACGAAATTGGGGGATCCAGGTCCAGTTGACCCCCGACCAAGTGAGCACTCCAGCCTCCGGTTAGCCGTTTACAGTCAAATAAATGTAACGTAGACCTCTAACGATCACCCTACATAACTCATGTTGTGTTAGTTCATTCAAACCGTAACAGCTCAACATACCTGTTCTCTGTAGCTTTATTATGGGGTTCAGACTCATTTTCTTCAGTCCTCTGTGACGATCGAACTTTTCTTCATATTCTACGATCGTTTCTTTTTTTAATCTTTCCCCATGTTTCTTCAACAGCAGCAGTTAGTCGATCTCTGTTTAACACCACAAGATGCTGAACTGAAGACAGAACTGTCGTGTCATGTCTCTGATGAAAAAGAGGCTAAGACTAACGGAATCGCTACTTCCGCAAGATGTTGCACGGTAAAGTTCCGGTTGAGAAGGGGAAGAGCAAACTTAAGTTCCGCCTTGAGTCAATCTTCTTGCTTGAAAAAAACAAAACAAAAACCTCTCATTTCCAGCTGTATTATTGACCCTCTGACAAGTAAAATAAAATAAAATAATGAATTAAAAAGTGTAGTGTAACGTCAGGGCTGTGATGAGGGGCGGGGGAATTCTCCTGGCATGCTTTGCACAGCGAAGTATTTTTCACCCTCTAAACATTTTAACCAAATCGCAATTTTTTTTTCACACACACCTCAGACCCAGTGAAATATTCGATAAACTGGAAAAAATATGTGTCCCCCCCACCCCCAATTTTTGTAGGCGGGGCCAAACGTACAAGGTCAGTGGAGACCAGCGACCAAAAGGTTTGCCGTACGGACACGAAATTCAGGTGAGGTGTGCATCACCTCAAGACATGAGGTGATGAAATTTTATAGTGTGGAGCATGTGAAATAATGAGTCTGAGTTTATCTCACAAGTCAGGTTTATTCAAATTCTCCAACATCAGCAGAAGAGAAGAGCGTGAACTCCAGAAATTCGTCCCTTTTACACCCCAGGACATCAAAGCACACAGTAACATTATATTTTAATCCCAAGTAACAATGCATCCCTTTCAGCCTTTATCACCTTCACCCAAAGTCACTGGGAGTCAGGAAATCTCCCCAAGGCCATCTCTTTGCATATCAAAGACCACATTTCACATCTTCCTGTTATCTCCCAGGAGGCTCAGTCCTTTGTTCATCTGAGACGTGAAGCACACAGTAAGCATATAGTGGTATACATATGAAGCATCAGGTTATATACATTTGTGCATATGAAACCCACATATGTGTCCCACATGACACCCCCCCCCCCCAAACGTCTAAGATGGAACAACGTAATAACAGTCTGCACATCATGGTAGAAACATTACACATCAGTCCACGTGCTGCTTGGGTCTAAGTCTCCTCCCGTATCTGCTGTAAGCAGGCTTCAACACTTCCGCGGCGCCATCCCGCTGGGGAGCTGCTGTCTGAGGATGAGAACTGTTAGTCAAGCCCTGTGGGTGTTCAGGGAAATGATCCCTAGGGGGTCTGTCGCGCCGAGGAGCCCTGGCCAAGAGCACATCCTCGTCAGCCAACACAAAAGCGGGTTTGAGCCTGTTTATGCCGATCTTTTCTTTTCTGCCCCCCAAATCTAGCAAAAAATGCTTATCCCCTGTTTCCAGCACTCTAAATGGTCCGTTGTAAGAAGGTCGCAACGGTGGGCGATGGGCATCGTGTCTGACAAAAACAAACTCCACATTTTTTAAAGCCTTAGGCACAAAAATGTGCGGAAAAGTGTGGTGAACGGGGCCAGGCAGCGTGCCCGATTCCGTGCCGCTCTGCAACCGCTGAACCGGGGAACATTCTGGCGCAGGATTGTCTGGGAGAAACTCCCCAGGCAGCCGAAGTGGCTGCGCAAAAACTAGCTCAGCCGGGGAGGCTTCTAAATCCTGTTTAGGTGCAGAATGCAACCCCAATAAAACCCACGGTAGCCTGTCCACCCAATTTGCATCCATAAGCGACGCTCTGAGAGCCGCCTTCAATGACCTGTGAAAACATTCGCATAACCCGTTAGCCTGCGGATTGTACGCGGTTGTGCGGTGAATAGTCACCCCCAGGATGCGGGCCATTGCTGACCAAAGTTCGGAAACAAATTGAGGGCCTCTGTCGGACGTAATGTCCGACGGGACTCCAAAGCGCGCTACCCATGCTGTTAAAAACGCGTGCGCCACCTCCTCGGCTGTGGTTGACGCCAGTGGGACCACTTCCGGCCAGCGGGTGGTGCGGTCCACCATTGTCAGAAGGTGTGTGCACCCCTGTGATGGCGGAAGGGGGCCTACGAGGTCCACGTGCACATGATCGAACCTCTTAGCCGGGATGTGAAACGGCTCCAAGGGAGCTCTTGTGTGTCTGTGTACCTTGGCTCGTTGGCAGGCCGTGCAGGCTGCTGCCCACTCTCTAACTTGTTTGCGCAGGCTCGGCCATACAAATTTCTCTCCCACCATTTTGACCGACGCGCGCACTCCCGGGTGCACCAGAGAATGAATCGAGTCAAAAATGCAGCGGCGCCACGCGGCCGGTACCACAGGACGCAGTCGCCCAGTGGAGACATTGCAGATTAGGGGGGGCATACCGTCTTGCAGCGCCCTGCTCTCCAGCCTTAACCCTGTTGGTCCAGACTGGAGCGCGCGCACGTCTGCGTCGCTACTTTGATCCGCGGCCATAGCTGCATAATCTATCCCTACGCAGACTGGAGCCGCGCGCGCACTTCCGCATCGCTAACCTGATCCGCGGCCATGGCTGCAAAATCTACCCCTACGCGGACTGGAGCCGCGGCGGCGCACGAGAGACAGTCTGCCACTACATTAAGTTTACCCGCCACATGCTGGATATCGGTAGTAAACTCTGAGATCACGGCCAGCTGTCTCTGCTGCCGGCCTGACCACGTTTCTGAAACCTTGGCCATCGCGTAAGTCAGCGGCTTGTGGTCAACGAACGCAGTGAAAGGGCGTCCCTCCAGCCAGAACTGGAAGTGGCGAATGGCCAAGTGGAGAGCTAACAACTCCCTGTCGAATGCGCTGTATTTTCGTTCACTATCGCGCAAGGTCCTGCTGAAAAAGACTAGCGGTTGCCAAACCCCGGCTACATGCTGCTCCACGACCGCCCCTATGGCCACATCTGACGCGTCAGTAGTGAGCGCTATGCGGGCCGTTGGATCTGGATGTGCTAACAACGCAGCGTTTGCCAGGGCTGTTTTGACTTCCGAGATTGCTCGCTCTCGCTCCGGAGACCATTCAATTTTATTTGTGGGTTTTTGTTTTTTTAGTGCAGCATACAATGGTTGCATGAGCTGCGCTGCGCGGGGGAGGAAACGGTTATAAAAATTCACCATTCCCAAAAACTCCTGTAACGCTTTGACCGTTTGTGGCTGGGGAAAATTTGTTACTGCGCGCACTTTGTCAGGCAGAGGAACCACCCCTTCTGGAGAGACGCGATGCCCCAAAAAATCAATCTGCACCACCCCGAACTGACACTTCGCTGGGTTGATTATTAACCCGTGCTCCCCCAACCTCCGGAAAACTGCCATGAGGTGGTTTTCGTGTTCGTCTTCGGACGCGCTGGCTACCAATATGTCGTCCAGGTAGACGAACACGAAGGGGAGATCGCGCAACACTGCGTCCATCATGCGCTGGAATGTCTGCGCCGCGCCTTTAAGCCCAAACGGCATGCGCAAAAACTCAAATAGACCGAACGGAGTTATTACTGCTGTTTTGGGTATGTCCTCAGCGCGCACTGGGACCTGGTGGTAACCGCGAACCAAGTCTATCTTAGAAAAAACGCGCGCCCCCGCCAAATGAACTGAAAAATCTTGGATATGCGGGATTGGGTAGCGATCGTGCGCTGTAGCGTTGTTCAGCCTGCGGAAATCTCCGCAAGGTTGCCACGAGCCATCAGCTTTCGAGACCATGTGCAGCGGTGAAGCCCATGGGCTTTTCGAACGCCTGATGATGGCCAACTTTTCCAGGTTGGCGAACTCCTCGCGCACTATGGTCAGTTTAGCTGAATCCAAGCGCCGAGCTTTTGCAAAAACAGGCGGTCCGGTGGTAGTAATAAAATGTTCCACCCCGTGTTTAGCCACGGCTGCCGAAAATGTTGGGACCGTGAGTGCTGGGAACTGAGTGAGCAGTGTGTGGAACTTACCGCTTGCGGCTGTGACGTTGGCTTGTGCTGTTGGCAGGGCCACTCAAGCTGTACAGGGGATAGAATAAAAAGAGAGTGCATTAACCAGGCGCCTGTTAGCAAGATCAACCAACAACCCATGTGAGCACAGAAAATCAGCCCCTAACATATTGAAATTCACTGCTGCTATGATAAAAGTCCACTCAAATGAACGGCCCTGCAGAGACAGGAGCAGAGTCTTCTCACCAAAGGTCTTAATCTCCGAGCCGTTCGCTGCTGTCACCCGGGGACCTTTGGAACCTGTTAGCCTGTCTGCGTAGGAAGGTGTGATGAAACTCGGCTGGGAGCCCGTGTCCACGAAGAAATGCCTCCCCGAGCGGGCGTCCAGCAAATAAAGCAGCTTGTTCTCCTCCCCGAGGGCCGCAGCTGCTACCGACTCCCGGTCTTGGCGTTTCCTGAACACCCGAACTGGCATGGTGGTACACATTTACGTTCCCTCTCTGCGAAGCGGCGATGGTAGAAACAAAGGACGTCGTCTGATCCATGTTTCTTGGCCCTTGCCGCCGCCGTCGTTGGTGAGTCTGGCACTGCTGTCTCTGGCTTCCTGCCATCTCTGGACGCCGCGCCGAGCCCCGCTGCCACGGCCGTGGCCGCGCTGTTTGGTGGCGTTGACGAGTCGTTGCGCCTCCTGGCCCAGCGCATTGTAGTCCCGTTGGGCCAACAGTGGCGAACTGGCCAGTGTCGCTCTCACTGCTGATGGTAGAGTCCTGAGGAAGAGGTGGGTGAAGATGAAGTGATCATCGTCAGAGTCCTTCAACCTCAACAGCTTCTCCATAAGGTCCGCGGGCTTGTCGCTTTCAAATTCAGTCAGCGCCAGGAGCCCCTCTGCTCGCTCCTCCACCGAGGGGGTGAAGCGCCGGACGAGTGCAGCCTTCAACGCATCGTACTTGTCAGTGTCCGGCGGCTGGTTGATCAGGCTCTCCACATGCTGGGCTGTGTGGTTGTCCAGTTTTGCAACCACATGGTAGAACTTTGTGGCGTCTACCGAAATCCCCCGGAGGATGAACTGCGCCTCAACCGCATTAAACCAGGAGCGCGGATTGTTCTGCCAGAAGTCCAGCAGCTGGACTGTGGCTCCATTTGCTTGGCTGGCTCCTGTCGAGTCTGGCTCGGGGGAATTTCTTCCACTCATGATACGTCTAAGGGTCACCAGTGTGGAGCATGTGAAATAATGAGTCTGAGTTTATCTCACAAGTCAGCTTTATTCACATTCTCCAACATCAGCAGAACAGAAGAGCGTGAACTCCAGACATTCGTCCCTTTTATACCCCAGGACATCAAAGCACACAGTAACATTGTATTTTAATCCCAAGTAACAATGCATCCCTTTCAGCCTTTATTACCTTCACCCAAAGTCACTGGGAGTCAGGAAATCTCCCCAAGGCTATCTCTTTGCATATCAAAGACCACATTTCACATCTTCCTGTTATCTCCCAGGAGGCTCGGTCCTTTGTTCATCTGAGACGTGAAGCACACAGTAAGCATATAGTGGTATACATATGAAGCATCAGGTTATATACATTTGTGCATATGAAACCCACATATGTGTCCCACAATAGACCAATTTCACTATTGCCACAATTTTCCAAGATACTTGAAAAAATATTCTCTGAGAGAATTGACAACTTCATACTGAAGAATAATTTATTGTGTGAGCAGCAATATGGGTTCAGACACAAGAGGACATCTGCATTTGCTCTAATGGAATTTATAGAAAAAATATCAACTGCCGTTGAAAATAAAGAGTACTCAGTTGGGGTATTCCTGGATCTTAAAAAAGCATTTGATACAGTGGATCATAATTTATTATTAAAGAAACTACAAAATTGTGGTATTAGGGGGTAGCACTGTTCTGGTTATGTAGTTACTTAAAGAATAGATATCAGTATGTATGTGTTGGTAACAAAAACTCACAGTTACTGAAGGTTACTTGTGGAGTCCCACAGGGTTCAGTTTTGGGGCCATTGTTATTCAATATGTATATAAATGATATATGTAAAGTTTTGGAAAAAATGGATTTAATATTGTTTGCTGATGACATTAATTTATTATGCAGTGGAAGCAATTTGGAACAACTTTTGGATACACTCGGAAAGGAATTAGGAAAGCTTAAACTGTGGTTTGATTCAAACAAATTAACGCTCAATTTAAGTAAGACAAAATTTATAGTTTTTAACAACCATCACAACAACTTAGTATCTAAACTCAGTGTAAATGGTGTAGAGATTGAAATGGTATCCGAAACTAAATTTCTTGGAGTAATAATTGATAATAAACTGTATTGGAAGTCACATATTAATTATATTAAAGGTAAAATATCCAAATCAATTGCAATACTACACAGAGTGAAATATTTGCTGAATCAACCCACACTACATACCTTGTATCATTCATTAATACTCCCATACATGACATATTGTACTGAAGTATGGGGAAATACATATAAAACAAACATATATCCAGTCTTTATGCTTCAGAAGAGAGCTATTAGAATAATAAACAAAGCTGCTTACAGGGAACCAACAAACCCACTTTTTCTTAAATTAAAAGCTCTCAAGTTGAAAGATCTGGCTGACTTTAAAACTGCAGTAATTATGGCTGTGTTGTGAGACATGTATATGTTGGACACTGCATATGTGATTTAACCACGATGAAGGAGAGCCAGCCCCCTGCGGTGCGGAGCCACAGAGCCTGGACCCCCTGCGGAGGACAGGGGACAGAAGACTTCCTGACCACTGAGGCTCGGGAAGAGAGAAGGGGGAGTTATGTAAATAAAAGGCTAATGAATGTGAATAAAGAGACTTTGATATAGATGTGTGATTTCCCCCGCGAGGGAAATGGTTTGATGTGAGAAGGTTTAAATGAGAGAACTTTGGTGTGTTCAGGCTCTTTGTTCGCTGCTCAAGAATAAGAGCAGACAGTGGAATGATTTCTTGAATAAACTGAAATGAAAGACAATTCGGTTTCGTTATTCAAGTCTCCCCACATTGGTGACTGACGACGTTGAGAATGAACGAAGAAATTCTCAGGGTCCCGGACTCACAGCGCTCAGAGCTGGCGAGCGCAGTGGCCGTTAAGCTGCCTGATTTCTGGCAGGATAACCCACGGTCGTGGTTTCTGCAAGCAGAGTCGCAGTTCGCGCTCGCAGGAGTAACGGTGGATGACACTAAGTTCCACCATGTCATCGCTAAACTGGACAACAGCACAGCTCGGTGCGTGCAAAGCTTGGTGGAGCAGCCACCCGCGACCGACAGGTACAGCAAGCTGAAATCCACCCTCATCAAGTTTTTCACCCCCTCGGCTGAAGTGAGGGCGAGGAGGATCCTGTCTTTGCTAGACCAAGGTGGACACAGGCCGAGCGCCCTGATGGAGGAGATGATACAGCTGAGAGGGTTGGACAACGATGATTTCATTTTTCAGTTCATCTTCCTCTCCAACCTCCCGGCGCATGCGAGAAGCAAGCTGGCCGGCAAAAAGTGTCACACCCTGGAGGAGTTCCGGGAGCTGGCCCAGGAGGCAGACGGGATCCTGGACGCCTGCGGCGGGCAAGCAACCACAGCAGCGGCCCGAGACAGCGGGGAGCCAGAGGCGGCAGAACCAGACTGGCCGACGATGGCGGCAACACGGCCGCGACGAGGGGGAGCCAATAGCCCGGCGACAGAGGCGCGGGCGCGACACAGCGGAGGAGAAGATCTCTGCTTTTACCATCGGAGGTTCGCAGAGAAGGCACGCAGGTGTGTGCCGCCCTGCATCTTCAGGAGTTCGGGAAACGGCAAGACCGGGGGTCGCTAGCAGCTTCGACCCTCGGAGAACGCAACAAGCTGCTCTACATCACGGATGCGCGCTCCGGACGAGTGTTCCTCATTGACACCGGAGCACAAGTGAGCTTCATCACCCCAACATACGCGGACCGGGTAGCTGGACCCCACGGTGACGGAGCTACAGCGGCAAATGGCTCGAACATCAACACCTACGGGAGAAGGACCTTGCCTTTATGCTTACATGGCCGCACATATGAATGGACTTTTGTAGTAGCGGCGGTGAGTTTCAACATGTTGGGCGCGGATTTTTTGTGTTCACACAATCTGTTAGTTGATCTTGCTAATAGACGGCTGGTAAGTGCACTCTCTTTTTACTCTCTCCCCTGTTCAGCTCGAGTGTCCCCGCCACCAGTACAGACCCACGTCGCTACAGCAGGTGGTAAGTTTCACACACTCCTCACCCAATTTCCAGCGCTCACTGTGCCCACTTTTTCAGCGACGGTCGCGAAGCACGGGGTGAAACACTTCATCCCCACTTCTGGTCCTCCCGTGTTTGCAAAAGCTCGGCGCTTGGATGCAGTTAAGCTCGCCATTGCGCGCGAGGAGTTCGCCAGCCTGGAGAGGCTGGGCATCGTTCGTAGGTCGAAGAGCCCGTGGGCTTCGCCGCTGCACATGGTACCGAAAGCCGATGGCTCCTGGAGACCGTGCGGGGATTACCGCAGGCTAAACAACGCTACGGCACACGATCGTTATCCCATCCCGCACATTCAGGATTTTTCGGTGCACCTGGCGGGGGCGCGCATTTTTTCAAAGATTGATCTAGTTCGCGGCTATCACCAAGTCCCGGTCCAACCGGAGGACATTCCTAAAACAGCGGTAATAACCCCGTTCGGACTTTTCGAATTTTTACGCATGCCGTTTGGTCTCAAAGGGGCGGCGCAAACATTTCAGCGGATGATGGATGCCGTGTTACGCGATCTCCCTTTCGTGTTTGTGTACCTCGACGACATTTTGGTCGCGAGTACTTCAGAGGACGAACACGAAATGCACCTCACAGCAGTTTTTAGGAGGCTGGGAGAGCACGGCTTAATAGTTAACCCAGCCAAGTGCCAGTTCGGCGTTGAGCGGATTGATTTTTTGGGTCACCGCGTCTCCCCGGAGGGAGCGGTTCCGTTACCAGAGAAAATACGCACGGTAGCGGATTTTCCCCGTCCACAAACGATCAAATCACTACAGGAATTCTTGGGGATGGTGAATTTTTATAACCGGTTCCTGCCCCACGCAGCTCAAATCATGCAACCGTTATATGCCGCGCTCAAAAAACAAAAGCCGACCCAGGCGGTCGAATGGTCCCCGGAGCGGGAGCGCGCGTTCACAGAGGTTAAAAAAGCCTTGGCTGACGCTGCGCTCCTGGCCCACCCAGACCCTGCAGCACGTATCGCGCTGACGACAGACGCTTCAGATTTAGCCATAGGGGCCGTTATTGAGCAACAGGTAGCCGGAGTTTGGCAGCCTTTGGCTTTCTTTAGCAAATCTTTAAGCGCGGCTGAGCGAAAATACAGCGCGTTTGACAGAGAACTGTTGGCGCTGCATTTGGCTATTCGTCATTTCCAGTTCTGGCTGGAAGGACGGTGCTTCACCGCTTATGTGGACCACAAGCCGCTCACATACGCCATGGCCAAAATTTCAGATCCGTGGTCCGGCAGGCAGCAGAGGCAGCTGGCCGCAATCTCGGAATTTACCACTGACATTAGGCACGTCGCGGGCAAATTCAATGTAGTAGCGGATTGTCTCTCACGCGCGTTCACGACCCCGACACGCGCAGAGGCAGAACGGGCCACCGTGACCGCGCCGCAGGAGAGCGGCACGGTGGCGCGCGCAGCCCCGGTGCACGTGGGTATAGATTACGCAGCCATGGCAGCGGACCAGGGGGCGGACGCAGACGTGCGCGCGCTCCAGTCTGGACCAACAGGGTTGAGGCTGGAGAGCAAGTGTTTACAACCCGGTATGCCCCCCCTGATCTGCGACATGTCGACGGGGCGCCCGCGTCCGGTGGTTCCGGCCACGTGGCGCCGCCGTGTTTTTGACTCGGTCCACTCACTGGCGCACCCGGGGGTGCGCGCGTCGGTGAAACTAGTGGCGGAAAAGTTTGTTTGGCCGTGCCTGCGCAAGCACGTGAAGGAATGGGCAAAAACCTGCATTTCCTGTCAACGGGCCAAAATTCACAGGCACACAAGAGCCCCGTTAGAACCGTTCCGCATTCCGGCCAGAAGGTTCGACCATGTGCACGTCGACCTTGTGGGCCCCCTACCGGCATCACAGGGGTTCACGTATCTTTTGACAATGGTGGACCGCACCACACGTTGGCCGGAAGTGGTCCCACTTGCGACGACCACGGCCGCGGAGGTGGCTCGCGTTTTTTTAACGGCTTGGGTGGCGCGCTTCGGGGTTCCGTCGGACATTACGTCCGATAGAGGACCGCAATTCATCTCTGAGCTGTGGTCAGCGATGGCCAACGGCTTAGGAGCCAAAATTCACCGCACTACGGCTTACCACCCTCAGGCTAATGGTTTATGCGAGCGTTTTCATAGGTCTTTGAAGGCAGCACTCAGAGCGTCGCTCACGGATGCAGATTGGGTAAATAAACTCCCTTGGGTTTTATTAGGGTTGCGTTCTGCGCCTAAAGAGGACTTAGACGCCTCCCCAGCGGAGCTGGTATTCGCACAAACTCTGAGGCTGCCGGGCGAGTTTTTACCAGAGCACCCAGAGCCCCCACCTCTCTCTGCTCTGGGACTGTTAGTTGGCACGGGGGCAGACACGCTCCCGGGTCCGGTTCATCACGCTTTTCCACGAGTTTTCGTCCCCAAGGCTTTGAAAAATGCCGATTTCGTTTTTGTCAGGCGCGAAGCCCTTAAAGCAACGCTCAAACCACCTTACGAAGGGCCATTTCGAGTGCTGGAGGCAGGTGATAAGCAATTTGTGCTAGATTTTGGGGACAGAAAAGAGACAGTCAGTATTGACAGACTAAAACCTGCTTTTGTCATGAAGGACGTGTCTGTACCGGTCGCGGTGGCGCCTCGACGAGGCAGGCCCCCGCAGAGGGCAATTAACCACTCTCTTCCTCAGTCAACAGACCCGGAGCAGAACAGCACCGCAGGCAAGGCGGGGCCAACGCACAGCAGATTCGGCAGACGGCTGAAGCCCAAGCGGCGCACAGACTGAATGTTGGTGTTGATTATTCAGTAGTGAGTAAGGTGCTATTAAATTTTGGGAATTAGTCTGTTCTTCATCGTTTGGGGGGGGGGTTATATGGCTGTGTTGTGAGACATGTATATGTTGGACACTGCATATGTGATTTAACCACGATGAAGGAGAGCCAGCCCCCTGCGGTGCGGAGCCACAGAGCCTGGACCCCCTGCGGAGGACAGGGGACAGAAGACTTCCTGACCACTGAGGCTCGGGAAGAGAGAAGGGGGAGTTATGTAAATAAAAGGCTAATGAATGTGAATAAAGAGACTTTGATATAGATGTGTGATTTCCCCCGCGAGGGAAATGGTTTGATGTGAGAAGGTTTAAATGAGAGAACTTTGGTGTGTTCAGGCTCTTTGTTCGCTGCTCAAGAATAAGAGCAGACAGTGGAATGATTTCTTGAATAAACTGAAATGAAAGACAATTCGGTTTCGTTATTCAAGTCTCCCCACAGTAATAATGTTTAAAGTGAAGAATCTATCACTGCCTGCAAATATCCAAAAGCTGTTCCAAATAAGGGAAAAACAATATCATTTCAGAGGAACATGTATATTTCAAAAACCTTAAGTGAGAACTACCACCAAGCAACACTGTGTTTCAGTGCAAGGAGTCAGATTATGGAACAATTTTGAACCTGAATTAAAATCATGTACAACGCTTGGACAATTTAAACAAAAACTAAAGGAAGAAATACTCCAACATATAAAATCACATAAGGATTGTCATAGCCAGTCTGTGTTGTGTTGTTGCTTAGTTTTTTTGTCACATTTTGTCTTAGCTTCATTCTGAATTGTAATCGCTCTTGTTTTGTTTTTCTTTTGAATTCTTGGATGGAATATGGGTGGGCAATATAAGCTGCAGCTTCAGCCATCACCCATTTCGGATAACTTATGTTGAACTGTATAATCAGAGGAGTTATTGTCTAATTTGACATTGTTGGATTTTCTTTCCCCCTTTGTTATATTATTATGTTTCTTTTTTAATCTTTACTTTTAATCTATCCAAAATAAAAATAAAGATTCATTCAGATTCATTCATTCATTCACATAAAAAATATAATTGTGGCCCTTACCTACAGCCAACAGGAAGTCCGCCATCTTGCCTTAAAACCACCCCTGGCATTTGAAAGAACTCCCCCTAGGGGTCTGCTCGATTGAGCTCATTTTCGCATGGCGGCATCTATCCATTATTCCTGGGGGTGCTGCTGTCAGAACGATTATGGGCGGAGCTTCCGGTTTCAGTTGCAGTAGTGTTAAATCAGTCAGTAAGAGTGGAGTAGCAGCGGCATTTAAAATAGCGTTTAAAAAAAAAAAAATTCATTTTAATGTATAGTCCACATACGTACATGTTTTGCACTCAAGTGGCAACTAATTTAAGCACTTGTAGTTTTTGTATTTTTTGAATGTTGTGGCATAGTTCTGGTACTTGTTGCTGGTGTTCGTGGTTGTGCCACAGACTGTATAAATGGAAGCTTCTCACCAGCAATGCGTAGATCATGTACTGAACGAAAAAGGACTGTTGGTGTGACTGGTGGTACAGAAACAGGACAGACACAAGGGCACAGCAGGCATGTTCTCACTTATATGGATGTTGTGGAAATGCATATTGTGAAGTTATCTGCAGACAGCGTCTCAGTCAGGAGGCAGTGATTAAACATAAGAGAATGATAGGCGAGGACATCATGGGGAGTTGGGAGGAAGAGGGAGCTGGGGGTTTAAGGGGGATGTATTGTGGGGTTAGATGTCATGCAGTGTGATGTGAAATGTCATGCAGATGTGAGATGATCTGTTGAAGTTATAAGGAGAACCTGGCTTGACTGATTTAGTACTTTCTGTGTATGGATGATGTGAGAGTGGTAATAAAGCTTCGTCTGCTCGTAAACCAGCCTCATCATTTCCCACAATGTCACAGATCTAAGGTTTATGTGTTGTATACTATATGTCACCTGAATGAAGGCTGCATGAAGTAAAATAATAAATAAAAAATAGTAACAATTTGCTTCCTAAGGCTTAATGATTTAAGAAAGATATCAAACAGTTTTTTGGGGTTTCTTGCATTTGTCCCATTGCCTTGGAATGATATGAACTTCAGCTTGCATTTATTTTTAAATTATCACAAAATATAGTTCAATAAAATTCTGAACAACTGTCAGAAAATGTCTAAACATGTTAAGTTAAATAACAAGCACTTATGGCATGACAGCAGCATGAGCATTTTAATTTTGGGGTAAAACGAATGGCTGCAGCTGTCTGTATATATACCATGACAGCCAAGCACAGTGTTGTGGTGTCTGCCACATGGTGACAGATGACAGCCAAGCACGGTGTTGTGTTGTACTTCTGCTCAAAGGTAAATTTGATTACGTCCTACATATTTTAACAAAATGCAGTCAACTTTATTGTGGTGGAGACATTGATATTGTAACATCGGGGCTGTGTTGGGGGGGGGGAAGTGTAACATCGGGGCTTTTTCCCAGCATGCCTTGCCAGTAGAGACTTTATTTTCGTGTGTGTGTTTAATAAAGCCTGTTGTGTCGCAACCATCTGCTCCCTTTCTTTGTGTGAACCTCGCCTACGTCACACTAGTGTCAGGAGTGGGAGCCATGGAACAGATGGAAGCCAGGATCAGAACGGAGATCCAGCAGCTGGAGCGACTCATCGCTCAGCTGGCGATGGACGACGGAGCTGAGACACTGACCCCCGGAGCCGCTTACCAGGATGAACGAAGCAGCGGACCCGACGGGACCAGCGTACCCCGCCTTCTGCCTTTTTCA
Organism: Pholidichthys leucotaenia; assembly: GCA_020510985.1. Taxonomy (NCBI): domain Eukaryota; kingdom Metazoa; phylum Chordata; class Actinopteri; order Cichliformes; family Pholidichthyidae; genus Pholidichthys; species Pholidichthys leucotaenia. The sequence goes on along the minus strand of CM035842.1, from coordinate 254,150,963 downwards.
AGGCAGGGTGGGCTGAGCAGAGCAAACCAGCCCCGCTCCCTGCCGGCAATTCCACTGCGACCAGGGTCGGCGATCGATTGGGAGGCGACCGGCCCATCCATCCGGCAGCGGGCCAAGATTCCCCGCTTCAACGGCGAGACCCCCACTGGACGACTATCTGGTTCAGGTTGAGCTGGCCGCCTCGCTGAATGGCTGGCCATGAGAAGAAACCGCCGTGCAGGTCGCGCTGGCCTTGGAAGGGAGAGCCCTCTGCACTCTGTCTGACCTCCGACCCGAGGAGCGCCGCAGCTGGCCAGCACTACAGGGAGCGCTCCGGAGACGGTTTGGGAGAACGGCTGATGCTGAGCACGCCCAGGAACAGCTGGCCAACTGCCGTCGAGGCAGCCAGGAGAGACTAGGAGCCTACGCGGTGGACATACGGCTGCTAACACAGCGCAGCTACCCGGACTTCGAACCGGAGGCAGTGGAGAAGCTCGCCCTCCGGAACTTCATCCAAGGTCTCTGCCTCCCCGGCTCCAGGACCATGTCTGGATTAACGCCACCAGCAACTGGAAGACTGCAGTGGCAGAAGCAGAGCGGGTGGAGCCACTAATGAATCGTACAGCTGAGCCAAGACAAAGAGCCTTCCAGGCCACGGTTGAGAGCGAGGAGGAGGAGGAGGAGCTACGCCAGACCACGGCAGCGCGTCCATGGAGAAGACAGCCGCGGCGACGCAAGGAAGGGTGCTTCTGCTGTGGAGAGCCAGGACACATCGCACGGTACTGCTCCGCACCCACCCCACGACAAACTGGCCCCTCGCCGACATTAAACTAGAGCGAGGTGGCATGGACGGGGACAGGCCGCCTCCCGCAGATGCTTCCCCTGACGAGCCGGCGCTGCACCTGGGCCGAATTGGACACTCGCCAGGGATGTATTTACAGTGCAGCCTGGACAAGACGTCGATCAGGGCCCTGACTGACACCGGCTCTACTATCTCCTTGGTCCGACCCAGTGTGCTGCCGGGCACAGACGAGACGACACCACGGGGGTGGGAACCCACCGAGTGCCACGTCACCACAGCTACTGGTGAGCGCACCAGATTGGAGGGGCGGAGAGTTCTCATGATGGGGGTGGCCGGTCAGAACATAAAACACCCGTTCTGGCTGGCTGATGTCCAAGACCCCTGTATTATGGGACTCGACCTACTCACAGCGTGGAACGCCAAAATCGACACCACCAGACCGTCCCTCCAGCTGGGAACCTGGACCATCACGCTTCGCAGCGGAACCCAGAGAAGGAACACGGAGGCCTGCGCGATCGAGGGACCGCCAGGATGAACCAGACCAGGCAGGCCACCATGAGGACTGGACACAATGGCGCCACCAGCACGAGCAGAAGGAGCATGAGCACACACAGGGACAGCAAGGGGAGGGGTCAATGTGTCAGCAGAGACGCAGCAGGCAGTCGAGGAATTTTCCAGCAGAGCTGCAGCGGGCTGGAGCTGGGACAGAGACGCCAGCTGCGGGAGCTGTTGGACTGCTATCTGGGTGTCTTCGCTGTGAAGGGCGAGGAATGCACCCGGACCAGCTTGGTGCAGCACGAGATCGACACCGGTGAGTCCAGGCCGATTTGGCTCCGCCCACGCTAACTACCCTTTTCAAGGCGGGCAGCAGCAGAACAAAAAGTGCGAGAAATGTTGGAGGCAGACATTATTGAGCCCTCCAGCAGCCTCTGGGTTGCGCCAGTGGTGCTGGACAGGAAGAAGGATGGGTCGTGGCGGTTCTGCGTGGATTACTGATGCCTGAATGACGTCACCCGTAAGGACTCCTACCCCCTGCCCCGCATCGATGACGCGCTGGACTACATCACCGGCTCCAGCTGGTTCAGCTCGCTGGATCTACACAGCAGCTGTTGGCAGGTAGAGCCGTCACCTGGGGCCCGCCAAAAAACAGCCTTCTCCATTGGGCAGGGACTGTCAGTTTAAAGTGATGCCGTTTGGACTTTGCAACACCCCGGCCACCTTTGAGCGCTTGATGGAACGAGTGCTGGCTCACGTGCCCCGGAGTTGCTGCGTTGTTTACCTGGATGACCTACTGGTGCATGCAGCTGATTTTGACAGCACCCTGGCCAATCTCCGAGAAGTACTGGACGCCATCCGACAGGCTGGGCTACGGTTACACCCGAGGAAATGCCACCTATTCCGGCGGGAGACCACCTTCCTGGGCCACATTGTCAGCACAGCGGGAGTCGCCACCGACCCAGAAAAAGTGAAGGTGGTGAGAGACTGGCCAGTGCCGCGGAATGTGGGGGAGCTGAGGAGCTTTCTCGGACTGGCCTCCTATTATAGGAGGTTTGTGAAGGACTTCGCTACCATCGCCAGCCCACTCCATCAGCTGACACATAAAGGACGCGCATTTCAGTGGAGTGAGAATTGTGCTGCTGCTTTTTCCCAACTTTGTTCAGCACTCATCAGAGCCCCCATCCTGCAGTATCCCGACCCGAACCGCTCTTTCATTGTAGACAAAGACGCCAGCAACCAGGGCATCAGGGCGGTGCTATCCCAGGAGGGAGAACACGGAGAGGAGGCACTCGCTTTCTTCAGCCACACTCTCAGCAGAGCCGAGAGGAATTATTGTGTTACTCGCAGAGAGCTGTTGGCTGTCATCCAGGGGCTGCGTCATTTCTGCCCGTATGTGTAAGGGGGGGAAATTCCAGCTCAGGATGGATCATGCTTCCCTGACCTGGCTGCTGAACTTTAAGGAAACAGATGGACAGTTGGCGAGATGGCTGGAGGCACTGCAGGATTATGATTTTCAGATTGTGCATCGGGCAGGCCACCTACATGCCAACGCTGATGCGCTGTCTCGGCGTCCCTGTGCGGCAGAGGAGTGTCGTCACTGCCAGCGGGCTGAGGATCGAGACCAAGCCATCCCACGGGCTGCTGCTCTCCAGACCACTGCGAGCAGGAATAACGCAGCAACGCACAGCCCCCCCTCGGATGATTGGGCAGCCTCCCCCAGCGATAACGTCACAGAGGTCCTTGGCACGCAGCAGCTGCAGAGCGAGCAGGATAGAGGCCCGTCATTTCTCGGGTTTGGCAGTGGCTGGACGCAGGACAGCGGCCCACCTGGGAGGTTGTGTCTGCGCTGGACCCAGATACTAAGGCCCTAGACTCCCAGTGGGCCAACCTCCGCTGTCACGAGGGCATGGTGTATTGACAGTGGCAGACTCCAGCTGGGCAGCGGCACGTCTGGCAGCTGCTGGTTCCTCATCGACTCCGGCCCAACGTAATCCAGCTGGTTCATAGGAAGTAGGAGCGGGCCACTTCGGGGTGACAAAGATTCTGCAGTGTCTTCGAGCCCGGTTCTACTGGCCTGGATGTCACAGGATGTGGAGCTCCATGTCCATCGCTGCGACACCTGCACAGCTCAGAAAGGGCCAACTCAGCGATCCCACGCTCCCCTGCAGCAGTACTGTGTCGGAGCACCGATGTAATGGGTGGGAGTGGACATTCTGGGCCCTTTCCCGACCACGGACCGGGGGAACCGCTACGATTCAACAGGACTCTCACCACCTAGCTCACTATCCTAGTGGACCAGCGACAGCAAGATTGGGACTTTCATCTGCCTTTTGTTTTGTGGGCATACCGGACGGCAGCACAGGAATCCACCCAGTGCACCCCTGCAGCGCTCATGTTTGGATGCGAGCTGCACACACCAGGGGATTTGGTATCCCCACTCCCCCCCCAGAGCCGGAGGTGGAGGGCAAACCCAGGTTGGATTATTTTTTTTTTGTTTGAAGGAGCGTCTCCACACAGTGCACGAACTGGGAGGCCCTGGCAGTGGCGGGGGGTCGGCAGAAGTGAGTGTATGACTCCTGCTGCCAGGGGAGGGACTTTGTACCAGGAGATCGAAACTGGGTTTTCTGCCCTGAGAGAAAAAGAGGACGATCACCGAAGTTGGCGAGCCATTGGTCGGGACCGTGCATGGTTCTGCAGAGACTGTCGGATGTGGTGTACAGGGTGAGGCTGAAGAAAAGGGACCGGGTTGTGGTACTTCACTGTGACCGTCTCGCCCCATGCCAGCCATCCGCCCCACTGTTGGTCGAACTGGAGCCTTCATCCCGACCAGATACCCCGACCGAGACTCAGATGGACACTGATGGGCCTGTACGTGCTGGTCATCGGCATCGAAGGCCGCCCCGACACCTGGAGGGGTTCGTGTTGGACTTTTGAGTTGGACTCTCATTTTTCTGGGGACAGAAACCAGTCCGGGGGGGGTGGGTGGAGGGGGCACTGTAACATCAGGGCTTTTTCCCAACATGCCTTGCCAGTAGAGACTTTATTTTCATGTGTGTTTTTAATAAAGCCTGTTGTGTCGCAGCCATCTGCTCCCTTTCTTTGTGTGAACCTCGCCTACGTCACAATATATCAGAGCTTTTATTTGTTTACAGCGTTAGCATCTTAGCAGCGGTGCTAACAAACGGAGCTACTGTCTGCAAGGCCACTTTTTAAGGCCATCTTCCCATCCCTTGATAGTCATGGGAAGTGGTATGATTATATTACTGTTTTTGAGGTGCAAGAGGCCATGTTCCTGCATTTTTGATGGCAAACTCATTGTTTTTTAACAAGGAAAAATCTCCCGTTTCAGTGACAACCATACATTCTAAACTAGTACCGGAAGTTACTACCATAATTCAAGCAAGGCATCATGGGGGCTCGGAATAAGGTGGACAGGCATGGGCCATTAAAGCTTCCTCCTTTTGCAGTAGAAAGTTCAGAGGTGCGGCCAGTGTTATGTTGGTAATAGGAGCCAAGGACGAGATTGAGCATTGAACTGGACACAACTTTATTTGTGACTCACTCTCACAATACAAGCACTACCGTAAGGCGGAGAGGAGGCCAAAAGAGTACCCCTCTCCCTCACAGCCCTTTTATACCCTGGGTGGTAGTGGAACCGGACAGGTGGAGCCACCACTGGAGTCACATAATAATATGTCCCCATTACAACACAGCACCCCCCCTTCCAAAAAATGGTACAAAACACATGCATGCAATCAGAACCCCCCCCCCCCCCCCACCCCCACACACACACAATTTGGAACCAGAGTCTGTAAAACTAAACAGAAATACCTAAAGGCCTATCACATTCCCTCAAAATATCTAAAACTAGGGGGGAACAGGTGGACTACCGTTCCACCCCCACATGGCAAGACGGATTATTCTGCCGTCTACCCTAGAAGAACAGTCCACTATACAGAAAACTGCTGTGTTCCTAAAATAAGTAGTATAAAACAGAAAACAACACCGTTGACAGAACTAATTTACATTTCGGTTGTCCCCTTTTTCCATCACCATGAATCACATGCACTGTCCCATCATCAGTCTGCCCCAGGAGAGGAACCACTTCTCCGGAAAACCGTCGGACGGCTCCACTCCGGTGCACCTTCTTTTCTTCGCTCCCGGGGATGACCCACGTTGAGGTTCAAACACTTCCTTCTTCTCTCGAGCATGCTGCAGCTCACTGGAATGCTTCCATGAGCCATGAGACAGCTGGAGGTAGGCATCCTCCCAAATAGCCACCAACTGCAGCCGCCCCTGGTAATCTTCTCGTCGGTGTTTGCCCCGAACACCTCTTGACCGGGCCTCCTCTCTGGATCGGACCATATCTGCGACACCCAGAGGGGCCCTACTCGGCTTCCAGTGTCCATGTTTGGCACGTTGTTTCACGTTGCCAGCTGGTCCTGGCCTGCTCACTTTCATTTTTGCTGCCGGCGTCACCATTGTGACCCTCTGCTCTCCGGTCCCTTCCAGCCGAATTCCAGGAGTAGAATGGGCCCTCCACTTGTCACCACCCGCTGTCACAGGCATCCCACCGTGCCACCCAGTTCCCTCAATTACGGTTACTTGGGTGCTGGCACCGGGACCCTCCCACGATGGCCCTGGGTGGAATTGGTCCTGCTCATTGTCCAGATTATGAGGCAAAGGTTCGTCCCACACAACTCTGTCCATCGTTCGAGGAACCAGCCGGTCCTACAAACCACAGCCTGACCATTCTTCTGCAACCAATACTGTGGGAAGAAACTCCTCACGGTTGCCCAATTTAACACGGATCTCACCGCTCCTGTGTCAGTCGGCAATGGCACTGTTACCCCATCCAGTTCCACCATACAGTGAGAATGGCCGTTGGTACTTAGGGATACACTGCGAATAACCATGGGAGGTGAAACAAGGAGATCCTCCTTGTATCTCGGATCCCCTCACTCGAACCTGTAACATGCCCTGGTGAAATGATGCAAGAGTCCACACATGCCGCAGCATCTTCCTCTTGCTGGACAACCTTACACACGTGGACAAAATTGTTGGTTCCCCTCTGTTAATGAAAGAAAAACCCACAATGGTCACAGAAATAACTTGAATCTGACAAAAGTGGTAATAAATAAAAATTCTATGAAAATTAACCATTGAAAATCAGACAATGCTTTTGAATTGTGGTTCAACAGAATTATTTTAAAAAAAAACAAACTCATGAAACAGGCCTGGACAAAAATGATGGTACCCTTAACTTAATATTTTGTTACACAACTTTTTGAGGCAATCACTGCAACCAAACAATTTCTGTAACTGTCAATGAGACTTGTACACCTCTCAGCAGGTATTTTGGCCCACTCTTCATGAGCAAACTGCTCCAGTTGTCTCAGGTTTGAAGGGTGCCTTCTCCAGACGGCATGTTTCAGCTCCTTCCACAGATGTTCAATAGGATTTAGATCAGGGCTCATAGAAGGCCACTTTAGAATAGTCCAGTATTTTGCTCTTAGCCATTCTTGGGTGTTTATATCTGTGTGTTTTGGGTCATTATCCTGTTGCAAGACCCATGACCTGCGACTAAGACCAAGCTGTCTGACACTGGGCAGCACATTTCTCTCTAGAATACCTTGATAGTCTTGAGATTTCATTGTACCCTGCACGGATTCAAGACACCCTGTGCCAGAAGCAGCAAAGCAGCCCGAGAACATAACAGAACCTCCTCCATGTTTCACAGTAGGGACAGTGTTCTTTTCTTGGTATGCTTCATTTTTGCGTCTGTGAACAGAGCTGATGTGCCTTGCCAAAAAGTTCCAGTTTTGTCTCATCTGTCCATTGGACATGCTCCCAGAAGCTTTGTGGCTTGTCAACATGCAGTTTCACAAATTCTAGTCTGGCGTTTTTTATGATTTGTTTCAACAGTGGTGTCCTCCTTGGTTGTCTCCCATGAAGTCCACTTTGGCTCAAACAACGACGGATGGTGCGATTTAACACTGATGTACCTTGACCTTGGAGTTCACCATGAATGTGTTTAGAGGTTGTTCTGGTCTCTTTTGTTACCATTCACATTATTCGTCTCTTCCATTTTTCATCAAGTTTCCTCCTGCGGCCATGTCCAGGGAGGTAGGCTACAGTCCCGTGGATCTTAAATTTCTGAATAATGTGTGCAACTGTAGTCACAGGAGCATCAAGCTGCTTGGAGATGGTCTTATAGCCTTTACCTTTAACATGCTAGTCTATAATTTTCTTTCTAATCTCCTGAGACAATTCTCTCCTTTCCTCTGGTCCATGTTTAGTGTGGTACACACCATGTCAGCAAACAGCACAGTGACTACTTGTCACCCTTTAAATAGGCCGACTGACTGATTTCAAGTTTGTAGACACCTGTGATGTTAATTAGAGGACACATCTTGGTTGAATATGTCCCTATTGTTACATTATTTTCAATCTTTTCTAGGGGTACCATCATTTTTGTCCAGGCCTCTTTCATGAGTTTGTTTTTTAAAGTAATTCTGTTGAACCACAATTCAAAAGCATTGTCTGATTTTCATTGGTTAATTTTCATAGATTTTTTTATTTATTAACACTTTTGTCAGATTCAAGTTATTTCTGTGACCATTGTGGGTTTTTCTTTCATTAACAGAGGGGTACCAACAATTTTATCCACGTGTGTATAACGGTGGTTGGTGGACCCACAACCCAACCACCTGAGTGGATCCCTGGGTGGACCTTATCTTGACAGTATTAACAGAACCTTCGTCATCCTCCACGCCATCGTCACGGTCCGGGTCCACTGCCTGTGCCGTTGACTGTGGTTCAGAATGGTGGTGTGACGCTCTCTCACCTAGCTCCCGTGATAGCTTGTCTGCCACCTCAAACTGCTGAGCTAACTCGATGGATTTGGCTAATGTCAGCTCGCCCGAGAATGTGAGGAGCTTCGATCTCGTTGCCGAGCAAACAGTGTGTTCTGCCACCTGGTCGCGGACCATCTCTTCCTCCAACTCTCCAAACTGACAGTCCTTGGCCAGCTGACATAAGTCTGCTAAATACCGCGGCACCGACTTGCCAGTCCCCTGGCAGCGCTGCCAAAACTGGATCCTCCGGACAATGACATTTTCTGGGACACAAAAATGTTGCGCCATTAGCTCAACCACTTCTTCAAAGCTCTCACCCTCGCCTAAAGTACTGAGGATACATTGTCCTTCCATTCATAGGTTGTGAACCAACAGTGCCCTTTCCCGCAAGTTCCCCAGTCTTCCAAGGTCCAATGCCTCTAAATAATTGTGAAAGGTGGTGAACCACCTCGCCCAAGGGACGGGCGGCTCACCGGGAAGCTCCAGAAACAGCTGAATTGATGTAACCCCCGCGTCCATACATTTACCGTCGTTGCCAAATGTTATGTCGGTAATAGAAGCCAAGGACGAGACCGAGCATTGAGCTGGACACAACTTTATTTGTGACTCACTCTCACAATACAAGCGTTACCGTAAGGCAGAGAGGAGGCTAAGAGAGTGCCCTTCTTGCTCACAGCCCTTTTATAGCCCGGGTGGCAGCGGAACTGGAAAGGTGGAGCCACCATCAGTGTCACACAATAATATGTACCCATTACAACACAACAGTCAGGGAACCATGGCGAAGTTTGACTCCGCCCCTTACAACATCAAACAGCTGTAACTCGAGCAAAACTTGTCCCATGTCCACCAAAGTTACTATGATGGATAATAGTCCTGCCCGAATGCATCTATATAAAAATAATTGACAAAGGATCTAGCGCCACTGAGTGGTTAAAGAAAGAATTGCTGAAAACTGTTTTATTTATTATTCATGCGCCACTAGCCAGAATGACGTGAAATTTTCTGAGGTTTATCAGACCTCATGGATGATCATAACTGCACATCAACTTTAGCATGGCGTCACTCTTGTTACCATGGACACGCCCTCCTTTCCATTCAATCTGTGATCTTGTTGGGAGAGTTTGGAATGACCTGGAGTCATGAAATCTGGAACATAGGTTGAGGTGACAGTCATATGTAGTCCTGTATGGGTGGGCAACACATAACTGACAGGGAAGTGTTGCCATGGTGACATGGTGAAGGATGACTCCTTGCCATGAAACATTGGAGAGTTGTAATTTGGACAAACTGTTTGATTTTCACCAAATTTTCTACAATGGGTATTAGTCCCACTCTGAGCACTCCTACATAAACATAATTAACAAAAGTTAGACTGCCACCTAGTGGTTAGAACATCGGATACTTGTAACTTCGATAAACTTTATCCAATTTTCACTAAATTTTCGACGATGGCTACTAGTCTCACCCTGTACGCTCATCTATAAAAATATTTAACAAAAGTTATAGCGCCACTTAGTGGTTAGACCAATGGACACTTGTAACTCGGACAAACTTTGTCCAATTTCACCAAATTTTCTATGATGGATATTAGTCCCACCCTGCATGATCCTATGTACAAATAATTTACAAAAGTTATAGCGCCACCTTGTGGTTAGAACAATGGACACTTGTAACTTGGACAAACTTTGTACGATTTCACCAAAATTTCTACAATCGATATTTGTCCTTCCCCAAACGTGTCTATATAAAAATAATCAACAAAAGCTACAGCGCCACCTAGTGATTAAACAAAGAACTGCTGAAAACTGTTGTTTTTTAATTTTTCTCTCACCAGGTGCAAAAATGACATGAAGGAATGACTAGGACTAATTGACAGTACACGTACATAGTACAGAACTGTTTATATGGTGACCGGCATGCATCAATGGCTTCCTCACCATGCAAAACATGAGAGTTACAGCTCAGACAATCCTTGTCTGATTTGGACCAAACTTTACACAAATCATACTAATCCCACTCTGTTCACGTCTGTATGTCAATATTCACAAAACTGTCACAGGGCCATCTAGTGCTGAAATGAGGTGTTGTGTGGGGATTTGGTATTTGGGGCTTGCCGTAGCCTGTGCCGGGGGATTGGGAGTGATGACATCAGGCAGGCTAGGGCCAGTGGATATATTGTGCTGTGTTCCTTAATAAAGTTAGTTCGGTGTTCAGTTCAACATGGCTCTGGTCTCATGTTATTCAGACATAACATTTTGGTGACGAGAATAAACCATGGGAGCACGCATTAAACCGCTACCTCCATTTTTACAGTCTCCGGGTATGCCAACTATACCATGGTGTTGCTGGTGGGAGACGTTTGAGGTGTATGCTGCTACGGCCGGCCTGAGTGGCGCCTACAAAGAGAGACGGGGAAGACTACTCATTCACTGCCTCAGTGAGGAGGGCCAATGGATATTTTTTGCACTGGGTTGCAAGGGTTCACTGAAGGAATGTTTGGATTTAAGGGATTATTTCTTTAGGGACTGTTCCAACGTTACGGCGTGAAGATATGAATTCTTTGACCGCCAAAAATGAGCTGGTGAGTCCACCTAATGCTTCATTATGGAACTCTGTAGCCTAGCAAGTGAGTGCACCTTCAGGCTGATTCAGGAGGAGGTAGTACAGGACAAGCTACTACATGGTATGAGTGATGAGTGGCTAAAAGACAAGCTAACGCTAACTATGGACGCTCTCATTCTGGAGAAAGTGATTGAACTGACTAGACAGAGTCGTCCACTGCCCAGCTAGGCCTGCCAGTGCTAGCTAAAAAGAACCTAGCCACCCAAGTTTTCCCTCCAAATCTGGCTGCTAGCAACATAGCTAACACTTTGGGGTGGACCCCCAAAAGGCGACGAACTGTGGCATGGGCAGGAGCAGGGGCTACGGGTCTGTGTGACGGCTGTGGCTCCCCTCGTTGCCGGGCAGGCTCGTCCACCTGCCCCGCCAGAGGGAAGAAGTGATATAACTGTGGCTGTTCTAATCACTGGGCCAGGGCCTGCACCACCACTATTAAACCATTGGTGGTGGAGCCCAAAAGCATGACACAGGTGTGTGTAGTGGGTGCCAAGAAGGGACCGTTAAAATGGTACGTCCTGCAGCTAGACGGAGTTGATGTGCTTCTTATGGTGGACTCAGGAGCCGGTAAGTCCATACTAAGTATGGCTACATTGAAAAGACTTTTCCCAGGAAAAAACATCAGTGCAGGGGCAGTGAAAATGTTTGGGTACAGTCACGCTGAAATTGAAATGGCGGGCACGGTCAGCTTCTCAGTGAAGTGTGGGTTAAAGATTGTTCCCGCATTCACCTTCCAGGTTTTGCATCAGGGGGCCCACTTGCTGAGAATCGATCTGCTGGGTAACTGGGATTTTCCATCATGGACCCAGAAGGCTCAATGGTGCTGATGGTGTTCCCTGAATGGCATGTCCCCTGGCCAGCGTTGTTCGTGGGCCTTGAATGCATTAAGGCGTTCTACCACCACCCGCTCATCGACCCAAGCGTGACTCTGAAAATCCAACCATTTCAGTGGCTTCCCCTTGCTCTGCAGGATGATGTCACGGCAGAACTGAACAGACTGCTTGAAGCTGGCATCATCGAGGGAGTGGACGCTTCACTCTTGATATCGAACTTCTAAGCTTCCTTTTATTTCTAAGCTTTTAGAAAAAGTTGTTGCCAAGCAGCTCACTGATTTTCTGATTGAACACAATATTTTCGACAAATTTCAGTCAGGTTTTCGTCAGAAACACTAAACAGAGACCGCTCTTCTCAGGGTGTCGAATGATATTTTAATGTTATCAGACTCTGGCAAATGCTCTGTTTTAGTGTTATTAGATCTTACTGCAGCATTTGATACTATTGATCATTGTATTTTGTTACAAAGGCTTAGAGATTGGGTAGGTATTTCTGGAAAAGCTCTGGATTGGTTTTTCTCCTACCTTTCTGGTAGGAGTTTTTCCGTGGCTGTTGGCTCTTGTTCATCTGACTCTGCTCCTTTAACCTGTGGGGTGCCTCAGGGTTCTATTCTGGGTCCACTTTTATTTGCCCTATATATGCTGCCACTTGGTTCTATCATCAGCAAATTTAAAGGTGTGTCTTATCACTGCTACGCTGACGATTTACAGCTACTTTTCTCTTTTAAACCTGACCATGTTGACAATTTAAAAATTATTCATGATTGTCTGTCTGCAATTAACGACTGGATGTCTTGTAACTTTTTGCAACTTAATGCTGATAAAACTGAAGTCCTTATTGTAGCACCTGATAATCTACTTCCTAAGATGGTTAATAGCATTGGTTCATTAAGCTCTAATGTACGGTCTAATCTAAAAAATCTTGGTGTCATTTTCGATCAATCGATGAGTTTTGATCAGCATGTCATATCTCTGACCCAGAGTTGTTTATTCCACCTTAGGAATATATCCAAAATTAAGTCATTGGTTTCCTACAGTCAGTTAGAAATCATTATTCATGCCTTTGTTTCTTCACATTTGGACTACTGTAATGCTCTTTTCACATGTCTTAGCAAATCCTCTTTACACCGCCTACAGTTAGTCCGGAACTCTGCTGCAAGATTACTAACTAGGTCCAGTAGAATCTGTCATATCACTCCTGTTTTGGCCTCCTTGCATTGGCTTCCTGTAAATTATAGAGTTGATTTTAAAGTTTTTTTTCTTACTTACAAAGCCATTCATGAAGAGGCGCCTTTTTATATTAGTGACCTGCTCTTTCTACACCAGCCCAGCAGGTCTCTCAGGTCTTCTCATCAGAATCTATTGGTAGTCCCTAGCACTAGGCTTAGAACCAAAGGTGACAGAGCCTTTGCTGCTGTTGCTCCCAGACTGTGGAACTCCTTACCTTTTGAACTTAGATCTGCACTTTCCGTTGATGTTTTTAAGAAACAACTAAAGACCCACCTTTTTAGCCTGGCTTTTTAATTAACTATGTGTTGATTGTATTTTTATGTGCTTTTACTGTCTACTTTTTTTTTTTTTTTTTTTTTACTGTTTTATGTGCCTGTGTATTTATTTTGTTTTTTTACCATGTTAAGCACTTTGTAACTCTGTCTGTGAGAAGTGCTCTATAAATAAACTTATTATTATTATTATTATTATTATCATGGTGGCCAGGAAGAAGACGGGCAGCATTCGGCTGTGTTTTGACCTTAGGATAGTGAATAAGGCGATTGTTCCAGACAAATATCCGCTCCCCATGATGGAAAATCTTACTGCAACATTCAGCGGCTCAAGGGTGTTCACAAAGCTGGATCTCCACCAGGGTTACCGACAGGTTCCTCTTCACCCAGCCAGCAGGAATCTGACACCGTTTGTGACCCACATGGGCGTTTTTCAGGTACACCCGCCTTTTGGTCTGAGCTCAGTGCCTAGCTGCTTTCAGAAGATCATGTCCACAATTCTGGCCAGCCTCAAGGGTGTAGTGGTGTATCTGGATGACATTGTGGTCAACAGCGCATCGTGGGAAGAGCATGATGGTCGTTTGAGACGGGTGATGGAGGTGCTACAAGAGCATGGAGTCACACTGAATGGAGAAAAGGGCATTTTTCCAGCAGACTCTATCAAGTTTGTGGGATTCCGGCTGACGGCCAAGGGTCTGAGGTGCCTGTACTTGAGCTTGGAGGTGGTCCCGCATCTCTCAGATCCCACGATACCTGCGATCTCAGATATCACAATACCTTTATTCCCCATTATTCAGAGACAATCGAACCACTCCAGACTGTTCTGAAACAGGATGCACCATGGCAGTGGATCCCAGCCTGCTCAGCGGCGGTTGCTAGGCTGAAGTCCCAACTCACCTACCCTCCAGTGTTGGCCCACTTTGATACAAAATGGCCGACTTTTGTGACCTGTGACATGTCTGGCTCAGCGGTGGGGGCGGTTATGTCTCAGATGTAAGTTGGTACAAAGTGCCCAGTGGCGTTTGCGTCAAGGTCTCTTTCAGCGGCTGAACAGACATATGCCATGGGTGAGAGGGAGGCGCTCGCCTGTGTTTGGGCATGTGAACGGTGGCACATCTATCTCTACGGGCACCACTTCACCCTGCAAATGGTCCACCGGGCGCTGACAACACTGCTAGAGATGACAGGCTCGGGACACAGAACCCTGCGGCTCCACAGGTGAACGGAGCGGCTGAGGGCCTAAAACTTTATTACCCAGTTCACTCCTGGAAAAGAGAATGAAGTGGCAGCCCTCCTGTCCTGTGCCGTGGCAAACACCGCGCAACCAGACAACGACGATGACGACCCCACAGAGGCGGATCTGGTCAACACACTGCATGGACCCCTCCGGGACATGATATCCTGCCAAGAGCTCCCGACAGAGTCAGAACGGGACCCCATGTTGTCACAACTGTGCTCGGTCATCAGGGAGGGTTGGCCCACAAAAGTACAGGGCGAGCTGGCATCTTTTCACTGGTTTAGGGACAAATTGAGCTGTTGGAACGATGTGTGTGTGGTGAGTGGGCACTGCACGTTGATCCCGGTGTCATTGAAATCAAGAGTTCTGGCGAAGCTCCACAAGGGTTGCCTGGGCATGGTCAGGGTGAAGCAGTCTTGCAGGGATTCAATTTGGTGGCCTGGTATTGATAAAGACACTGAAACCATGGTAAAACACTGTGTCCCGTGGGGTCCCTGGAAAGACCAGCGGACTCCCGCCCCCACCCTTGCGACCATTACCATACCCAGAGGGCCCTTGGAAGCACATCCAATTGGACATCTGTGGCGAACTGCATGCAGCACCCCCAAACAGCCGGTTTTTGCTTGTGGTCTATGATCTGTTCTGCAAATGGCCGGAGGTGTTGCCCACTAATTCAGTCACAACGGACGTGATTTCGGGTCTTCTCTCATCACTGTTCACCAGATGGGGGGTTCCAGATGCCATCACTATGGACAATGGCCCACAGTTCACCTCTGGGGGGTTTGAGGAGTTTTTGGGTGTTAGGGGCATGGAACACATCAAAATTGCGATCCATCACCCCAAAGCCAATGGGGGCATGGAGCGTTTCAGCATGACTCTGAAAAATGGTCTGAGGGCCCATTTGGTGGATGGCTTCATGTTCTCTGATGCCTTCCAGAGCACACTCCTCCACTACAGGCTGTAAAAGACTCATTGGCAGTTATCGCAAACACTTGATTGCAGTTGTTGCTGCTCAGGGTGGCCCAACCAGTTAATAGTGTTATAAACGCCCCTCAGGGCAGAGAGAGACAGATTCATGCGCTCAACTGTTTAGTGACATTTATTAACAAAAGAGAACAAAAAATTCCAAACCAGTGTAGACAAGACAATAATGCAACAAAGGTAGTTAACAGGGAAGGCAGTCCAGAGTAGAAATTCCTCTGGTGGGATTAAGGAGAAAAACTTAGAGAGAGTGAGTCTTCTAAATATCAGGACTTTGACCCCCACGGACCTCCTCCCAGTTTTTCTAGCCCCTGCCGCCGATCTGGTTTATTGTTTGGCTCGGAAAGTGAGACGGCGAAAGAGAGGTAGACGAGCGGGCGCTCTCGTGCGGCTTCGCAGGAGAGGCTCGCGAACGGCGCTGCCTGGCATATTTCTGTCCAATACCAACTCTCTCTCTAACAAGGTAGATGAACTGAGACTGCTGATGCGTTTTAAGGACCTCGCCTCCTCAGCTGTCCTCTGCTTTACTGAGACCTGGCTCCGGGAAAATATACCGGACAGCGCGCTGCGCCTCGACGGCTTTCAGCTCTTCCGTGCTGATCGTGACACAGAGCTTTCCGGCAAGACCACAGGAGGCGGTGTCTGCTTCTACATCAACTGCAGCTGGTGCTCTGATGTAACGGTGATTTCCAAACACTGTTCTCCTGCCTTGGAATTTCTTGTTATCAATTGCAAGCCCTTCTATTCCCCGCGGGAGTTTGCTTCTTTCATAATGATCGCTGTGTACGCCCCTCCCGACGCGGACACGCGCGAAGCTCAGCGCGTGCTCGCGGATCACATTCAACACACAGAGCGGAGTTTTCCAGACTCGCTGATTATTGTGGCTGGCGACTTTAATCAGTGCAATCTGAGCCACGATCTCCCCCGCTACAAACAGTTTATTAAATGCCCCACCAGAGGATTAAACACACTGGATCACTGTTACACCACAGTGAAAGACGCATATCGCGCTGTCCCTCGAGCTGCGCTGGGATTATCTGATCACGTGATGGTTCACCTCATTCCCACATACAGACAGAGATTGAAGCTCACTAAACCTGTTGTGAGCACTACGAAGATACGGACCAGTGATGCTGAGGAGAAGCTGGAAACGTGCATGGAAATATCTGACTGGGGCATGCTTAAAGGAGCCACGCATGATCTGGATGAGTACACGGACACTGTGAACTCATATATCCACTTTTGTGAAGAGAACATTCTTCCATCACGCACCAGGGTGAGTTAGTCTAATGACAAACCCTGGTTCACAGCTAAGCTCAGACAGATCAGGAAGGAGAAGGAAGCAGCGCTGAAAAGTGGAGACAGGGACTGCTACAGGGAGGTTAAATACCGGTTTAACAGAGAGCTGAAGAGGGCTAAATCTGTGTACTCAGAGAGACTCCAGCAGCAGTTCACTGCTAATGATTCGGCTTCCGTGTGGAGAGGACTGAGGCAAATCACCAACTATAGACCTAAGGCTCCTAAAGGTCAGGATGACAAAGCCCTTTGTCAAAGACTGTCCCAACACTATGCCCGTTTTGACACCTCGTCATCTGTGTCCAACTCCCCCCCTCCCTCCAGCTCCACAGCCTCCACATTCCCTACTTCATTTAAGGCACCCCCCCCCTCCTCCCCCCCTCCCCTTATCATCAGTGAGCAGGATGTGCTCAAACAGTTCTCCAGACTGAACCCGCGCAAGGCCCCCGGCCCAGACGGCGTGTCTCCCTCCACCCTGAGACTCTGTGCGAAACAGCTGGCTCCTGTATTCACAGACATTTTTAACACCTCCCTTAAGTTATGCCACGTGCCGTCCTGCCTCAAATCCTCCACCATCATCCCTGTCCCCAAGAAGCCACGGATCACTGGACTTAATGACTACAGACCTGTAGCGCTCACCTCTGTAGTCATGAAGTCCTTTGAGCGCCTGGTCCTGTCCCACCTCAAGTCCATCACCACCCCTCTCCTGGACCCGCTGCAGTTTGCCTACCGAGCCAACAGGTCTGTAGACGATGCAGTCAACCTGGCCCTCCACTCCATCCTGCAGCACCTGGACTCCCCGGGAACCTACGCCAGGATCCTGTTTGTGGACTTCAGCTCCGCATTCAACACCATCCGCCCCGCTCTGCTCCGGGACAAGCTGTCCCTGCTCAACGTGCCTGACTCCCTCTGCAGGTGGATCATCGACTTCCTGACGGACCGGAGGCAGCATGTGCGGCTGGGAAAGACTGTCTCAGACTATACTAGCATCAGCACCGGATCACCCCAGGGCTGTGTACTTTCCCCCCTACTCTTCTCCCTTTACACCAACTCCTGCACCTCCAGCCACCAGTCTGTCAAGTTGATCAAGTTTGCGGACGACACCACCCTCATCGGGCTCATCTCCAACGGCGACGAGTCCGCCTACAGGAGAGAGGTGGCCCAGCTGGCGTCCTGGTGCAGCAATAACAACCTGCAGCTGAACGCTCTGAAGACAGTGGAGATGATTGTAGACTTCAGGAAAGTCACTACTCCTCTGCCCCCCCTCACCCTCTCAGGCTCTCCCATCACCACTGCTGATTCCTTCCGCTTCCTAGGCACTACCATCACCAGGGACCTCAAATGGGAGCTGACCATCAGCTCACTCATCAAAAAAGCCCAGCAGAGGATGTTCTTCCTGCGGCAGCTGAGGAAGCTCAAGCTACCCACCAAGATGTTAGTGCAGTTCTACACAGCCATCATCGAGTCCATCCTCACCACCTCCATAACCGTGTGGTACGCAGGAGCCACTGCCAGGGACAGACTAAGGCTGCAGCGCGTCGTGCGCACTGCTGAGAAGGTGATCGGCTGCAAGCTCCCATCTCTCCAGGATCTGTACATCTCCAGGACCCGGAGGCGTGCTGGCCGGATCATAGCCGATCCCTCACACCCTGGTCACGTACTGTTTGCCCCCCTCCCCTCTGGTAGAAGACTTCGGTCCATCCAGTCTAAAACCTCCCGTCACATGAACAGCTTCTTCCCCTCTGCCATTAGACTGCTGAACACTAAGTGACTTATTGACTCTCGTGCACCATGTGCAGCAGCTCAACCAGACTCATGTCAATCATCACTGTTTTCTTCCTGCATTACCGACTGCACTATATAGTTCTCCACAGTATCTGCTGCTGGCTAATATATATTTTAACTGTTGACCAGTATCACTTAATCTTATCCTACACTTTATTACATGTATAGTTTATTTCTCTTATCCTATCATGTTTAATGTTGCAGCATTGTACCGAGACAAATTCCTAGTTTGTGTACTACATGAACAATGGCAATAAACCTGATTCTGATTCTGATTCTGATTCTGATTCAGGAACATCAGCTAATACAGTCCATGTAATGCTGCCGCACTTAGAGACGAAACACCGGTCTTTAAATAGTGGCAGCAGATCAGTGGCAGGTCGATGAGCAGCAGGTGTGAGCTGAGCAGACAGGTGGCCTTAATAACCCAACTGCCCACAGCTGGGAAACAGTCTGTAGACAGCAAGTGTGAGTATCTGAGAGAAGAGGGCTCATAAGAGACAAAACAAAAAAATATATACAGTAAACTGACAACATAATAATAATAGACATACAAAACAGAAATAAATTGAGAGACTGAGCTTTTAGCTCAGACTCATGACAGAGCCCCCCCCCTCCCGAACGGGTGGAATACAGACACCCCCAGGCAATGCCAAAAAGGACCCACCCTCCCCATCCCAAGGAAACGGGTACAGTAGAATTTAAACCCGGGTGGGAGGTGGGGAAAGTGGTTAGGAGGGAAAAAAAGAAGCCTGTTCAGGACCCACATACATGCTCTGCCAGGCCTCTGGGCTCCCAAAGCCCAAAGAATTTGGCAGTTCGGGTGGCCGGCCGAAGTCCCAGGCCAGACAGATGGCAAAGTGGACCAAGTTGGGTGGCCTGCCAGAGAATATTGGCCACCGAAACCCAGCGGCTCAGTCTGTCAGGCGGCCGGCCTGAGTTCTTCAGCCACCAAGACCGGGGAAGTGACCCAGGAGGTGGCTCCCCCACTGGAAGGCCCAGTGCCAGAACGGAGGGCCAGACGGAAGGAGCCCTGATGGTGTCTGGTAGAAGAGGGGGAATCATGATGTCCTGCGGGGAAGAAGGAAGAACGACGACGGCGTCTGGCGGAGGAGAAGGAGAGATGATCCTGCGGAGGCACCGGGCTGGAGCATTGTAGCACCCACATTGGCTCTGGGCTGGAGTTTAGTAGCACCCGTGGTGGCTCCGGGCTTGACCATTGCAGCACCTGTGGTGGCTCAGGGCTTGACCATTGCAGCACCCGCGGTGGCTCCGGGCTGGAGCATTCCAACACCCGTGGTGGCTCCAGGCTGGGGCTCTGCAGCACCTGCGGTGGCTCCGGGCTGGAGCATTGCAGCACCTGTGGTGGCTCCGGGCTGGAGCACTGCAGCAACCCATGGTGGCTTCGGGCTGAAGCACTGCAGCACCCACGGTGGCTCCAGTCTGGAGCACTGCAGCAACCCACGGTGACTCTGGGCTGGAGCACTGCAGCACCCGCGGTGGCTCTGGGCTGGAGCACTGCAGCACCCACAGTGGTGCTGGGCTGGAGCGCTGCAGCACCCATGGTTGCTCCGGACTAGGCCAACACTGCACCCATGGTGGACCACAAGCTGGGGCGTAGCGCACATGGAGGGCCCACACAGGAATGCAGTCCCCATGTTGGTTCCAAGCTGGGGCGCAACATCCACGATGGCCCCCGACTGGGACGCTGCACCCATAGAGACTCGATCCGGGGAGGGACCCAGATGACGGCTTCGCGCAGAGAGAAGACAGCACCCATGGAGGTCCCGGGCTGGGATGGATCACCCATGATGACCTCCACTGGGGGAGCTGGGCCCGCAACATCCTCCAGTGGCAAACCTGAACCTTCGGAGATATCTGGTAGTGGTGGATCTTCCCCGGTGACCCTGGGAGAGAGCTCAGACACACAAAGAGAAGAGGGATCAGGGTCGCCGGCAGCGGCGGAGCCTGGCAAGGTGAGCTCAAGTGCAGCTGATGGCTGCGCCTGACTCTCCTCCCCAAGAGCTAGGAAAGATTGCTTAATACAGATAAGAGAAATACAAAGGAGAGCACTTGCCTGAGTTCGAGCTCCACCACCATCCAGAACTCCGTCAATCCAAGCGATGACGTTACCTCGAGCTTGGCCCTCAGGAGGTCCAGCTCCAGTTCCCACTCTTCCTCCGTAGCAGGCATGATGGTGGTTGCAGTCTTAATATTCCCAGGCAAAGGAGACCACGCTGGTGGCTCGTCAGACGTGGCAGCTGGGGTTGGCTCCATGCTAGTACTGGAATTGCATCCCTCAGGGCCACGGGCTCCTCCATCGTCCGGCGGCTCAGTTCTAGGACCAGCAGAAACTCAGGGACAGATGGAAGGGACACGGAGAGGACAGGTGAGGAATTGTTTGCTGCAGCAGGTGGGGAGAGCTCGGGGGACTGCATTCCCTGAGTCTCCATACCGGGAATCAGGCAAGGCACATCATAATAAATGGAAGAAGAAATAAACAACACTTGCCTGTCATCCCGGTGTGCGGTGTTTTCTGCTGCAGCAGGTGCACAGTCATCCTTCTCCGTGTTTATGGTGAACCGGGGCCCTCTGTGGATTGTGGAGGAGCTGCCCCTTGCAGACACGGAAGTGAGTGTAGCCGGGGAAAACCTGGAAGACCTCTTGGCAACAGGAGGATACGTCAAGGGGATGAAGGTTGCGGCAGCAGTGGAGAAGGCGAAGGCTGATGGAGCAGCTGGCGAAGAAGAAGAGGAGAAAGGTACTGTGGTGGGAATTGTCAGGCTTGGCGTCAGGGAAATGGCTGCTGAAGAGGAAGAAGTCTTCCTCTGTCGGTCCGGTGTGGGATGACGTTGTCAGGGAGTTGATGGAGCAGGAACAGGCGCTGGAGGCTGGTGCGGAGTGGAGACTACAGTGGCCTGGGAGCGTCTCCCCTTCGACGTGCACCCAGGCTTCTCCGGAGAACATTTCACCATCCCGCCGTTCTCACGCTGCAGCGCTGCCACCAGAGAGATCCTCTCTTTTCCCTCAGCATGCTCTGACAGCTGAGGGCAATGACAAGCAGCTGCCTATGCAAGCTCCAGATACCACAATGCGTCCTCCGGGGTGGAATATGTATATGCCTTGGAGATTAGCCCATCAATCTCCATGAGCGCTTGGCAGCCCTCCCACCCCAGACGCATTGGGTAACCTTGTCCACCTGCTGAATCCATGAATGCTCCGACGAGCAGGTGAGTGAAAAAAAGAGAAAAAAGCAAAAGGAAAAAATGTACGCCAACAGTAGCTGAATCCGATTAGGGCAGCAGCATTCTGTCATGAACGCCCCGGCGTTCATGACAGAATGGGAAACAGACTGTGGACAGCAAGTGTGAGTGTCTGAGAGAGGAAGGCTCATCAGAGACAAAACTAAAAAATATATACAGAAAACTGACAACATTATAATAACAGACATACAAAACTCAAATAAATTGAGAGTCTGAGCTCAGACTCATGACAATTAGATTTAGGGGGCAATCACTTTTTCACACAGGGCCATGTAGGTTTGGATTTTTTCCCCTTAATCATAAACACCTTCATTCATTAACTGCATGTTGTGTTTACTTGTGTTATCTTTGTCTAATATTTAAATTTGTCTGATTGATCAGAAACATTTAAGTGTGACAAACATACAAAAAAAATGAGAAATCAGGAAGGGGCAAACACTTTTTCACACCACTGCATGGCTAACCTTGTTTTTATTTTTATTTGCATTTTTTTAACATTTATTTTAGCCATTTTAAGTTGGAATGAATGTGGGGGTGTCCTAAAAAGGATGGGATGGGAGGTGTCCTAATTTATTCCTCACTATTTGTTTAGAATTACATTTTACAGAAAATTTGAAAAAAGTTTTTCATTCATTTTTAATTGTTTAGTTGTATTACATGAATCTTCTAGTGTTTTTAACATTGATATCAAATATCCATATGTCCAGATATGTTAAAAAAAACAAAAAAAACATCACACGGCTTATACAGGGTGCCCTAATTTTTTTCACATGACTATTTAAAAGATACGGATTTTGATTAATACAGATTCAACAAGTATTTTAGTACAATATTACATAGATGAACAATGTTTGCAAAATTATGTGATTATTTAGAGTCATCAGGCTTTCTTGTTTTCCAGGATGCACAGAACAATCCAGAAGGGGATCATTGCCAAATCTGAAGAGGTGCAGCACCTGCTGCAGTAACTTTCACTGCCCCTTCTGCAGCTCAGCTTTGTTTAATCAAACAAAGTTGCAAAGTTAGCAAGGCTAGCAACGCAAAGTTGAGCAAAGTGAAAAATCACCTAGAGTTCCATTTCAGCCGAGCAGTTCTCTATGATATAGAGATAGATATGTCAGAAAAGTTATATCACAATATTTGTGAATTTTAATGTTAGCAATATTTTTGCATTATCACAAAATAGTTTTTTTTAATTCATGAAGGACAGTTTCACATAGCATCAATAGCTCAGATGGAGTTTCAAACATTTTTTAAAATTCTGTTTTCTGTGATTCTTTCAGTGACGTGGAGAAGTTCAGTGAATCATTAGGAAGGCAACTGAGAAAACAAGGAAAGATTTGGTCGGCAGTACTGTTGTCTACTTCACAACATATAGTTTGAACTTGAAGGGATCTGCAAATGTCTGATGTCAGTCAGTTTTGATGTTGTTGTTGTTTCCTGTCCTTTGTCTCTGAAAGAAAAAAGTAGGACACTGGTGTGGACGGAGCTGGAGAGGAGCCAGGACATAAATTTGTCTGTGGCCCACTCAAACAAAAGTTGACTTTTTATTTACTCTGTGATTTATGCTGCTATCACCGTTCCCTGCTAAGATAGGTAGTTGTGTGTTAATTTTTATAGTTGTTATTGGGGAAAAAATTAAGTTATTGACTAAAATATACTATATATAAATATACTATATCTATATATTTATTCCATCTAGCTACAATGCTCAGCACTGGGTGTGTTTATATTTATATATCTATATATTTATTCCATCTAGCTACAATGCTCCGCACTGTGTTTTTATATATCTACATATTATTCCATCTAGCTACATTGCTCCGCATTGTGTGTGTTTATATACTTGCATATTTATTCCACCTAGCTGCAATGCTCCGTACTGTGGGTGTTTATATATTTACATATTTATTCCATCTAGCTACAGTGCTCTGCACTGTGTGTTCATATATTCATATATTTATTCCATCCAGCTACAATGCTCTGCACTGTGTGTCTGTGTGTGTGTGTGTGTGTGTATATATATATTTTATAGTAATATGTACATATGTATATTAGCTGCTCTTGCTTGCTTGTTTTTTTTTTCTTGCCTTCTGATTGTTGCTCTGAGTGTTGCTATCCCTGTGCTGTTGCAATCCTGGAATTTCCCCGTTGTGGGACTAATAAAGGCTTATCTTATCTTAAAATATGACTGGAGCTTCTTTATCAGACTCACAGATGCATTTCTAAATAAAATGAAATACTATATTACTTACAAATTATAATTGTGCTAGAACATGCTCTTTTTGTTAATGTTCTTTAAGGTGTTCTTCAACACTGACCATTTGTTTATACAAAAGAACATACAGTATGTTGTTCCCGTTATTAGTAAATCATCCAAGATGGCTGTTCCTGTGTTTGTGCCAGAGTCTGATGTACTATGATGAACAAATCTGTGACAGGACGGCCCAGTAGTTGATTTTGTTCACTGGTGTGAGGATTCCTACCTGCAGCTGAATACGACAAAAACTAAAGATATGATTATTGACTTTAGGAGGAAAACTCCCAGGCACAAAATCACCGTACTAAAAGGCCAGACCACTGAATGTGTATAATCTTACAAATATCTTGGGACGATTATTGATTATTAATTTAAACTTTGAAGAAAACTGTGAAAGGGTGTGCAAAAAGGGTCAGCAACATTTGCATTGCTTGAGGAAACTTGCACACTTCCAAAGTGACCGAACCATAATGACAGTGTTTTATCGGGCTTTTATTGAATTGTAGAGGATGTGCTCGAATGATGAGGTTGAGTTTAGTTCTCAAGTCAGCTTTATTGACAGAACACATCGTCTGGCATTCTCAAAGCAGGAAAAGAGAAAGAATCATACCACATCACCCTTTTATATGTTTCCAGCATCAGAATTCAAGTCACATGGTGTTTTCAGTAAACATACAGTCACAAAGCATCCCTTTGAACTTTCACCATTGTCTCTCATTTCTTGATGAACCGGAAATCCCTCCGGGGCATCTTCTGTGGGACAAAAAGACCAATCTCACACCTCCTTTTTATCTTCTGCAGATTCGAGTCCTTTGTCCTTCCAGACGTGAAACCCCCAATACGCATGCAGTCATATCTCTGTGGAAATGTGAGCCCACAATGTGTGTCGCCCACACTACGCCCCCCAAACGTCTAGTAAGGGCAAACCCTGCATGGCATAAAAAAAGAAAAACACAAAACACTCCATATATCGCTAATCAATCCACCAACTGCCTGGGTTTTAACCTTCTGCCGAATCTGCTGCAACCTGGTTTTGCTACCTCTGCAACATCTCTCTGCATCTGTGGATTAAAGCTGTTAGCACCTTTCTGTGAAGATTCTGGAGAATGTCGTTCGGCGGCCTGCCACGGCGGGGGGGCCTCGCGAGCTGCACTTCCTCATCAGCCAAAACAAAAGCGGGTTTGAGCCTGTTTATGCAAATCAACTCCCTTCTGCCCCCAAAATCTAGCAGAAAATGCTTGTGCCCGGTCTCCAGCACTCTGAACGGTCCGTCATAAAACGGTTGCAAACTTGGACGCTGAGCATCATGTCTAACAAAAACAAACTCTGCATTTTTTAAAGCCTTTGGCACAAAAACGTGTGGGAAACTGTGATGGACTGGGCCAGGGAGCGTGTTTGCTCCCGAGTCGCTCTGCCACGGCTGAGCAGGGGGGCCATTTGGTGCGGGGTTATCGGGGAGAAATTCCCCCGGTAAACGGAGAGGTTGTGCAAAAACTAATTCAGCCGGGGAAGCATGCAAATCTTCCTTAGGTGCAGAACGCAACCCCAATAAAACCCATGGAAGTTTGTCCACCCAATTTGTATCCGTCAGCAATGCTCTGAGGGCTGCTTTCAATGACCTGTGAAAGCGTTCGCATAAACCATTAGCCTGGGGGTTATACGTGGTGGCACAATGAATCTTCACCTCCAAGCTGCGGGCCATCGATGACCATAGTTCGGAAATAAATTGGGGACCCCTGTCGGACGTTATGTCCGATGGTACACCGAAACGTGCAACCCACGCTGCTAAAAATGCTCGCGCAACTTCTTCCGCTGTGGTTGATGTCAGAGGAATCGCCTCTGGCCAACGCGTGGTGCGATCCACCATCGTCAAAAGATGTGTGTGGACTTCCGGTCTGGACGCCATGGCGACTGCAGCTTAACACTGAAGCTCTCAGACCCAATCCAGGATAACACCTTGAAAATCAAACTTAACGGATTTTTGGAGGAGTGAAAATCAAAAGACAAAATCATCATGTCTAAAGGAAAACAGAAGAAACTGAAATTCTCCAGGCCAGGACACGTATCGGCCGGAGAATCTGAACTGGAAGATCTCCGTTCAGAAGACGAGGAACTGGTGATAGCTAACAAAAGGGTTAGCCTGAAATCACTATTTGAGGAGCTACGACGATTTCGCCGAGATGTTACGGCCGAATTTCGGGAATTCAGAGAAGAATTGAAAAGGACAAACAGCAGAGTGGACCAGGCCGAGAACCGAATCTTGGAAACAGAGGATCGAATAAAAGTGCTCGAAGATTCTGTGCTAGACCTACGCAAAAGACAAGCAGCTATAGAGGCTAAGCTAACCGACCAAGAAGGAAAACAAAGGAGAGACAACATAAGAATTCATGGTCTGATAGAAGGAACCGAAAATGGTTTTAACTCAATGGCAGAATGCGTGGAATCCTTACTAAGAGAGAAATTGGATATTCCACAAACCACCGACTTGAAGATAGAAAAGGCACATCGTTCATTAGCCGCTAGGCCGGCGGCGGAAGCGCCCCCACGTTCGGTGTTGGTAAGATTTTCCAATTTCAAAATAAAACAAGAGGTTGTAAGACTGGCCTGGCAGAAAAAAGGATTTATGCACCAGGAGAGAAAAGTCTACGTGGAACACGATTACGCTCCGGAGGTCCTTAAAAAGCGCAGGGAATACAATGACGCGAAAAAGGTGTTAAGAGAGAAGAAATTGCGCTTTCAGACACCATTTCCTGCGAAGTTAAGGGTCTTCTACGGCGATGAAACGTGTCTCTATAATTCGGCGGAAGAAGCAACAGCTGACATGGCGAAAAGAGGGCTCCCGGTAACGGTATTTAAACCCGCAGCAGACCCGAGTGAGAAGATCAAAGCGCAAACACGGACAACACAAAGACCCTCAAAATCCACGGACCAGCAGCGGGAAACCCAGCACCAGAGCGTCGCGGATAAACTATCCGTTTTCAGGTTGGAATAGCGACCTTTTTTTTTTTTTTTTTTTTCTTTTCTCTTGAATCAATCCGCACATCCAACCCCCCTCATACAAGGTAACAAACATTAAAGGAGATGCATATTCAGCATGTGGTAAAACATTTCATGGAACAATCATATTATTTGAAACAAATAAGTCTTTGTAATAAAAAAAAAAAAAAAAACTTGTTAAAATAGAAATGTGACAATAATCCACATGTTCTCCTCATACTAACAAATACTGTTTTTGCGTGAATGTTTGATGTGATGGGGGTGGGAGGGTGCACACAATTTCACAGGGTTTAGGCATAAAAGGAAAAAAAAAAAATCATTACAAGTTTGGATTGGGTTCTGAAACTCACGTTAAAAGCATGGGACTACTTTCAGTGGTAAGAGAGGGCCCTCAACACGTAACAGAGTTTGAGGAATTTCCCTCAGAGCCTTCACTCCATCAAGGCTCTTACAGGGTCTTTAAAAAGACCTCAGCTCAGGAAGTTCTTATGACAGCTTTTTGTTTTAAAGTTTTTTACACTATGTTCTTAATGTTTTTCTTGTTTTTAATGTTCTTTCAGTTTCTGAGTAGCACAAAAGAGGGCCACCACACAGTTATACTAAACAAAACAACACAATGGAGAAACAGGGTGTAACCAAAATAATTTCATATAATGTAAAAGGAATCCTGAATCCAGTTAAAAGATCCAAGATTCTAGGCAAAATGAAAAAAGACAAAGCAGGAATAATACTTTTACAAGAAACCCACCTAACAGACGTGGAACACAATAAACTCAGTAGACAAGGGTTTAAAATGATCTCTTCATCTTCATATAAATCAGGGAGGAGGAGGGGAGTAGCGACATTGATATCAACCAAAATTACATTTGAAAAAAAATCAGAACACAAAGATAAAGAAGGGAGATACAGTTTGGTAACTGGGCGGCTAGAGGGAGAAGATATCACCCTGCTGAATGTGTATGCTCCCCCAGGGGCTAACTGGAAATTTTATAAAAATGTATTCGACCTAATGATAACTAAAGCTCAAGGTTTAGTGATATGTGGTGGGGACTTCAATCTTAGACTGAATCCATACTGGGATGCTTCTGGTAATTCCCCACATCAAAATAACACCCAAAACAGGAAGACTCGGATGCTACTAAAAGAATTGGGAATCTGTGACGTGTGGAGGGAACTCAACCCCAGTGTAAAAGACTATACATTTTACTCAACTCCACATTCATCTTACTCAAGGATTGACTATTTTTTTATGTTTAATAGAGACATTGGAAGAGTAAAAACATGTAAAATAGGACTGATGGATCTCTCCAACCACAGTCCGATCTACATGGACTTAAATATCCAAAAATACACAAATAATACATTTTCTTGGAGGTTAAATTCAAATGTCCTGAAAGGACCACTGAAAGATGAATTGGAATCAGATATTCTCAGATATTTGGAAGATAACGATAATGGAGAAGTATCCCCTTTAATACTGTGGGATGCATGTAAAGCTGTAATAAGAGGAAAGATTATTGCAAAACTGGCAACCCAAAAGAAACTAAGACAAGAAAAACTATCCACATTAGAGTCAGAACTTAGGAACCTAGAAAAAGAACACAAAGGCAACACTCATTCTACTGACTCGCTCAAGATTAAGGAAATTAAAAACCAAATAAATGAGATCTACACAATAGAAATCCAGAAGAAACTTACATTTCTGAAACAAAAATACTATGAAGCAGGCAGTAAATCGGCAAAATTGCTAGCCTATAAATTGAGGAAACATCAAACAGAAAGAGCAATCTACAAAATCAGAGACCCAGTATCAAAGGAAATAAAATTCAGAATTCAGGATATTCTTAAAAACTTTGAGAATTACTATAAGAACTTATACTCCCACAAAAAACATAAAAACGCATCCGAGGCATTCCTAAACACATTAAACCTTCCCCAACTTACGGAGTCACAAAATAAAACACTACTGTCAGAAATACATCCTAAAGAATTGGAAAAAGCAATTATGAAACTTAAAGCTAACAAATCCCCAGGAGCTGATGGCTATACAGCAGAGTGGTACAAAACCTTTAAACAGCAACTATCTCCTCTCCTCCTGAAAACATTTAATTATGTCCTCCACACAGGGGAAATCCCCCCCTCCTGGAGAGAAGGGGTCATTGCAGTTATACCTAAACCTGAAAAGGATAAACTAGAGTGCTCCAACTACAGACCAATCAGTGTACTAAATCAGGACTATAAGCTTTTTACCATTATCCTTGCCAAAAGGTTAGAAAATATACTGACAGACCTAATTCATTTAGACCAAACAGGTTTTATAAGACAAAGACAGACACAAGACAACATTCGACGCACTTTACACATAATTCATCATATAAAAAAATATAACTTAAATGCAGTCATATTGGGATTAGATGCTGAAAAAGCATTCGATTCGGTTGACTGGTCTTTTCTATATAGAATCTTATCCAGTTTCAATTTTCATAACAACTTCATTAGAACTATACAGGCATTATATAAAAAACCAACAGCTAAAATAAGGATTAACGGTAATTTATCATCATCTTTTGAACTGGAAAGAGGATGTCGTCAGGGCTGCCCCCTGTCTCCACTGCTCTTTGCAATCTTCATAGAACCTCTGAGCCAATGGATAAGACAAAACCAAAAAATTCAAGGTATTACACTTGGTCAGAAGGAACATAAAATAGCACTCTTTGCTGATGACATTTTAATATACCTAGGGCAGCCGGACACTTCTTTACCAGAACTAACCTCAGTTTTTTCAGAGTATGGAGATTTATCGGGGTACAAATTAAATATGCATAAAACCCAAGTTTTAACATTCAACTATGACCCAAATCATTATTCACTAAGCAAACTCAAAACTAACTGGGAGTCGGAATCTATGAAATATCTGGGGGTCAATATCCCGAAACAACTCAACAAAATTATATCACTAAACTATGATCCACTGGTGACAAAAATAAAATCTGACCTAGCAAGATGGAATATGATACCATTCTTGGGTACTGCACAAAGAATTGAAGCAGTCAAAATGAATATACTTCCACGTCTTCTATACCTTTTCCAAACAATACCAGTAGAACCTCCCAAAAAAACATGGCAGGAGCTGGACAGAAGGATCTCAAGATTCATATGGCAGGGCAAGAGACCTAGAATCAGATATAGAACCCTACAGCTAAACAAAGACAAAGGTGGGCTCGCGCTGCCAAATATCAGGGACTACTTTAAAGCCGCACAAATTAAAACTTTAGTAGAGATATGTAACCCAGTCTACACTGCACAATGGAAGGAGATCGAATGCCAAATAACAAGTGACATCCCCCTACAGGCGATAATAGGGAACAATGCCTTACCTAAGCTTTTGAATAACACTAACCCGTGGATAGAGACCCCGCTAAAAATTTGGTTTAAGATAGTCAGAGAGAATCAAACTAAAGAGCCCTATCGACTTCTGCAATGGATCGCCTATGATCAGGACTTTACTCCTAATAAAACAGACACCAGATTTAAAAAGTGGAAGGAGAAAGGGCTGATAAAATATTACGATTTTTTTAAAGGGCAAATCTTAAGAAGTTTTGAAGATTTGAAAAAACAAGGCCTAATAAATCAAGACCTTTACAGGTTCTTCCAGCTTAGACACCACATAAACAATATACTTAAAAAGGAGGTTTTGGAAAGGGCCCAGTCAGGTGTTCTGAAGGTCTTCTTAATGGCATATAAAGGGATCCCAGGGATCAGATACATTTCTAAAATATACCAAGGTCTTCAAGACTTAAAAGGAGACAACACATCTTATATAAAAGAGAGATGGGAAAAAGAGGGGAATTTCACTTTACAACTGGAAATATGGGAAAAGCTAAATAAACAGCAATGGAAAAGTACCTCATCCCTGCAGTGGAGAGAATTTGGATGGAAAAACTTGGCAAGATTTTTCAGAACACCTGCACAAAACAAATTTACCCATAAGGGATTGAACTGTTGGCGCTTGTGTGGTGAAAAGACTGCAAATCATTTTCATGTGTTTTGGTCATGCCCAGTTATCCACCAATATTGGACCAAGGTACAGACAATATTGGGGAAAATATTCAAAATTACAGTTCCCTTTTCTTTTGTAACTTTGTATTTGGGTTTACTACCGGACTCACTGGAAAGACGAGGAGAAAAATACTTATTCAATGTTTTAATATTGGCAAGCAAAAAAGCTCTAACTAAAAAATGGATGTTGAAGGACTGTCCTACACCTGAAGATTGGACTAACGTGATCCAAGACATTTACTCGATGGAAAAGCTGACATTCGCACTGAGACAGGACATGGATGGGTTCATGAACTTTTGGCAACCCTGGACCGCATATGTGTCTTCCATTAGATCTAATCTTTGACAAATACCATTTCAATAATGGTTCCGCTCTTTGTTCCAACGCTACTCAGATGCTCTTTTATCTTTATTTACTTACTTTTTCTTTTTGTTTGTTTTTTACTGGTTTGTTTGGTTTTTTTTGTTATTTGTTTTTTGTTTTTTTTTTCTCTTTAATTTCACTTTTTCTTTCACTTTAAAAAAAAAAAAGGGGTGTTGTAAGAATTAATCTTCCAATGTTGTCAGATATCAGAAAATAAGGGAACATGTGATGAAAATGTAAACACTGCATTGCTGTAACGACCTGTATACCCTTTACAAAAACTTAAATAAAAAAAAAAAAAAAAGATGTGTGTGCCCGTGTGATGGTGGGAGCGGGCCCACCAAGTCAACATGCACGTGATCAAAACGCTTAGCGGGGATGTGAAAAGGTTCCAACGGAGCCTTAGTGTGTCTGTGTATTTTGGCTCGCTGACACGCTACGCAGGCTGCTGCCCATTCCTTGACCTGTTTGCGCAACCCGGGCCAAACAAATTTCTCCCCCACCAACTTAATCGATGCGCGCACCCCCGGGTGCGCAGGCTGCTGCCCATTCCTTGACCTGTTTGCGCAACCCGGGCCAAACAAATTTCTCCCCCACCAACTTAATCGATGCGCGCACCCCCGGGTGCGCGAGAGAATGGACCGAGTCAAAAACGCGGCGACGCCACGCGGCTGGCACCACGGGGCGGGGCCGTCCCGTGGAGACATCGCAGATTAGTGGGGGCATACCACTTTGTTGCTCCCTGTGCTCCAGCCTTAACCCTGTTGGTCCAGACTGGAGCGCGCACACGTCCGCGTCGTTAACCTACTCCGCAGCCATGGCTGCATAATCTAACCCTACACAGACCGGGGCTGCGCGCGCTCCCGCGTCGCTGC
Source organism: Pholidichthys leucotaenia (assembly GCA_020510985.1). Classification (NCBI taxonomy): domain Eukaryota; kingdom Metazoa; phylum Chordata; class Actinopteri; order Cichliformes; family Pholidichthyidae; genus Pholidichthys; species Pholidichthys leucotaenia. The sequence continues at coordinate 254,118,759 of CM035842.1, read as the reverse complement.
CCGGGCTCGCGGCCACGGCTACAGAGTCTGCCTCCATGGGGCTTGGTGTTGCTACCGCGCGCGAGAGACAGTCTGCCACAACATTGTGTTTACCCGCGACATGCTGAATATCAGTAGTGAACTCCGATATTGCGGCTAGTTGCCTTTGTTGTCGGCCTGACCAGGGTTCTGAAATTTTGGCCATCGCAAACGTTAGCGGTTTATGATCCACAAACGCGGTGAAACGTCGCCCCTCTAACCAGAACTGAAAATGGCGGATGGCCAAGTGTAGGGCCAAAAGCTCCCTGTCGAACGCACTGTATTTACGCTCACTATCGCGCAAAGTCCTGCTGAAAAACGTGAGGGGTTGCCAGGTACCTGCCACAAACTGTTCAACTACCGCCCCCACCGCTACATCGGAAGCGTCAGTGGTGAGCGCCATGCGGGCCGTTGAAACTGGGTGCGCTAACAAAACTGCGTTTGCCAGGGCTGATTTGACCTGGGCAAAAGCGCGCTCCCGCTCTGGAGACCATTCAACTTTATTTGTGGGCTTTTGTTTTTTTAACGCGGTGTACAATGGCTGCATGAGCCGTGCTGCGCTTGGGAGGAACTGGTTGTAAAAATTAACCATCCCTAGAAACTCCTGAAGCGCCTTGACCGTTTGAGGTTGCGGAAAATCTGTTATGGCACACACCTTATCTGGCAGAAGAACCGCTCCTTCTGCCGAAACACGATGCCCCAAAAAATCAATCTGCGCCACCCCAAACTGGCACTTCGCTGGGTTAACTATTAACCCGTGCTCTGCCAGCCTCCGAAAAACTGCTGTGAGGTGTTTTTCGTGCTCGCCCTCGGACGCGCTGGCTACTAAAATATCGTCCAAATAAATGAACACGAAAGGGAGGTCGCGTAAAACTGCATCCATCATGCGTTGGAAAGTCTGCGCGGCCCCCTTGAGGCCAAAAGGCATGCGCAAAAACTCAAAAAGACCGAAAGGAGTTATGACCGCTGTTTTGGGTACATCCTGCGCGCGCACTGGAACCTGGTGGTAACCGCGCACCAAGTCGATTTTAGAAAAAATGCACGCCCCCGCCAAATGAACAGAAAAATCCTGAATGTGTGGAATCAGGTAGCGGTCATGAGCTGAAACGTTGTTCAACCTGCGGAAATCGCCGCAAGGTCGCCACGAGCCGTCAGCCTTTGGGATCATGTGTAGCGGCGAAGCCCAGGAGCTTTTGGAGCATCGAACAATGCCCAGTTTTTCCGGATTAGTGAACTCCTCGCGCGCAATGGCCAGTTTAGCTGGGTCCAAACGCCGAGCTTTTGCAAAAACGGGAAGCCCGGTGGTGGTGATAAAATGCTCCACCCCATGTTTAGCCACCGTCGCCGAAAACATGGGGACTGTGAGTGCTGGGAACTGAGCGAGCAATGTGTGAAACTTACCACCCGCAGCTGAGACGCTGGGATGTGCAGTCGGCGGGGCCACCCGAGCTGTGCAGGGAATAGAATGAAAGGACAGTGCATTAATCAGACGTCTATTAGCAAGGTCAACCAATAAACCATGTGAGCACAAAAAATCAGCCCCTAACATGATGAAACTGACTGCTGCTACAATAAATGTCCACTCAAATGAACGGCCCTGTAAGGACAGAAGCATGGTCCTCTCACCGAACGTTTTAATCGCAGAGCCGTTCGCTGCTGACACTGACACCCAGGGAGCTTTAGACGGCATCAGCCGTTCCGCGTAGGTGGGTGTGACGAAACTCAGCTGGGAGCCTGTGTCCACGAGGAACTGTTTCCCCGAGTGTGCATCCGTCAGGTAAAGCAGCTTGTTCTCGTCGCCAAGAGTCGCAGCTGCTACTGGCCCTCGGTCTTGGCGTTTCCCTGGCGCTTGAAGTTGCACGGCGGGACGCACCTGTGCGCTCTCTCTGCAAAACGGCGGTGGTAGAAACACTGGCCGTCCTCTGCTCCGCGTCGCCTGGCCCCTATCGCCGCCGTCGTTGGTGCGTCTGGCGCCGCGGCCGCTGGACCTGCGCTGTCTCCGAACGCCGTTCCTGGGCTAGCTGCCGCGGCCGAAACCACGTTCCGCTTGTGGGCGTCGACAAGCCGCTGCGCCTCTTTGCTCAGCCCATGGTAGTCTCGCCTGGCCAATCGGGGCGACTCTGCCAGGGCCACTCTCATTGCTGGCGGCAGGGTCCGAAGGAAAAGGTGGGCGAAAATGAATTCGCCATCCTCAGAGTCTTTGAGCCTCAGCATCTTCACCATCAGGTCCGCAGGTCTATCGTTCTCTGACTCCGTCAACGTCAGGAGCCCCTCTGCTCGCTGTTGGACCGAAGGGGTGAAATGGCTGATCAGCGCATCCTTCAATGCGCTGTACTTGTCGTTGTCTGGTGGATGATTAACCAGATCCTCCACTCTCTGGACCGTGTTGCTGTCCAGCTTCGCTACCACATGGTAGAATCTTGTGTCGTCATTGGAGATTCTCCGGAGGTTGAACTGCGCCTCGACTGCGCTAAACCATGAGCGCGGGCTGTGCTGCCAGAAATCGGGCAGCCGGATCGTGGAGGCGGCCATCAGGCTGGCTTCCGCCGAGCCCCGCTCATTCTTTGTCGTAGGTCACCAGTGTAGAGGATGTGCTCGAATGATGAGGCTGAGTTTAGTTCTCAAGTCAGCTTTATTGACAGAACACATCGTCTAGCATTCTCAAAGCAGGAAAAGAGAAAGAATCATATCACTTCATCCTTTTATATGTTTCCAGCATCAGAATTCAAGTCACATGGTGTTTTCAGTAAACATACAGTCACAAAGCATCTCTTTGAACCTTCACCATTGTCTCTCATTTCTTGATGAACCGGAAATCCCTCCGGGGCATCTTCTGTGGGACAAAAAGACGAATCTCACACCTCCTCGTTATCTTCTGCAGATTCGAGTCCTTTGTCCTTCCAGACGTGAAACCCCCAATACGCATGCAGTCATATCTCTGTGGAAATGTGAGCCCACAATGTGTGTCGCCCACAGAATCTGTTTTATCCTTTTCTTTAGTGTCATGGTTTGGTCAGATAAAGCTGAAACAGAGGAAATCCTTGGATCAGGTAGTAAGATGGTCCAGTCGTTTGCTTGGTGAGCCACAGCTGAGCCTGACATTCCTGTACACCAGACAAGTACAGAGGATGGCTACCTCCATTTTAAATGATGACTCCCACCCTTTGCACTGCCATTTTCAGCTTCTTCCCTCAAGACGGCGGTTTGCTGTCCCAAAAAGTAAAACCCAGTGCTACAAAAACAGCTTTGTTCCTGCTGCTGTCAAAGAGTTGAACAAGTTGTAACAATATATTGCACATAATTTAGTTATCTATTTATTAACTCCATTTTATATTTACTTATTTTTGTAGGATTTTTATTTGGGTTCTAAATCTTTTATTGGGTCTTAGACCTTTGAGTTTTTAACCTCTTTGACTAGTCTTTAACTTTTTAATATGACCCTTCTGTGGGGAATGTGAAATGAAGAAGCTGAGTGATTTTATAAATCAGATTTAATGTCGGCTTCACATCCCCAACATGTCTCATCCCAAGGCAGAAGCAGAAAGAGGCTGAACGCAGTCAGACCCCCGTACTTATGCATCACACAACAAAAGCCGACATCATTATGCATTACACAACAAAAGCCAACTTCACACGTCCTTGTCATATCCTTCCGATGTCCTCCCGTTCCTCCACTTGACCCCAGGGGGTCAGGAAGTCTTTTCAGGTCTGCACCGCCGCTCCTCCATCTCCTCGTTGCGGTGGAGACTCATTGTCCTCTTCTGAGATGTGAGGTCATTCCACACATGTAATTACAACACATTCCCCTGTGTCTATCATATGCAGAAATGGATACATGAACTACAGCCCCCCCCCCCCCAAACGTCTAAGAAAAGGACAATATGTGTAGGTTTGCAGACTATGATGACATCATCGGCATAACTATACAAGTTGATCACATTAAAAAACACAGTGATAACCATAACCGTATAGTCTATGCCCCCTGTCCGCCTTAAAACTGTTATGATAACCCGGTCAGCATATCTTAAAACCGTTATCACGTTCACATCAGTCTGTGTGTCGTCTGGGTATCAACAGTCTTCCGAATCTGCTGTACGCCTGCCTCGGCGTCCCAGCGGCGCTGTCTTGTAAGGGATCTGCAGCTTGAGGAAAAAAGTGGTTATTTGATCCCTGCGGGGGGTTTGGGCCGTGTCCCTTGGAAGGTCTACCACGTCGAGGTGCTCTCGCCACCCGTGCAGGTTCGTCGTTCAACGTGAAGGCAGGCTTGAGTCTGTCAATGCTGACTGTCTCTTTTCTTGTCCCCCAAATCCAGCACAAAATGCTTATCACCAGGTTCCAGCACTCTATATGGGCCATCATATGGTGGGCGGAGGGTTGGTTTTAAGGTGTTGTGCCTAACAAAAACGAACTCGGCGTTTTTTAAAGCCTGGGGAACAAAAACCCGCGGAAAAGTGTGATGAACCGGGCCCGGGAGCGTGTCCGCTCCCGTGTTGCTTAGTGGTCTCAGAGCTGGGAGGCGCCCCGGCTCTGGCTGTTCTGGTAAGAATTCACCGGGGAGCCTGAGAGGTTGTGCAAAAACTAACTCTGCTGGGGAGGCGTCTAGATCCTCCTTGGGCGCAGAACGCAACCCTAATAAAACCCATGGTAGTTTGTTAACCCAATTTGCATCCGTTAGTGATGCTCTGAGGGCAGCCTTCAAAGACTTATGAAAACGCTCGCATAAACCGTTAGCCTGTGGGTGATATGCGGTAGTGCGATGGATTGACGCCCCTAAGCTGCTGGCCATCGCAGACCAGAGCTCTGAGACAAACTGAGGACCCCTATCGGACGTGATGTCCGACGGGACCCCGAAACGTGCCACCCAGGTCGTTAAAAAAACGCTAGCCACTTCTGCGGCCATAGTTGTTGTCAGCGGGACCGCTTCTGGCCAACGTGTGGTTTGGTCCACCATTGTTAAAAGATGTGTGAACCCCTGCGACGACGGTAGGGGGCCCACGAGGTCGACATGCACATGGTCAAACCTCCTGGCCGGAATTGGGAACGGTTCTAAAGGAGCTTTCGTGTGTTTGTGAATTTTGGTGCGCTGGCAAGACATGCATGTTCTTGCCCACTCCTTTATGTGCTTGCGCAGGCCCGGCCACACAAACTTCTCCGCCACCATTTTCACCAAAGCGCGTACTCCCGGGTGCGCCAGGGAGTGAATCGAGTCAAAAACACGGCGGCGCCATGCGGCCGGGACTACCGGGCGAGGTCGCCCGGTTGACACGTCGCAGATTAAGGGGGGCACACCGTCACGCAAACCCCTGCTCTCCAGCCTTAACCCTGTTGGTCCAGACTGGAGTGCGCGCACGTCCGAGTCACTGCCTTGTTCCGCTGCCATGGCTGAGTAATCTATCCCTACGTGGATTGGGGCCACGTATGCTTCCGTGTTGGGCTTGCGCCCTGCGGCTGTGGTAGTATGATCTGCCTCCACGTGCCCTGACGATGTCACGGCACGGGAGAGGCAATCTGCCACCACGTTGAGTTTGCCCGCTACGTGCCGAATGTCTGTGGTAAATTCCAAAATGGTGGCCAGTTGCCTTTGTTGCCGGCCCGACCAAGGTTCTGAGATTTTAGACATCGCAAAAGTGAGCGGTTTATGGTCGACAAAAGCCGTGAAACGCCGACCTTCCAGCCAAAACTGGAAATGGCGGATGGCTAAATGAAGCGCTAACAGCTCTCTGTCAAATGTGCTGTATTTGCGCTCGGTTTTGTTTAGGGATTTGCTAAAAAAAGCTAGCGGTTGCCAAACCCCGTTAACGTGTTGCTCCACGACCGCCCCTATGGCCAAATCTGATGCGTCCGTGGTAAGCGCTATGCGGGCCGAGGGGTCGGGGTGGGCCAAAAGCGCAGCGTCAGCCAGGGCTCTTTTTACTTCCGCGAAAGCGTGTTCCCGCTCCGGGGACCACACGACCGCGCTGGAGGGCTTTTGCTTTCTAAGCGCGGCGTATAACGGTTGCATGAGCTGAGCTGCGCGGGGTAGGAACCGGTTGTAAAAATTTACCATTCCCAAAAATTCTTGCAGCGATCTGACCGTTTGTGGTCGGGGAAAATTTGCCACTGCGCGCACCTTGTCGGGCAATGGGACTGCCCCTTCTGCGGAAACGCGGTGTCCCAAAAAATCAATCTGTGCCACACCGAATCGGCACTTGGTTGGGTTACTTATTAACCCGTATTCTTCCAGCCTCTGAAAAACTGTAGTGAGGTGATTTTCGTGTTCCTCCTCGGTCGCGCTGGCGACCAAAATATCATCGAGGTAGATAAACACGAAAGGAAGATCGCGTAACACAGCGTCCATCATACGCTGAAACGTTTGCGCTGCGCCTTTCAGGCCAAAAGGCATGCGCAGAAACTCGAAAAGACCAAAAGGGGTTATTACGGCCGTTTTAGGGACGTCCTCAGGTCGGACTGGGACTTGGTGGTAGCCGCGGACCAGGTCTATTTTAGAAAAAATACGCGCACCCGCCAGATGTAGTGAAAAATCTTGGATGTGTGGGATTGGGTAGTGGTCATGAGCTGTAGCATTGTTTAATCTGCGATAATCGCCACAAGGTCTCCAGGAGCCATCAGCTTTCGGGACCATATGCAGTGGCGAAGCCCATGGGCTTTTCGAGCGCTGAATAATGCCCAGCTTTTCCAGGTTGGCGAACTCGTCGTGTGCTATGGCGAACTTGGTCGCGTCTAAGTGCCGAGCTTTAGCAAACACCGGGAGGCCCGTTGTGGGAATGAAGTGCTCCACCCCGTGTCTCGCTACTGTTGCCGAAAATTTGGGAACTGTGAGTGCTGGAAATTGGGTGAGGAGTTTGTCAGACTTACCTCCTGCTGTGGCGACGTTGGCCTGCACGGGTGGTGGGGACACTCGAGCTGAACAGGGGGTAGAAGAGAATGACAGTGCATTGATTAAGCGTCTGTTTGCAAGATCAACCAACAACCCATGCGAACATAAGAAATCAGCCCCTAACATGTTGAAACTCACCGCCGCAATGATAAAGGTCCACTCATAAGTGCGGCCGTGTAAGGAGAGAGACAAGGTCCTTTCACCATAAGTGCTGATGATTGAGCTGTTCGCTGCCATTGCCCCGTTGCCGCGGGGTCCAGCCACCCGGTCAGCGTAGCATGGGGTGATGAAACTCCTTTGAGCTCCGGTGTCTATGAGGAATTGTTGCCCGGAGCCTTCATCAGTTATGTAGAGCAGCTTGTTGGCCTCGCCGAGAGCCGTAGCTGCTAACGGTTCCCGGCTTTTGGAGTTTCCCAAGCTCTTGAAACTGCAAGGTGGTACACACTTGTATGCCCTCTCAGCGAATTGCTGGTGGTAGTAGCAGAGGTCGTCTCATCTGTTGCGTCGCGGCCGCGTCGCTGCCATGGTGGGCAAGGTTTGTTCCGTTGCCTCTGGCTCCCTGATGTCCTGGGCTTCTGCACTGAGGTCTGTCGCTGCTGCTGTGGCCATCTGCTCGCCGCAGGAGTTGAGGAATCGCTGTGCTTCTCGGGCCAGCGCGCGGAAGTCCTGCTGGGTCTTACAACTCATGCTGGCCAGAGTCCCTCTCATGTGCGTCGGGAGAGTGCTGAGGAAGAGGTGCTGAAATAGGAAGTTGTCATTGTCTGTCTCTCTCAACTGAAGCATGTCTTCCATCAGGGCCTACGGTCTGCGCCCACCGTGGCCATATATCGCCAGTAGTCTCTTGGTCCTTTCCTCGGCCGAGGGAATGAAGCTCTCGATGAGAGTAGCCTTCAGCTCCTCATATTTGTCGCTGGCGGGCAGCTGCTGTATCACGCTCTGCGCGCATTGTGCTGTGGCGGCGTCGAGCCTGGCGATGACGTGGTAGAACTTGGTTTCGTCCGTCGTCACCCCTGCGAGCGCAAACTGTGCCTCAGCCTGCTTGAACCACGAGTTCGGGTCGTTCTGCCAGAATTCTGGGAGCTTAATGGTGACAGCGCTTGCTTGGGCCGCCTCCGACGAGTCTGCAACGGGAGAACGCCTTTGATCCATTCTCACGTCTGGTCACCAGTGTGGGGAACGTGAAATGAAGAAGCTGAGTGATTTTATAAATCAGATTTAATGTCGGCTTCACATCCCCAACATGTCTCATCCCAAGGCAGAAGCAGAAAGAGGCTGAACGCAGTCAGACCCCCGTACTTATGCATCACACAACAAAAGCCAACATCATTATGCATTACACAACAAAAGCCAACTTCACAAGTCCTTGTCATATCCTTCCGATGTCTTCCCGTTCCTCCACCTGACCCCAGGGGGTCAGGAAGTCTTTTCAGGTCTGCACCGCCGCTCCTCCATCTCCTCGCTGCGGTGGAGACTCATTGTCCTCTTCTGAGACGTGAGGTCATTCCACACATGTAATTACAACACATTCCCCTGTGTTTATCATATGCAGAAATGGATACATGAACTACACCTTCTCTCTTATCTCTGGTTTTTCTCTCATCTCTTTGTCTTTTTATCCTGATTGAAGGAGCCTTGAGTATTTTTTATCATGTTTATAGTCAGCTTCATGTGTGCCTGTGTTTGTGTTTATGTTGAATGTAATTGTGGTTTGTAAATATGGATGTCACCAGACTGCAAAACAAATCTACCTACGGGTACAAATAAAGTAACCTGAACCTGAACCTGAACCTGAACAGGATGAATGAGGGAGAGTAAGAGAACCAGTCTGTGCTTTTAATCACCGAGGTTCAAATTCATGTTCTTTTCTTTTGATTTATCATCCTATTAGGTTCTTAGTGTTTGTGTGTGTATATTGTGAGCTAAAAACTGAAGTTCTCTATTAAAATTATACAGTCAGGATAAAATTGATAATGGGAAAAACCATTATTTACTGAGAAATCTCTTGTGTGTCTGTCTGTCACGCTTCATAGGACATCATAGGACGTCCTATGAACTCAGGCATCATAGGACACAGAGACAAATGTGTCTTTATGATGTCACATAGACCATGAACTCAGGCATCATAGGACGACTCGTGATGCCTATATGACGGCACATAGACAAATGTGTCTTTTTGATGTCATATACATCAAGCTCACGGCACATCGACAAATATGTCTTTATGATGTCATATACATAAAGCCTGCCTTCATCACTTGACTCTACAAAAGTAAGAAATCTCTGTGTGTCTGTCACGCTTTGGACATCATAGGATGGCCTATGTCATATACAGTGACAGACATCAGGCAACATGTCTTTATGATGTCATATACAGTGAGTCCATACCAGAAAGCCTCATTTTGCTCAGATCTATTTTCATGATCCTGTCCATGAACTGGAATTATGATGCATCTATCCCTCAACCAGTGGTCTCAACAAAGAAGAAGAAGACCCACCAGATGGAGAGCAATAGAATGACAATAACTGCTGCACGTCAGAAAAGATGCCATGAAGATGAAACACCTGAGGTTCCAGCAGTACATCGCACCCGTCTGAGACAGGAGGACACCCTTCACCAGCATAGGGTACGACAGACTTTAAAGCACATTTCTAGGACATCATAGGACGGCCTATGATCTCTGCCTCATCATCATAGTGCGTCCTATGAACTCAGGCGTCATAGGATGACTCGCCATGCCTACATGACGCCACATGTGTAACCTTGACGAATGCCACTCTACACTACAAATGTGTAAAATGCCAAGCAAAGCGCTGATTTTCTCTGGGTGCTCCAGTTTCTTGGTTTCAACAGGCATGCACGGGCCTTCCTGCACAGGGTCGAAAGCCACTTTTTCAGGATCGTGCCCATGAACTGGAATTATGACGCACCTATCCCTCAACCAGTGGTCTGAACGAAGAACAAGACCCACCAGATGGAGAGCAATAGAATGAGGAGAACTGCTGCACGTCAGAAAGGATGCCGTAAACATGAAGCACCTCAGGTTCCACCAGTATGCCGCAGGCATGACTGTGAACAACACAGCCGTCTGAGACAGGAGGAGACCCTTCAGTGGTCTGAACGAAGAAGAAGAAGACCCACCAGATGATGTCTATATGACGGCACATAGATAGAGCACATGACTCCCTACAAGACATATATATGTAACGGATGCCAACTAGCACTGTTCGGCGTAGAACGTTAGTAAAACCTCCTTCCCGAAAAAGCCTCATACAGTATCGGTAGCGCTGAGCTATCGGTCGGACCTTTAGCTCAGCGCGATCGTGCTGTGTCTCCCATGCTCGAACTGTGTAGTTGACTGGTAGGTCGCGAGTTCGTGTCCCCGAGTGGGCGAACTGCGCAGGATGACCTCAGTTACAATGGTGCCGTGAACCCGGGATGGGAGTGAGGTTTAAGGGGGAGAGTGTAACGGATGCCAACTAGCACTGTTCGGCGTAGAACGTTAGTAAAACCTCCCTCCCGAAAAAGCCTCATACAGTATCGGTAGCGCTGAGCTATCGGTCGGACCTTTAGCTCAGCGCGATCGTGCTGTGTCTCCCATGCTCGAACTGTGTAGTTGACTGGTAGGTCGCGGGTTCGTGTCCCCGAGTGGGCGAACTGCGCAGGATGACCTCAGTTACAATGGTGCCGTGAACCCGGGATGGGAGTGAGGTTTAAGGGGGAGAGTGTAACGGATGCCAACTAGCACTGTTCGGCGTAGAACGTTAGTAAAACCTCCCTCCCGAAAAAGCCTCATACAGTATCGGTAGCGCTGAGCTATCGGTCGGACCTTTAGCTCAGCGCGATCGTGCTGTGTCTCCCATGCTCGAACTGTGTAGTTGACTGGTAGGTCGCGGGTTCGTGTCCCCGAGTGGGCGAACTGCGCAGGATGACCTCAGTTACATAGACACAGGTAAGCAACAGAACAGAACAGTGACAGGCAGGAGAAGAAGTAACAAGCAGGGGCAACCAGCCCCAGATGGCAGGACATATTTTGTGTGATTTTTATGTGTTGCTGCATACAAAAGCCATCACATGTGATTGCCACTTAGCGCTGTGTTGCTATACCAACTGTCCTGCAACTGGCAAGAATTCTGTTCCAATGCATCCCCTTTACAGGCATGCACGGGTATGCATTAGTATTATTAATGTAATTTAGTAGGCCTTCTACAAAGAAGCTTTTTTCCCTCTTCTGCAATGAACTAAAATATTAATGAGAAGTACTAGTACTAAAATATTGATGACTTTCAGTACTGAGACTGTGGTGTAGTGTCCTCATCAAATCCACTAGATGGGTCGTCGTCGGCCTCCGTCGGTCTATGATGACCATGGAAGAGAATCCTAAACGTCTACTCTGCTGGAACAGCACCGCCTGTGGCTGAACAGGCCGATGCGCGAATGGCAGTCCCTGTCACACAGGTCACACTTGTGGGTGGTCTTCGTGCTGCTGGGTCTGTGGCGGTTCTTCCTGCGGGTCCTTTTTTCATCTGCTGCAGCAGTCAGTCTCTGTTCACCCGCCTTGAGCTGTCTGGTCAGGGTGCCTCTCCATTTGGAGTGGTCCGTTGCAAGGTCCTCCCAGCACTCTATGTTGATCTCCAGGGCCTTCATGTCTCTCTTGCAGACGTCTCTAAAGCACAGCTGTGGGCGGCCAATGTCTCTCCTGCCAGTCGCCAGTTCTCCGTAGAGGACGTCTTTGGGGATTCTGCCATCCTCCATACGGTGAACGTGGCCTAGCCAGCGGAGCCTGCGCTGCCTGAGTAGAGTGAACATGGAGGGAAGGCCGGCGCGGGACAGAACTTCTGTGTTGGGCACTTTGTCCTGCCAGGACATGTCCAGGATGTGGCAAATGCAGCGCAAATGGAAGGAGTTCAGTCTCTTTTCCTGCCGGGCATATGTTGTCCACGTCTCACTCCCATAGAGCAGTGTGTTGATGACGCAGGCGTTGTACACTGCCATCTTCGTCTTGACAGAGAGTTTGGGATTCTCCCACACTCGTGTGGTGAGGTGAGAGGGGGAGATGGGGCTAGATGGGGCTGTTGCAGAAAATGAGGAAGCATGAATGCTTTTGTTGTTGGAAAATATAAAGTAAAATTTGTGCAGTCCACCCCAAATATCCTGATTGGACACAATTACCAGTGGGACTTTGTGGTAGCTGCATGTTTGGTCCCCATCTTAGGTGCTGATTTTCTGAGAGCTTATGGACTACTTGGTGATGTTGCCAGCACACAACATCATTGGATGCTGTATCTTTTTCCTCCTTGCCCAGCACAGCTCAGGAAGTTGGGCCACCAACACACACAAATGTTCTAGCTCCTGGGGATAAGTACCAGCATTTGCTTTCCGAGTTCCCAGCACTCACGGTGCCCACTTTTTCCGCTGTTGTAACCAAGCATGGGGTCGAGCATTTATCACCACAAAAGGTCCCCCCGTGTTTGCACACCCTCACCGCCTGATTGCAGCTAAACTAGCCATCATGTGCGAGGAGTTTGCTAACTTGCAACATTTAGGCATCATAAGGCACTCCAACAGTCCTTGGGGATCCCTGCTTCACGTGATACCCAAGTCCAATGGGTCATGGCAACCCTGTGGTGATTTCCGACGCTTGAACAACGCCACGGAACGTGATCATTACCCCATCCCACACATCTAGGATTTTTCCCTGCAAATGGCTGCGACTCGCATTTTTTCAAAAATGGATCTGGTCCACGGTTACCACCAGGTCCCAGTGCACGCAGAGGACGTCCCCAAAACAGCAGTAATAACTCCCTTCGGTTTTTTCGAGTTTTTACGCATGCCGTTTGGGTTAAAGGGCACAGCACAAACTTTCCAAAGGGTGATGGATGCGGTGCTTCATGAATTGCCATTCGTTTTCGTCTACTTAGACGACATTTTGGTGGCTAGCATGTTAGAGGAGGAGCACCTCACCCATCTCGAACAAGTTTTCCAACAGTTGGAAGCGCACGGTCTGATTGTTAACCCAGCAAAGTGTCAGTTCGGGCTGTCGGTGATCGACTTCCTGGCACATCGCATCTTGCCGGTGTAATGTCTGAATAATGGAGGACGGAGAGCTTGCTCTGTTGAATGCTGAAAACACTTTATTGAACTTCACGTCTCAATATATATCCCAGCCGTACCTCATGTCAGTAACCCCCCCAACCTCACAATTAAAAGTATAATTCCCATATGTAACACCCCCCCTTACAAAGTCCCAGACCCCCACCCCATTGCAACAAACCAATAAATATCAACCTTAACACATCAACATCAGCAAATTTATATTTATACAGTGTATATATATATATATATACGTATATATATATATATATATATATATATATATATATATATATATATATATATAACTGAATCGGTGAATTCAAAAGGGGCCCAAGTCCCCATTGAAAAAGTGTGGACTTGGGCCCCTTTTGAATTCACCGATTCAACTGTAAACAGATAACCTCTATGGGCGTCTGGGTAGACTGGCAGAACGTCCCCTGCCTAGTTGGAGTGGATTATTCTGCTGCTACTTCCAACCGGTGTTAAACGTAACAATCGTCACAACAAAGTCCTCCAGGTAACTAGGCCTCCAACGAATTCTAGCCGGGTGGGGCCCCCTAAGAGGGGACCCTGCACCTGGCAGCAACGTGTTTTGCAGAGCATCGGAGAATGTGAAGCCATCCACCAAATGGGCTGTCAGTCCATTCTTCAATGTCTTATTGAACCACTCCACTGTCACGCCGCGCCATTCATCAGCGGCGCCACCTGCTCACGCACCTGACAATCATCAGCGGCGAGGGATAAAGGCCGTCTCGCCCGGAGGCTCGGCCTGAAGCCGTCAGACTTTGTCCCTCACCGTTGTGAGCATACTTCTCTTCAGCATCACCTTTTTGGTAAGAAGATCGCTTACCTCTCTTCTTCAGTCTTCTCCCCTGTGCACAGGTGGATTCCCCAGCGGCGGACATCTCCACTCCATCGCCCAATCCTCGCTGCTGTACGGAGCTCTCCAGGTGGCTGTCTTCCGGGCTTCGCCCCCTTGTTGTGCCAGCTGTCCTGACCCACCAAGTAAGTCCTTCTCTCGCCATAAATCCCTCCTGTGTTGGTGTATACCCGTCACCCTCTCCCTGTGCTCTCTCCATAGGGTTGCTCGGCTGTACGGTCACCTGCCTCTGTGCCTGGAGCAGACACCATCACCAACACATTTACATCCCGCAGACACGCACTCATTCACTCCTGCTGTTAATAAACTCTTTGAACTACTCTAAGCCTGTGTGTGTGCGTCTCCTGAGCCGTGCGTTATGTCAGTACGGCTTCAGCAGAGCGGCTCGGCGGACGGCGGGCTCGCACACCGGTTTACCACTCTCGAGGCTAGAGTGGATCAGATTGCTTATCAACAGCAGGTTATCCTAAATCAATTATTAAACTTAACTAACCGGTTGGGCCGCTTAGATCCTCAACAGCCGTTCCCCCCGGCTCGTCAGGGTGGCGCGGCTCCTGCTGTTCCAGCGGCCGTCCAGCCGGCTCCAGTGGCACCGGTTCGGCTCACACCGATTCCGACCCCCGCCCGCTTTAGCGGTAAGCTCGGCGGAGCGCGGGGGTTCATTATGCAGTGTGAGTCCGTGTTCCACCGTGTGCCCGGAGACTTTCCCTCGGATCACAGTCGGATTGGTTACATAGGGAACCTTCTGGAGGGGCGTGCGTTAACTTGGACCTACGCCGTAATGGCGAGGCCCAGTTATGCCACCCTCACCTATGACCAGTTTGTGAGGCGCTTTCTGGAGGTCTTTGACCATTCTCAAACCGAGACGGTCCAGGTCGATCGGCTTCTCGCTCTCCAGCAGGGAGGCCGGTCGGCAGCGGACTACTCGGTCGACTTCCGGGTAGCGGCGGAGGAATTGGGCTGGGAGGAACGCTCCCTCTGTGGCCTGTTCCTCCGCAGCCTCAATAGTGATCTGAGGGATGAACTGGCTGGACGGGATATCCCTGGGACGCTAGCGGAGCTGACATCCTTAGCGATAAGTTTGGATAACAGGCTGCGCGAGCGCTCCTCGGGGCGGAAGTCTTCTTCTTCTCGCCCTCGTGGAGTCTCGCCGCACCTGTTCCAAGCTCGCCCCCTGGCAGCGCCGCCAGCATCGTGCCCCGAGGAGTTGGAGCCGATGGTGACGAGCTGGACCAAGCTTTCCCCTGCGGAGAAACAACGCCGCCGTGAGTTGGGCCTCTGCATGTATTGCGGAGGTGACCAACACACTGTGGAGCGTTGCCCGCGGAAAGCCAGTCGGCGGGGTCCGCGAATCGCTGTAGGGAGCCTCGCGGATCCCAACCGGTTAGACACTCTCACTCAATTAAAGCTGCCCATCCGTTTTTGCCACATTCCCACTGGGCACCTCACCCACGCACTGGTGGATTCGGGCGCAGAGGGCAGCTTCATTTCACAAGGCCTGGCAACCCGATTGGGCATCCGCTGTCAGGCATTAAAACACCCCATCTCCCTGGTCCATCTCTCCCGTGCCTCCCTTGGGAGAGTTTCTCACCAAACCATGCCTGTCCCAGTCATCATCTCAGGGAACCACCGGGAGGAGATGGTATTTTACGTCCTGCCCAACTCTGTGTCGCCCGTCATCCTGGGGTATCCCTGGCTACGCCTCCACAACCCTGTCCTGGACTGGAGGTCCGCTGGGGTATCGGCATGGAGTACCTTCTGTATGGGCACCTGCCTTCAGTCCGCTGCCTGCTCCCCATCCGCGGCTCCCCCTGTGGCGGATACAGCACCTCCGGACCTGTCACTGGTGCCTCCAGAATTTCACGACCTGGGTATGGTATTTAGTAAATCGAAAGCTATGTCTCTTCCCCCGCATCGACCATATGACTGTGCCATCAATCTCCGCCAGGGGGCTCCCCTGCCATCTGGTCGGCTCTACAGCCTGTCGGCGCCGGAGAAGGAGACCATGAATACATACCTGAAGGAATCACTGAGCGCTGGGATTATTCGCCCATCGTCGTCACCCGTGGGGGCAGGGTTTTTCTTTGTCGGGAAAAAGGACGGATCCCTCCGCCCCTGCATAGACTACCGAGCGCTAAATGACATCACTGAGAGGGACCGTTACACCCTGCCCCTCATGGACACTGCCTTTCACTCCCTCCAGGGGGCGACCTGGTTTACCAAGCTGGATTTACGCAGCGCTTACCACCTCGTCCGGATCCGGGAGGGAGATGAATGGAAGACAGCCTTCCGTACCCCGAACGGCCACTTTGAGTATCTCGTCATGCCGTTCGGGCTGACCAACGCTCCTGCCGTCTTTCAGCGCCTCATTAATGACGTCCTCCGGGATTTCATCGGCCTTTTTGTGTTCGTCTACCTGGATGACATCCTTATCTTCTCCAGGTCCAGGGACGAGCACCAGGTCCATGTGAGGCGGGTCCTCCAAAGACTGCTGGAGAATCGTCTGTACGTGAAGGCTGAGAAATGCGAATTCTACGCTAGGACCACATCCTTCCTGGGATTCATCATCGCTCAAGATCAGGTGCTCCCAGACCCAGAGAAGGTGAAGGCGGTGGTGGAGTGGCCTACTCCCGCATCCCGGAAGCAGGTGCAACAGTTTGTTGGCTTCGCCAATTTTTACCGCCGCTTTGTCCCAAATTTCAGCTCGATCGTCGGACCGCTGACCCGCCTCACGTCCCCGAAGGTCCCATTCCGGTGGACTGAAGAGGTCGCTGCTGCCTTTAGGGCGCTGAAGGCGGAGTTCTCCTCCTCCCGGGTCCTTCGCCAGGTCGACCCCGCGCTGCAGTGCATTGTGGAGGTGGACGCATCGGACACGGGAGTGGGAGCAGTGTTATCCCAGTGGTCACCTGACGATGGCGCCAAACGGCCGTGCGCCTTCTTCTCCCGGCGCCTGTCCCCGGCGGAGAGAAACTACGATGTGGGGGACAGAGAGCTCCTGGCCATTAAACTCGCCTTACAGGAGTGGCGCCACTGGCTAGAGGGGGCGGACCTGCCGTTTGTGGTCCTGACGGACCACAAGAACTTAGAGTACTTACGATCTGCCAAGCGCCTGAATGCCCGCCAGGCGTGCTGGTCTTTGTTCTTCGCCAGGTTCCGCTTCTCAATCACCTTCAGGCCGGGCTCCAAAAACGGCCTGCCTGACGCCCTCTCTAGGCAGTTCACCCCCGTGGAGGCTGAGGAGACGCCCCACACTATCCTGCCCAGGTCGTGCGTCCTCGGTGCCATCTCTTGGGACATTGAAGACAAGATCCGGAAGGTGCAGGAGGTGGAACCTGATCCTGGCGGCGGACCGGAGGGAAGACTGTTCGTCCCATCTGCAGTCCGAGGAGAGGTCATCCACTGGCTCCACACCTCCCGGCTCACCTGTCATCCCGGCACCTCTCGGATGATCAGCCTCCTCCAACGGTCCTTTTGGTGGCCAGGCCTGCGGAGGGATGCAGCCCGCTACGCCCGGGCTTGCCCAATCTGTGCCACCAGCAAGTCGGGAAATGCCCCCCCAGCGGGTCTGCTCCAGCCTCTGCCCGTCCCCGGCAGGCCCTGGTCGCACATCGCACTGGATTTCGTCACCGGACTCCCCGTTTCCAACTCCTTTGACACCGTCCTGACCATCATGGACCGTTTCTCCAAGGCGGCGCACTTCATCCCCCTGCGAGGTCTCCCTACTGCCCTGGAGACGGCGGGCCTCCTCGTCCAACACGTGGTCAGGCTGCACGGGATTCCGGTGGACGTGGTCTCGGACCGGGGCCCCCAATTTTCATCCGAGGTTTGGAGATCTTTTTGTAACGCCATCGGAGCCAAGGTGAGCCTCTCCTCCGGCCATCACCCCCAGTCTAACGGGCAGTGTGAGAGGACCAATCAGGAGCTGGAGGCTGCGCTCCGCTGTGTTACTAGATCCAAGCCGACGTCCTGGAGCAACCATCTTGCCTGGGTGGAGTATGCCCACAACACCGCCCGTTCTTCTGCAACGGGGATGTCCCCCTTCAAGGCGTCCCTGGGTTACGACCCCCCGCTGTTTCCAGCGCAGGAGAACGAGGTAACTGTCCCCTCTGTTAGGGCGCACCTTAGGCAGTTCCGCTCCACCTGGGCTGCCGCGCGTCATGCGCTTTTACGCACAGCGGAGCGCAACAGGACCGTGGCGGACCGGCACAGAAGACCTGCCCCGGCGTACAGAGTTGGGCAACTCGTGTATGTGTCTACCCAGGACGTCACATTAAAAGGCAAG
Organism: Pholidichthys leucotaenia; assembly: GCA_020510985.1. Lineage (NCBI taxonomy): Eukaryota > Metazoa > Chordata > Actinopteri > Cichliformes > Pholidichthyidae > Pholidichthys > Pholidichthys leucotaenia. The sequence continues at coordinate 254,100,608 of CM035842.1, read as the reverse complement.
AGGAGGAAGCTGGCACAGCGATTCATGGGTCCCTTTCCCATCACCCGGATCATCAACCCGGTGGCTGTGCGCGTGGCTATTCCCCCCTCCCTCCGCATCCATCCCACTTTCCATGTGTCGAGGGTGAAACTGGCAGTCACTGACCCCCTTTGCCCTCCTCCTGCAGCGCAACCCGCGCCCCGGATGATTGGTGGCCATCCGGCCTGGTCCGTCTCCTCCATCCTGGACTCCCGGCGCCGAGGTCGTGGGTTGCAATACTTGGTGGACTGGGAGGGCTATGGGCCCGAGCATCGACAATGGGTGCCCCCGTCGTTTGTGTTGGACCCATCGCTCATCGCGGACTTCCACCGAGCGCACCCGGATAAGCCATCGCCAGGAGGCGCTGCTAGAGGGGGGAGTACTGTCACGCCGCGCCATTCATCAGCGGCGCCACCTGCTCACGCACCTGACAATCATCAGCGGCGAGGGATAAAGGCCGTCTCGCCCGGAGGCTCGGCCTGAAGCCGTCAGACTTCGTCCCTCACCGTTGTGAGCATACTTCTCTTCAGCATCACCTTTTTGGTAAGAAGATCGCTTACCTCTCTTCTTCAGTCTTCTCCCCTGTGCACAGGTGGATTCCTCAGCGGCGGACATCTCCACTCCATCGCCCAATCCTCGCTGCTGTACGGAGCTCTCCAGGTGGCTGTCTTCCGGGCTTCGCCCCCTTGTTGTGCCAGCTGTCCTGACCCACCAAGTAAGTCCTTCTCTCGCCATAAATCCCTCCTGTGTTGGTGTATGCCCGTCACCCTCTCCCTGTGCTCTCTCCATAGGGTTGCTCGGCTGTACGGTCACCTGCCTCTGTGCCTGGAGCAGACACCATCACCAACACATTTACATCCCGCAGACACGCACTCATTCACTCCTGCTGTTAATAAACTCTTTGAACTACTCTAAGCCTGTGTGTGTGCGTCTCCTGAGCCGTGCGTTATGTCATCCACACCTTCATTTCCTGAGGGTGGTAGAATGCTGTCTTTACATGTTCCACGCCTCTACTACCCAGAAACTCCCTAAACACCCCAGAGACAAACTGTGGGCCATTGTCCATTGTAACCGTGCTCAGGGTCCCTCACCTTGCAAACAGGGATGTCAGGAACCCCATGACCACTTCTGTCGTGACCAAGTTTGTTGGAAGTACCTCTGGCCACTTCGAAAACACATCATACGCCATGAGCAGGAACTGGCTATTTGAAGGTGCTGCATGCAGTTCACCACAAATGTCAAACTCAACGTGTCGCCAAGGTCCTTCCGGATACGGCACAGGCCGCAGTGGTGGTGGAGGAGGTCCGCCAGTCTTGCTGCTCTCCAGACATGGCACGCAGTGTTTCACCATGGCCTCGATGTCCTTATCAATACCTGGCCACCAGACAGAGTCCCTACTGCGCTGCTTGACCTTGACCACCCCCAGATGACCTTTGTGCAGCATTGTCAGGACACGTGCCCTCAGGGACAACGGGATCAGGGCACATTGCCTTCTAGCCACACACATCTCATTCCAGCAGCTCAATTCATCCTTGAACCGGTGGTAAGGCGCTAGCTCGCCCTGTGCCCTCACTGGCCAGCCCTCTCTAATCGCTGAGTATACTTCCACCAGTACCGGATCCCGTTCTGACTCCTCCCTGAGTTCCTGAGGAGATACTATCTTCTGGAGGGTTCCATGTAGTGCATGGATCAGGTCTGCCTCAGCTGGGTCATTGTCACCGTCATTCAGGAGGGAGGAATTAGCCGTGGCACGGGACAAGAGGTCCGCTACGATGTTGTCTTTGCCCGGGGTGAACTTAGTGGTGAAATTATCGGCTCTCAACCTTTCAGACCACCTATGGATCCTCAGCAGCCTGTGCCCCGACCCTGACATCTCCAGTAACGTTGTGATTGCCCGGTGGTCAGTCCGCACGGTGAAGTGGCGCTTGTAGAGGTAAATGTGCCACCTCTCACATGCCCAGACACAGGCCAGCGCTTCCCTCTCACCCATGGCATACTTCTGTTCCGCCGCAAAGAGGGACCTTGACGCGAACGCCACCAGGCGTTCCATGCTATCCTGCACCTGTGACATGACTGCCCCCAGCACTGAACTGGATGCTTTGCAGGTCACGATGGTCTCCTGATTGGGGTCAAAATGGGCCAGCATCAGTGGAGTGGTGAGTTGCTGTTTTAGTTTGACGACCGCCACCGAGCAGGCTGGAGTCCACTCCCACGGTGCATCCTGCTTCAACAGAGCCAGGAAGGGCTCAGTCGTCTCCAAATAGTGAGGGATGAACCATCCATAGAAGTTAACCATGCCCAGAAATGACGAGATCTGAGCTGGTGTTGAGGGATCCGGGATGCGCAGAACCGCCTCCACGTTTGAATGTAGCGGTTGGAGTCCTTTTCCGGTCAGCCGGGACCCCACAAACTCCACAGAGTCTGCTGTGAAGATACACTTCTCGCCATTCAAAGTGACTCCATGTTTCTGAAGTGTCGTTAGGACCCTCTCCAGCCTCTCGTCGTGTAGTTCCTGCGATGTGCCATCATATTAAGATGACATCACAATGTCATCTAAATAGGCCAGGGGCCTATTTAGCCAGGGGTGGCAAGGGGCAGCAGTGGCTCAGGAGGTAGAGCAGGTTGTCCAATAACCGCATGGTTGGCGGTTCAAATCCCACTCTCCCCAGATATCCTGCCGTTGTGTCCCTGGGCAAGACACTTTACCCCAATTGCTCCTGGTGGGTCTGGAAGCGCCATGTTAGGCAGCATGCCGCCATCAGGGTGTGAATGTGTGTGTGAATGGGTGGATAGCAGGATCTGTAAAGCGCTTTGGTCATCAAGAGATGAGAATAAATGTGCTATATAAGTGAATGCCATTTACCATTTACCATGCCCTTGAGACCGGCCAGCATTGTTGACATCACCTTTTGGAAACAACTGGGTGCAGAGCTCAGACTGAACGACATCCGGGTATACCTGAAAACCCCCATGTGGGTCACAAACGCCGTCAGGTTCCTGCTGTCTGGGTGGAGCGGCACCTGCAGGTAGCCTTGATGAAGGTCCAACTTCGTGAAAACTTGAGACCCACTGAATGTTGCCATGAGCTCCTTCATGGTTAGGAGGGGGTACCTGTCCGGAATGACTGCCTTGTTCACCATCCGGAGGTCTATACACGGTCTGATGCCCCCCCCCCCCCCTTGGCCACCACCAGGTTGGATATTGTTAGGTTAAAAGGAGTGTAGTAAAACCATCTAAGTCTACTCTTCAAAGATTGTCTATGTGTGTAGATGGTTCACCCAGGTTCGTTTTCAAGGAAGAGATTAGTTTACTTGGAACACGTATTTATTTAAGCAAGTTGAATATAGCAGTTACAGCACTGGGTCAAACAACCTCGCCCTGACATCAACAGGTTGTGTCAGTTCATGAAGTCTGACTGACTATGCTGGCCCTGACCCAGAATATTTATACAGAAATGAACAAAAGTGAAAGCATGCATTATCAAATGACAGTCCAGGTGCATGGTCCACAGGAGGGTCTGTTCCTGGCGCCGAGTGTATCCACATGAAGGCCACTTCACCTTCCAGGTCAGAGTAGGCCAGACTCAGCCATTCCTTATCACAACTGTGCCTCCTTCTCATAAATCCCAGGCGTTTGTTATTCTCTGTGCTGAAACAAAGGTCCACTCTTTTCTGCAGAGACTGATCCACACATCTGGCAATATATATTTCATTATGGAATATTGGTTATATTACCTAGACATAAGCAGAGGACACATGTTTTGAGTCACACAAATAACTGTTATGTATATGGTTATATTGATCACTTTATCCCATCAATTTCCCCCTTTTGGTCTCATCAATAATGAGACCAATAATTCAAACCCTTTAGGCACTCAAAGCCACGTCACAGTCCTCATCATCATCATCTTTATCTGATTCCATTCTCAATTGATCCATCAGTTTTTAATAATGGCATTTGATATGGAGGAGGTTGTTTGCCTTCCACAGCCTTGGTGATGACCCAAATGCAAAAAGATCTGATAGAAGATACACAACAGCATCCACAAAAAGCAAAAATCGCAATAACACTCACAATGGGTATGATTATAGAGAAAATCACATTTTTCCATTTTCCAAGCATTCTCTCCAGCCATCCATCCAGGGGATTATTTATGCCTGAGGCCATTCACCATACAATCACACAGTTATGCAATTACACACTTCACTAATTACTGATTATGTGATGGTTATGATACTTATTCACAAGCAAATGATAAAACCTTTTAATCCCTTGCACTCTGGTCAATTTCCCTAAAAACGCCTAAAAATAACGTACCCAAAGTAAATCAAAAGCTGTTCTTCAACCCTTTGCAGCATCTTCATGGGGTTGGTCTCATTTAAAAGAAAACACTTTGAATTTTTTGGCAAAACAGTCATAATCTCTCTAAGTGCTCCTGCCACTGAGTAACAGTCATCTAAACATACTGAACTTGAAGAAAATAAATTTCACCTGGGTGTTTTTTTGGATACAAATGCTTGCAAATAACACACAGCTTCAGATACTGGCTGGAAAAGGCAACAGAAATGTAGAACCAAGTGTTATCCAGCTGAGGTCAAAATTTTGTAACAATACCACAAAAAATTAATATATTACACAGCTTTTTACTCTGGTTGTTCCCAGGCGTTTTTGAACTGTGCCAAATGGCACAGTTTGGAAAAACGTCTGTAACTTTTGAATGATTCAATATAGAAGCTTCATCTTGAGCTCTAATGAAAGGTGAAGGGCTGTGTGTGTGTGTGTGTGGGGGGGGGTTGTTTATTCATTCATGAATGAATGAATGAACAAACAAGCCCCCACACACAAAGAAACATGCCACGTAAAAAATGTGTGGCTTTTTTTTTTACAAGAAAAAATAACCTACAGTGCACTAAAAATTATACTAAAATATCTGTAATGTAGAAGATAACAACTCCCCCCCCCACCCCCGCTACAGAGGACGGACATCACCCATCGCTACATGATGGACCGCGGGGGCGGTGTGCCGTGGTCTACTACGCACAGTTGTACTAAAATATCTGCAATAATATCTGCAATCCGCAACAGAAGAGTAGCGGGGGGGGGGGGCCTTCACGGTCCGGACGCGGCGCACTGACTGGACACGGTCTGTGCGTCGCGGACCGTGACTGTGCGCGTGCGCCACAGTCCGTCATGTTGCGATGACGCACAGTTGTAATTTACCGATCGGTCAAAAGTCATTTTGATTACAATTTTCAGGGATAAAGAATAATTTAGCTTATAACACTTACCTGTCCACAACAGCAGTGTTGCTGGCGAACTTCTCTTCCTCATTGTCAGACGAACGTGAAGCTGGTCCGCTTGTTACGGACTCGTGGTTCTGGTCACGCGATCCGGTCAAACCATGATTCCATTATTGCGGATTTGCGCTTCCATGATTCCGGTTTTGGCGAACGATTTTTCAAAACAAATAAGAACAGTAGTAAGAAAAAAAGACTGGCGAATGCGTGTGTGTCACCCAGCAGCTTACACAAAACAGATTTTACGCACAGGACGTACGCTTTCAATTGTCGAAGTTCTCTGCTTCAATTGGCTCGCTGCATTCGCAGCCGTTGGTAGGCGGGTCCTTCTTGCTAGGTTTTCAGTCATTGGTTCTTCAAGGTTTCAGAAACCCAATTCAAGGCTCTTATTAGTCAAATGAGAGGTCAATCAAATCTAAACCAATCAAAGCACTCCTTTGGCTTTCTGTTCGCGGCTGTGTCTGCAGCTTTTTTTTTTTCAGTGCGCCCTAGGACGCAGAGACGTGACTGCCCGCGGTATCCCGGAGTGCAAGAGGTTAAACTTCCTCTTGATGCACTTCAGGAGGACCCACTCTGTTGTGATTGGTTCCGTGGGTTTCAAATCACCTCCTGGCTTCTTTTCCTATACTTGTTGTGAGAAAGTTGACACAAGAGCTCTTAGTTGGTCATAGAATGGTTTATAGCCCATCTTGGGCTCTTCTTCCTCACAAAGCTGCAATCATGCTCCCGGTCCCCGGAACTGACGACCTGTTAAAAGTTCATAGGGAGTAAAACCTGTCATGCTGTTAACAGAACTTCTAACCGTCAATAGGGCAATAGGCAATGCATCCAACCAGTTCATTCCTGTCTGTCTACAGATCTTAGCAAGCTTCACCTTAATGTTTTGGTTCATCTTCTCAACCTCACCCTGAGATTGAGGGTGATAAACTGTTCCAAATGAATGTTTTAGACCTAACATCTCTTCCACTTTTTGTCGGTCTTGATTCTTGAAATGTGTTCCATTATCTGATCTAATTCTCTTGGAAAATCCATTAGTAGGGATGTGTTGATTTATCAAAAATTTGATCACTGTCTTACTGTCTTTGCAGGATAAGCTTCTGGCCATCCTGTAAATGTATCCACTGCCACTAGGAGATATCTGTAACGGTGCAACTTTTTACAAAATTTCAAATCATATCTGGGAGGAATGGATGCCACCAATGACTCAAATGTCTGTTCATTTGTTTAGCTCCTACATGTGCTAACCCATGATCTTCATGTATCAAAAAATCCTCAAATCCATCGTGCTAATTCTGTATGAATGGGTCCAACCACATAAGCTGAATCTGTATAAATAGTGACCTTTTTTCCTGCTGACCACTCCACTACCTTGATCATAGCTGTCAATTCTCCCTTGTCTCACGACTGCATATCTTGCCTTCAATCCTTCTGTGGGGTGACAAAAGCAACATCCATCTGTGAACCACACTTCATCTGTCTCATTCACATCTTCTCTGACCCTTTTCTCACATTCATGTGGTTCCCCATCCAACATCTGATCTGCCATGTTTATTCCTTCATGTGTAAATGTGATGTGTGGTGCTGATAGGATTTTTCCATTCTTGTCTGTCTGATTGAGGTCATAGTGAATGCTGCAGAATTTACTTATGACATCACGCTATGTGTTGTTAGGACAGTCAATGGATGTCCCATCACCACATGAGCTGTTTTTTGCAAAATTTTTGCCACTCCTGCAGCATGTCGTGTGCATGCTGGTTGCCTTTTTTCCATTGGGTCTAATATTATGCTGACGTAGAGGAGTCTCTTTTCTCACTCCCCCTTTTTTCTGAAACAGAACACCATTTACTGTGTTCTGCTTCAGAAGCATCCAAATGGAAATGCCTGTTGTAATCAGGTATTGCCAAATCAGCCGCATGTGAGAGTTCATTTTTCAAGGTAATAAATGCTTCCTCAGCTTCCTGTGTCCACAGTAGCTGTGCAGCAAGATTTCTCATGCCTTGTTCATTAACCAGTGCACGCAATGATTTTGTCCTTTTGCTGTATTGGGGAATATAATGTTTACTGAACCCTGTCAGACCCAAAAATGATAACATTTATTTTACAGTGCGTGGTTTGGGGTGGTGAAGGATGGAATCTCTGTGTGACGCTGAAAGGCCAGAACCTGTGGGTGTGATAACATGGCCCAAAAAGGACACATAGCGCCTCACACACTATAGTTTTTGCCTAGACACTTTGAATCCACATTCAAACAATCTCAACAACACACTCTTTGTAGCTTCCAGACAACTGTCAGGATTTGGTGCTGCTATCAAAATTTCATCAGCATACTGTATCAGAACTATGCCTGGTGAAAGAGGACAACCCTGTAGTTGTTCCTTCAAAACCTGATTGAAAATACCTGGTGACAAAATGAAGCCCTGTGGTAGCCGGGTGTAGCGCAGCTGTGTGCCCTTGTAGGTGAATGAGAAGAAATCCCTGCACTCCTCTGCTAAGGGAAGACAGAAAAATGCATTAGCCAAATCAATACATGTAAACCATGAATGTTGTGATGTGAGAGCAGATAAAGCAGTGTAAGGGTTCGGCACGGGGACTGTGGGGGTGAAAATCCGTGAATTCACACGTCTCAAATCATGGGCCATTCAGTATTTACCTGTGTTGTGCTTTTCAACTGGGAGAATAGGGGTGTTCCAGGCAGAGTGAGAATTTTCTAATACCCCTGCCTGAAGCATCCCTTCAGTGGTGTCAGTGATGCCCTCCTTTGCTGCAGGCTTGTGAGCACACTGACGTTGCCAAACAGGTTCACCTGCTAGGACCTGAAATGAAATGGGAGAAATATTAACACATTTGCCAACATCTGTGGCTCCTTGTGACCATAAATTTGGTGGCAGTGAATCCAACATGTCTGCCGCTGATTCATGATCACTGTGCTCCCTGCCATGCTCTCTCTCATTCTGTCGATGTTCAAATATAAGCTCATCAGCTGTATCAATTTGGATGCGATAGACCTGATATTTTGCAGAATATTCAACTTTTGGAATTTGTGTCATCTGCCAATCAGTGGCTTCAGCCAATGTTTTAACCATAGGCCCTAACTCTTTTGCTTGGTGATTAGCATGTATGAGCAAAGTGATGTGTGGAGCTGATTCCTCTGACATTTCATAACACTGGAGTTAATACAGTATCTCTGGCCACACCTTCCTGTCCTACATACAAAAACTTTAGATTTGAAGGTCCAAGTTTGACCGTCCAGGTGGGAAAAAAAATCTATCATAATAAACATCATCCGAATTTCTGTCATAATACAGAATGATATGTAGGGGATCAATTGGAGGTGTATAGGGTGCAAGAAGAGCAATTCAAGGCTTCCAGGCCACAAACACTGGCAACAAGCCGGTCTTTTCGGGTGAGTCAGATGATAACAGACCCCAATAAATGTCTGCCCAAGTGTTTGGCGCTTGTGGTGTCACATCAGGTTTCAACAGCATTTGTCCATGCACAGACAATCCTTGCACTGAACAGTTCATAGCGACACCGTTAGGGAATGACAAGATGACTCCATCGGTCGAGCACAACACTGATGCCCCCAATTTAATCAGCAGGTCTCTCCACATCAAGTTTGTGGGAGAGGTTTTTGAGCAGGCATAACGTTGTTTCACAGTTTGACCAGCAACACAAGTATCCAAAGGCTTTGTCACAGGCAGTCTTTGAGGAACCCCAGAGAAACCAATAACCTCCACAGCTTTAGCCGATAACAGTGTAGGCTCAATGTCACAGTTCAAAGTGGAATAGGTTGCCCCCGTATCAACCAGAAAAGGCAGGTCACAGTCCATAACCTTTAGTGTGACCATGGGATCTGCCATTCCCACGTCACTTTTTCTCTGTGGGCCCCGTCATTGTTCCTCATATTGAGTGAGGTACACTTCCCCCGCAGTTGAAGTGTATGCTAGATATTGGCCAGCAGGTGGAGCTGCCGCTGCATAGGGTGCTTGATGTCCTGCACTTGCTTGTGCCACTTGTGGTTGGTAAGGATTAGTCGGGCAATCCTTCCTCCAATGACCATTTTGACCGCACCCATGACATGCATTCAGGTCCATGACCCTTCGACCCTGAAACCGTCTCACACCCCTCCTCCCACGAGAAACACCCCGATAATAATTGAAACCACGTGGTGCACCCTGGTAATATGGTGTTTGGGGTGTCCAACCAGTGGGTGCCGGGAACACTGGGGCAGGTAAAACTGCCGGTCCCGGTGAGGGCGTTGGCCCGGAGGGTATTTCCGGAGCCTGCTGTACCAACTGCTTAGCTGGTTTATTTAACTTTTTAACGTCAGATATTTCCTGTCTTGCCTTTTGTAACTGTAATTTTAACAGTTGCATTTCTTGATTATCTCTGTCTGATTTTTCTTTTTCTTCCTTTTCCTGCTCCTTACGCATGTGATGTGTAAAATGCCTTTTCCACAATTCCACAGTGCTACTGGGAATGTCTGGGTTACTGTCCATAGCCTCTCTCACTGCCTGAGGTACTCCTTTTAACACTGCCTGCCTAAATACGTCTCTTTGAAAATCAGATGTTAGGATGAGAGCCGGCTGCTGCTGTCCATTATTTTGCATCTACTGAAAAATGCCATAGGACTCTCTCCTGGCTTAATTGAAAAAGCCAAAGCTCTTAAAGCTCCTGGTGGAATTGGAAATTTTTTGTCTCATTGCTGTGCCTAAGGCTGTTGCTATGGGAGTGAAGGCTGCTGAATCTGAAACTGCCTGGGTTCCTGCCAGTTGTTCAATTTGAGAGACCTCCACTACAGTTAACTGTCTCCCAATTAAAGCTCTAAAATCTAACTAACTAACTAACCTGCACTTATATAGCGCTTTTCTAGTCACAAAGACCACTCAAAGCGCTTTCACTAGTACTAACCCTCTATTCTAAGGGCCTATAGGAAACAGATATCTAGGGACAATTTAGAACAACCAATTAACCTAACATGCATGTCTTTGGATTGTGGGAGGAAACCGGAGCCCCCGGAGTAAACTCACACAGCACAGGGAGAACATGCAAACTCCATACAGAAAGGTTCCAACCCCTGCCAGCCTGGGGATTCGAACCAGGAACCTTTTAGCTGTAAGGCAACAGTGCTAACCACTGCACCACCGTGCTGATCTCCCATTGCCACAGTAACTCCTTGAGTTAACTGATCAAATTTAGTCATCCACTGACCTCCACCCTCACAAGGCGGGGGCATTTTTTCTGAAATGCCATTTATGTCTGTCCATGAGAATGGCTGATATGTTCTGCCTCTACTTTTCATCACCAGTGGGGCCTGTGTGTAGATGCATTGCTCTGTGGCCTGTTTTGTGTTTCTATGTGCAAAATTAAGACGGCGGCCTGTATAAGGATCACATTCATCACCATCCCAAACCCTGCAACATAAATCTCCATTTCTGAAACTGTAGGGCCTGCCTCGCACGTGCTTCTCCTGATCTCCTAATTCTCTCTTGTCCTCATCTGTCATTCTGACCTCTCCTATCAATTCGTATGATTTATTTTCTTGCAGTGGTCTGCCTTCATGTTTTTGTACATTGTTTATTTTTGTAAGAGCTGCCGTCATAGCATCTAAACCTTCTCTCCACTGCCTGCTCTTAAAATCATCTTGACCATAAGGGGTAGATGAATCAAATACTGTAGGGGAAAGGAGATGTATTTCCTCACTGTCTGCATGTTCACTCCATTGACCACAGTCGTCTTTGGGACCCCTGTAGCTTATCTCTTAATAGACTGTACCTTCTTCATCTGCTGAACTCCCACCTGATTTCACACTACCTGTGTTAGGCCATGAACTATGTTGAAAATCCTGTGGTTGCCTCTGCAAATTAGTTATACCAGCTTCAACATTCTGCAACCGTTCTCCCGCAGTGACGGCAGTGGCTCAGGAGGTAGAGCAGGTCGTCCAATAACCACATGGTCGGCGGTTCGAATCCCGCTCTCTCCCCAGATATCCTGCCGTTGTGTCCCTGGGCAAGACACTTCACCCCAATTACCCCTGGTGGGTTTGGAAGCGCCATGTTAGGCAGCATGCCACCATCAGTGTGTGAATGGGTGGATAGCAGGATCTGTAAAGCGCTTTGGTCATCAAGAGATGAAAAAAAGCGCTATATAAGTGAGTGCCATTTACCACAGTCTTTTCCAACCTTAATCTTTCCAGCTCTTCCTGCAGCTTTTCCATCTCACGTCTGTCTGCCTGCATTTCCTGTGTCTGACTTTCAGCAAACCTCTCAGCTGTTCAAACTGTTCCTGCGATGTCACTTCCTCAATTTCCACGAATCCTTCTTTTAGCTTCACCAAAGGCATCTGATTAATGTAATAAGGCGGTGGGGGGAGTTCCCCTTTTAAATCTCCCAAATTAGGGTAGAGGGACAACACCTGCCCCTGTTGTTTATCTAGCTGCTCATCAACCAACAAATCTTTATTGTTTTCAACCTCACTGTCATGCCCCACTGGGCCAACCGCTGCTGAATGATGCATCAAACCGCTGTTTGCCTCCATTTTCATCATGTGCTGATTCTGCTCCTTGTCAGACACCTGTGCCTTGATCAATTTCACACCATCTATTGCAGCAGAGCATATAACCAAATTATGAATCAGCCTGCGCTCAAGCTCACACTCCTCAATCTTGTGTTTATGTTTTCTTTTCACCAAAAATCCTGTCACAGCCATATTGTATCTTTCATGACTTGTATGCTATCCAACCTTTTTTTTGTTCCACATCCATCAACACCTGAGTTAAACTGTCCTCCTTATTTGAATTTAGAATGCCTTCTTCCGCCAATTTCTGATGCAATTTACCACATTCTATTTTAACCTCACTTCTGTCTTTGAGTGAGATTCCACTAAGCATTTGAGTCACTGTTGCATCCCACTGTTTTTTCATATTTTCTTTATATAAATCAGCATTGTTTATGCTATGTTTAACTTCTGCAAAGTCCTCGCCGCCTGATCGGCGAATTCACTCCGACCCTCCTTTTGCATTCCACAACATCGTCGCTCACAAATCCACACTTCTTTTTTTTTTCCGCAGATCAAATCTGCCGCTCCCCCTCCCCTTCCCGAGGAAAGACAGAGCTGCTGTTTGCCTCTCTGTTTTCTCTCTTTTTTTTCTTTTTTTTACAGATCAAGCCTGTCGCTCGCCCCTCCCCTTGCTGATGAGAGAGAGAGAGCTGCCGTTCACCCTCCCCTTGCTGATGAGAGAGAGAACCGCTGCTCGCCCTTCTGTTGCTTTTTTTAAAGTTTTTTTAAACAGAGTGTTACCTTCACACTCACAGCTTTACAAATATAAAACAAATAGCAATCGCAGCAAAAGTGAATATAGTATTTTGGGTGCATTAAGCCCAAGGTCTCTCACCCCATTTATGATTAACGTCTTAATCAAAGGCCTTCAACCTGTGCCAACTGTTCGAAGGGCGCCACTTCCCTTGGGTCATTACCCCAAATTTTCACCTCCCATCGGATTTGAAGGAATATTCTCCTGGCGCTGACGTTTTGGGGCCACTAAATCCTGGGGTGTCAATATAGGTCCCAGATTTTATAGCCTTCATCAAGGCTAAAGGAGTCCAACCCAGTGCCCGTCCTCACAAGTCACGGACCAATTAGTTCAGTCCGTGAGCCTGTAGTTGGGCCGGATGATCAATCTAAATATGCAGCGATATCATCCGGGCCGGGGGGGCTTTCATCTTCCCGGTCTTGGCCGTTCCTGTCCCAAGCGATCACAGCCTAATCAATGTCAAGTTGTGATTGGTTGGTCAAGTTGAGTCTACCATACCCGAGCCGGGGGCCTTTCACCACTCTTGGTCTAACGGTCTTTTTTAAGCAAGCAAGCATTCATCAAAAAACATTTACTATATTCAACTGCTTTAAACTAGGACACACACCAAACAGCTTGACAACACAGATTTTGGTTATAGTCAATAGCAGAACTTTGATATAACAGGCATCTGCTTACCTCTTTTTTAGGCCGGCCTAGTGTTGTCAGTCGGTGATGCAGTTCCGTTGTCCAGGCAACCAAGGATCCAAATCAGATGATAATGATAATCTACTCCTTTCACCAGACGAAGCCCCCAAATTTGTTAGGTTAAAAGGAGTGTAGTAAAACCATCTAAGTCTACTCTTCAAAGATTGTCTATGTGTGTAGATGGTTCACCCAGGTTCGTTTTCAAGGAAGAGATTAGTTTACTTGGAACACGTATTTATTTAAGCAAGTTGAATATAGCAGTTACAGCGCTGGGTCAAACAACCTCGCCCTGACATCAACAGGTTGTGTCAGTTCATGAAGTCTGACTGACTATGCTGGCCCTGACCCAGAATATTTATACAGAAATGAACAAAAGTGAAAGCATGCATTATCAAATGACAGTCCAGGTGCATGGTCCACAGGAGGGTCTGTTCCTGGCGCCAAGTGTATCCACATGAAGGCCACTTCACCTCCCAGGTCAGAGTAGGCCAGACTCAGCCATTCCTTATCTCAACTGTGCCTCCTTCTCATAAATCCCAGGCGTTTGTTATTCTCTGTGCTGAAACAAAGGTCCACTCTTTTCTGCAGAGACTGACCCACACATCTGGCAATATATATTCCATTATGGTATATTGGTTATTACCTAGACATAAGCAGAGGACACATATTTTGAGTCACACAAATAACTGTTATATGGTTATATTGATCACTTTATCCCATCAATATCCACGGTGATGCGTCCACTTTCTCAATGATGCCGGACTCCAGCAGCTTGGACAGCTCTGCCGAGACTTTATCCCACAGCGTGAGGGGGAGTCGCCGCAGTGGCTGAATCTTTGGTGTCATGTTTTTGTCGATGAGGAGGCGATGATGAAAAGCGTCTATATGACCCAGGCCCCTAAACAGTGCAGGCCAGCAGAGTTGCCAATTGGGGTACACCGTTAAATGGAAAATAGATCTACCGGCTCCCGAATCCACCATAAGGGGAACGTCTACCCCTTCGAGCTGAAGCACATACCACATACCACAACACACACCCGTTCTGTGACACTGGGCTCTGCCATCACTAAGCCAGAAGATACAGTGTGGGCCCTGTTACTCGCCATTGTCCGTCTGTTCTTCTTCATAGCCCATCTCCGAGGCCTAGCTAGCATGCTACCCATTGTTCTCAGGGGGAAACCACAAGCAGTCGGCTCCTTGCTAACTGTTGCTATTAGCTTCTGCAGGGTCGTGGACTCCCTTTGTTTAATTAAGTCCAACACCCATTCCAGTGACAGGGTTTACAGGGTTAGCCTTAGCATGATTTTCAGCCACGAATTGTTGGTGCTGTGGGCTAGCTTTTTCCTCACTAGCTCATCTGCGATAGGCCCAAAAGCGTACTCCCTTGTTAAGCTGCGTAGCTCCATGACAAATGCCTGTGTGGACTCACCCGCTTGCTGTTGATGGTAGAAAAATTCATACCTCCTTTCGGTGATAGTGGAGTGGTCACCAAAGGTACTGTCCATTAATGTCAACCCATCTTCCACTGAGCCGTCACCACACAGCCCAAAGAAGATATGCTGTGCTTCCGTGCCAAGGAAATGCACCAACAGACTCCTCCGTCTCTCCTTGTTGATGTTACAGAGTCCAGCCGCTGTCACATACACCTCAAACATGTTCCTCCAGTGAGCCCACAGTATAGCCATTGTACACTGGCACTGAAGGAATGGACGTGGCTCCCTGACACACGGACCCATTTTCCTCGTTGCCAAATGTAATGTCTGAATAATGGAGGATGGAGAGCTTGCGCTGTTGAACACTGAAAACACTTTATTGAACTTCACATCTCAATATATATATCCCAGCCGTAGCCTGCATGATATCACTAACCCCCCCCCCCAACCACTCCCCCAACCTCGACTGAGCTACAGCAAGCCCCAAAGTACAATTCCCATATGTAACAGCCGGAGGGCGCGATCCTGCTGCCGGACAAGGTACGCGCAGTGTCAGATTTTCCGCGTCTGCAGACCATGAGGAAGGTGCAGGAATTTTTGGGGATGGTTAATTTTTACAACTGCCTTCTTCCCCGGCGTGCCCCAACTGCTGCCACTCTACGGCACACTCAAATGCGGGTCTAGGCATTCACAAATGCCAAAACGGTACTCGCTAATGCAGCTTTGCTGGCCCACCCAGCCCCGTCAGTGTGGATAGCACTCACCACAGACGCATCTGACGTCACGGTAGAAGCCATAGTGGAGCAGTATGTCTCCGGTTCGTAGCAGCCCCATGCCTTTTTCAGCCTTACTTTGCACCACAATGAGCATAAGTATAGCACTTCTGACAGAGAGTTGTTAGCTCTCTACCTTGCTACATGTCATTTTCAGTTCTGGCTCAAGGTTCGTGAGTTTACCGCGTTTGTCGATCATAAACCACTGACCTACGCAATGTCCCAAGTCTCAGAAAAGTGGTCAGCTTTGTAACAACGGCACTTGGTTGCAATTTTGGAGTTCACAACTGACATCCAACATGTAGCCTATAAATTAAATGTTGTGGCAGACTGCTTGTCACGTGCGCTGGTCTCTCCGGTATGCATGGGCATCGATTGTTACACAATGGCCCCCGATCACACTGGAGACACAGACATTTAGGCGCTCCAGTCCGCAGCTACCAGATTAAAACTTGAGAGCAGGGTGGTACAAGAAGGGTGCCCCCCCCCCGTTCTGCGACATCTCCACCGGCCACACCTGCCCCATGGTACCAAGCTCTTGGCGCTGCTGCGTTTTCGAGTCCGTCCACTCCCTTTCACATCCCAGCATGCGAGCCACGGTTTAACTAGTGGGGTCCAAATTCTTCTGGCCTCACTTACGCAGGGATGTGAAAGAATGGGCTACAGCGTGCGTTGCGTGCCAATGGGCTAAGGTGCACAAGCACACCAAAGCCCCCTTGAGCCTTTTCAAATTCCAGCCAGGAGGTTCAACCACAAACACTTGGATTTAGTGGGACCCCTTCCACCGTCGCAGGGGTTCACACACCTTTTAAGAATCGTGGATCACCTACGTATTGGCCAGAGGTGGTTCCACTGAGTTCCACCACGTCTGCTGAGGTCAACGACCCGTTCAGTGTTGGCAACTGGGGAGAAACATTTTGTGTTAGAATTGGGGTGGGAGGCGTAAGGAAACCATCTGCATAGACAGGCTGAAGCCCGCTTATGTGTTGACAGACGAGCAGGTGGTGTTGGCTCAAGCTCCCCGGCGTGGGCGCCCACTTACAGTGGGTCTTCAAGTTAGTGTTCCTCCTACAGAGGACTGTTTTCAAGAAGCTAACTCCCCCCCCCCACTGCCCTTTCCCCCTCCAGAGATCAATGAATGAATGAATGAATAAGGTTTATTGTCAATACTACCATACGTGCAATACATACAGGAGAATTGAAATTTGACTTGACATTGGGCGCGCTCCTTGTAAGCGCATCCCATAGCCGGGGCAGCCCGAAGGCGCCAGTCGAACAGGAGGGTAAAGAAGGCAAGGTCAGGGTCAGGGAAAACACAATAGGCAGAGAGAAAAAAACATAGTTATCAGAATATCGCTCGTATAAGCTCATATAAGCTCAAATGAGCCAAATTATGATTACACAGAAAAAAACCCTCTATGCACAATTAGCAGACAATAGATCACACATTACAACAAGGGCAGAGAGAGTCAGTGAATGGATATGTATATCAGTGTAAGTCGTGTATGTTGAATGCAAGTGGGTGTTTATCAGTTACTGGTGGACAGCAAAAATCCTTTCTCAGCAGAGATGTTATGTCTAGTGTCTGAAACTCAGAAGAGCATGTCCTTGGTGCATGGCAGATGGAATTTTCTGAGCCAGTCACATGGCGCTGTCCTTGAGAGTTCAGATTGCTGTACGCCAGATTGTTTATGAAGGAGAGAATCAACACTTCTACTGCTTATCTTCATCCTGGAGGAGTGAGAGCTGAGGGGCGCCGAAAACAAGGTCGAATAAGCACAGTCACTCAGAGAAAAAAATTCCATCTCTTATGCGTTCAGTGCTCCATTATTTCCATCATTGCTAGGCTTTAAAATCATATCCTGAAGAGCTCCCAGCGACATCGTGATGTTGCCAATCTTTCTATTCAGTTCACCATTAGCTGCCATCAGAGTCCTCCCCAGCTTGTCAAATTGATGAAAGAGCTTGGGGTCAGCATTTTGATAAGCTCTATCCATCTTCTTCAGTTTTTGATACACCAGGACTACCCCAAAGCCGATCAGTAGAAGTCCTGAGATCGTAAAGCCGAATAGGTAGATGTCTTCCGCATCTTCAATTGAAAGGTCGCACAGACACATAAGTTTCCAATTATATGTGTCTCTTACATAATCCGCAGCAGCAGTACCTGCAGGACAGGTGGGCTCCCCCGGGCCCAATTTCCTTGTTGAAAAAATGGTGTCAATTGTGTTCAAAGCCCAGCTTACTAAATCCATAATTTTCCGTTTGGATCAAGAATCAGCCAGTAGAAGAGCAGCAGACACAGACAGTACCAAGCTGGGATTCAGTCAGTTAGGAAGGGAGGGAGGAGGAGACAAGAGAAAGGCAGAAAGGCGTCTGCTCTCTCTGAAGGCCGGAAGCAAAGTCTTTCTCCTACCCGCCTCGACAGGAAGGCGCTTCGACTGGCCCATGCTACAGCCACTACGGGCGATTGCTCAAGCCCAAAGGTCCAGAGGGTTAGGACCCTTTCTGGGTGTTGGGGGGTGGGGAGTGGGGGGGGCTGTGTCGTGACACAAAGGAGATGACACTCCACCCAGGACTTCGGGGTGTTGGGAATGCCAGCCAAGGTCGCCAGAGCGCTAGAGGGTATGAAGTAAATAAAGATGTGTGGAGCAACCAATAATGGAATACCTGCCAATAATGTAATAATTTTGGCCATTTTAAATGTAATAAAGCCAATAATGTAATAACTTGCCAATAATGTAATAAAATGTTTGAGCCAATAACGTAATAAGTTATTAGATTATTGATTGGCCAAAAATATGCAAGTTAGGTTAAATGGAGACTCTAAAGTGGCCCTAGGTGTGAATGTGTGTGTGAATGGTTAAGGGATAGCGCCATACCGTGGCTGCTTCATCCATCCATCCAGGTGGATGCCCTCAGTTTCCCCTCTGGGATCAATAAAGTATACAAAATCAAATTAAAAAAAAAAAGCCACAGGTGGCTCTTTGGCCCCGATTCTGTGGCTCCTGTGGTTCTGAAAACTCACACATTTAACACAAACAGAATCAAGTCACTAATATACAAGAAAAAGCTGCAAATTAGAGAAGAAAACCTCTGAA
The DNA here is from genome assembly GCA_020510985.1 of Pholidichthys leucotaenia. NCBI lineage: Eukaryota > Metazoa > Chordata > Actinopteri > Cichliformes > Pholidichthyidae > Pholidichthys > Pholidichthys leucotaenia. The sequence goes on along the minus strand of CM035842.1, from coordinate 254,081,990 downwards.
ATATGACAGAAAATTGACAAACATTTATCAGAACAAAACTGTGAATTTACAAGAAAAAAAAAATCCAAAATATGAAACAGAAAAAACTGAAATTTACATGAAAAGCTTCTAAATCTAAAAAATTGAGAAAAGGTGAGGCATTTACGAGAAAAAATTAACCAGATTAATAAAAATAATTGGAATAAAAAAATCACGATTTTATGTGGAAAAATGCTGCAAATTTACAGATAAGAAGCTGCAAATTATAGAGGAGAAGGTCAGAAATTTGTGAGAAAATGATGCACATTTCCAAGAAAAAACTGCAGATTAATGAGGAAAAACTTGGCAAACTTGTGTGAAATAAATTGTTTATTTTTGAGAAAACACAAATTAACCAGAAAAAAGCCTCAAATTTAGAAGAAAAAGTTGCAAATTTAAGAAGAAAAAGTTGCAAATTTACATCAGAAAAAATTGTTGGTTTTCAGCAAATGAGTTGCAAGTTTATTTCATATTTGGAAGGAAAAAAATCAGAAGTTCAGAGGTGAAAAGCCTCAAATTTATGAGTTAAGTTGCAAATTTAAGTGAAAACGTTCAAATTTATCCATCCATCCATCCATCTTCTACCGCTTTTTCGGAGGTCTGGGTCGCGGAGGCAGCAGTTCAAGCAGAGAAGCCCAGATTTCCCTCTCCCCAGCCACCTGCTCCAGCTCTTCAGAGGGGATACCAAGGCGTTCCCAGACCAGCTGGGAGACATAGTCTCTCCACCGAGTCCTGGGTCTGCCCCGGGGTCTCCTCCCAGTGGGACGTACCTGAAACACCTCAAGTGGGAGGCGTCCAGGAGGCATCCTAATCAGATGCCCATACCACCTCAACTGACTCCTTTCAATGTGGAGGAGCAGCGGTTCTACTCTGAGCCTCTCCCGGATGACTGAGCTCCTCACCCTATCTCTGAGGGTGAGCCCAGCAATCCTACGGAGAAAGCTCATTTCAGCCGCTTGTATCCGCGATCTCGTTCTTTCGGTCATTACCCAAAGCTCGTGACCATAGGTGAGAGTAGGAACGTAGATTGACTGGTAAATCGACAGCTTTGTCTTAGAACTAAGCTCCCTCTTCACCACAACAGACCGGTACAACGTCCGCATCACTGCAGATGCTGCTCCAATCTATCTGTCGATCTCTCGCTCCATTTTCCCTTCACTCGTGAACAAGACCCCAAGATACTTAAACTCCTCCACTTGGGGCAGGAGCCTGTCCCCAACCCGGAGAGGACAATCCACCTTTTTCCGACTGAGGACCATGGACTCGGACTTGGAGGTGCTGATTCTCATCCCAGCCGCTTCACACTCAGCGGCAAACCGTCCCAGCAAGAGCTGTAGGTCATTGCTGGATGAAGCCAACAGGACAACATCATCTGCAAACAACAGAGATGAGATCCTGTGGTCACCAAGCATGACACCCTCCATTCCCTGGCTGCGCCTAGAAATCCTGTCCATAAAAATTATGAACAGGATCGGTGACAAAGGGCAGCCCTGGCGGAGTCCAACTCTCACTGGGAATGACTCCGACCGAGTGTTGGCAATACGAACCAAACTCTCACAACGGTCGTACAGAGACCGAATAGCTCGTAACAACAAGCCCGATACCCCATACTCCCGAAGCACCCCCCACAAAAATCCACGAGGGACGCGGTCAAATGCCTTCTCCAAGTCCACAAAACACATGTAAACTGGTTGGGCAAACTCCCACGAACCCTCAGGAATTCTCGAGAGGGTAAAGAGCTGGTCCGATGTGCCACGGCCAGGACGAAAACCACATTGCTCCTCCTGAATCCGAGGTTCGACCAACGGCCGGACTCTCCTCTCCAGTACCTTGGCATAGACCTTCCCAGGGAGGCTGAGGAGTGTGATCCCTCTAAAGTTGGAGCACACCCTCCGGTCCCCTTTTGTGAAGAGAGGAACCACCACCCCGGTTTGCCATGCCAAAGGCACTGCCCCCGACCTCCATGCAATGTTGCAGAGGCGTGTCAACCATGACAACCCAACAACATCCAGGGCCTTGAGGTACTCAGGGCGAATCTCGTCCACCCCTGGGGCCCGGCCACCAAGGAGATTTTTAACCACTTTGGCGACCTCAGCCCCTGTGATAGGCGAGTCATCCCCCTCGTCCCCAAACCCTGCTTCCTCTGTGGAAGGCGTATCAGTGGGATTGAGGAGATCCTCAAAGTATTCCTTCCACCACCCGACGATATCCCCAGTTGAAGTCAACAGTGTCCCATCCGCACCATACACAGTGTGGACGGGGAGCTGCTTTCCCCTCCTGAGCCACCGAACAGTTTGCCAGAATCTCTTTGAAGCCGACCGAAAGTCTTGTTCCATGGCCTCACCGAACTCCTCCCATACCCGGGTTTTTGCTTCAGCAACCACCCGAGCTGCACTCCGCTTGGCCTGCCGGTACACCTCAGCTGCTTCGGGAGTCCCACAAGCCAACCAAGCTTGATAGGACTCCTTCTTCAGCTTAATGGCCCCCCTCACCACTGGTGCCCACCACTTGGTTCGGGGGTTGCCACCACGAGATGCACCGACCACCTTGCGGCCGCAGCTCTGGGCCGCCGCTTCAACAACAGAGATGGAGAACATGGCCCATTCAGACTCCATGTCTCCAGACTCCCTCGGAATGTGGATGAAGTTCTTCCGGAGGTGGGAGTTGAAGACCTCCCGGACAGGGGCCTCAGCCAGACGCTCCCAGCACACCCTCACGATACGTTTGGGTCTACCAGGTCTGAATGGCTTCCTCCCCTGCCATCGGATCCAACTCACCACCAGGTGGTGATCAGTTGACAGCTCTGCACCTCTCTTTACTCGGGTGTCCAAGACATACGGTCGCAGGTCTGATGATACGATAACAAAATCGATCATCGACCTGCGACCTAGGGTGTCCTGGTGCCAGGTGCACATATGGACACCCTTATGCTTGATCATGGTGTTCGTTATAGACAGACTGTGGTTAGCACAGAAGTCCAATAACTTTCAACGTTCAAATTTATCTTTAAAAAAATTGTAAATAAATGTGAAGTGTAACTTGACAAAGGAATGAGTGTAAAAAGCCATTTGTGAGAGAGCAATGCTGCAGTTTTATTGGACTCTTTTTGTTCTGTTCAGGTTCACATCAGTTTTGTGTCTCCATGCAGGTTTTTGGGACCAAATGAGCTTCAAATGGCTCTTTTCATGGAAGAGGCTGCTGATGGCTGATCTGGGCTGAACCTCCAAGACCTGCAGCGGCTGCAGAAAAGAGTGGATGTGCTGCTACTGCTGCTGCACTGACGGCAGCTGGGTCACATGATCAGATGGAAACAGACACTGCAGAGCCACCAGACTGCCACCGTTAATCCACAGCAATGATGTGGAATAATCCCAGGCTGTTCAGCATCAGTCCAGAGTCTCAACCAACACACCAACCACACCCTGACAGGAGGAAAGTGGAAGTCAAAATCCTCCCTTCTAGCACCAATCAGGGTATTGTGTGAGGTGACGAGCAATTAACAACTAATTCTGATCAGCAGTAGCTGTCTGATTCACGTCAAAACTTCCTGAAATAAGCAACTTTCACATTACGAGTGCGCATGTGCGGACTATGTGAGTTCAAAGTTCATGACTACCAAACATTCCGCTAGCCGCCTTGATTTTGTACAGAGACAGTACTGTCACACCTGAACAATTGCCGTTTAAAGTGCTTCAAGCTCTCAATCGTTGGTATGCCAGGTGCACATTGTGCCGTAGTTACATAAGTGTGGGAACGGCATGTATCATCTAGAGCGTGGAAAAAGCAAACTTGCAGCATACATGTGTGTAACTTCGGGACCAGTGTGTGCACATGTCTGCCGCCATTCACATTATATACATTCCCCACAGAGCTGAAGGATCCGGACAGACCTAATTGTTGGATTAAAGCAGTAAGTCTATATTATAACATAATTAAATAGTGTTGTGTATTGTTCAAGTTCTAGCCTAATTGACACGAGTCTAAACCCTGAAGTAGTAGGTATGGACAGGCAGGCCTGGATCTAGGATATAGTTCTTTGTATATTGGTAATGAAGCTTGATCTACACACACATGTAATTAAGGCCATTGATAAGTAGGCTGGTATAAAATAAAATTGCAAATCACTGAAAACGTGTGGTACTTAAACTATAGTAGCATCAACCTATAGATTGTCCGAGTACCCCACGACATGATCCAAGTCACCACAAAAAGGCTGAAAGCAGCCGACCCTCCCAATCATACCGACATATCCCCTATGAAAGGAAAATGGGGAATCCTGCTTCAAGTAGCCCAAGAATACAGAAAACATCCAGGGAGGCCAGCAGGGGTCATGAAATTATCAGAAGGCCCACACTCCTGTGGTCAGGAAAGATGGGAACAGACATGGCTGGTGAAGCATGGAACTGAATGCAAAGCAATATTAAAAGCATATGTTGTGAAATGTAGTATTCTGTGTAATCAGTGAAGCAAATGTATACTCATTGATTAAGAAATGCATGTAATGTATGTAATCAACTGAAATAATGAGTGTAATCAAACTGTGTGATTGTATGTACATTTTAACTGCACAAAAGAAGGTTTATGTGGGGTCAGATTGTGAAATGTAGGAAAAGCCTGTTTATTGGAAATGCATGTGATAAAGAGGAAGTGAAAGTTAGTGGTAACAGCAAGTTGGGGTATTTTGGTGATGAAAAATGATGAGATAGGCAAGCCAGACAGTCATGAGCTGAGTGCATAAACAGGCACATGGCTTTACTGGAACTGGGGGAGTGAAACATGTGCAGAGTGAGGTAATTGTTATGTAAAAGTTAACATGAAGCCAATCATAAGAGGCCAAGAAGCCTAGGGTGAGATTGCGGGCCAATCACAACTGAGTGGTAAAACAGTATATAAACCAAGCCCAGAGGCCCCAAAATGTTCATTTTTCGGTGGACTCCAAGACCCCCATCATCCCACAGCAGGAGACTGAAGATAGGAAGACTGCCACAAGAAAAAATGGATCAACTACCATCTCATCTCTTCAGTTTTTAACAGCTACAAAATCTTCTGCTGCAAAAAGGGAAAATAGCACTTTGGGTGAGCAGAAAAGGGGAAGTGAAGACACCACAGTTGGCTGCGCTCCCAGCCTGCTGCCTTACATCATCCCCGCAGAGGAGTGAGAGGAAGCCGGGGTTGCAAGATTTCTCCGGACTGAGGTCTCCGCTTCAAGGGCTCGTCTCACCCGGCAGACGGTTTCGCAGACCACGGGTCCAGCTGGTGGAAGAAGAGAAGGGGAGCCTCGAGAGTCAGCTATCCAGCCTCGCCTGCTTCTTCCCTTTTTCCCCGTGAAAAGGGGGGCCTCGACGAAGAAGACCGGCTATTAATCCTCCTTTTTCCCCAATCTCAACATCAAGGCTTTTTAGACATTTATCCACTGTCACGACTCGCCGCTTATCTTCTGCCTCAGCTGCGCGCACACCTGCGCCTCGTCAGCCACGGGCTACTTAGCCCACTCAGGCCTGTGCAGCGGTCTGGAGCCGTCTGTTCGCATCGGCACTTCTTCGCAGCTGGATCGTCTCCCTACAACAGCTAAGCTATGCTTTCACGTAAGCATCATCCTACCTTTTGCAAGTCTTCTCCCCTGTGCACAGGTGGATTCCTTGGCGGCAGATATCCTGTCATCGCCATCCTTCCCTCATCGTCGCCACTGGCTCAGCAGGATGCTGTCTCCTGGGCTTCTCCCTTGGCCAACGCCAGCCACCCGTCACCTACAAGTAAGCAGCAGTCTGCTCATTATACCTGTCTTGGTGTGGTGCCCTTTACCCTTGTCCTCTGCTCTCTCCATAGGGTTGCCTGGCTGTACGGTGTTCTGCTCTGTTTCCTGTGCATCGGCGTTCACCCGCATCACATATACATATCTCATACATTCACCCATACACACCTGTTTGTTGAATAAAAGCTATTAAATCTGCTCTGAGCCTGCGTGCGTGTTTCCTGAGTCGGACATTATGTCAGTACGGCTCCAGCATAGCGGCTCAGCAGACAGCGGGCTTGCACGCCGCTTTACCACCCTCGAGGCTCGGGTGGATTTAATAGCCCACCAACAGCAGGTGATTTTGAACCAATTGACTAACATCACTCACCGGTTAGACCGTGTGGACCCCCAGCAGGTGTTCCTCCCGGCTCGTCGGGGGGGGGGGGCAGCTCCAGCCCCTTCCATGGCTGGCCAGTCTGCCGCAGGAACGCCAACCCGACTCACGCCGATTCCAACCCCCGCCCGCTTTAGCGGTAAGCTTGGCGGAGCGCGGGGGTTCATCATGCAGTGCGAGTCGGTGTTTCTGCGCATTCCCGGGGATTTTCCCTCGGACCACAGCCGAATTGGCTATATAGGTAATCTCCTGGAGGGGCGAGTGCTAACTTGGGCTTACACTGTCATGGCAAAGCCCAGTTACGCGAATCTCTCCTACGGCCAGTTCGTGCAGAACTTTCTCGAGGTGTTTGACCATTCTCGGTGAGATAGCGTCCTCGCTGACCGTCTCCTTGGCCTCCAACTGGGAAGCCGGTCAGCGGCGGACTACACTATCGACTTCCGGGTCGCAGCGGAGGAGGTGGGCTGGGGTGAGGCGTCACTCTGTAGCATCTTCCTCCGCAGCCTCAACTCTGGTCTGAGGGATGAGCTGGCCAGCCGAGACCTTCCGGAAAGGCTGTTGGAGCTAATCTCCCTGGCAATTAGCTTGGATAACAGGCTGCGTGAGCGATCCGCCGAGCGGAAGTTAATCGGCTGCTCACGCGGAGGTTCAGTCCGCACGCCTCAGGCTCGCCCCCTGGCGTTACCAGCCCTGGAGCCCTCCGAGGAGTCGGAGGCAATGGTGGTTGGCCGGTCAAGGCTCCCCCTAGCGGAGAAACAGCGCCGTCGGGAGCTGGGCCTCTGCATGTATTGCGGAGGCGATCAGCATACCGTGGAGCATTGTCCGGAGAAGCCAAATGGGTCGGTCTGCGAGTCACTGTAGGGGGCCTCGCGGACTCTAACTGGTTGAATCCCCTCACAAGTTTGTCGCTGCCCATACGATTCTGTCATAATTCCACAGGGCACCTCACACACGCACTGGTGGACTCAGGAGCAGAGCAGAGCTTCATTTCTAAGAGCCTGGCAACCCAATTGGGCATCCCTTGCCACCCTCTGGCCGCTCCTCTCAGCCTGGTCACCCTCTCCCGTGCGCCCCTTGGACAAGTGACTCATCGCACCCAACCAGTCCCTGTAATAATCTCAGGTAACCACCAGGAGGATCTTACTTTGTATGTCCTGTCCTCTTCCGTGTCACTTGTCATCCTAGGCTACCCCTAGTTGCACCTGCACAACCCAGCGCTGGATTGGCAGACAGGAAGAATCGCCACCTGGAGCTCCTTCTGCATGGGCACCTACCTCCAGTCCGCTGCCTGCGCCCTGTCCTCCCCTCCTCTGGCCTCGGACGCCACGCCTCCGGACCTCACCTTGGTACCCTCAGAGTTTCATGACCTGGGTCTCGTATTCAGTAAGTCCAGGGTGATGTCTCTCCCTCCTCACCGGCCCTACGACTGCGCCATCAACATCCGCCCGGGGGCGCCCTTGCCATCCGGACGTCTCTACAGCCTGTCAGCGCTGGAGCGGGAGGCCATGGACAGTTACATCAAGGAGTCACTCAATGCAGGAATCATCCGCCCCTCTTCGTCTCCACTCGGCACAGGGTTTTGCTTCGTCTCGAAGAAGGATGGGTCACTCCGCCCCTGTATTGATTTTCGGGCCTTGAATGACATCACGGAGAAGGACCGCTATACCCTGCCATTAATGGACACCGCTTTCCACTCCCTCCAGGGGGCGACCTGGTTCACTAAGTTGGATCTCCGCAGTGCTTATCACCTCGTCCAGATCCGGGAGGGAGATGAGTGGAAGACAGCCTTTCGTACGCCTAGTGGTCACTTCGAGTATCTGGTAATGCCGTTTGGGCTGATCAATGCCCCTGCTGTGTTTCAACGCCTCATTAACGATGTCCTACGTGATTTCCTGGGTCTCTTCGTGTTTGTGTACCTGGATGACATTCTCTTCTTCTCCAGGTCATGGGAAGAACACCAGGTCCACGTGAGGCGGGTCCTACAACAGCTACTGGAGAACAGGCTGTATGTCAAGGCCGAGAAGTGCGAGTTTTATGCCAAGACCACCTCCTTCCTAGGGTTCATAATCTCGCACAACCAAGTCCTTCCCGACCCCGCGAAGGTTAAAGCGGTGGTTGATTGGCCCACGCCGACCTCCAGAAAGCAGGTGCAGCAGTTTATTGGGTTTGCCAACTTTTATCGCCGCTTTGTGCCCAATTTCGGCGCCATTGTTGCCCCTTTGACCCGCCTCACTTCTCCCAAGAACCCCTTCCGGTGGACTAAAGAGGTTGCAGTGGCTTTTGAGGCATTGAAGATGGAGTTCTCCTCCTCCCGGGTCCTGACCCAGGTTGACCCCGCGTTGCAGTGCTTGGTTGAAGTCGACACGCCTGATACGGGAGTGGGGGCGGTGCTGTCCCAGCGATCACCCACCGATGGGGTCAAGCAACCCTGCGCCTTCTTTTCACGGCACCTGTCTCCGGCTGAGCACAACTACGACGTCGGGGACAGGGAGCTTCTCGCCATCAAGCTCGCACTGGAGGAGTGGCGCCACTGGTTGGAGGGGGCTGCCCAGCCGTTCGTGGTGTTAACGGACCACAAGAACCTGGAATATTTGAGATCTGCCAGACGACTGAATGCCCGCTAGGCGCGCTGGTCCTTGTTCTTCGCCCGGTTCTGTTTCACCATCACCTACCGTCCTGGTTCTAAGAACGGCCTGCCCGATGCCCTATCCAGGCAGTTTGCCCCTGAGACCTCGGAGGAGCCGGGTCATACCATCTTGCCCACCTCGTGTGTTGTGGGGGTGATTTCCTGGTCCATCAGGGACAAGATCTGGAGGGCGCAGGAGACCGAACCGGATCCTGGCGGCGGACCGGAAGGGAAGCTGTTTGTTCCATCGACTGTCCGGGGGGAGGTTATCCATTGGGCTCACACCTCCAAACTCGCCGGTCACCCTGGGGTCTCCTGGCTAGTGGATCTCCTCCAGCGTTCCTTTTGGTGGCCGGGTCTCCAGAAGGACGTCGCCAACTACGTCCGGGCATGCCCTGTGTGTGCCCCCGGCAAGTCAGGTAATTCCCCTCCCGCAGGTCTACTCCAGCCCCTGCCGGTCCCAGGCAGGCCCTGGTCTCACATAGCCCTCGACTTCGTCACTGGCCTCCCGGTCTCCAACACCTACGACGCTGTGCTGACCATAGTGGATCAGTTCTCCAAGGCTGCCCACTTCATGCCGCTCCGGGGCCTCCCTACGGCACGGGAGACAGCAGACCTTCTTGTCCAGCACATGGTCAGGCTGCATGGGATGCCGATGGACGTTGTCTCCAATCGGGGGCCCCAATTCATCTCTGAGGTATGGAGGTGTTTCTGCAACGCTCTGGGGGCCACAGTGAGCCTCTCCTCCAGCCACCACCCGCAGTCCAATGGGCAGTGTGAACATGCCAACCAGGAACTGGAAGCTGCCCTACGCTGCGTCACCTCCTCCAACCCGTCGTCCTGGAGCGCGCACCTGGCCTGGGTGGAGTATGCCCACAACACAGTCTTCTGCCACGGGGATGTCCTCCTTTAAGGTGGACTCAGACCCCCACCCCCAGTGCCCATCTGAACGAACAATCAGCAGATCACCGCAGGCGCCCCGAGATGCCACCTGGCATGCAAAGCGCCGCACAAAACCGACCCACCATCACCACCTCCATTCATCACCCCCTCACTCTCACTTACACTCATATTCAGCCCCCCTCTCACTTCCTTGGTTGTATCTATATATTCAGTAGCACCCAGGGATTTTGACAACATGATAGGTCCCAGGCTCCCCACCAGGCCCCCATGCCCCCAGCAAGAGTAGGGCATCAGGGGTGGGGGAAGACCCCCACCCCCTCTCCCGCACAGAACATGGTGGGTGTGTGTCGGTTATATGATATCATTGTGTGTAAATGTGTGGACTACCAAAGTGCAATTAAAATTGGGGGATAGTGATTGGAGCACCGCTAGCCACTGTGATGGGCAGCAGGGCCCCCAAACCCCAAAGCCCTCAGTGTCTAAAATGCAATTAAAACTGAGGTGAGTGCAGCCCTACCATGCAACCACGCAGCAAAGGTATCCCCTTCACCGACACAGTGCGGCATACCCCCACCCCAAAGCCCTAAATGTAACAAAAAAAGATGAATATTCCACCGAGAGTCAGGGGGAGGGGGAAGGTGAGAAATAAAACTGGGAGGTAGGCGGTCTAAAAGCGAGGCCGCCCCCCCCCCCAGAAGCCAGCTTGCAGACTGGTTCATGAGGCCACCCACTGCCCGCAAATCCCAACCCAGGGGGAGGGCCGCCACTGGAAGCAGCCCAGGACCCACCAGCATCACGCCCCGGCACTCCCAGCACCACTAACATGATGGGACAGCCATACATATTTCCACTCATCTTACACACACAAACATGGACAACAGTCACAAGAGTGAACAATGGGCCAGACCCACACGGCACCCAACATGCCAGGCGACACCCCCGAGCGCCCACGCAGGCCCACAACCACCCACCCCAGATGCACACTGGCAGCCACAGGCCACCCTGTAACCACAGCCACCCCAGAGCAACCCGATGGAAACACGGCCATCAACCCGCGCCAATGGCCCCCCAACCACTCCCAAGCACCAACACACAAAGATCTAGAGTGATGATAATCAAGTCAGTGGTGGTAATGCACCTGTAGGCTGGTTGCCAACCACCAATCAAATCTAAAAGAAGAAAAAGGAAGAAGGCTACGAGGAAAATGTCACAAAGTTATGAGGAAAAAAAGACACACAGACAGACATATATAGAGTGTGTGGCGGTAATGCACCTGCAAGCTTGTTGCCAACCGCCAATCAAATCTAAAAGAAGAAGAAGAAGCCCCTAAGCAGTGCAACAAAAACAAAGCACCCTGTGATTTGCTGTTATGACTGAGATAATAGTTCTGTTATAAACCCCTGTTTGCCATTACACGTTGCACGAGGGATTGAATGAAAAACCCAATTGCATGAGTAGAGAGTGTCTTGTTTATTCAAGTTCACAAAAATCACCAGTTCAGTTCACCACAAAAATACAGAAAGATGCAATGACAGAGTTGGCCACCAAACATACAGGGCGCCTGCCGAATGCTCTACAGCCTGGTGAATACAAAGCCTCGTGCTGCAGGACTGCTTAGCGCACGAAATAGGAAAGGCAGCCTAGATCTGCAGGGCTGCTAACACAGGAGAAAAGGCAAAAACACTTACAGGACTGGAGCTATCCGGGGCAAACCATGCAGTCTGGAGGAAGGGGTTGGGATGCGGAGCCAGCCGAACACCAACGGGACACACAGGTAAGAGGAGACGGGCTGGAGATTAACAAAGTGAATGATGCAATATACGAGGAGTACTAGCTACCGCACATAGAGGCGTATGCCCCAACAATCTCTTTCCTCTGGTGCACCCAACAAATACTCCAGAAGCTAACGAGGAAAGAGATTGCCGGTGTGTGTGAATGCGTGGGCAGAACTGATTAACACCAGGTGTGTGAGAGAGTGTAAAATGAGAATGAATGGAGCGAGTGCATGTGTGTGCGCATGTGTATGAGCACCAGACAGTGCAGCTGACGGAGCTTGACAGGAGGAGGGGGCGTGCCCGAGCTGTCAGGAGGAAACGAGGTCAAATCATAACAATAAGTCAGAACCGGGGGATTCCTGACAAGTTCTTCTTCTTTTAGATTTGATTGGCAGTTGGCAACCAGCCTACAGGTGTCTTCGTCTTCTTCTTCTTCTTCTCCTCCTCCTCCTCTCTGTTACTGGTGGATAGCAAACAACTGAAAGGTGCATACCACCACCTGCTGTACTAGAGTGTGTAACATTATGTCATCTGAGCCCGACCCCTAAATTCTATGACTTAATCCTCTGTTATTTAAAAAAGAGAAAAGAGCCTTTCTCGTGATTCTTATTGCCTCTCCATCTGTTTCCAGAATCCCAGTAAAATGCCATTCCCTACCAGCCTCTCAAACTTCATTTTCCATTATCTGTCTTTCTTTCTTTTTCTCCACATTCTCTACATTTGTCACTTTTGCTTTTCCCCATGGTGAATAAAGTGCCGTGTAAACCTATGTGATCCAGTCTGAGTCTTGCCATAATGATGTCTTCCCTCCTTTTGGTTGTTATGAAATTCTTTATTGCAGTAGATTTTTGTATTTTGTAGTACAATCTACTTTTATGATCTTCATCCCATCTTTTTTGCCATAGCTCAGTTCCTTTTTTCTTGATTACTGTTTTCCCTTCACCTTTTCCAAGAGACAATGGTATAGTTATCTCTTTTCCAAGAGCACTTTTTGCTAATTTGTCTGCACAGTCATTCCCTTTCAACCCATCATGTGCAGGAACCCAACAAAACTGAACTTGTCCACCACCCCTGTGTACCCTAAATAAACTGTGATATAGCTCAATCACCAAGTCTTCCCTTGTAGATTTTAGTTTGGAGGGTGACCTCCAATATTGTACTCGGCTTCTGTCTGTTAATGTTTGCTCTCTTTATGTCTGTTCTTTCCATCTTCTCTATCCCCTTATCCCCCAGCCAGTCGCAGCAGATGACTGCCCCTCCCTGAGCCTGGTTCTGCTAGAGCAGGGATGTCAAACTCACTCCATTCTGGACCAAGACCCTGCACATTTTACTTCCTCCCAGTCTCTTCGGTAGGTGTTTTTGCTAATCAGCAATCAGTGGGAAGAAATTCAGTTAAATCACCAGTGGAAGGCACTGGGGGGAGCTAAAACCTGCAGGGTCTTGGCCCAGAATGGAGTGAGTTTGACATCCCTGTGCTAGAGGTTTCTTCCTGTTAAAAGGGAGTTTTTCCTCTCCATCGTCATCAAGTGCTTGCTCACAGGGGATTGCCTGATTGCTGGGGTCTTTCTGCAGTTGTGGGGTTTCCCCTACATTTGAAAGTGCCATGAGATGCTTGTTGTTGTGATATGGCGCTATATAAATAAAGCTGAATTGAAATTGAATTGAATTAGTGTCTGTATGGTTTTTAGCGCTACAAGCAAGTCCGTGCACACCACCACCCCGTCCGGTCTGACCTCCTCCACCCACTTGCAAAGCAATAATTATTGGCACCATCTCTGCTGTAAACACGGATGTATTGCTGGAGAGTCTTTTTGCAATGGTCACTTTAAATTCTGGGATGTATACACCAACTCCAACAGAGCCCTCTTTATTCTTTGAACCGTCAGTATAGAGCTGTAAGAAGTTATAGTAATTGCTCCTGAGGTAAATGCTTGTTTTAACACCAGCTTCACTCACATGCCAATCCTTTTTCCTCATTAGCAGACTAGCGTCTACTTCTATTCCCGGGAACAGCCAAGTGGGAATACTGTATTACTCACTGGACTGGTAATTAGCTATATCAATAGTGTGCAGCCAATACATTCTGGTACTTCTTTCAATTGTCCACCCAAACCCATGTCCCTGGAAATTAGAGTATCCCCAGCAGTCTTGTAATGTTGTTTTTGAAATATTTTCTTTGTCACTTCCTTTCAGCTTGACCCAGTATGATAATGCCAGTTTATCGCTTCTCAAATTACCGCCACACACTTTATATATGTCTGTCTTTCTGTGTGTCTGTTTTCCTCATAACTTTGTGACATGTTCCTCATAGCTTTGTGATGTTTTCCTCATAGCTTTGTGACATTTTCCTCATCGCTTTGTGATATTTCCTCAGAGCTTTGGGATGTTTTCCTCATAGCTTTGTGACTTTCTTCTTCTTCTTTACTGTCTTATCTGCATCTCTGGAGTCCATATCTGCGGCTCATCTCATTGTTATTCTTCTTCCTTTAGTGACACTTCAAAGTGCTGATGACACGTTTTTGACATTTTTTAGCATGCTGTGTAAAACCAAAAGTCATTGTCTATGAGCAATATAATATTTACAACCGCGCCTCCATAAACTAGTTATCATCAAAAAACCGCAGCCACTGACTGGACTGTGGTGCTGCCCACCAAATTAAGCGTGGCACCCCAATGACGTAATCGACAGAATGGACTCCGGTGTTGTTAACTAAAATGACAGCAGCTTTGTAGCTCACAGTTTCTCTGGTTTCTTGCTTTAATTTTACAGCTATGCCTCTGTGTTGTGTCACAGGCTTAGATAAGCAGCAGGCGTTGAAAGACCACATCACACGCTTCAGCTCCAACTGTCATAAGCCTCCTCGTGCACTTCTCGTGCACTTTTAGGCATGAGGAGAGCACGAGGAGGGGAAGGAGTAATGGATATATGTGCAGCTTTGACCTACTTTCTGTGATCGCATTATCACCAGCTGATTCAAACTCCCGCTGATCACGTTTCCCAGTCCTCGCCCAGTTGCTTCTCATCACACCATCACCAGCAGTGCATGTACATATAAGAGGCCGTTTCCCAGTAACACACTGCTGGTCAATAGTATTGTCATCTGTGCTGTTAGTCTGCCAGTATTTTCAGCACTCTCACGATGTTAGTCACTCCATGTTTGCTGTGGTTCTCGTGTGTCCTTGAAGCGATGTCAACTCTGGGGTGCACCTGTGGCTTTGTCTCCTCTCATTTATTCTCTGGGCGAAGCCGGCCCCCAAACGCCATCAGTAAGTGTGTTTGTGTTTTTTGTACGTTTTCACCTTTTTTAGGAATTGTCTGTCTTTCTATATTAAATGTGCTGTGGTGAACCCTGCACGTAAATACTCGTTATTTCATGCTCCCTCTCCGTGCCTTGCATAAGAGCGAACGGAGAGGGAGGATTTACGCATAAATAACGAGGATTTACATGAGGATTTACGCTCGGGATTCACCACAGCATATGTATTGAACTTAAAGATTGATCCCAAAAGGTGAAAACTTACAAAAATACACAGAAACACAAACAGTAAGTGTTCAGGGCTGACATCGCCCAGTGAACATGGAGAGGAAACGTGTTAACCACGGTTGCGCCCCAGAGCCGACATCGCGACAAGGGCACAACAGAACCATGGCTGTGTGGAGTGGCTAAGACGTCGTGATAGGGTTGGCGATATTGGCTGGCTGACAACACGGCAGATGATGCACACAAAACATGAACAGCTGACTGTCACTCTCTGAGTCTGACTCGCTAGGCATGATGCCCGCTTGGCACGGCTCAAACCTATACGGTCTGATGTTCCCAGATTATTCATTGTCATCCCATTCTTCGGAATGATAATCAGCTGAAGATTGGACAACACAAACCAAATCAAGACTACACGTGCTGGAACCATCATCGATGTTTTCAACCGCTTCCATCCTGTGTGTACAAAGTACAGCAAAGCGCTGTGTTCCGTCGATGATGTTATAACATGGCCGGGGGTTTTTCCAGCCACTGACGCAATGGGTGGTATGTGCTCATGAAAACGTCAGATATTTGCGTGAAAAAAAAGCCTGTTTGACTTAGAACTGCACAGACCAACCTATTTCGTCATATTGTATTATTCATTCATCTTCTTCCGCTTAATCCTTTTCAGGTCACGGGGGGGGGGGGGCTGTATTATGCGTTGAAAAATTAGAGGAAGTCAAAAACGTGTCATCAGCACTTTAAACCATTACTATGGCAAGATTTCATGGACAGATAGCGCACCCACAGAGATTTCTTGAATTATATGCAGAGTGATGATTGCCATACAGAGTGATGATGTGGGACCAGATAGAGTGTTAGGCTGGGTGTCCACCAAACGTGCTTTTCCACTCTGGGAGGCTATTTTCCAATCATTCTCTATGTAGTTCAGTGATAGAATAATATTAAATTGAATGAGACTGAGTCAAAAAATTCAATAGGCAGATTCCAATTTATGAGCCATTTATTTCTTCTCTGGCCAGAGGAGAAACAGGTACATTCAACATCCCACAGAGCCGTACATGCACCCTATTCTAACCATGAATTCTGAGCCTGGTGTTTTATTGCTCTAAAGATAGATAAACAAAGGGGGAGACGTCCATGTGGCATCTTGGAGACATCTTCTGAAGACAGTCTAAGTGTCTTTAAATCAAATCTATAGAACTGGGAGTTTTAACACATTTCTGGTCAAAGAAACTTAGCAGAGCAGGTCAATAAAACAATGAGATTATCCTAGGTCATCTTTTACGTCTCTGCTGACTTATCGTTACATGCCTGCACATCCATTCGCACGCATGTCCGCTCAAGACTCTGGGACATGAAAATTACATTGACAATGATGACTCATACAATGCACCAAAAATACATCAGACATAAAATATGGGAGATTAATTCAGAATAATATAGAAGTATATGAAATTATTCTTTCACCCCCCCCCCCCCCCCGATGCTTTAAAAAAGCATCAGAGATGAATCATTATGGCCTATAAAACCTCAGTGGGCAGCTTGGTAAGTTCTGGTGCATTTTATGCAAGAAGCATTTTATTGCAAAAGATCCTAACTCACTTTTAATGAGGAAAGTCAGCCATCGACCCCGGTGCCGTTCCCAAGCGCCACTTGAATACTTTATTTCCTGGGGAGCATAGAACGAAATCAATAATCAAACGAAATCAAAATCAAAATAAAGAAAAGTAAAGTCAGTAATGATGATCAATTGCAAAATGATGTGTGTGATATGTGCATGTAAGTATCTATTTGTTGTTTTGTGTGTTAGCAGATTAGCAGCAATTTAATGAAGTAAGTTTGTGTACAGATTCAATTCAATTCATTTCAATTCAATTCAACTTTATTTATATAGCACCATATCACAACAACAGTCATCTCATGGCACTTTCAAATGTAGGGGAAACCCCACAATTGAAGAAAGACCCCAGCAATCAGGCAATCCCCTGTGAGCAAGCACTTGGCGACAGTGGAGAGGAAAAACTCCCTTTTAACAGGAAGAAACCTCCAGCAGAACCAGGCTCAGGGAGGGGCAGTCATCTGCTGCGACTGGCTTGGGGGTGAGGGGATAGAGAAGATGAAAAGAACAGACATAAAGAGAGCAAACATTAACAGACAGAAGCCGAGTACATTATTGGAGGTCACCCAGCAGTCTAGATCTATTAACAGCAAAACAAAGGGAGGGTTAAGAGACACAAGATCCCTCCCTAATCATAGGCTATATTGAAGAGGAAGGTTTTTACCCTGCTCTTAAAAAACAGAGATTGTGTCTGACTCCCGAACCCAGATTGGTAACTGGTTCCACAGGAAATGACCTTGATAGCAGAAGGCTTTGTCTCCCATTGTACTTTTGGAGATTCTAGGTATTACTAGTAATCCAGCATTTTGGGAGTGTAGTGCTCTGTTTGGGTGATAGGGTAATATCAGATCTTTTATATAAGAGGGGGTCTGATTATTAAGAGCTTTGAAAGTGAGAAGACTGATTTTAAACTTAATTCTAAACTCTATGGGAAGCCAATGAAGGGAGGCCAGAACCGGAGAAATATGATCTCTCTTTCTAGTACCTGTTAAAACTCTTGCTGCAGCGTTTTGGATCAACTGAAGACTTTTTAAAGATGTTTTAGGACAACCTGATAATAACGAGTTACAATAATCTAATCTAGAGCTAACAAAAGCGTGGATCAGTTTCCCAGCATCATTCAGAGACAAGATGCTCCTAATCTTGGCAATCTTGCGCAGATGATAGTCTTAGAAACAAATTTAATATGTGAATTAAAGAACATACCTTGATCAAAAATAACTCCAAGGTTCCTCACAGAACTATTCAGAGTAAGAGTAGCCACATCCAAATTAAGAGTTTGATTTGGAAAGGTATTTCTAAGGGTTTTTTTTGGACCAACAAGAATGACTTTGGTCTTATCTGGGTTTAATAGCAGAAAGTTACAAGTCATCCAAGCTTTGATTTCCTTAAGACAGGCTGTACTTCTGGCGCCACACGAGTCGGCTACCTTTTTGCAAAAGTGGCTCAATTCTGAGATTTTTCTTCCTCAAACTTTCTGATCTGGCGACAACTTTGTGATCCGGCGACACCTTATACTGTACATCACGGACACACAGATCGCCCCAAATGTCTCCCGAGCCAGTGGACGGAGCCACTGTTTATAGCAGGAGATGGTACAACAGGGACCAGCTGTTAGCACTTAACTGCCACTCGGTGCTAACAAAAAAACTCGACATACCGGGAGAAATAAGACGAAAACGACGTGGGTGTCGTGCTGGTGTAAGATGGAGGGCAAGGAATATAAGGTACAGACCCACCCTCTCATCTGCTGTTATGGGGAAGGTACAATCGATATTAGGAAAAACAGATGAACTAGCAGCTATCTCCCGCTACGAGAGCATATACTGGGAGTGCTGCCTTATGCTATTCACTGAGACGTGGCTAACCGAACTAGCAGCAGATGCTAACATTGAACTGGAGGGTTTCCACGTGATACGGGCAGACCGAACACCAGACAGTGGCAAGGCAAGGAGCGGTGGAGTGATGATGTATGTTAATAACAACTGGTGCAGACTGGGACATATCACAGTTAAACAACAACACTGCAACAAAGACATGGAGTTGCTAGCTGTTAGCATGCGGCCTACATATCTCCCAAGGAAATACTCCCACATGATCTGCATTGTTATTTATGCAAATCCGACTGCGAACGCTGGGACTGCGCATGACGTCATCCACTCAGTAACTGGCAGGCTGCAGACAGAACACCCAGATGCTCTTCTCCTCATCTTAGGCGACTTCAACCATGTTTCACTGTCTCCCATTCTACCCACGTTCACCCAGTATGTCACATGCCACACGAGAGACAATAAAACACTGGACTTATTCTACGCAAACACTAAGCAGGCGTATACCTCATCACCACTGCCCCCACTCGGGAGATCGGATCACAACTTGGTTCATCTCCAGCCGGTGTACAAACCCCTAGTGCACAGACAACCTCTGGTCATGCGCACAGTGAAGTTATGGTCTGAGGAGGCAATGGACGCTCTAAAGGACTGTTCTGAAACCATTGCCTGGGAGCAGCTCTACAATCCACATGGTGAGGACGTCGATGGCCTCACTCACACCATCACGGACTACATCAGCTTCATCATCAGCTGTGGATACCCACCAAGACCATACGGTGTTGCTCGAACAACAAACCCTGGATCAACCCTGAGATAAAAACACTTCTGAGAGAGAAGAAGAGGATCTTCAGGTCGGGGAACAGGGAGATGCTGAAGTCCGTACAGAGGGAGCTGAGGAAGAAGATCAGAGAAGGCAAGGACAGCTTCAGGAAGAAGATGGAGGACAAGCTGCAACAGAGTGACATCGGTGGGGTCTGGAGAAACCTTAAAACCATCTCTGGGTTGCAGAATACCTCCCCCCAGGCCACGGGGGGCAGGGAGTGGGCGAACAATCTGAACCTGTTTTTTAATAGGTTTGACAAACCGCCCTCCCCCCCCCGACTGCACAACAACCACTGCTGCCTCTGAAGACATCGAGTCCTGCTGCCCACACCCCACTCCACCAACACCCCCCCACTCACAACACACAGCCCCCCAAGACGACCCTCACTAAGACCCAGGTGAGGACGGAGCTGAGGAAGATCACGGCGAGGAAGGCATCGGGACCGGACGGCATCAGCGCAAAGCTCCTCAAGTCCTGCGCAGACCAGCTGTGTGGGATTGTGGAGCACATCTTCAAGCTGAGCCTGAAGCTGGGGAGGGTACCACAGTTGTGGAAAACATCTTGTGTGGTATCTGTACCAAAGACTTCCCACCCCAAAGATCTGAACAGCTACAGACCAGTGGCCCTGACGTCCCACATGATGAAGACCCTGGAGAGACTGCTCCTTGCTCACCTCCGCCCCCAGGTGGAACCTGCGATGGATCCACTCCAGTTCGCCTACCAGCATGGCATTGGGGTGGAGGATGCGGTGATCTTCCTCCTTCGCCGTTCTCTGTCCCACCTGGAGAAGCCCAGGAATGCAAGAACCCGGGACTGTGTGTCCGACACGATCATCGGTAGCACGGGGGCCCCCCAGGGAACGGTGCTGGCTCCCTTCCTGTTCACTCTTTATACTGCGGACTTCTCACACAACACAACACACTGCCATCTACAGAAGTTCTCTGACGACTCTGCGATTGTTGGCCTCATCTCCACCGGAGATGAAGCTGAGTACAGAGGATTTATCCAGGACTTCGTGGACTGGTGCCATCGGAACTGCCTCCAGATCAAAGCGAGGAAAACTAAGGAGCTGGTGGAGGACTGCCACAGGAAAGGACAACCCCTCACAGCACCAGTAAATATACAGAGAACTGACATCGAGATGGTGACATCTTACAAGTACCTGGGTGTTCATCTGAACAATAAACTAGACTGGTCACACAATACTGACACACTCTACAAGAAGGGACAGCGCAGGCTGTTCCTACTGAGGAGACTCAGGTCTTTTGGTGTACAAGGGGCGCTGCTGAAGACATTCTACGACACGGTGGTGGCATCAGTCATCACTTTTTGAGTGGTCTGCTGGGGCAGTGGTGTTACAGCAGCCGATAGGAAGAGACTGAACAAACTGATCGGCGAGGATGCGGTGAGGATCATGTTCTTTGACTTCTCCAGTGCTTTCACCATCCAACCGATGATCCTGAAGGACAAGCTGCTGTGTGCAGGGGTGGACAAGCACCTGTCATCATGGATCCTGGACTACCTCACTAACCGGCCAGTTTGTGAGAACCCGGGATTGTGTGTCCGACATGATCATCGGCAGCACGGGGCCCCCCAGGGAACCGTTTTGGATCCCTTCCTGTTCACTCTTTATACTGCGGACTTCTCACACAACACACTGCCATCTACAGAAGTTCTCTGACGACTCTGCGATGTCGGCCTCATCTCCAACGAAGATGAAGCTGAGTACAGAGGACTTATCCAAGACTTCGTGGACTGGTGCCATCGGAACTGCCTCCAGATCAATGCGAGGAAAACTAAGGAGCTGGTGGTGGACTGCCACAGGCAAGGACAACCCCTCACAGCACCAGTAAACATCCAGGGAACAGACATTGAAATGGTGACATCCTACAAGCACCTGGGTGTTCATCTGAACAATAAACTAGACTGGTCACACAATACCAACGCACTCCACAAGAAGGGACAGCGCAGGCTGTTCCTACTGAGGAGGCTAAGGTCTTTTGGTGTACCAGGGGTGCTCTTGAAGACATTCTACAACACAGTGGTGGCATCAGCCATCACTTTTGGAGTGGTCTGCTGGGGCAACGGCATTACAGCAGCTGATAGGAAGAGACTGAACAAACTAATCAAGAAAGCTAGCTCTGTCCTGGGGCAGCGCCTTGACCCAGTGGAGGAGATAGGAGAGAGAAAGATGGTGGCTAAACTGTCATCTCTGCTGGAGTCCGAGTCCCACCCTATGCAGGACATACTGAACGCACAGAGGAGCTCATTTAGCAGTAGACTACATCATCCTAGATACACGACTGAGAGGTTTCGCAGGTCCTTTCTACCTACGGCTGTCAGACTGTATAACCTAAGCAGGGCTGCTCGCAGAGATAACAAAAAAACGTGATGACCTAATAGTATTGAATGCAAAAGACGCAACAGACTCACACAAATGGCCCCCTCCAGTATACAACTAGGACAATATCAGTCGCTTTGGAGGGTGACAATATGTATGAGTACATATTCATACCATGTAGGGTAACTAAATACACGGTTATGCTGTTTAGTCTATCTAGCTACAATGCTTCATACTGTGTATATATATTTATATATTTATGTGTACAAACAGACGTGGACAAAATTGATGGTACCCCTCTGTTAATGAAAGAAAAACCCACAGTGGTCACAGAAATAACTTGAATCTGACAAAAGTGATAATAAATAAAAATTCTATGAAAATTAACCAATGAAAATCAGACAATGCTTTTGAATTGTGGTTCAACAGAATTATTTTAAAAAATAAACTCATGAAACAGGCCTGGACAAAAATGATGGTACCCCAAGAAAAGATTGAAAATAATGTGACCATAGGGACATGTTCAACCAAGATGAGTCCTCTAATTAACATTACAGGTGTCTACAAACTTGTAATCAGTCAGTCGGCCTATTTAAAGGCTGACAAGTAGTCACTGTGCTGTTTGTTGACATGGTGTGTACCACACTAAACATGGACCAGAGGAAGCAAAGGAGAGAGTTGTCTCAGGAGATTAGAAAGAAAATTATAGACAAGCATGTTAAAGGTAAAGGCTATAAGACCATCTCCAAGCAGCTTGATGTTCCTGTGACTACAGTTGCACATATTATTCAGAAATTTAAAATCCATGGGACTGTAGCCAACCTCGCTGGATGTGGCCGCGGGAGGAAACAGAGAATGCGAATGGTAACAAAAGAGCCCAGAACAACCTCTAAACACATTCATGGTGAACTCCAAGGTCAAGGTACATCAGTGTCAGATCGCACCATCTGTCGTTGTTTGAGCCAAAGTGGACTTCATGGGAGATGACCAAGGAGGACACCACTGTTGAAAACAAATCATAAAAAAGCCAGACTGGAATTTTCCAAACTGCATGTTGACAAGCCACAAAGCTTCTGGGAGAATGTTCTATAGACAGTGTTAGAACAAAAATGAATTGACTGAGGCTGAAACAATAATCAATAGGCGGTTTTCCAAGTTCTGAGTCATTTATTCTCCTTCTGATCAGAAAGGAGGAAATCAGTATCAGCATACACTCGCCTCAGAGCTTCACAGCACCGACTCCCTAACATGTATCCAAGGATGTTGATTTTTATACCCCGGTCTCTTATCTAAGCTAGACTGGCAGGAGCCAACCCTCCAAGTGACTCCTTCTTTATCTGTGGTCAGCAATGAACATTCTAACATGATCTGGTCATCCTGACAATACAGTACAGCTTGGTATGATAAAACAAAGAAACTTTCGTCATTATTCACAATCTTGCTCATCCTAACCTTGCTCTGAAAACAGACAGTCTTTTCAAGCTCTGAGGCAATGAAAATATCACAGTGACCCAGACATTGGATTTTATATGCACCAGAAACAATTATAATATAAAATAGAATAATATAGCATTAAAATCATATAGAATAATTAATGAAACTTGAAAATATCCTATCATTCCCCCCTATGATGCTCAAAAAGCATCAGAGATGAAACATTATGGCTTCTAAAACCTCATTGGGCAGCTCGCCAAGTTCCGGTGCATTTTATGCTAAAGCATTGTATTGCAAAAGATCCTAACTCGCTTTTTAATGAGGAAAGTCCGCCATCGGCCTCGCTGCCACTCCCGAGCGCCACTGGAATGTTTCATTTCCTGGGGAGCATGTGAGGATATTACCTTTTATTTCAAAAAAGAAATCAATCATCTAATTAAGTCATAAAAGAGAAAAATTGAATCAGTGATGGTGATTAGCCATAAATTAAGATGAAATAGTGTATGTATTTGTCGTTCTATGTGTCAGTAAATTAGCAGTGATTAGCAGTGATTTAATAAAAAGTTAATACTTGTATGTAAATGTAAAGAACAATAAAAACAATAAAAATAACTAAAAACCTATCATGTGTAAAAGACATATGTGTATGTTTGTATCAGAGATCTATGTGTATTAGTATCCTAACCTATGTGTATTAGTATCCTAACCTATGTGTATTAGTACCTCAACGTGAAACTGCAACAAGGTATCAACAATGAAACAACAATCAATGTAGTAAAACTGTATACTAGCTAAATAGTGATTAGTAACATAATGGTTTCAAATACAACATAAATTAAGACAGAACATAAACAGGATAAAGTGAAAAAATCTCAAATAAGGAAAACAACTTCTCTGAACTTCAAGGCATATTTATTACTCTTGCAATTCAGTACATTTCAAATTCACATCATGAACATACATCTCCTTTCGGTTTTCTGCATGTCAATCATACTTTTACTCTGTACTCATAAGACATTAAGCTGGTGTTGTTTCCCCATCATCTCCAGTGGTGGCCTCGTGATATAACACTAAATTCACCTGAACAAGTTTCAACATCATATCACGGATACAAGGAATGAAACATGAAAAGATCAAAAGTATCACTACAGTAATCACCACTAAGTTTATGACAAGACTCCTCCATGAGGAAAACAACCAGTTTATCCAGTGTGATGAATCATCAACATTATCCTTGGCCCCAGCGGTCTGCAAAGCAGTCAGATTACGTATGGCTGAAGCAATGACGCCCCATCTGCATCATGTGCAGGTATAAAGGTGCAACAGTACTGACCTATAATTGTGCACACCCCCCCACGGGCGGCCGTCAACTGATCAAGTACCATTCTATTCTGTGTTGCTACAAGTCTTATAGCAGTCATTTCCTCCCTTTCACCTTTCCAGGCAGCTAAGGAAAAATTCACAAAAGACTGTAGTCTATAATTAAGAGTCTCAATCCACAAGGTATTTTTTTCCCACTCCCACCCAAGGGAATAGCGATTGAACTACCTTTTGACCTGTAGTAAGTATCTTGAACTGCTCTGGCACGTCCCTACCCCAGATGGAATCATGTGGTGTGAAAAGGGCATCCTGTGATAGGTCTCTCTTCCCTCTGCTCGTCTGACCCGCTGACATAATCAGGGTGTTGTCAGTCACAAAGACGGGGGCACAGGTTCCTGCCCAGTTCATAGGCAGATGGGAATACACCTTACGACCACACAGCCACCAGCCACCCGTCACCATATGTGCGCCATACATATGGAAGTTGCAGATAGCAGCACTGCAGAGCTCCAGCATGGTGATAGGTCCATAATGACAACGGTTAACCCGTGGACACCACCTGCCCAACCGATTGGTCAGGGTACTAGCATCACAGGTGCGGTGTACACTGTACACCTCCTCACACCGAGAAAGGGGTAGGTCGCCCAGAGGGTTGTTACCACTTCCCTTCAGACAAAAAGAAAAAGTTCCTGATGAAACTAACCTTGCCCTTACAGAGTAAGGGGTACCATAAGTTCTCTGATTGGTAGAGTGATGAAAGATTTCACAAGAGTGATTCAAAATAATCTTTTTTGTGTAGTCCCTTTTCATAGCCTTCTGTAAAAAACAGAGAGCCTTTGCTGGTTCCATCGTTTTGGCTACAACAGCAGTCTGTCCAGCCGACGTTGGCACTAAGGAGCAAACATAACAATTGGAACGATTAGCTGCCCTAGCCGTATAATTAGCATACCTCCACCACGTATTGGCAGCATATTCATGATCGTGATGCTCATGTAGCTCTAGCCAATTATGCTGAATATGTGCAAGGTCCCTAGCACTACGATGTATGGTTTGTGGTGCAGCTAAAGGAAACCAAAATAATAATGTCACCCCTAGGATGATGATGTAAAGGAAACAACAACAACACCCTTTAATGATCAAACGTCTTTCTTGCGCTTCTTGTCTCTCCATGATGGTCAACCACTTGCTTCCCTATCCCAAGCCGGTACTGGACACCACGTACGGCGTCGTCAGTCGACACTTGTATAGGAAAAACAATTAAGAAAAAGTCTCTTGCTGAGAGTCTTTAATGGAATGGAGTTGAAAATATTTATTCAGAAGTCCCTTACTGTGAGTTCAGAGCAGGGTAAAGTTTAGTGTGTTAAATGCACCCAAGAGTCCCGTCCTTCAACTTTCACCGCTGTTGGCATTGACAAAACAACTTTATGTGGTCCTTGCCAGGGTGAATCAGTCCAATTCTTCTTTTTGATGGCTTTGATGAGGACGAGGTCTCCTGGCTTGGCCAAGATCGGTGCAGTTTCCTCGTGAACCCTCCTAGGGAGAGTAGCAGCGATAATATCTCTGTTAGTCAACATCCTTCTCATGTAATCTGCTAAACACACTTCTTCATCACCAGGATTGAATGGTCTCAAAGGTGGCAACAAGTATGGTTTGCCATACATGATTTCAAATGGAGACAACCCCCCTTTGGTTGGGATTATCCTCATGTAAAACAAAACTAATGGAAGGCAGTAAATCCAATTTTGTCTTGTTTCTGCCATTGTTTTTCTGAGTCTTTCTTTAATAGTTCTGTTTGTGCGTTCTACCAGTCCTGCAGATTGTGGGTGATAAGCTGAATGATTCTTCAAAATGATGTTCAGTGCTGTGCCTAAATGGGACATAACTTGATTTACAAAATGTGTACCCTTATCTGAGTAAATTTTCTCAGGTATTCCAAACCTAGGTACAATTTCTGCAAGCAGTTTCTTTGCAACTGTGATTGCATTTGGATGTGTGCAAGGAAAAGCTTCTGTCCATTTAGAAAACATATCACAAATGACCAAACAATATTTCTTGCCTTCACATTTATTCAGTTCAATAAAATCCATGCAAATGTTCTGAAATGGATAAGTAGAAGCTGGGAAAGTGCCTCTCTCAGGTTTAAAGTTTCCCTGTGCATTGTTTTTTGCACAGATCAGACATTTCTTACAAAACTGTGTGGCAAACTGGCTAAACCCATAAGCAGTAAAGGTTTTATTCAATGTAGATACCATCCTCCCTCTTGCTACATGCGAAACGCCATGGAGCAAGGTAGAGACTTGGTGAAACAGTTTGCGTGGTAGAATAGGCTTGTTTGCCTTACATTTATAGAGCTTTAAGGTGTCATCAAGGATAGCTCCCTTCTTTATCCATTTGTAAATTTCAGCCTGTGGTGCTGCTTTTTGAGCCTCAACAAGAATATCATGTGATAGCTCTTCAGTCAATGTCAAAACAGAATCAAATGTGCTTTGTTTAGGTTGCAAGCCTTGTGCAACCGCCTTTGCAATTTAATCTGCAAAATGATTACTTTTAGAAACCGGATCATTACCATTCGTATGAGCAGCACATTTGCATATGGTCAGTTGTAATGGCAGTTTGACACTTTCAAGCAGCTCCAGAATGAGGTGTTTGCACTTTTTGTGCAAAGTGGTGAATAGTGTAAAATGCATACTGACTATCAATGTAAACTGAGTTTTTTTTTTTTTTTTATCCCAATTTGCATGCTTCAATTAGAGCGATCAACTCTGCTTCAGGTGTCCGCTCAGTCTTGTCCACCTGTGCCATTGGTTTTTTGGAAATAAAGTCAGACAATGGTTGCACTTCAAATGAATAATTTGCAATCCAGGAGCGACAATAATTTAATGTCCCAAAGAATGACATCATGTCTCTTTTTGTGATTGGTTTAGGCGCTGCCAAAATAGCCTCTTTGCGAACAGGATCAACATGTCTCCCTTCTGCTGACAGAATGTGGCCTAAGTATTTCACTTCTGGCTTCCACAACTGCAGCTTTGCTTTGTTAACCTTGTGACCCTGCTCAGCTAAAAATTTCAACAAGGCAATGGTGTCTTTTTTTTTTTTTTTTTTTTTTTTTTCTCCAAATGATTTCATCAGGGGATGCCAGCAAAATGTAACTAGGCCAAATTTGCTGACATTGCCTGTGAAAAAAAAAATGGTTGGTGATTCACAATAGCCCTGTGGCAGCCTCGTGAATGTGTACCTCTTGCCTTCAAATTTGAATACAACCCAAAACTGATGATCTGGGTAGATGGGAATGCTGGAAAAAGCATTACTGATGTCAATCACTGTGAAAAATTTTAATTTGTGATTGTAGATCATTTAACAAAGTATATTGCACAGTATTTTTAGACCTAATACTATAACCTCTGCATCTATGAGTCCCTGCATACCAGGTTTAATACCTTCTTGAATTCAATTCAATTCAACTTTATTTATATAGCACTATATCTCAACAACAGTCATCTCATGGCTCCTGGGCATAAAAGATATTGTCTCTGATAAGGCCTAAAATAAGGTTTTACATTTATTATTACCAATTCTGTATTATTCATTAAGCCTACTTCCTTCCATTGCACGTGTTTAGGCTTGCTCAATGCAATGTGTGGTGACTCCTAGTGTTTAAAGTGACCTTTATTTTTATCTAATAACCTCACAGATGTTTCTGCATAGACCTTTGGCGACCAGTACAAATCTGCAATAATTTTTTTTTTGGAGGATGAGTTTACAAAAAATGTTTTCTCAAATTTGTCATCTGAGCCATTCAGATATTTGTCATACATGTTGCAAGGATTTTGATTTGTGGCTTGCACGGTTGTAGGAACCCGTGTTTTGAAATATTGCATTATTTTGGCTTCCAAACTCTCAGCCACTCCGATTGGTCCGGCCGGTACCAAACGAAGCAACCATGAGCTGGTACTGCAAAATCTTGCAAAATATGAATTTCTGATACATGTGGGAATTGTGATGCCCTCATACCACCTTCTGTCGGAATTAGGGCAATATTGAGAGTTGTGAGCAAATCCCTTTCTAATAAGTTAACTAGACACACTTGTGACAAAATGAATGAACCTTCTGCACTGTCCTCTGTAACATCTTTTTACTGTTACAATTTCAGAAAAATATTTCTTTTTTAGCTTCCCATTTGCTGATTTAATGATCATTGTGTGTTCTGATTTTGTGAGCCCCATAATCATGAAGAAATTTCAAAGAAGTTCCCTGAACTTCTAGAGTAACCTCTGATAAACCCTTTAGTGTCATGATTAGGTCAAAGTCAGGTAAATGAAATACTGTACGTCAAATGTCATTGTCAGTAGCTGTACTTAGCTTTGGTTCGGTCAGTCACATGTCGGGATGTGATGAGTCCGGTTGTCGCTGTTGCTGTCGTTGTTGTGGCTTCGAGCAGGGCGTAGTCCCTTCCCTTCCCCTCCCTCCGGCCTCCTGAACGTGGCCCGCAGATCCAGCACCAAGGCCTCTCCCCGCCTCCTCCCAGCCGGGGACCCTGGGAAAATACAGAAGTGGGGGAAGCAAAGGCCTCCCCCTGAGGGTCAGCTCAGTTGTTCTGCGTGTTTTGCATATATCAACACATCAGCAAATGAACATGTGTGATATATTACAAGGTGTATGCGTACATGCTGTGCTAAATTTGGATGCATGTTCTGTAGGAATACACTTCTCAAATGTTGTCAGTAGGGTTCTGAACCTGTATCTGCAGTAGGATTTTCCAAACCTGAATGACTGTCCAAAAACATTTTGCAACCTACACCTATAGGCTTCAACACTTTCTGTTTTATGTTAAGAGGAATTCTGAATAGCTGTCAAATCATGTTTTAATCTCCACTTGTTCCTAATATGTTCATTTAATTCTTTCATCTGCTGAGGTAATGCTGCATCAGTTGGTGGTTAACTAGCACAGTAGGAATATTTTAAAGAATGTTTTGGCTATTGACTTCAGCACCTTCAGCCGCTGGACCAACATAAGCCGGGTTGTGTAGTTTAACCATAGGAAATTGTCCTAATTCTATTGCATGTTCCTCTTCCTTAATGTGTTCATCTAAGGGTGAGGATGTGTGTGCTGTTGAAATGGCATAATGTGAAGGTGCATAATCACTTAACTTTTTTGTCAGATGAGAAAGCTGGACTCTAGGTTTGATGTCCGGCCTGCGTTGAAAGGAAGGAGGAGGTGGGCGTGGAGGAGGGGGCCGGGGAGGAGCCAAGGAAGGCAGGTCCGCAGTTGGCGACGTGGGAGTGGTCACCGTCTCAAGATCCGGATGCAGAGAGGGAGGGGTCAGGTTGTCTCGCCACCTGCTCTGGCCATTATTTCCTTCGTCACCTCGGAATTTTGAGAAAAAATGTGCATTAGTCAAACCCTTCTTATTACAAACATCCGAGTCTTTTAAGGTCTGGTCTTTCCTATTCAAATCAGCTTGCTGTTGCCTGGCAATCTGAAGCCATTGTTCAGCCTTAAAAAGTTCATATTTTAACTCTTTTTGCCTCCTGCCGTCTGCTGCTAATTTGATGGCAGAAATCAAACTCTCACAATCTTTAACCTCAAGTTCCCCACTGAAATCAAATTTCTTTCTCCATTTTGCCAGAAACCTTGTACTATTTTTGTCCTTTTTTGTTCATAAATTTACCGTCTCCTGCCAAAACATAAATTTCATTCTCATCTGGCTGTGTTCTGCAACCCTTACAGCAAAATGAGGCATTATTTCTTCCTATCTGGACACTTTGTGGCTGCTTTACACTTTTGCTATAACAGCAACCCATGTTTGAAAGTTTTTTCCTCTTCTTTTCTTTTTACCAAGTTTTCCACACACACCAATCAGTGGCTACATGGCTTTTCTATTTTTTTTTATTTTATTTTTTTTTTTAATTCCCCAAACTCTCTGTTTCTTTTTCTCCTTCTCTCAAGGACACACACAGAATCTCAAACAGATACACATTGAGACAGACATTACACACAGACAGGTACAGACAGACAGGGCCCAGACATGTTTTCTTTTGCGTTATCTCTACAAGGTCATACAATGAAGACTTTTAGGTTCATGCCAAAGCCCAAAACAGCATGAGAATTACTTCAATTAATTTCCAGATCTGGCAACCTCAGCGGAAAAAATCAAATATGGCAACCATCACACCGCCACTGGCAGCGTGAAGCTTCCCCTTTCATTTTTTTTTTTTTTACACTGCCATAAAGCACAACATCAGTCTACTGTTTCTGCTCAAGGCTACTATTTTCAAATACCTATAATTTTAAACACTTCCCAAAAGATAATTAACTAACCAACCCTTTTATGCTCCACAAATATTAGGGAGAAAAAAACCACAGACATTAATTTCACACCGTATTCACTCCGCCTCCGTGGGAACTCAGCCTCTCTATGTTTCACACCGGAGCGGATTTCATGTAACACAGACAAAACAAACTCAGAACACAGTAACTCCTCTTTTTTTTTTTTTATTCTAGCGCTTCAACAAACTCACAAGACAAACAATTTCAACGGTCACGTCTGCCCACCTGCTGTGTGTCTAAAGCCCAGAGTTAAACCTCCCTCGGCATCTTGCAATAGCTCACCGTAGCGGAGCCAATGGGCGATAAACAGACCCGACAAAGGCACGAATCTTCCGTGAAAACAACTTTTTCCCTTTTTCGGGGTTCACGTCGCCTCCCCACTAATGCTGACAAGTCCAAAACTGAAACATAAGCAGAAGCAGTCCCAAAAGGCACGCCAGAATTTGGCACGAATCTTACCCCGAAAAATTAACTTCTCTGGGATCACGTGGCTGTTCCGTAGAGGAACGAGAACACGTATCTTTCCCGTTTTTTTTAACCCAGTACTGGCTTCTAGACCTCCACTGGAACTTATTCGAAAGTCGGAAAATGGCAAATTTCTACGAATTACCCCGGATCTAGGAATATCGATCACCGCTTGGAAAGGAAAATTCCATCTTCCCAAGGGATTATTGCAATATCCGCACCGTGAGTAACATAACTTATCAATTAGGCTGTAGGTCTCTTTCTTTCAGTCTTTCACCTAGTGTACAATCGGTCTAGGCAATCACTCTCTGGCCATAACAACAATAACAAAAACTGGAATAAATTACTCACACCTGGAATCCGCCTCTGAGTTCCGGTAGACCCGTCAGAGCTCCACGCCGCTCCCCGACGTCACCAGGGCCTTTGAAGAGGGAAGTTCAGCGTTGGTTTTTTTTCAGCGCTTCCCAGAAATGTGGGTCTCTCCTCTCTTTTGACTGTGCACTTGTCTAAAGTCCAGGCTCGTCGGAAAACGCCGTGGACCACTCTATATGGGCCCCACGTTGGGCGCCAATTATGTTAGAACAAAAATGAACTGACTGAGGCTGAAACAATAATCAATAGGCGGTTTTCCAAGTTCTGAGTCATTTATTCTCCTTCTGATCAGAAAGGAGGAAATCAGTATCAGCATACACTCGCCTCAGAGCTTCACAGCACCGACTCCCTAACATGTATCCAAGGATGTTGATTTTTATACCCCGGTCTCTTATCTAAGCTAGACTGGCAGGAGCCAACTCTCCAAGTGACTCCTTCTTTATCTGTGGTCAGCAATGAACATTCTAACATGATCTGGTCATCCTGACAATACAGTACAGCTTGGTATGATAAAACAAAGAAACTTTCGTCATTATTCACAATCTTGCTCATCCTAAACTTGCTCTGAAAACAGACAGTCTTTTCAAGCTCTGAGGCAATGAAAATATCACAGTGACCCAGACATTGGATTTTATATGCACCAGAAACAATTATAATATAAAATAGAATAATATAGCATTAAAATCATATAGAATAATTAATGAAACTTGAAAATATCCTATCAGACAGACGAGACAAAACTGGAACTTTTTGGCAAGGCACATCAGCTCTATGTTCACAGACGCAAAAATGAAGCATACCAAGAAAAGAACACTGTCCCTACTGTGAAACATGGAGGAGGTTCTGTTATGTTCTGGGGCTGCTTTGCTGCAACTGGCACAGGGTGTCTTGAATCTGTGCAAGTTACAATGAAATCTCAAGACTATCAAGGTATTCAAGAGAGAAATGTGCTGCCCAGTGTCAGACAGCTTGGTCTCAGTCGCAGGTCATGGGTCTTGCAACAGGATAATGACCCAAAACACACAGCTAAAAACACCCAAGAATGGCTAGGTGCCAAACATTGGACGATTCTAAAGAGTCCTTCTATGAGCCCTGATCTAAATCCTATTGAACATCTGTGGAAGGAGCTGAAACATGCCATCTGGAGAAGGCACCCTTCAAACCTGAGACAACTGGAGCAGTTTGCTCATGAGGAGTGGGCCAAAATACCTGCTGAAAGGTGCAGAAGTCTCACTGACAGTTACAGAAATCATTTGATTGCCTCAAAAGGTTGTGCAACAAAGTATTAAG
The DNA here is from genome assembly GCA_020510985.1 of Pholidichthys leucotaenia. Lineage (NCBI taxonomy): Eukaryota > Metazoa > Chordata > Actinopteri > Cichliformes > Pholidichthyidae > Pholidichthys > Pholidichthys leucotaenia. Next base: position 254,049,229 of record CM035842.1, on the reverse strand, counting down.
TTAAGGGTACCATCATTTTTGTCCAGGCCTGTTTCATGAGTTTGTTTTTTAAAATAATTCTGTTCAACCACAATTCAAAAGCATGGTCTGATTTTCAATGGTTAATTTTCATAAAATTTTTATTTATTACCACTTTTGTCAGATTCAAGTTATTTCTGTGACCATTGTGGGGTTTTCTTTCATTAATAGAGGGGTACCAACAATTTTGTCCACGTCTGCATGTATATTCACTGTTCTTATTTTCTTATCTTCTAAATCATTGCTCTGAGTGTTGCTATCCCTGTGCTGTTGCAATCCTGGGATTTCCCCATTGTGGGATTAATAAAGGCTTATCCTATCTTATCTTTTACAATTTTGGAGATTTATTCTGTTTTCAATTTACCGTTTGCTGATTTGACAATCACCGTTATGTGTGTTCTGATTTTTGGAATCTCTCAACATCCAGCCCTGAAATGACTGATCTGCAAGCACCTGTGTCACAAAGAAACCTCAATGGAGTCTCCTGAACCTCTACAGTAATCTCTTGTAAACACTCTAGTGTCATTATTAGGACAAAGTCAGGTAAGTAAAAAATGTCAACTGTGGCATTGTCATTTTTGGCTGTTGTAATTAGCTTCGGTTTGGCTAATCACATGTTGGGATATGTCACTTCTTGTCGTGGTGGCTGGGCGGCACGGACTCCCCTCCCCTTCCCCCAGCTAAGCGGGTGCACAGGGCAGTCCTTTTTCCAGTGGCCCCGCAGGCCACAATGCCGACAGACGTCATGGTCCCTCCATCACAGGTAGGCAGCCCCAGCTCTGCGGCCCCTCCTCCCTCCTCCATGTGGTGGACCCTGAAAAAATAAAGAAGTGGGGGAAGCTGAGGCCTCCCTCAGAGGGTCAGTGATTACATAAACTGGAGTTGGCTTTGACTTATCTTTTTTTCTCCTCCCTCTCTAGCCAGTCCTCCTCCAGCCTTTCTGCATGTTTAGCAGCAGCACATCAGCAAATGCACTCGAACGATATGTTACCAGGTGTATGCATATGTGTTGTGCTAAATGTGGGTGTATATTCTGCAAAAACACACTTTTCAAATGTTGCCAGTAGGGTTCTGACCCTGTATCTCTGGCAGGTTTATCCAAACTGTATTGATTGTCGAAAACATCTTGTAATCTGCTCCTATAGGCTTCAGTGCCTTCTGTCTTGTTCTGGGTCATGTTCTGTATAGCACTCCAATCATGCTTTAACCTCCACTTGTCTCCAATGTGTACATTTAATTGAGTCACCTGTTGATGTAATACTGCATCTGTTGGTGACAGGATATGACCGCTGTAATCTTTTGGGTTCTAATCATCTGAAACTGTGCACCAATCATCTTTTAGGACCCTCCTATAGGCCCTCTCTGTCTCTTGGCCATTTAATTTAAAACTTTCAAGGAGGTTTGCCATCCCTTCAAAAAACTGTGTAGGTTTGTCTTTGGGGTGTGGAATTTCTTTAACCGCTTGAGAAAAATCTGCATCAGTCCAAGGTCGATAGACCAGAATTGTGGGTTGGTGTTGAATGGCGTCTGCCCTACCATCCTGTGTAGGTGGATCTGTATAAGCTGGATTGGAGAGTTCAATCATAAGGTTCTGGTCTATGATGTTATACCCATCACACTGTTCAGTTTTCATAGATTTGATTGGAGATGAAGATGGGTGTGTGTTTGAAATTGAATAGCGAGAGGGTGCATAGGTACTTATCTGTTTGGTGACCCTTGGTGGCTGTTCCCTGGAACCCCAGTCCTTCTGAACTTTTGGTTTTACGTCACAGTCTAAGCTGTGAGGAGGAGCAGGAGGAGCAGCAGCATCAGACGAAGGAGGAGGAGGAGGAGGGAAATCCGCACTCAGATCCATGGGGGCTGGCTCCGCTTCAAGGTTGGGGTAGAGAGGAGGAGGGGTGAGCCGTCGCCCCTGGCCCCTGCAGTCAAAATATCCTCAGAAAGTGGGAGAGATAGGACACATATCAGTCAAGTCTTTTTTCTTGTAAACATCTGAGTCCTTGGAGTTCTGGTTTTGTCTGTTCACTGTCACTTGATCTAAATTAGCCTGACACTTCCTTGCAACTTGAAGCCATTGTTCAACTTCAATAAGTCCATATTTTAACTCTTTGCATCTGCTGCCTTCAGCTGCTAATCTAATAGCAGAGACTAAGCTCTCGCAGTCAGGAACCCTAAGTTTGCCAGTGAATTTAAAATTTTTGTCTCCATTTTGCCAAGAACCTTGTGCTATTCCTGTCCCTTCTGTTCATATATTTCCCATCACCAGGCAACACATAGATTTCATTTTCATTTTGCTGTGTCCTGCAACCCTTACAGCAAAACAAGCTATTTTTTTTCTACCTGTCTGAATATTTTGAGGTTCTCCTGTCCTCTGCTGCTTGCTACAGCAGCAGCCCATTTTAAAAATTTCTTGTCCTCTCACACAGATTCACCGTTAGATGGCATTTTTAAACAAACACACTGACACACACATACACCCAGGGCCCACACAGTCACACACAAATGCTTTGTCTGCCTTATCCACTCAAGGTCGCAGCTAGACAACACATACACACACAATCACAAGCTTCGGATTTACACACACACACACACACACACACACACACACAAAAACAGCACAAAAATTACTTTAAGTAATCTTCAAAACTGGAAACTTCAGTGGAGAAAGTGCACATCTGGCAGCCACACACTGTAACATGAAACCCTTATTACTTTTTCTTTTCACCACTGGGAAAACACAACTCGTTTACCCAAAAGTATTATTATAGTAAACTCCCACAATTTTCATCATTTCCCAAGAGAACATTAATTATCTAACCATCCCTTTTATTCCTCCACAACTACCAAAAAAATTCACAGCAACAACTTTAAAACTCCCGTTCAACGTGCTCCTTCCTCCTCCGTGGAATCTCCCTTTTTCTCTTTCACCAGGGCAGATTCCATAACACAAATAGACAAACAAACGGACAAACTGCAGCAATTTTATTCAAACCAGTGCTATAACAAAATTACCGGTTCACTCAAATCAGTGCTCACTGCAACTCATTGAAGAATCTTGCACTGACCTGTATCAATGCTCACTGCAATATTATTGGAGATTCTTGCACTGCCCATACATCAGAGCTCACTGGAACAATATTGGCGTCTCTTGCATTGATCTTGCACGTCAACAATGCACCTAAGCATTCACCTCTTTGAAACTGAACTGCTCCAGACCAAAAACCCGTATCGGACTGATCTGAACCACAGCTACGGTGAGCAGAAGTGTAACCAGACTTTGTGGTGTCAAGCACTTAGGACATTTTCCCCTCGGGGACTCCCCAGGTTTACACACAACAAATAAATGTACTCACACCCGGGCCACCTTTTTAGAGTTCTGGATGACCTGTCAACCAGCAATTTCCATCTCCAGACCTGAAGAGGATCGGATCATTGTCCACCCCAAAACCGGGTTGTCGTCCCTCAGACTGTGCACAGTCCTAAGGCTGAAGCCGCTGGAAGTCACACTTGTTGTTTTATCTGGGTTCCTGTTTGGGCCCCAAATGACAGAATAATATTAAATTGAATGAGACTGAGTCAAAAAATTCAATAGGTGGATTCCAAGTTATGAGCCATTTATTTCTTCTCTGGCCAGAGGAGAAACAGGTAAATTCAACGTCCCACAGAGCCATACATGCACCCTTTACTAACCATGAATTCTGAGCCTGGTGTTTTATAGCTCTCAAGATAGATAAACAAAGGGGGAGATGTCCATGTGGCATCTCAGAGACATCTCCTGAAGACAATCAAAGTGTCTATAAATCTAATCTATAGAACTGGGAGTTTTAGCACATTCCTGGTCACAGAAACTTAGCAGAGCAGGTCAATAAAACAAAGAGATTATTCTAGGTCATCTTTTACGTCTCTGCTGACCTATCCTCACATGTCTGCACATCCATTCACACGCACATCCACTCAAAACTCTGGAATATGAAAATCACATAGATAATGATGGCTCATACAACGCACCAAAAATACATTAGACATAAAATATGGGAGAATAATATAGAAGTAAAAGAAATTATTCTTTCACCGGTGTTTACAGCACTGAGCACCCTCGGCACTGAAATGCTCTTGGCAGTGGCTGCTTTTTGACTAGGCGATCAGGGCATTCAGCGTTGGAAAAAGTCAACGCTGAAAAAAGGTCAAGAAAAACTCAAACCTTTCTAGATAGATAGATAGATAGATACATACTTTATTTCGAACAAAAAAGTAAAACAAAAACAAAACAAATGACAAATGCAATAAAGTAACAGTATACAGTGTTCAAAAGGGAGAAGGAAGAAGTGAACACTTATTAATTCCAACTCCTCTTTTCCATAAACACACCCATGTGAATTATTTACAAATGACCACATTTAAGACCCCAAGTAAACAATTAACTGTATTTTGTACATATCAGCATTAACACCCATCCATCCTAACATACATTGATGTCCATACATCAAAACCAGCCTCAAACAACACAGATATACACAGTACTGTCCCACCCACCATTCCATAGTGTCCCAGAGTGAGCATACTGAATCGTACATATAAGTACTACCCTTCTAACATATATCCTTTCAGCAAATAATGTTTATACCTCTTTTTGAATTGATTTCTGTTTGTACATAGTTTCAGTTCCGGCTCCAGACTGTTCCACAAATCCACCCCACAGACAGATATGCACATACTTTTCTTGGTTGTTCATATCTTGGGTTTTGTAAAGTTTAAGTCTCCTCTCAAATTATAATCATTGTCTCTTCTTTTTGAATATTTTTTGTATATTAGTTGGAAGTTGATTATTAATTGCCCTGTACATGACTTGTGCTGTCTTAAATTTAACTAAATCGATGAACTTTATGACATGTAACTTTAAAAACAATGAATTGGTATGGTCTCTATATCCAACATTATTTATTATCCTTATAGCACTTTTTTGTAATGTGCATATTGACTGTAGGTTGGTCTTGTAGGTGTTTCCCCAGACTTCTACACAGTAGTTAAGATAAGGTAGAAACAGTGAATTGTACAGTAAGAACAATGATTTATAGTCCAAGATGTGTCTTGTCTTCTCCAGTATCCCTATACATTTTGCCAACTTGGCCTGGATGTGACTGATGTGAGGTTTCCAGCAGATTTTATTGTCTAGCGTCACCCCCAGAAACTTATTTTCCTGTACTGTTTCTATTCTGGTATCATCTATTGTTACCATTATTTCATGATTTATTTTATAATTTCCAAACAACATAATCTTTGTTTTTTTTCAGATTTAGAGATAATTTATTTTTGTTGAACCACTGCATTAACTTTTTCATTTCAGTTGTGACCACCTCTAAAACCTGCTGCAAATTCTCACCAGTGCAAAGGATATTTGTGTCATCCGCCAACAAAATAAATTTCAGAATTTTTGATAGTTGGCATATGTAATTTATATACAAAATAAAGAGTTTGGGTCCCAAAATTGACCCCTGGGGCACACCACAAGTGATGTGCATGAAGGGTGATTTGTGCTCACCAATTTGTACAAATTGTTGTCTGTTACTTAAGGACCCAATTAAGGAATTAAGGAAGGGTGGGGCATACTGGAAGAAGACAACTGATATGATGGCGGAGGAGAGGCTGATACTCGCTGTATCAGACAATCCGGTATTGTTTGATCTGATGCTAAAAGGCTATCATGATCAAAATTTTAAACGACTTCTAGTCAGTCTAAAATACTCTTTGAAACAGGCTTCCTCGACCTATTGATGTCATGTATCCAGATTCTTATTTTCTTTTCCGTTTCATCAAATTTGTCATCCAGAGCTGCCGCCGATGCTAGAATGTGTTCCCTGTACATTGTTATTTAGAGACTGTGGACATTGCTATTAAAAAAGTCTTGATGGGCAAAGCAGAAGTGCTGAGCTGAGAGTGACAAGCTGTTGCTGGGATACGGGGCACAGACTTTTTCTCCCCAGAGCGCTGCACACAAATGCTGAAAAAAAAAGGCTCAGGGTGGTCGGGCAACAAAAAAAGCGTTTGGTGGACACGCAACTTTATAGACATCATGTAGACATGGAAATCTCACTGATCAAAGGAGGAGAAGAAGAAGAAGAAGAAGAAGAAGAAGATTGTTCGGAACTCCTTAGGAGGTTGCCAGCCGAGAAGAATTCTGACTTTTGATACATAGAATGATGTTTACTGAGTGAAGTACGTGGCGGTAAGGACTACAGCTCCTGACCAGATAGAGTGATGATATAGAGTGAAGTATGTGACAACAATGCACCTGTAAGCTGGTTGCCAGCCGCCGGTAAAGTCTAGAGGAGGGGATGCGGATGTGGGATTGAAGAAGAAGAGGAGGAGCGTCACGGGGCTGTGTGTGTGTGTGGGGGGGGGGCGTTGCGGAGCTATGAGGAGGGTGTCGCGAGGCGGTGGGGAGGACGTCGTGGGGCTGTGGGTGGGATGTCGCGGAGCTATGAGGTGGATGTCACAGAGCTGTGGGGCAGGGGCATCACAGAGCTGTGAGGAAGGCTATAGGAGGAAAACCTCACAAAGCTGACCAGATAGAGTGACGTTATAGAGAGAAGTACGAGGAGATGAAGAAGAGTGATGTCTGAAGATAGAGTTGAGGTTTGATTGGACACAGCAATGACAAGACTACAGCTCCTTACCAGATAGAGTGATGATATAGCGTGAAGTACGTGGTGGTAATGCACCTGTGAGCTGGTTGCCAACAGCCAATCAAATCTAAAAGAAGAAGAAGATGAAGACGAAGAAGAAGAAAAGTGTTGTATACATCATGTAGACATGGAAATCTCACTGTTTAAAGAAGACGAAGCTTTAGCTTTATTTGTATAACACCATATCACAACAAAAGTCACCTCATAGCACTACCAAATGCAGAGAAAACCCCACAATTGCAGAAAGACCCAGCAATCAGATGATCCCCTGTGAGCAAGCACTTAGCGACGGTGGAGAGGAAAAACTCCCATTTAACAGGAAGAAACCTCTAGCAGAACCAGGCTCAGGGATGGGCAGTCATCTGCTGCGACTGGCTGGGGGTGAGGGGATAGAGAGGATGAAGAGAACAGACATAAAGTACATGAACAGTGAGAAGCCAAGTACATTATTGGAGGTCACCCGGTAGTCTGGATCTATTAACAGCCAAACAAAAGGAGGGTTTAGAGACACAAGATCCCTCCCTAATCGTAGGCTATATTGAAAAGGAAGGATTTTACCCTGTTCTTAAAAACAGAGATCGAGTCTGACTCCTGGACCCAGAGTGGTAACTGGTTCCACAGAAAAGGAGCTTGATAGCAGAAGGCTCTGCCTCCCATTGTACTTTAGGAGATTTTGGGTATTACAAGTAATCCAACATTTTGGGAGCGTAGTGCTCTGTTGGGATAATAGGGTAATATTAGTTCTTTTATATATCAGGGGGCCTGATTATTAAGAGCCTTGTAAGTGAGAAGAAGGATTTTAAACTTAATTCTGAACTCTATGGGAAGTCAATGAAGGGAGGCCAGAACCGGAGAGATATCATCTCTCTTTCTAGAACCAGTTAAAACTCTTGTAGCAGCATTTTCGATCAACTGAAGACTTTTTTTAAGATATGCCTGATAATAACGAGTTACAAAAATCTAATCTAGAGCTAACAAAAGTGTGGATCAGTTTCTCAGCATCATTCAGAGACGAGATGCTCCTAATCTTGGCAATATTGCACAGATGATAGTCTTAGAAAAAAATTTAATATGTGAATTAAAGAACATACCTTGATCAAAAATAACTCCAAGGTTCCTCACAGAACTATTCAGAGTGAGAGTACCAGCATCCAAATTAAGAGTTTGATTTGGAAAGGAATTTCTAAGGTTTTTTGGACCAACAAGAATGACTTCAGTCTTATCCGAGTTTAATAGCAGAAAGTTACAAGTCATCTAGGCTTTGATTTCCTTAAGACAGGCCTCTAACTTGGCTAATTGATTACAATCATTGGGCTTCATTGACAGGTATAACTGTGTGTCGTCTGCGTAACAATGAAAATGTTTACAGTGCTTTCTAATGATATTACCTAACGGAAGCATATATAAACTAAAAAGAGTAGGGCATAACACAGATCCCTGTGGAACTCTGTGACTGAGCTTAGAGTTGGAAGAAAACTCATCATTGATGTGAACAAAGTGAAGTCTATCGGACAAATAAGATCTAAACCATTGCAGCGAAGTTCCATTTCGTCCAACATAGCGTTTTAATCTATCAAGTAGAATGTCATGATCGATAGTGTCAAAGGCTGCACTAAGATCTAAAAGGACAAGTACAGAAACGAGTCCATTATCAGATGCGATAAGGAGGTCATTAGTGACCTTCACTAAGGCAGTTTCAGTGCTGTGATGCACTCTGAACCCAGATTGAAACTCAGAATCAGAATCAGAATGAGATTTATTGCCATTGTTCATGTAGTACACAAACTAGAAATTTGTCTCGGTGTAATGCTGCAACATTAAACATGAGTAGCGCTAAAGATAAAAATAAAAAACTATGCATGCAATAAAATGTAGAATATGAATGAGTAATACTAATCTATGCAATTTTTAAATATATTAACAAGCAGCAGATATTGTGGAGTTCCACATAGTGAGTCGGTAGTGCAAAAGAAAACAGTGATAATTATCATGAGTCCGGTTGAGCTGCTGTACGTACTGCACGAGAGTCTAATAAGTCACTTAGTGTTCAGCAGTCTGATGGCAGAGGGGAAGAAGCTGCTCATGTAGCAAACTCCTCAAATAAACCATTTCCCTGCAAGTGGTTAAACAATTGTGCAGCAACAACTCTTTCTAAGATTTTTGAAAGTAAAGGCAAATTAGAGATTGGTCGATAGTTAGCCAAAACTCCTGGATTGAGCGTCGGCTTTCTGCGTAAGGGTTTAATTACAGCAATTTTAAAAGCCTGCGGTACATAACCCAAAATTAAAGAAGAATTAATTATATGAAGAATACGGCTACCAATAATTGGGAAGACTATTTTAAATAACCTTGTAGGAATAGGGTCTAAAAGACAAGATGAAGGCTTAGATGAGGAGATTATTTTATCTAACTCTAAAAGGTCAATTGGAGTAAACTTATCTAAACAGATATTAATTGAAGGAGTTGTAGTAGTTAATGTACTTAAGTTTACGGTGGGAAGAATCTGACTGATTTTATCTCCGATAAAAATTTTATGATTGAAAAAGTTCAAAAAGTCCTGACGAGAAAGTTCAAGGGGGATGCGAGGATTGACAGAGTCCTGACTCTTTGTCACCCTGGCTATAGTGTTGAAAAGTTCTCAGAAAGTAGGAAATTCTACTCATTACCTCCACCATACATTGGACCTTGTTCTGACATATGGCATAGAAATAGAAAATCTTGTAGTGTCTCCTCATAACCCTGTACTGTCAGACCATTGTCTGTTAACCTTTGATTTACTATTTCTGACTATTTGGCTCCTAAAGAAAAATATTATCACAGTAGATGCCTCTCAGATGATGCTGTTTCCAAATTTATGCAGATTGTTTCCTCTATGCCATGTGTCAACACAACGGAAATAAGCTATAGACAGCCTGCTCCTTCTGTAATTGATAACATGGTGGATAGTGTTTCAGCTTCTCTGCATCAGGCTCTAGACTTGGTGGCCCCCTTAAAAAAGAAAAAGTCTAATCAGAGATTTCTAACTCCTTGGTTCAACACAGAAACTCGTAGCTTAAAACAGAACACTCGTCAATTAGAAAGAAAATGGCGCTCTACTAATTTAGATGAAATCTATTTAGCTTGGAGAAATCATGTTTTAATTTATAAAAAATCTCTTAGAAAAGCTAGAACGAGTTATTACTCTGCATTAATAGAAGAGAACAAGAATAACCCCAGGTTTCTTTTCAGTACTGTAGCCAGGTTGACAAAGAGTCAGGACTCTGTCAATCCTAGCATCCCCTTAGAGCTTACTAGTCAGGACTTTATGAACTTTTTCAATAATAAAATTTCATCCATCAGAGATAAAATCAATCAGATTCTTCCCACAGTTAACTTAAATACTGTAACTACTACAACTCCTTCTATTGATGTCTGTCTTGATGAGTTTACTCCAATCGACCTTTGTGAGTTAGACAAAATAGTTTCCTCATCCAAACCTTCAACTTGTCTTTTATACCCTATTCCTACCAGGTTATTTAAAGAAGTCTTCCCACTTATTGGTAGCTTTATTCTTCATATAATCAATTCTTCATTAACTTTAGGCCATGTACCGCAGGCTTTTAAAACGGCTGTAATTAAACCCTTACTCAAAAAGCCAATGCTAGATCCAGGAGCTTTAGTTAACTATAGACCAATCTCTAATCTCCCTTTCATTTCAAAAATCTTAGAAAGAGTTGTTGCTACGCAATTATTTGACCACCTGCAGGGAAATGGTTTACTTGAAGAGTTTCAATCTGGGTTTAGAATCCATCATAGTACTGAAACAGCCTTAGCGAAGGTCACTAATGACCTCCTCATTGCATCTGATAATGGACTAGTTTCTGTACTTGTCCTTTTAGATCTTAGTGCAGCTTTTGATACTATTGATCATAATATTCTACTTGATAGATTAGAACACTATGTTGGACTTAATGGAACTTCGTTGCAGTGGTTTAGATCTTATTTATCTGATAGGTTCCAGTTTGTTCATGTAAATGATGAGTTTTCTTTCAGCTCAAAGCTTCGTCATGGAGTTCCACAGGGATCTGTGCTAGGCCCTACTCTTTTTAGTTTATATATGCTTCCGTTAGGCAACATTATTAGAAAGCACTGTATACATTTTCATTGTTATGCAGATGACACACAATTATACCTGTCAATGAAGCCAGATGATACTAATCAATTAGCCAAGTTAGAAGCCTGTCTTAAGGAAATCAAAGCTTGGATGACTTGTAATTTCCTTCTATTAAATTCAGATAAGACTGAAGTCATTCTTGTTGGTCCAAAAAACCTTAGAAATTCCTTTCCAAATCAAACTTTCAGTTTGGATGCAGTTACTCTTTCTCTTAATAGCTCTGTGAGGAACCTTGGAGTTATTTTTGATCAGGATTTGTCCTTCAATTCACATATTAAATTTGTTTCTAAGACTGCCTTCTATCATTTGCATAATATTGCCAAGATTAGGAGCATCTTGTCTCAGAGTGATGCTGAGAAGCTGACCCACGCTTTTGTTAGCTCGAGATTAGATTATTGTAATTCTTTATTATCAGGCTGTCCTAAAACATCTTTAAAAAGTCTTCAGCTGATCCAAAATGCTGCAGCAAGAGTTTTAACAGGTACTAGAAAGAGAGATCATATCTCTCCGGTTCTGGCCTCCCTTCATTGGCTTCCCATAGAGTTTAGAATTAAGTTTAAAATCCTTCTTCTTACTTACAGAGCTCTAAACAATCAGGCTCCTTTTTATTTAAAAGATCTGATACTACCGTATCATCCTAACAGAGCACTACGCTCCCAAAATGCAGGATTACTTGTAATACCTAGAATCTCCAAAAGTACAATGGGAGGCAGAGCCTTCAGTTATCAAGCTCCTCTCCTGTGGAATCAGCTGCCAATCTGGATTCGGGAGTCAGACTCGATCTCTGTTTTTAAGAATAGGGCTAAAACCTACCTTTTTGATATAGCCTACAATTAGGGAGGGATCATGTGTTTCTGAACCCTCCCTTAGTTATGCTGCTAATAGGTTTAGTCAGCCGGGGGACCTCCAGTAATGCACTGGGCCTCACTCCTTTCCTCACTCTCTATGAAATATTTTTTTTGCTGGTCATTAACATTTGTTTGTTCTCTCCCATAGATTGAGTCCCCATCGTGCTGTTTGCTCTCTACATGTCTGTTCTTTTCTTCTTCTCTATCCCCTCACCCCCCAGCCAGTCGCAGCAGATGACTGCCCCTCCCTGAGCCTGGTTCTGCTGGAGGTTTCTTCCTGTTAAAAGGGAGTTTTTCCTCTCCACCGTCGCCAAGTGCTTGCTCACAGGGGATCGCCTGATTGCTGGGGTCTTTCTGCAACTGTGGGGGTCCCCCCTACAGTTGATAGTGCTATGAGATGACTGTTGTTGTGAAATGGCGCTATATAAATAAAGTTGAATTGAATTGAATTGAATTGAAAAGGAACCTGGGGTTACTCTTATTCTCTTCTATTAATGGAGAGTAACAGCTTGTTCTAGCTTTTCTAAGAGATTTTTTATAAATTAAGAGATGATTTCTCCACGCTAAATAGAATTCATCTAAATTAGTTGAACGCCATTTTCTTTCTAATTGACGAGTCTTGAGAGAGTCTTGAGAGCTACGAGTTTCTGAGTTAAACCAAGGGGTTAGAAATCTCTGGTTAAGTGTGGCCGACACACATTGTGGGCTCACGCTGCCACAGAGACAGGACTGAATGTGTATTGTGGGGTGTCACGTCTGCAAGGACTAAGGACTCGAATCTACAGGAGGTAACAAGGAAGTGTGAGATTTGTCTCTTTGTCCCACAGAAGACGCCCCGGAGGGTTTTCCGGTTCATCAGGAAATGAGAGACAATGGTGAAGCTTCAAGGGGATGCTTTGTAACTGTATGTTGACTGAAGACACCATGTGACTTGAATTCTGATGCTGGAAATGTATAAAAGGGGGTTGAAGTATGATTCTTTCTCTTTCCTGCTTTGAGAATGCTAGAAGCTGCGTTCTGTCAAATAAAGCTGGTTTTATGACTGAAACTCAGCCTCGTTATTTGAGCATGCTTCTACACTGGTGACCTACGACGGAGAATGAGCAGACAGAATTCTCCCGAGCGGGGCTCGGTGGAAGCCAGCCTGATGGCCGCCTCCACGATCCGGCTGCCCGATTTCTGGCAGCACAGCCCACGCTCATGGTTTAGCGCAATCGAGGCGCAGTTCAACCTCCGGAGAATCTCCAACGATGACACAAGATTCTACCACGTGGTAGCGAAGCTGGACAGCAACACGGTCCAGAGAGTGGAAGATCTGGTTAATCATCCACCAGACAGCGACAAGTACAGTGCATTGAAGGACGCGCTGATCAGCCATTTCACCCCCTCAGTCCAACAACGAGCAGAGGGGCTCCTGGCGCTGACGGAGGCCGAAAACGATAGACCTGCGGACCTGATGGTGAAGATGCTGCAGCTCAAAGCCTCTGAGGATGGCGAATTCATTTTCGCCCACCTTTTCCTTCGAACCCTACCACCAGCAGTGAGAGTGGCCCTGGCAGAGTCACCCCGATTGGCCAGGCGAGACTACCATGGGTTGAGCAAGGAGGCGCAGAGGTTGGTCGACGCCCACAAGCGGAACGCGGTCTCGGTCGCGGCGGCCAGTCCAGGAACGGCGTCCGGACACAGTGCGGGTACAGCGGCCGCGGCGCCAGACGCACCAACGACGGCGGCGACAGGAGCCAGACGACGCGGAGCGGAGAACGGCTCGTGCTTCTACCACCGCCGTTTTGCAGAGAGAGCGCACAGGTGCATCCCACCGTGCAATTTTAAGCGCCAGGGAAACGCCAAGACCGAGGGCCGGTAGCAGCTGCGACCCTCGGCAACGAGAACAGGCTGCTTTACCTGACGGATGCACGCTCGGGGAAACAGTTCCTCGTGGACACGGGCTCTCAGCTGAGCTTCGTCACACCCACCTACGCGGAACGGCTGTCGCCTTCTAAAGCCCCCTGGGTGTCAGTGTCAGCAGCGAACGGCTCCACGATTAAAACGTTTGGTGAGAGGACCATGCTTCTGTCCTTACAGGGCCGTTCATTTGAGTGGACAGTTATTGTAGCAGCAGTCAGTTTCAACATGTTAGGGGCTGATTTTTTGTGCTCACATGGTTTATTGGTTGACATTGCTAATAGACGTCTGATTAATGCACTGTCCTTTCATTCTATTCCCTGCACAGCTTGGGTGGCCCCGCCAACTGCACATGCCAGCGTCTCAGCTGCGGGTGGTAAGTTTCACACTCTGCTTGCTCAGTTTCCAGCACTCACAGTCCCCACGTTTTCAGCAACGGTGGCCAAACATGGGGTAGAACATTTCATAACGACCACAGGCCCTCCCGTGTTTGCAAAGGCTCGGCGCTTGGACCCAGCTAAACTGGCCATCGCGCGCGAGGAGTTCACTAATCTGGAAAAACTGGGCGTTGTTAGACGTTCCAAGAGCTCTTGGGCTTCGCCGTTACACATGGTCCCAAAAGCTGACGGCTCGTGGCGACCTTGCGGCGATTTCCGCAGGTTGAACAATGTTTCAGCTCATGACCGCTACCCGATTCCGCACATTCAGGATTTTTCTGTCCATTTGGCGGGGGCGCGCATTTTTTCTAAAATAGACTTGGTGCGTGGCTATCACCAGGTGCCAGTGCGCGCGCAGGATGTACCCAAAACAGCGGTCATAACGCCTTTCGGCCTTTTTGAGTTCTTGCGCATGCCTTTTGGCCTCAAGGGGGCCGCGCAGACTTTCCAACGCATGATGGATGCAGTTTTACGCGACCTGCCTTTCGTGTTCGTTTATTTGGACGATATTTTGGTAGCCAGCGCGTCCGAAGGCGAACATGAAAAACACCTCACAGCAGTTTTCCAGAGGTTGGCAGAGCACGGGTTAATAGTTAACCCAGCGAAGTGTCAGTTTGGGGTGGCGCAGATTGATTTTTTGGGACATCGCGTTTCGGCAGAGGGAGCAGTTCCCCTTCCAAATAAAGTGCATGCCATAACGGATTTTCCGCAACCTCAAACGGTCAAGGCGCTTCAGGAGTTTCTAGGGATGGTTAATTTTTACAACCGTTTCCTCCCAAGCGCAGCACGACTCATGCAGCCATTGTACACCGCGTTAAAAAAACAAAAGCCCGCAAATAAAGTTGAATGGTCTCCGGAGCGGGAGCGCGCTTTTGCCCAGGTCAAATCAGCCCTGGCAAACGCAGTTTTGTTAGCGCACCCAGTTCCAACGGCCCGCATGGCGCTCACCACTGACGCTTCCGATGTAGCGGTGGGGGCGGTAGTTGAACAGTTTGTGGCAGGTACCTGGCAACCCCTCGCGTATTTCAGCAGGACCTTGGGCGATAGTGAACGGAAATACAGCGCGTTTGACAGGGAGCTTTTGGCCCTACACTTGGCCATCCGTCCTTTTCAGTTCTGGTTAGAGGGGCGACGTTTCACCGCTTTTGTGGATCATAAACCGCTAACGTTTGCGATGGCCAAAATTTCAGAACCCTGGTCAGGCCGGCAACAAAGGCAACTAGCCGCCATATCGGAGTTCACTACTGATATTCAGCATGTCGCGGGTAAACACAATGTTGTAGCAGACTGCCTCTCGCGTGCAGTAGCACCGCCAAGCCCCATAGGGGCAGACTCTGTAGCCATGGCCGCGGGCCCGGGCAGCGACGCGGGAGCGCGCGCAGCCCCGGTCTGTGTTGGGTTAGATTATGCAGCTATGGCTGCGGAGCAGGTTAACGATGCGGACGTGCGCGCGCTCCAGTCTGGACCAACAGGGTTAAGGCTGGAGCACAGGGTGCAACAAAACGGTATGCCCCCGCTAATCTGCGATGTCTCCACGGGACGGCCCCGCCCTGTGGTGCCAACCGCGTGGCGTCGCCGTGTTTTTGACTTGGTCCATTCTCTCGCGCACCCGGGGGTGCGCGCATCGATTAAGTTGGTGGGGGAGAAATTTGTTTGGCCCGGGTTGCGCAAACAGGTCAAGGAATGGGCAGCAGCCTGCGTAGCGTGTCAGCGAGCTAAAATACACAGACACACTAAGGCCCCGTTAGAACCTTTCCACATCCCCGCTAAGCGTTTTGATCATGTGCATATTGACCTGGTCGGCCCGCTTCCGTTATCACACGGGCACACACACCTTTTGACGATGGTAGACCGCACCACGCGCTGGCCAGAGGCGGTTCCTCTGGCATCAACCACGGCGGAAGAAGTTGCGCGAGCATTTTTAGCAGCATGGGTTGCGCGTTTTGGTGTACCGTCGGACATAACGTCCGACAGGGGTCCCCAATTTATTTCCGAGCTGTGGTCATCGACGGCCCGCAGCTTAGGGGTGAAGATTCATTGCACCACCGCGTATAACCCCCAGGCTAATGGTTTATGCGAACGCTTTCACAGGTCATTGAAAGCAGCCCTCAGAGCGTCGCTAACGGATACAAATTGGGTAGACAAACTTCCATGGGTTTTATTAGGGTTGCGTTCTGCACCTAAGGAAGATTTGCACGCTTCCCCGGCTGAATTAGTTTTCGCCCAACCGCTTCGTTTGCCCGGGGAATTTCTTCCTGATAATCCCGCACCTAGTGGCCCCCCCGCTCAGCCGTGGCAGAGCGGCTCAGGAGCAAACACACTTCCTGGCCCAATCCATCACAGTTTCCCACACGTTTTTGTGCCCAAAGCTTTAAAAAATGCAGAGTTTGTTTTTGTTAAACATGACGCCCAGCATCCAAGTTTGCGGCCGTTTTACGACGGACCGTTTCGAGTGCTGGAGACCGGGCAGAAGCATTTTCTGCTAGATTTAGGGGGCAGACGGGAGCTGATTTGCATTAACAGACTCAAACCCGCTTTTGTTCTGGCTGACGAGGAGGTGCAGCTCGCGAGGCCCCCCCGCCGGGGCAGGCCGCCGAGGGGACATTCTCCAAAGTCTTCACAGAGAGGTGCTAACGGCTTTAATCCACAGGTGCAGAGAGATGTTGCAGGTGCAGCCAAGCCAGGTTGCAGCAGATTCGGCAGAAGATTAAAACCTAGGCAGTTGGTGGATTGATTAGCAATGTATGGAGTGCTTTGTGTTTTTCTTTTTGTTATGCCATTTAGATTTTGCCTTACTAGACGTGTGGGGGGGGGGGTAGTGTGGCCGACACACATTGTGGGCTCACGCTGCCACAGAGACAGGACTGAATGTGTATTGTGGGGTGTCACGTCTGCAAGGACTAAGGACTCGAATCTACAGGAGGTAACAAGGAAGTGTGAGATTTGTCTCTTTGTCCCACAGAAGACGCCCCGGAGGGTTTTCCGGTTCATCAGGAAATGAGAGACAATGGTGAAGCTTCAAGGGGATGCTTTGTAACTGTATGTTGACTGAAGACACCATGTGACTTGAATTCTGATGCTGGAAATGTATAAAAGGGGGTTGAAGTATGATTCTTTCTCTTTCCTGCTTTGAGAATGCTAGAAGCTGCGTTCTGTCAAATAAAGCTGGTTTTATGACTGAAACTCAGCCTCGTTATTTGAGCATGCTTCTACAGTTAGACTTTTTCATTTTTAAAGGGGCCACTAAATCTAGAGTCTGATGCAGAAAGGCTGTAACACCATCCACCATGCTATCAATTACGGAAGGAGCAGGCTCTCAATTTTTTATTTCTGTTGTGTCGACCCATGGTATAGAGGAGACAATCTGCAAAAAGTTGATAACAACGTCATCTGAAAGACATCTGCTGTTGTAATATTTTTCTTTAGTAGTCAAATAATCAGAAATAGTGAAATCAAAGGTTAACAGGCAATGGTCTGACAGTACAGGATTATGAGGAGACACTACCAGATTTTCTATTTCTATACCATAAGTCATAAGTCAGACCCCCTCATGGATCATCACCTTATCGTGGTGGGGGGGTGTGCGTGCCCCAGTGATCCCAGGAGCAACAGTATGTTGTCCGGGTCAATTTGCCTCTGATAGGGTCACCCAAGACAAACTGGTCCTGGGTGAAGGGCCAGACTAACAACGATCCAACAGACTCTCATGATAAATTCTGGATCAAGGATTCAGTGTACCCCGCCCGGTATGGGGTTACCGGGGCCCCACCCTGGAGCCAGGCTTGGGGGAGGGGCTCGATTGCTAGCGTCTGGTGACCGGGTTTCCACCTATGGGACCCGGCCGGGCTCAGCCCAAAGGAGTTACATGAGTCTGCCCTCCAGTGGGCTCATCACCTGCAGGAGGGATGATGGGGATTCCGGTGCTATGTGGATTAGGTGGTGGTTAAAGGCGGAAACCTTGGCGGACTGATCCCAAGCTTTCTAAACTGGCTTTTGGTACGTGGAATGTCACCTCCCTGATGGGGAAGGAGCCTGAGCTGGTGTACGAGGTTGAGAGATACCTACTAGATATAGTCGGCCTCACCTCAACACACAGCTCCGGTTCCAGAATCAGTCTCCTGGAGAGGGGCTGGAGCTTGGCCTTTTCTGGAGTTGCCCCGGGCGAGAGGCGACGAGTAGGGGTGGGTATTCTTGTATCCTCTCACCTTGTTGCCTCTATATTGGAGTTTTCCCCGGTGGATGAAAGGGTTGCTTCCCTGCACCTTCGGGTTGGGAAACGGGTCCTGACCATCATTTGTGCCTATGCAATAAATGATGTTTCAGAGTACCCACCCTTTTTGGAGTCTGTGACTGGGGTTCTGGAGGGTGCTCCTCTTGGAGACTCCATTGTCCTACTGGGGGACTTCAATGTGCACGTGGGCAATGACAGTGAAACCTGGAGGGGGCTGATTGGGAGGAACGGCCTGCCCGATCTGAACCTGAGTGGTGTTCAGTTATTGGACTTCTGTGCTAACCACAATTTGTCTATAACGAACACCATGTTAAAGCATAAGGGTGTCCATATGTGCACCTGGCACCAGGACACCCTAGGTCACAGGTCGAAGATCGATTTTGTTATCGTGTCATCAGACCTTTGACCATATGTCTTGGACACTCCGGTAAAGAGAAGTGCAGAGCTGTCAAGTGATCACCACCTGGTGGTGAGTTGGATCCGATGGCAGGGGAGGAAGCCATTCAGACCTGGTGGACCCAAACATATAGTGAGGGTGTGCTAGGAACGTCTGGCTGAGGCCCCTGTTTGGGAGGTCTTCAACTCCAACCTCCGGAAGAACTTCAACCACATTCCGAGGGAGTCTGGAGACATGGAGTCTGAATGGGCCACGTTCTCCACCTCTGTTGTTGAAGCGGCGGCCCAGAGCTGTGGCCGCAAGGTAGTCGGTGCATCTCGTGGTGGCAACCCCCGAACCAAGTGGTGGACACCAGTGGTGAGGGGGGCCATTAAGCTGAAGAAGGAGTCCTACCAAGTTTGGTTGGCTTGTGGGACTCCCAAAGCAGCTGAGGTGTACCGGCAGGCCAAGCGGAGTGGAGCTCAGGTGGCTGCTGAAGCAAAAACCCGGGTATGGGAGGAGTTCGGTGAGGCCATGGAACAAGACTTTCGGTCGGCCTCGAAGAGATTCTGGCAAATTGTCCGGCAGCTCAGGAGGGGGAAGCAGCTCCCTGTCCACACTGTGTATGGTGTGGATGGGGCGCTGTTGACTTTGACTGGGGATATCGTCGGGCGGTGGAAGGAATACTTTGAGGATTTCCTCAATCCCACTGATACGCCTTCCACAGAGGAAGCAGGGCTTGTGGACGAGGGGGATGACTCGCCTATCACAGGGGCTGAGGTCGCCAAAGTGGTTAAAAATCTCCTTGGTGGCCGGGCCCCGGGGGTGGACAAGATTCACCTTGAGTACCTCAAAGCCCTGGATGTTGTTGGGCTGTCATGGTTGACACACCTCTGCAACATTGCGTGGAGGTCGGGGGCAGTGCCTTTTGCATGGCAAACCGGGGTAGTGGTTCCTCTATTCAAAAAAGGGGACCGGAGGGTGTGCTCCAACTTTAGAGGGATCACACTCCTCAGCCTCCCTGGGATGGTCTATGCCAAGGTACTGGAGAGGAGAGTCCGGCCGTTGGTCGAACCTCGGATTCAGGAGGAGCAATGTGGTTTTCGTCCTGGCCGTGGCACATTGGACCAGCTCTTTACCCTCTCGAGAATTCTCGAGGGTTTGTGGAAGTTTGCCAAACCAGTTTGCATGTGTTTTCTGGACTTGGAGAAGGCATTTGACCGCGTCCCTCGTGGTTTTTTGAGGGGGGTGTTTCAGGAGTATGGGGTATCGGGCTTGTTGTTATGAGCTACTCGGTCTTTGTACGACCATTGTGAGAGTTTGGCTCGTATTGCCAACACTCGGTCGGACTCATTCCCAGTGAGAGCTGGATCCACCAGGGCTGCCCTTTGTCACCGATCCTGTTCATAATTTTTATGGACAGGATTTCTAGGCGCAGCCAGGGAATGGAGGGTGTCGTGCTTGGTGACCACAGGATCTCATCTCTGTTGTTTGCAGATGATGTTGTCCTGTTGGCTTCATCCAGCAATGACCTACAGCTCTTGCTGGGATGGTTTGCCGCTGAGTGTGAAGCGGCTGGGATGAGAATCAGCACCTCCAAGTCCGAGTCCATGGTCCTCAGCCGGAAAAAAGGTGGATTGTCCTCTCCGGGTTGGGGACATGCTCCTGCCCCAAGTGGAGGAGTTTAAGTATCTTGGGGTCTTATTCACGAGTGAGGGGAAAATGGAGCGAGATAATGACAGACGGATCGGAGCAGCAACTGCAGTGATGCGGACGTTGTACCGATCTGTTGTGGTGAAGAGGGAGCTTAGTTCTAAGGCAAAGCTGTCAAATTACCATTTAATCTACATTCCTACTCTCACCTATAGTCATGAGCTTTGGGTAATGACCGAAAGAATGAGATTGTGGATACAAGATAAGATAAGATAAGATAAGATAAGCCTTTATTAGTCCCACAATGGGGAAATTCCAGGATTGCAACAGCATAGGGATAGCAACACTCAGAGCAACAATCAGAAGGCAAGAAAAAAAGCAACATCTAGTAAACATATGTCCATATTACTATAAATGTATATATATAGACACACAGTGCAGAGCATTATGGCTGGTGAATGTGCAGCAGAAAGTCTAAGCTCTCTCTCCGCGGATGCAGCGGGCCAGCTGGAAGTGTTTGGGCATGATGGTGACCCCCTTAGCGAAGAAGAGACCCACCAGGTGGGCCTCGCAGGTCTCCTGCAGAGCCATGACGGCGAAGCTCAGGAAACGCAGGACGGTCTTGAAGTCCTGAGCGATCTCCCTCACCAGGCGCTGTACGGGCAGCTTACGGATGAGCAGCTCCGTGGATTTCTGGCAGCTGAACATGTGGTGGAGTGTGTGGTGGAGATAATGGGCAGAATTTTCTACTTTCTGGGAAAACCCCATTGAGTCAAATATTGAATTGAAAGCCTTATTAAGACAGTCACTATCTACATCAACATGTATATTAAAATCCTCTACAATAATTATTCTATCTGATTTCAGCACTAAATCAGCTAAAAATTCAGCAAATTCAGATAAAAACTCTGAGTAGGGCGAGGGAGGACAGTAAACTATGGCAAAGAAAATTGGGTTCAAGCCAAGATAGCCAACATGCTCCACAATGAGGACCAGGGCCTCAAAGGAATTAAAACATGATTTTTGCTTTACATTAACTAGTAATTTAGAATGGAAAATTGCCGCCACTCCACCTCCACGACCAGAACTTCTGGGATTACGATAGTTTAGATAACCAGAGGGAGTTGATTCATTCAAACCAACATAATCATCTTGCCCAAGCCAAGTCTCTGTGAGGGATATTAAATCAATCTGATGATCAATTAATAGATCATGAACTAGTAGAGACTTGGGAGTTAGAGACCTAATATTTAATAAACCACATTTACTTTTTAAATTTTGAGGAGGAACAGAGGCCAAATAATTAAATTTAGAGACATGAGGTTTGATTTGAGTTTTACCAACATTTTTGTTTCAACACTTTGGTATGTTTATACATTATATTTTTATTAACTTTGGGGGGGAGCAGAGAAAGGTTCTCTAAGGAAGAAGACAGGGGCAAAGTTGGGGGGTGGTGGATGAGGAGGAGCTGCAGAAAGACGTGTCTTTATCAAGTTGTGTTGTATTTGTCTTGGGTTGTAATATTTTGGGTAACAGGAGACAGACACACTCTCTGTAGGGTTATAAATTGAAGACTGATCCAAACAGTGAGGATTATTTGGATTAATGGGATTAATATGAGAAGTGGAAACAAAAAAGGGCTGGTTGGCAGACCCAGGAACTTCGTAGTGAGTTAGCACACCAAATCCCAGTCACTGCATTAAAAAACGCTGAATGGAATAGAACAGATTGTCCCTTAAAACACGTGCACCAAGTCTATTTAGATGGATGCCATCAGGCCTCATAAGTGATGGGTGGTTCCAAAACAGGTTAAAATTGTCAACAAAACCAATGTTAAAAGTAGGACATGTAGAACACAACCAAGTATTAAGACTGAGAGTTCTGCTAAAATAATTACAACCTCGTCTGAGAGGTGCCAAAGGCCCAGAAATAAACACACGTCTGCCACAGTTCATAAGAGTGGACAGAAGGTTCCTGAAGTCACTCTTTAAGATCTCTGATGCTTCATCTGGGATGTTGTTGCATCCAACATAAACTATGACAGTTTAAACGTGGGGGAACTGATTTAATAGGTCAGGAGTAAGATCCTCAATGTCAGATATTCTAGCCCCAGGAAAAAATTTAGTCACACAGTACCTGCTTCTGATGTTCCTCATAATCAAGTCACCAATTACCAGCGTCGTCTGGGGGGGCTTTGTCGGTGGTTTCTGAAGTGGTGAATAATTTTGTCGATGGTGTTGTTGTGATGGCGATGTCGATGGCGCTCTCTTCTTTTTGGATCTGGTGTGTAATTAAGATAAGATAAGATAAGATATGCCTTTATAAGTCCCACAATGTGGAAATTCCAGGATTGCAACAGCACAGGGATAGCAACACTCAGAGCAACAATCAAGAAGACAAGAAAAACAAGAACAGCGAATATACATATGTACATATAAATATATAAATATATAAACACACAGTGCGGAGCATTGTAGCTAGATCGAAAAATACACTACCGTTCAAAAGTTTGGGGTCACCCAGACAATTTTTTTTAATGAATTTTGTGTTTTCCATGAAAAGTCACACTTTTATTTACCACCATGAGTTGTAAAATGAACAGAAAATATAGTCAAGACATTGACAAGGTTAGAAATAATGATTTGTATTTGAAATAATAATTTTTTCCTTCAAACTTTGCTTTCGTCAAAGAATCCTCCATTTGCAGCAGTTACACCATTGCAGACCTTTGGCATTCTAGCTGTTAATTTGTTGAGGTAATCTGGAGAATTCTGACGCAATGAGCAAACACATTGTACCATTAGAACACTGGAGTGATAGTTGCTGGAAATGGGCCTCTATACACCTACAGTTAGGCCCAAAAATATTTGGACAGTAACACAAGTTTTGGTATTTTAGCTGTTTACGAAAACATATTCAGGATACAATTATATAATCAATATGGGCTTAAAGTGCAGACTCTCAGCTGTAATTTGAGAGTATTCACATCCAAATTGGAGCAAGGGTTTAGGAATTACAGCTCTTTAATACATAGCCGCCTCTTTTTCAAGGGACCAAAAGTAATTGGACAATTGACTCAGAAGGCTGCAAAAAAAAAAAATAATAATAAGGCTGCATGGGCTCTTCCCTTGTTAACCTGTCATCAGTTAAGCAGCTAAAAGGTGTGGAGTTGATTCCAGGTGTGGCGTTTGCATTTGGAAGCTGTTGCTGTGAACAGACAACATGCGGTCAAAGGAGCTCTCAATGGAGGTGAAACAGACCATCCTGAGGCTGGAAAAAAAGAAGAAATCCATCAGAGAGATAGCAGAAATGTTAGGAGTGGCCAAATCAACAGTTTGGTACATTCTGAGAAAAAAGAGTGTACTGGTGAGCTTGGGAACTCAAAAAGGCCTGGACGTCCACGGAAGACAACAGTGGTGGATGATCACAGAATCCTTTCCATGGTGAAGAGCAACCTCTTCACAACATCCACTCAAGTGAAGAACGCTCTCCAGGAAGTAGGTGTATCAGTATCTAAGTCTACCATAAAGAGAAGACTTCATGAGAGTAAATACAAAGGACTCACCACAAGGTGCAAACCATGAACCAGCCTCAAAAATAGAAAGGCCAGAATTGACTTTGCCAAAAATCACCTGAAGAAGCCAGCCCAGTTCTGGAACAGCATTCTTTGGACAGATGAGACTAAGATCAACCTGTACCAGAATGATGGGAAGAAGAAAGTTTGGAGAAGAATTGGAACAGCTCATGATCCAAAGCACTACATCTTCTGTAGAACATGGTGGAGGCAGTGTGATGGCATGGGCATGCATGGCTTCCAATGGCATTGGGTCACTTGTGTTTATTGATGATGTGACAAAAGACAGAAGCAGCCGGATGAATTCTGAAGTGTATAGGGATATACTTTTTGCTCAGATTCAGCCAAATGCAGCAAAGCTGATTGGACGGCGCTTCACCAATGATCCAAAACATACTGCAAAAGCAACCCAGGAGTTTTTTAAAGCAACGAAGTGGAATATTCTGCAATGGCCGAGTCAATCACCAGATCTCAACCCAATCGAGCATGCATTTCACTTGCTCAAGACAAAACTTAAGGCAGAAGGATCCACAAACAAGCAACAACTGAAGACAGCTACAGTAAAGGCCTTGCAAAGCATCACAAAGGAGGAAACCCAGCGTTTGGTAATGTCCATGGGTTCTAGACTTCAGGCAGTCATTGCCTGCAAAGGATTCTCAACAAAATATTGAAAAGTAACATTTTGCTTAGGGTTATGTTTATTTGTCCAATTACTTTTGAGCAACTGAAATGAGGAGAGTTTGTGTAAAAATAGCTACAATTCCTACATGTTTAATCATATATTTTTGTTCAACCCCTTGAATTAAACCTTAAAGTCTGCACTTCAATTCCATTGTAGTTGTTTCATTTCAAATCCAATGTGGTGGCATGCAGAGCCCAAATCATGAAGATTGTGTCACTGTCCAAATATTTCTGGGCCTAACTGTATGTTGATATTGCACCAAAAACCAGCCATTTGCAGCTAGAATAGTCATTTACCACATTAGCAATGTATAGAGTGTATTTCTGATTAGTTTAAAGTTATCTTCATTGAAAAAAACAGTGCTTTTCTTTCAAAAATAAGGAAATTTCTAAGTGACCCCAAACTTTTGAACCGGCCACTTTATTAGGTACACCTGTCCAACTGCTCGTTAACACTTAATTTCTAATCAGCCAATCACATGGCGGCAACTCAGTGCATTTAGGCATGTAGACATGGTCAAGACAATCTCCTGCAGTTCAAACCGAGCATCAGTATGGGGAAGAAAGGTGATTTGAGTGACTTTGAACGTGGCATGGTTGTTGGTGCCAGAAGGGCTGGTCTGAGTATTTCAGAAACTGCTGATCTACTGGGATTTTCACGCACAACCATCTCTAGGGTTTACAGAGAATGGTCCGAAAAACAAAAAATATCCAGTGAGCGGCAGTTCTGTGGGCGGAAATGCCTTGTTGATGCCAGAGGTCAGAGGAGAATGGCCAGACTGGTTCGAGCTGATAGAAAGGCAACAGTGACTCAAATAACCACCCGTTACAACCAAGGTAGGCAGAAGAGCATCTCTGAACGCACAGTACGTCGAACTTTGAGGCAGATGGGCTACAGCAGCAGAAGACCACGCCGGGTGCCACTCCTTTCAGCTAAGAACAGGAAACTGAGGCTACAATTTGCACAAGCTCATCGAAATTGGACAATAGAAGATTGGAAAAACGTTGCCTGGTCTGATGAGTCTCGATTTCTGCTGCGACATTCGGATGGTAGGGTCAGAATTTGGCGTCAACAACATGAAAGCATGGATCCATCCTGCCTTGTATCAATGGTTCAGGCTGGTGGTGGTGGTGTAATGGTGTGGGGAATATTTTCTTGGCACTCTTTGGGCCCCTTGGTACCAATTGAGCATCGTTGCAACGCTACAGCCTACCTGAGTATTGTTGCTGACCATGTCCATCCCTTTATGACCACAATGTACCCAACTTCTGATGGCTACTTTCAGCAGGATAATGCGCCATGTCATAAAGCTGGAATCATCTCAGACTGGTTTCTTGAACATGACAATGAGTTCACTGTACTCAAATGGCCTCCACAGTCACCAGATGTCAATCCAATAGAGCATCTTTGGGATGTGGTGGAATGGGAGATTCGCATCATGGATGTGCAGCCGACAAATCTGCGCCAACTGTGTGATGCCATCATGTCAATATGGACCAAACTGTCTGAGGAATGCTTCCAGCACCTTGTTGAATCTATGCCACGAAGAATTGAGGCAGTTCTGAAGGCAAAAGGGGGTCCAACCCGTTACTAGCATGGTGTACCTAATAAAGTGGCCGGTGAGTATATATAAATATATATACACACAGTCCGGAGCATTGTAGCTAGATGGAATAAACAACAAAACCGTCTTCTTAGTTATCCTCCATAGTATGAATATGTACCCATACATATTGTCACCCTCCGTAGCGACCGATATTGTCCTAGTTGCATACTGGAGGGGACCATTGTGTAAGTCTATTGCGTCTTTTGCATTCAATACTATTAGGTTGCCACGTTTTTTTGCTATCTCTGCAAGCAGCCCTGCTTAGGTTATACAGTCTGACAGCCGTAGGTAGAAATGACCTGCAAAACCTCTCGGTTTGTGCACCTAGGATGATGTAGTCTGCTGCTAAATGAGCTCCTCAGTGCGTTCAGTATGTCCTGCATAGGGTGGGACTCGGACTCCAGCAGAGATGACAGTTTAGCCACCATCCTTCTCTCTCCTATCTCCTCCACTGGGTCAAGGCGCTGCCCCGGGACAGAGCTAGCGTTCTTGATCAGTTTGTTCAGTCTCTTCCTATCGGCTGCTGTAATGCCACTGCCCCAGCTGACCACTCCAAAAGTGATGGCTGATGCCACCACCGTGTCGTAGAATGTCTTCAGCAGTGCCCTTTGTACACCAAAAGACCTGAGTCTCCTCAGTAGGAACAGCCTGTGCTGTCCCTTCTTGTAGAGTGCGTCGGTATTGTGTGACCAGTCTAGTTTATTGTTCAGATGAACACCCAGGTACTTGTAGGATGTCACCATCTCAATGTCTGTTCCCTGTATGTTTACTGGTGCTGTGAGGGGTTGTCCTTGCCTGTGGCAGTCCACCACCAGCTCCTTAGTTTTCCTCGAGTTGATCTGGAGGCAATTCCGATGGCACCAGTCCACGAAGCCCTGGAGAAGTCCTCTGTACTCAGCTTCATCTCCGTTGGAGATGAGGCCGACGATCGCAGAGTCGTCAGAGAACTTCTGTAGATGGCAGTGTGTTGTGTGAGAAGTCCGCAGTATAAAGGGTGAACAGGAAGGGAGCCAAAACCATTCCCTGGGGGGCCCCCATGCTACCGATGATCGTTTTGGACACAGTCCCGGGTTCTCACAAACTGTGGCTGGTTAGTGAGGTAGTCCAGGATCCATGATGACAGGTACTGGTCCACCCCTGCGCACAGCAGCTTGTCCTTCAGGATCATCGGTTGGATGGTGTTGAAAGCACTGGAGAAGTCAAAGAACATGATCCTCACCGCATTCCTGGGCTTCTCCAGGTGGGACAGAGAACGGTGAAGGAGGAAGATCACCGCATCCTCCACCCCAATGCCATGCTGGTAGGCGAACTGGAGTGGATCCATCGCTGGTCCCACCAGGGGGCAGAGATGAGCAAGGAGCAGTCTCTCCAGGGTCTTCATCATGTGGGACTTCAGGGCCACTGGTCTGTAGCTGTTCAGGTCTTTGGGGTGGGAAGTCTTTGGTACAGGTACCACAAAAGATGTTTTGCACAACTGTGGTACCCTCCCCAGCTTCAGGCTCAGCTTGAAGATGTGCTCCACAATCCCACACAGCTGGTCTGCGCAGGACTTGAGGAGCTTTGCGCTGATGCCGTCCGGTCCCGACGCCTTCCTCGCCGTGATCTTCCTCAGCTCCGTCCTCACCTGGGTCTTAGTGAGGGTCGTGTTGGGGGGCTGTGTGTTGTGAGTGGGGGGGTGTTGGTGGAGTGGGGTGTGGGCAGCAGGACTCGATGTCTTTAGAGGCAGCAGTGGTTGTTGTGCAGTCGGGGGGGAGGGCGGTTTGTCAAACCTATTAAAAAACAGGTTCAGATTGTTTGCCCACTCCCTGCCCCCCGTGGCCTGGAGGGAGGTATTCTGGAGCCCAGAGATGGTTTTAAGGTTTCTCCAGACCCCACCGATGTCACTCTGTTGCAGCTTGTCCTCCATCTTCTTCCTGAAGCTGTCCTTGCCTTCTCTGATCTTCTTCCTCAGCTCCCTCTGTACGGACTTCAGCATCTCCCTGTTCCCCGACCTGAAGATCCTCTTCTTCTCTCTCAGCAGTGTTTTTATCTCAGGGTTGATCCAGGGTTTGTTGTTCGAGCAACACCGTATGGTCTTGGTGGGTACGGTGTTGTCCACACAGAAGATGATGTAGTCCGTGATGGTGTGAGTGAGGCCATCGATGTCCTCACCATGTGGATTGCAGAGCTGCTCCCAGAGGCAGTGGTTTCAAGACAGTCCTTTAGAGTGTCCATTGCCTCCTCAGACCATAACTTCACTGTGTGCATGACCGGAGGTTGTCTGTGCACTAGGGGTTTGTACACCGGCCGGAGATGAACCAAGTTGTGATCCGATCTCCCGAGTGGGGGGAGTGGTGATGAGGTGTACGCCTCCTTAGTGTTTGCGTAGAATAAGTCCAGTGTTTTATTGTCTCTCGTGTGGCATGTGACATACTGGGTGAATGTGGGTAGAATAGGAGACAGTGAAATATGGTTGAAATCACCTGAGATGAGGAGAAGAGCATCTGGGTGTTCTGTCTGCAGCCTGCCAGTTACTGAGTGGATGACGTCACACGCTGTCCCAGCGTTCGCCGTCGGATTTGCATAAATAACAATGCAGATCACGTGTGAGTATTCCCTCGGTAGATATGTAGGCCGTATGCTAACAGCTAGCAACTCCATGTTTTTGTTGCAGTGTTGTTGTTTAACCGTGATATGTCCCGGTCTGCACCAGTTGTTATTGACATACTTCATCACTCCTCCGCCCCTTGCCTTCCCACTGTCTGGTGTTTGGTCTGCCCGTATTGCGTGGAAACCCTCCAGTTCAATGTTAGCATCTGTTGCTAGTTCTGTTAGCCATGTCTCCATGAATAGCATCAGGCTACACTCTCTGTATATGCTCTCGTAACAGGAGATAGCCGCTAGCTCATCTGTTTTTCTGAGTAGCGATCGTACATTCCCCATAATAACGGATGGGAGGGCGGGTCTGTACCTTATATTCCTCACCCGCGGTCTTATTCCAGCACGACATCCACGCCATTTCCGTTATATTTCTCCCGGTATGTCGAGTTTTTGCGTTAGCATCGTGGGCCAGTTAAGTGCTAACAGCTGGTCCCTATTGTACTGCCTCCTACAAGAAACAGTGGATCCGTCCGCTGGCTCAGGAGACATTTGGGCGATCTACGTGTTTGGATGGATCAAGGTGTCGCCAAAACAGAAAGATTAGCAAGAGAGCCAGATAGTAAATAGAAATAGGAAGAAATTGATCCGCTGTTGCAAAAAGGCAACCTACTTGTGTGGCGCCGGAAGTAATTTGGCACACCTAAAGTAGTCTTAATCCAGCAACACAGGTGAACATATCACTCCAGTGGATTCCTGCCCACTGTGGAATCTATGGAAATGAGACGGCTGACAGACTTGCTAAGGAGGGTGGGCAGCAAGACCTGGAAGACAGGCAGGTCTCTTACAGTGAGGAGAAAACCATTATTAAGGCCCTGTCTCACAAGAAGTGGAAGCAGCAACACCCAAACTTCTGCAAGGATGACAACTATTACAGTCTGAGCAGGGCTGACCAAGTTGTTCTGTTCAGACTTCGAACTGGACATAACAGAATGCATGCTCACATGCACCAGAAACTTAAAGTGGGACAATCGGACAGATGCCCATGTGGTACTGCCCAAATGACCAGCGAACACCTCCTCCAAGACTGCCCAGACGAGCTACCTGGCCTGACCCCACATCGCTGAACCAAAAGCTGCACGGGGACCTCGGGGACCTCCGCAGGACGGCAGCATTCGTCAGGGCAGCTGGTGTGACCATCTAGCGATCGACGAAGAAGAAGAATCCAGGGTTTGTGGGATTGAGCCGCCACTGACAAAGAAGGAGGGGGGAGGAGGAGGGGAGGAGGAGGGGCAGCTACGGGCGGACGGCCAGCATCCAGGTGGGGAAAATCCTCCAGAGAAAGGATATCAAATCTATTTTCCAAAAGCAAGGGAAGAGAAGAGGCGTAGCCCTGTCTGGTCGATCAACAATGATTGCTAGCTGGTCCAACCAAGGTCCAGGGTGCACATTGAGGATGAGAAGAACCAACCGGGGCTTTAGGTTTAGCCCTGAGTCGAAGCCAATGTCTATTACTGTGGTCCTGGACATCTGAAGAAACCGGAGCAGGGGTGGAAGTAGACGGAGATGCGCTGAACTCACCCAGGTAAGTAGCCGTCTCTGCCAGCAGTGAGTCAGTTGCCGGGGCTGTTGTTCGCCCGAGAATTATGATGTCAAGGTGGTCTTCAGCTTCCCGAATCTTATAGAGGTTGGAGAGTCTCACTTCCAACTCAGAAACCTTCCTAAGGAGGGACACACAGCTGATACATGTTGGGGGTGGAGCCATGACGTTCCAGGCGATAGGTGGATAGCCAGCCATCCAAAAGCAGCTAAAACAGGTTAGTTAAAAACAGCTAAAAAGGCTTAAAAAGCGGTTAGCAGGTTAGCCTAGCTCGGTAAAGCAGCCCAGCCGGGGGTCCGACCCACCCACGCGTCCGATCGGGCTTTTCTGCTAGGCCAATACTAAACTAACACCAAGCAAAAACTAATATCAGCAAAAAGAGATAAAATAAAAAAATGAAATCAATAAAAACAAACAAAAGCGAACAAGATAACGCTTTGACGCGAGACGTTACCAGATGCCAGCGCATGCTCCAAGGATCAAAACTAATTCAACAGAGGTGCAGAAGAAGAAGAAGAAGATTGTATAAGGAGTTTTATAAGGAGTTCTGAACAAAGATATAGAGTGAAGAAGAGGTTGTCAGCCGAGAAGAATTCTGACTTTTGATACATAGAGTCATGTTTACTGAGTGAAGTACGTGGCAGTAAGGACTACAGCTCCTGACCAGATAGAGTGATGATACAGAGTGAAGTACATGGCGGTAATGCACTTGTAGGCTGGTTGCCAACCGTCAATCAAATCTAGAAGAAGAAGAAGATATTGAGTGATGGGAGTCGAGACGAGATAGTGTTATAGACATTATGTAGACATGGAAATCTCACTGTTAGAAGATTTTTGATTTTTACAAAAACACTTTATTTACATATTTACAGGGACATCAAAGCAAAGTAAAAAGTGTTTGCCTAAAACAATCCTTGTTCCCAGTCATCTTAAAAAAGCTGAACTCCAGTCTCAGTCTGGACCAGATGTTGCAGCGCCACACAGAGGCCAGTTCTTGAACTGGTTTTCCTTCCACTTTATTTTTTCTGCTAACATGTAGCTTGGCTTGGCTTCACCAATAATAAAATTCAGCAGTTGCCACTTTTCTTTACTTATTTTTTATATCCTGCACCATAAATAAAAAGACCCACAGAAAATTTTTCACCAAATAAATTAAAAACTTCTGTTAAAAGAGTGAAGAGCACTGTAAGCTTCTTACACTCACTAAAAACATGAAACACAGTTTCTCGGAGACTGCAGAAAGGGCACTGGTTTGAAACAGTGGGATTAAGAACAGAAATAAAAGCATCTGAGGCAGTAGCTCCATGTAAAATTCTCCACTGGAGATCTGCTGTCCTTTTTTTAATTGGGGGTTTGTACAGTACTCTCCACTGTGGACTCACTCCTTCCCCACTCAGCTTCTCAGTCCACACAATGGAGGGTCTGCTGTGCAGTCCTGCTCTGTTAATGACCTTAACACAATTGATGTACAGCATCTTTTTGTCAGCATTGTGTAAGGTCAGCTGTTTTGGGTTGTGTGTTCTTCACAAACGTCCAGTTAGGTCACCAAGATCAGGGCTCATGGAGATTGCTGGGAAAGGGTCACTGTGGTTGGGTTCAGTTACTCCTCTGCTGTGGTCCACCAGAGGCCATCTTTCTCTCCCATCGAGCCTCTGCCTCCAAAGTTCCAGGACCCGCTGAGCCACTCTGGCAGACCGGATACTTAAAAAAGAAAAAGTCTAATCAGAGATTTTTAACTCCTTGGTTCAACACAGAAACTCGTAGCTTAAAACAGAAGACTCGTCAATTAGAAAGAAAATGGCGCTCTACTAATTTAGATGAAATCTATTTAGCTTGGAGAAATCATGTTTTAATTTATAAAAAATCTCTTAGAAAAGCTAGAACGAGTTATTACTCTGCATTAATAGAAGAGAACAAGAATAATCCCAGGTTTCTTTTCAGTACTGTAGCCAGGTTGACAAAGAGTCAGGACTCTGTCAATCCTAGCATCCCCTTAGAGCTTACTAGTCAGGACTTTATGAACTTTTTCAATAATAAAATTTCATCCATCAGAGATAAAATCAATCAGATTCTTCCCACAGTTAACTTAAATACTGTAACTACTACAACTCCTTCTATTGATGTCTGTCTTGATGAGTTTACTCCAATCAACCTTTGTGAGTTAGACAAAATAGTTTCCTCATCCAAACCTTCAACTTGTCTTTTAGACCCTATTCCTACCAGGTTATTTAAAGAAGTCTTCCCACTTATTGGTAGCTTTATTCTTCATATAATCAATTCTTCATTAACTTTAGGCCATGTACCGCAGGCTTTTAAAACGGCTGTAATTAAACCCTTACTCAAAAAGCCAACGCTAGATCCAGGAGCTTTAGCTAACTATAGACCAATCTCTAATCTCCCTTTCATTTCAAAAATCTTAGAAATAGTTATTGCTACGCAATTATTTGACCACCTGCAGGGAAATGGTTTACTTGAAGAGTTTCAATCTGGGTTTAGAATCCATCATAGTACTGAAACAGCCTTAGCGAAGGTCACTAACGACCTCCTCATTGCATCTGATAGTGGACTAGTTTCTGTACTTGTCCTTTTAGATCTTAGTGCAGCTTTTGATACTATTGATCATAATATTCTACTTGATAGATTAGAACACTATGTTGGACTTAATGGAACTTCGTTGCAGTGGTTTAGATCTTATTTATCTGATAGGTTCCAGTTTGTTCATGTAAATGATGAGTTTTCTTTCAGCTCAAAGCTTAGTCATGGAGTTCCACAGGGATCTGTGCCCTACTCTTTTTAGTTTATATATGCTTCCGTTAGGCAACATTATTAGAAAGCACTGTATACATTTTCATTGTTATGCAGATGACACACAATTATACCTGTCAATGAAGCCAGATGATACTAATCAATTAGCCAAGTTAGAAGCCTGTCTTAAGGAAATCAAAGCTTGGATGACTTGTAATTTCCTGCTATTAAATTCAGATAAGACTGAAGTCATTCTTGTTGGTCCAAAAAACCTTAGAAATTCCTTTCCAAATCAAACTTTCAGTTTGGATGCAGTTACTCCTTCTCTTAATAGCTCTGTGAGGAACCTTGGAGTTATTTTTGATCAGGATTTGTCCTTCAATTCACATATTAAATTTGTTTCTAAGACTGCCTTCTATCATTTGCGTAATATTGCCAAGATTAGGAGCATCTTGTCTCAGAGTGATGCTGAGAAGCTGATCCACGCTTTTGTTAGCTCGAGATTAGATTATTGTAATTCTTTATTATCAGGCTGTCCTAAAACATCTTTAAAAAGTCTTCAGCTGATCCAAAATGCTGCAGCAAGAGTTTTAACAGGTACTAGAAAGAGAGATCATATCTCTCCGGTTCTGGCCTCCCTTCATTGGCTTCCCATAGAGTTTAGAATTAAGCTTAAAATCCTTCTTCTTACTTACAAAGCTCTAAACAATCAGGCTCCTTTTTATTTAAAAGATCTGATACTACCGTATCATCCTAACAGAGCACTACGCTCCCAAAATGTAGGATTACTTGTAATACCTAGAATCTCCAAAAGTACAATGGGAGGCAGAGCCTTCAGTTATCAAGCTCCTCTCCTGTGGAATCAGCTGCCAATCTGGATTCGGGAGTCAGACTCGATCTCTGTTTTTAAGAATAGGGCTAAAACCTACCTTTTTGATATAGCCTACAATTAGGGAGGGATCATGTGTTTCTGAACCCTCCCTTAGTTATGCTGCTAATAGGTTTAGTCAGCCGGGGGACCTCCAGTAATGCACTGGGCCTCACTCCTTTCCTCACTCTCTATGAAATATTTTTTTTTTTTTTTGCTGGTCATTAACATTTGTTTGTTCTCTCCCATAGACTGAGTCCCCATCGTGCTGTTTGCTCTCTACATGTCTGTTCTTTTCTTCTTCTCTATCCCCTCACCCCCCAGCCAGTCGCAGCAGATGACTGCCCCTCCCTGAGCCTGGTTCTGCTGGAGGTTTCTTCCTGTTAAAAGGGAGTTTTTCCTCTCCGCCGTCGCCAAGTGCTTGCTCACAGGGGATCGCCTGATTGCTGGGGTCTTTCTGCAACTGTGGGGGTTCCCCCTACAGTTGATAGTGCTATGAGATGACTGTTGTTGTGAAATGGTGCTATATAAATAAAGTTGAATTGAATTGAATACTCAGTAAGGTAGCCACAGCCAGGGAGTCCATTAACGTTGGTCCTGCTGCATTCACCAGATGTTGCAGAGTCACAGTCTTTGTCCTCAGGAGTGCTGCCATCAGCTCAAGCGTGGTCTCAGTGCAGACGTCAAACATTGCTCCATGAATTAATGGCTCCCTCAAGAGCCAGAGTTTTTGCATCATTTAGCATTAAAAAGGTTCCAGGACTAAAAAACACTTTGACAAAATGGAGGCAACCCACTTAAATTAAAGCCTTTTGAATTAATTAAAAACAGAGCATAATCCAGTCCCAGATTACTCAAACGCCTGAAAATGCTGCTGGCCACTTCTCTCCATATAAGATCTGCTGGCCCCGTCAGAAACCTCTGCACAAACTGTAACCTCAAGGTGGCAGTTCTGCTGGCCAGGTGTATGAGGCCCTGTCCCCCCTCCTCTCTGGGTAAAAACAGCACCCCCTGTGGCACCCATTGCAAATTGTCCCAGAAAAAGTTCATCATTTTTGTCTGGATCTGGGACAGTTAACCTGATGGGGGATCTAAGCAGGTTAATCGGTGCCAAAACAGGAAGGCAACAAGGTTATTTAGCACAAGCACCCTCCCTCTGTAGGACATCTGAGGGAGCGGCCATCTCCACTTACTCATTTTGCCTTCAATTTTTTCACCAAAATTCTCCCAGTTCCTCTGGACAATGACATCATTTCCAAGAAAAACCCTCAGGTATTTTTTTTTGCCATCTTTTTTCCATGCCATGTCCTGTGGCAGAACCGGGAAGCCACCAAGCCAATGACCAACAGCAAGGGCTTCACTTTTCCTCCAGTTCACCCTTGCTGCTGATATAAAGGTGAAGGCACCAGTTAAATCAATTAAAACATTAATGTCAATCTGATTTTTGATAAAAAAAACAATTACATCATCCATATAGGCGGATAAAACAATCTTTCTATTCAAACCAGGTAAAGCGAGGCCATCAATGCTTGTGTGTATTTTATGGAGGAGGGGTTCTAGGGAGAGTGCATAGAGCATACCAAACAAAGCACAGCCCTGCCGGATGCCTCTATGCACTCTGAAAGGCGCACACAAACTGCCATTTATTTTCAGTATACTCTCAACACCAACGTATAACGCCTTGATCTTGGCTATGAAACCAGCGCTGAACCCACACCTCTCCTTCACCTTTCAGAGGAAGTCATGCTCAACACGGTCAAAAGCCTTTTCTTGATCTAGAGAAATCAGACCAGTGTTTATGCCCAATGAGCTGGAGACTTCCAAAACATCTCAAATTAGGTAGACATTGTTTACCATGGACCTGTCCTGTACACAGTATGTCTGGTCCCGATGGATGACGTGCTCCATAGCTTCTCTCAGCCTGTTAGCCAAAGCCTTGGAAAAAATCTTGTAATCCGTGCAGAGGAGGAACACGGGCCACCAGTTTTTTATGTCCTGAAAACCTCCTTTTTTTGACAGGAGGGTGACCACAGCCCTGCGGCAGGACGTCGGCAGAGAGCCTGAACACAAACTTTTGTTAAAAACCTTGAGAATGTCAGGTGCTAAAATGTCCCAGAAAGCTTTTAAAAACTCCACAGTGAGGCCATCTATTCCCACAGACTTCCTCCCCTTCATGCTCTGAAGGGCAGCAGACAATTTGGGTAACTGAAGAGGCCGGTCTAACTGTGAGTTGGTCTCCTCAGAGACCTGAGGTAGTCCACTGCAGAACCCCTCCATCAGGCCATTGTCCTCCCTGTAGTCACTGGCGTACAGAGAGGAATAGAACTCAACGGCATGCTTTCTGATTTGTTCAGGCTCAACCAGTTTCTGCCCTGTGTTGGAGACCAGGGAGTGGATTACCTTTTTTTGTCCATGCTTCTTGTCCAGACTGAAGAAGAAGCTAGAGGGAGCATCCATCTCAGTGATGTTTTGAATTCGGGACCGGACTAGGGCGCCTTGTACTTTAGTGTCCAATAGCTGGTCTAAGGTCTTTTTTTTTTTTTTTTGGATTTAAGGACTTAAATCCAAAAAAGTCCTTAAATCCTCGATTTAAGGACTTTTTTGGATCCTCGATCTCCTGTGGACTCACGAGAGGTCTCTAACTCCACAATATCTATCTCCAGGACTCTGATAGATCTACAGGTGTCATGTGTGACATTGAATGTATACTGCTGACACAACAGTTTAATTTCAATCTTACCACAATCCCACCATTGCCTAAGACACGTAAAATCTTTTTTCTTTTGTCTAAAAGCAGTCCAGAAAAATCTTAAAGCATCTTTGAAACCTTTATCAAATGTTAAAACTGAGTTAAAATGCCAGTATGCACTCTTGGGGGCAAAATTCTTTATAAAAACCTGACACACAACAAGAGCATGATCAGTAAAACCAACTGGTAAAATTTTGCAGGACTTAAAAACATTACAGTGGTGCTTAAAACAATACAATTGATCCAGTCGGGCTAAAGAAATCCTATCCTCTTTGAGGTGAGACCATGTGTACTGTCGGCCGTCAGTGTGCATCCTTCTCCACACATCCATGAGAATAGACCAGCTGTCTCAGAGCCTGTTGGGAAACTGGATGCGGCTCTGTGTGGTTTCGATCTAAAAACTCATTTTCAGCACAATTAAAATTCCCACCCAATAATAAAAAATCCTCCGAGCTGCAAATGTTTAATTTATCATTAACCTTTTGTAAAAAACTATTCCTCTCAGTACCATTGGTTGGAGCATAAGTGTTGATAAAAAGCATCGTAAAATGTTCAAAACGGGCTTTGACTAAAAGACATCTGTTTTTGATAAAATGCTCAACCTCCAAAGAAGTTGGGGAAAACTTCCTGGAGAATAAAAAGCCCACTCCTCCACTAGCTGTGGTGTTGTGACTTAAATCTGTTCCCCTTCCCACTCTTGACTCCAGTCCGCCTCTATGCTTGGATCACTATGCATGTTTCCTGTAAAAACACACCAGTGTGCTTCATTGTTGCTGTTTCAAAAACCAATGCCCTT
Organism: Pholidichthys leucotaenia; assembly: GCA_020510985.1. Lineage (NCBI taxonomy): Eukaryota > Metazoa > Chordata > Actinopteri > Cichliformes > Pholidichthyidae > Pholidichthys > Pholidichthys leucotaenia. Next base: position 254,011,731 of record CM035842.1, on the reverse strand, counting down.
TTCTTTGGTTCTCTGGCACCATTTACATTTAAACTCCCCACCTTAAAAAAAATCCATAATAAGAGGAGTATTAAAACCAGAGTAAAAAACAATTACAAAGAAAAGTAAAAGAGAAAACATTATGTTCTTTATCATCATTAAATGCCAATTTGTTTTCTTACTTTATTCATCTGTTTTCTTAGTCTGTAAATTTCCTGATCTGTAAGGTCTGTTTCAGCTTTGTTTTTTATGAGCTGCTTGGCAGAGTTATAAAAAGCCTGCTTATCAGGAAAATACTGCTGTATATCAAGCCCCTTCATGCCTTTGGTTTGTTGTAAAAACAATTTGAACATTTTTGCAGGATAAATGATGTCTTCCTGAATAACAGGCAGCTGTGTACTATTGTGTGAAAACACACTGCTGTCAGATAAACAGGCCTCACTGTCACTGTCAGACAGAGCCCCACTATTCACAGTATTCTGTTGGCCCATCAGCCGACCAGCTTTACCACCTGCAGACACAGGTGGAGCTCTGTTTCTGCGGCGCTTAAGAGAAACCTGTCCAGAGTCACACGCCTCCATATCCTCCACACCAGCTGCAGCACCATCCTCACATAAACCTGATGCTTTGCCTGACCCACCCTGTCCACTTGTTCCTTCACTAGTCATACACAGTTCACCAGCCACCTCTGTCATGGTTCAAGCGCCGATCTCATCTGCGCTCGAGCCATGCATCATCTTCACCTATTTTGACAGCGGTGCGTTCCTTTTGGCTACCCAAGCCTTTATTGTGACAGCGCTCGGAGGGGCTTCCGGCTGTCAGGTTTGACAGCTGTGCTGTATTTCATCTCATCAGCGGTCCTCCATTTAAGAGGGCAGCTGGGAACAGAAAAACGTGGCAGTCTCGTCAAAGACTTCTCCATGGTCTGACGCATCGAGCATCCCTCGGCTCAGACGTCAAAACTTCCCCAGTGTCAGACGTGAGCGAGCATCCCTCTTTTCCTACGCTGGCCACTCTACTGCTACGATCGTAAGTGTGCTTCTTTATTGCTCTATGGTCTTCTGTATGTAGTGTAGTATGTTTTAGCCCACCGTGGCTCATTATTTTGTGTTTCTTTTCTGTTCACCAATAAACTGTGCAAACTCACCGGTGACTCGTGGCTTCTTATGATGGCTCGTGATGGCCATCCTTGACAGTAGACTGCCGCCAGACTGAGACGCCAATCCCGGTGAGTTTTGCTTAAATTGGACGTGTGTTTTCCCTGTCTGGGTACCTACACACTGTGAGGTCATGTCGTCATTCAGGGCTCATGTTCGGAGCCTGGGCTACGAGCTGGCGGAGGCCCTGGACTACGTAGATGTTGGAACGCTCTTCTCCGCTACCCTCTACGACACTCCCAGCGATATACACCGGAACCTGGACTACACTGAGGTCATCCTTAATCGCCTTCCCCGCTACTTTGACCACCCGGAAGTCACGACGAGGAGGGCTGACATCGCTTCTCAACACGAGGTTCTCCGTGGGCTGGAGGGAAACCCCTGCAGGAAGCCAAAGAGGAGGCATCCTCGCTCCTCGTTTCGGGATCCCGTTCCTGTCCCCGATCCGGTCCAGGAGTTCGCACCATCCAGGGGCCATCCCCGAATGAGCATGATGTCAGTCAGGAATCCCCCAGAGAGGTTGCAGCAGACAGCAATCTCCATCTGGGACTGAGTGGCTGCAGCTCGCTCCGCCGGTCATCCCACACAAATCATAAAGCACGTGACGGCGGCTGTCAGGCTGGTTGAGAGGAATCCCGAGCTGAGTGACTATCCGGAGTACGCTGACTTGCTCACCTCCGTTTCCACTCAAGGGCAGCATTTTCCAGACCTCACCATTGCCTCGACATCAGCCAGTAAATGTCGGGGCCACGCTCCAAGAGAACCTCAGCAAGAACCCCGTCTGAATCCGTTTCCGGGTCGTCGTCGGAACTCTGCCTCCTAGCCAGCCGCTTCTTCGGCGTCACGACAGGAGGGAATTTCCGCAGCCTCTTCCCCCGGGTCACCTGTTCCCGCTGTCCTGTCAGCTCATCGTGCCCGGATTGTCTCGGCTGTCGTCCCCTCCTCTTCGACGTCATCTCCGGCTGCTGAGAGAGTTTTGAGTCCTGCCCTGGCCAAGCCCGTTAGTGGACCATCGCGAGTGGCTCCTCCTCGCCCTCCGGGGGGGGGCCTCCATCACCATCCAGCTGGGAAAGTGTCAGGAATCTAGGAACTCAAGAAAGTGATTGTATATTAGTTTGTTACCTCAATAAAGATTCGAGACATAAGAATATTCTTTTTAAGAGTTTTTTACTTGCACAAGGAGTACGAACCTCTGGTTACAGGAAGTAGGTACTGGAGGTAATCCTCACCGTTCAGTCATTTTATACACAGCAGTTGCATGGTCAAACACACACAGCAGTTACATGGTCAGATAGATAAAACATGCTGACACTGAAGGAAGGAGAACAGCTCCATTTTATCAGAGGGCTTTGCTTCCTGTGTTCTAAGGAGTAACAGTCCCATGTTATCAGGGTGGCCCTGTGGTCTAAGGAGTAGCTGTTCTCTAAGGCAGGTGCAGGCATGTGTTTTAAGATAAATCTACCATGAAAGGACAACTGGAATTTCAACATAATTAAAAATATAAAAAACAACTTTAGTCTTCATGCATCATGTACAAAACCTCTAATACACAGACAGTTTTAGTATTTTTCAGCAGACAGTTACATGCAGTTACATATACACTTCATTGAATTATATAAAATGATAATATGTATACACATAATTTTTTTCTGACAATTCCCTCCTGTTTATCATTTTTATCAATTTAAATCACATGCAATCATCAGTACAATGTATCTTCTCACGATTTTCTACATTGACATCATTGAGCATCACTTCCAAATTTAAACAGTGGTTTTGTCATCACAATCACCATCACTTTGTTGTCTTAAGGCAGTATATTGTACAGGGACTTCTCTTTGGAGCATAACAGATTGTAACATGAAAGCGTGTTGAGCAAGAGCTCTACTTATCATGGACCTTACAGAATAAGATTAATATCACAATCAATGGGGTTAACCATTTCAAAAGAATCTGCCACCAAGTTCTACTTTGAAACCAATCCCAGGAGCCCCGACCTTTATCTTCATCTAACCCATGCTGTAAGTGTAAAATATCATTCAAATGGCAAATTATTGTTCTTCATTTAAAGTTGTGAATCCTTGCTCCATTAATATAGTCAGATTTTCCATTGTCCATGCTAATGCATTTATGTGGTGTATAGCTAGAGTACTGCCATACATTGGAAAAAGAGTACCCATAACACCTTTAAAATCACTAATTCTCTGTTTTCCAGATAGTTTACCCCCCAACTGTTGCATGTCTGCTTTTTTTTTCTTCTTTTTACCCTGGTGTGCATTTTAGTTTGTTCAGGATGATAATAATGGGAGTATGATGTTTTCATTTTGTGTGTAAGATTTGACCTTATGCTGATGTGTGGGAACAATATAGCCATGTAACACCTGCCACACCATCCTGGAAGAAGCAATGAGTAAACATTAGATCCACAAACCCAAACATGGTTTTCCAAGCATCCATACCCATCATCATTTGGCCAAAAAACAGTAGGATTATTGCTACAGTGAAAAGTACAATTTTTACTCTTTAAGGTGAAATTTCCAGCAGCAATATAGGGAAAGTGAAATACATTTCTACAAACAGAATCATGATATCGCACTCCACAGGTCACTTCCTTTGTATCATTGCATCTTTGTGAAAAACCCAGGTTGAAACTGTTTTTACTACAGTTTTTGTGAAAGCAGATTGGTGAAGTAAACAGTGTAGGATTTACTTTCATTAAAGGCTTCTTAACTGCAAGCAAAGAAGTTCCAATCCCAGTAGTATTAAATATTCTAATCTTAGACCCAGTGTAATCAGTAATAGTGACATTCAATCTATTAAGACACCTTTCTGACAAATTCCCCACCAACCAATGTCCAACATTATTGCTTGTATTAAACAGACTGAGACGAGAGTTCATCGCTATTGTTGCTCCGGGCGTTTCCTCTTCACTTAGTGGAACAGGGATCATGGGTATTGCAGTCTTGTGTGAATGGGGTATCAATGAACACACATAGCAAGAAGTATTGATTCCTAGTCCTCTCACCAAAACCACCATTGTCTGGTACCACAGGTTATGCGTATAATCCACGTATTGTCCATTGTCCGTGCTTCGTGGGCTCCTTGTCCTTGAATCAGAAAGAGATTACCACCCCACTGTCATGAGAAGTGCTGAACACAGAGTCATCAATAATTTTGGTGCCATGCTTCCACCTGAGAGAGTACCCCTCCGGGCCTCTTTTTTCACAAGGGTTGAGACGGCCTTGTCCTTAAAAGGACACGCCCCCTTTGTAACTGGACTTACTCAGGGAAACAAGTTAATTAGTTCACTTACAGGCACCCGTAGTCTTTTAACATGTGAAAGGTGAATCCAAGATGGTCATTCAGCAATACGTACTGCAGTGGGAGTGGGAGTGTCCAGTGTTGTCGGTGGTGGTTCTTTATGAAGACATAGTCTCCAGGTTGCAACAGATTATCCGCTTCTTTCTGTGGAGCAGAGAGAGCTCTGACAGAATCAAAACATTCCCTGAGATGTTCACCAAGATCTGTGTATTTGTTAGGCGTGGTTAGTGGTGAGAGGTCAGGTAATACATAAGGACGGTGAAAAACACATTCAAAGGGTGATAATCCTGTCTTTGGGTCTAGTATAGAGTTAATGGTTAGTCTGACTAATTTCAGGGCTTCTGGCCAAGTAATACCCTTTCCATGTGTGGTTTTTGCCAGCATTTGTTTGATTGTTTGATTTTTTTTTTTTTTTTTTTCCTCTCGGCGCCACACCAGTCGGCTGCCTTTTGCAACAGCGGCTCGATTCCGAGTTTTTTTTCCCTTCCTCTCTCTTTTGATCACTTTTTTTTTTCACCCCACTTATATCACGGACACACAGATCATCCCAAATGTCTCCTGAGCCGGTGGACGGAGCCACTGTTTATAGCAGGATACGATATAACAGGGAAGAGCTGCTAGCATTTAACCGCCACCCGGTCCCACTGGAAAAACTCGACATACCGAGAGAACTGAGGCGAAAACGCCGCGGCTGCCGGGCTGGAGTAAGGCGGAGGACAAAAAATATAAGGTACAGACCCTCCCTTCCATCTGTTGTCATGGGAAATGTACGGTCGATACTGGGAAAGTTAGATGAGCTAGCGGCTATCTCCCGTTATGATAGCACTTACCGGGAGTGCTCTCTCCTTTTGTTTACTGAGACGTGGCTAACTGAACTAGCAGCAGATGCTAACATTGAGCTGGAGGGTTTTCACACGATACGAGCTGACCGAACACCAGAGAGTGGCAAAACTAGGGGCGGTGGAGTGATCATGTATGTTAACAACAACTGGTGCAGACCGGGACATATCACTGTTAAACAACGACACTGCAGCAAAGACATTGAGTTGCTAGCTGTTAGCATGAGGCCTACATATCTCCCGAGAGAACACTCACACGTGATCTGCATTGTTGTTTATGCAAATCCGACGGCGAACGCTGGGACAGCGCGTGACGTCATCCATTCAGTAACCAGCAGGCTGCAGACAGAACACCCAGATGCTCTTCTCCTCATCTCAGGCGATTTCAACCACGTTTCACTGTCTCCCATTCTGCCCACTTTCACCCAGTATGTCACATGCCACACTAGAGACAACAAAACACTGGATTTGTTCTACGCAAACACTAAGGAGGCGTACACCTCATCACAACTCCCCCCACTTGGGAGATCAGATCACAACTTGGTTCATCTCCGACCGGTGTACAAACCCCTAGTGCACAGACAACCTCCGGCCATGCACACTGTGGAGTTATGGTCTGAGGAGACAATGGACACTCTAAAGGACTGTTTTGAAGCCACTGCCTGGAAGCAGCTCTGCGATCCACATGGTGAGGACATCGATGGCCTCATTCACACCTTCACGGGCTACCTCAGCTTCTGTGTGGACAAATCCGTTCCCACCAAGACCATACGGCGTCACTCAAACAACAAACCCTGGATCAACCCTGAGATAAAAACACTTCTGAGAGAGAAGAAGAGGATCTTCAGGTCGGGGAACAGGGAGATGCTGAAGTCCGTACAGAGGGAGCTGAGGAGAAAGATCAGAGAAGGCAAGGACAGCTTCAGGAAGAAGATGGAGGACAAGCTGCAACAGAGCGACATCAGCGGGGTCTGGAGAAACCTCAAAACCATCTCGGGGCTCCAGAATACCTCCCCCCAGGCCACGGGGGGCAGGGAGTGGGCGAACAACCTGAATCTGTTTTTCAATAGATTTGACCAACCGCCCTCCCCCCTGTCTGCACAACAACCACTGCTGCCTCTAAGAAATCAAGTCCTGCTACCCACTCCCCACTCCACCGACACCCCCCCCACTCCCAACACACAGCCCCCCATCCTGACCCTGACCAAGACCCAGGTGAGGACGGAGCTGAGGAAGATCAAGGCGAGGAAGGCGTCGGGACCGGACGGCATCAGCGCAAAGCTCCTCAAGTCCTGTGCAGACCAGCTGTGTGGGATTGTGACGTATATCTTCAACATGAGCCTGAAACTGGGGAGGGTACCACAGCTGTGGAAAACATCTTGTGTGGTACCTGTACCAAAAACTTCCCACCCCAAAGACCTGAACAGCTTCAGACCGGTGGCCTTGACGTCCCACTTGATGAAGACCCTGGAGAGACTGCTCCTTGCTCATCTCCGCCCCCTGGTGGAACCAGCGATGGATCCACTCCAGTTCGCCTACCAGCATGGCATTGGGGTGGAGGATGCGGTGATCTTCCTCCTTCACCGTTCTCTGTCCCACCTGGAGAAGCCCGGGAATATGGTGAGGATCATGTTCTTTGACTTCTCCAGTGCTTTCAACACCATCCAACCGATGATCCTGAAGGACAAGCTGCTGCGCGCAGGGGTGGACCAGCACCTGTCATCATGGATCCTGGACTACCTCACGAACCGGCCTCAGTTTGTGAGAACCCGGGACTGTGTTTCCGACACGATCATCAGTAGCACGGGGGCCCCCCAGGGAACGGTGCTGGCTCCCTTCCTGTTCACTCTTTATACTGCGGACTTCTCACACAACACAACACATTGCCATCTACAGAAGTTCTCTGATGACTCTGCGATCGTTGGTCTCATCTCCAGCGGAGATGAAGCTGAGTACAGAGGGCTTATCCAGGACTTTGTGGACTGGTGCCATCGGAACTGCCTCCAGATCAACGCGAGGAAAACTAAGGAGCTGGTGGTGGACTGCCGCAGGCATGGGCAGCCCCTCACAGCACCAGTAAATATACAGGGAACAGACATCGAGATGGTGACATCCTACAAGTACCTGGGTATTCATCTGAACAATAAACTAGACTGGTCACACAATACTGACGCACTCTACAAGAAGGGACAGCGCAGGCTGTTCCTGCTGAGGAGACTCAGGTCTTTTGGTGTACAAGGGGCGCTGCTGAAGTCATTCTATGACACGGTGGTGGCATCAGCCATCACTTTTGGAGTGGTCTGCTGGGGCAGTGGCATTACTGCAGCCGATAGGAAGAGACTGAACAAACTGATTAAGAAAGCTAGCTCTGTCCTGGGGCAACGCCTTGATCCGATGGAGGAGATAGGAGAGAGAAGGACGGTGGCTAAACTGTCATCTCTGCTGGAGTCCGAGTTCCACCCTATGCAGGACATACTGGATGCACTGAGGAGCTCATTTATCAGCAGACTACATCATCCCAGGTGCACAACCGAGAGGTTTCGTAGGTCCTTCCTACCAACGGCTGTCAGACTGTACAACCTAAGCAGGGCTGCTCGCAGAGATAGCAAAAAGACGTAACAAACTAATAGTTTTTTTTTTGTTTTTGTTTTTTTTTTTTTTTTTGAATGCAAAAGATGCAATAGACTTACACAATGGTCCTCTCCGGCATACAACTAGGAACATACCGGTCGCTATGGAGGGTGAGAATATGTATGGGCACATAATCATACCATGTAGGATAACTAAATAGACGGTTATGCTGTTTCATCCCACCTAGCAACAATGCTCTGCACTGTGTGTGTTTATATATTTACATATTTATTCCATCTAGCTACAATGCTCTGCACTGGGTGTGTTTATATTTATATATCTATATATTTATTCCATCTAGCTACAATGCTCCGCACTGTGTTTTTATATATCTACATATTATTCCATCTAGCTACATTGCTCCGCACTGTGTGTGTTTATATACTTGCATATTTATTCCACCTAGCTGCAATGCTCCATACTGTGGGTGTTTATATATTTACATATTTATTCCATCTAGCTACAATGCTCTGCACTGTGTGTTCATATATTCATATATTTATTCCATCCAGCTACAATGCTCTGCACTGTGTGTCTGTGTGTGTATATATATATTTTATAGTAATATGTACATATGTATATTAGCTGCTCTTGCTTGCTTGTTTTTTCTTGCCTTCTGATTGTTGCTCTGAGTGTTGCTATCCCTGTGCTGTTGCAATCCTGGAATTTCCCCGTTGTGGGACTAATAAAGGCTTATCTTATCTTATCTTATCTTATTGTACCATTTTTCTTTTTACAAAACCTGTACTTTGTGGGTGGTAGATACTATGAAATTTGATCTTACTTCTTACAGCTTGGATTAAGTCTTGAACTGTTTGTGCTGTAAAATGAGTTCCATTATCTGCATAAATCAGTTCTGGAACCCCAAAAACGGAAAGAGCATCATTCAATAGAGTTTCACACACACAGATTTGGCATTTGCTGAGGATGTGTGATGAATTCCTGTCCACTTTGTGAAGGTGTCAATCAACACCAAGCAATATTGTAGCTTTCCATTGCTCCTTGAGCATTATTTTTTAAACAAATGATGCACTTTTGGCATGATTTTGTTACTTCTTTCAAAATATTAGGAAGGTTTTTCCAACATCCTCATCATTCATTGATTTCCCTCCTGTTGGCACATGATTGGCCATGTGCCACCAGGACAGCTCATTTATATAATGTGGGTGGCAGAGCAAATTTTCGTCAGGCAAGCCAAATGTATATCTAATTATTTACATATGAAACAGGAGGAAGGTCCATATTATTTTAACAATCTTCTAAAACATCAACATCAACATTATTAATAAAACAGACGGTTCCTAAAAGATTAATAGCAGTACAGAGAGCAGCGTTATCAGCCAAGCGATTACTGCAGCTAAACAAGTCAGTGCCATTAGTGTGGGCAGGGCAGTGAATAACTGCCACATAACGTGGTAGCATCAAAACATTATGTAGCCGCAATAATTGCTATCGATATTTACTGGTTTTCCTGTGGAGGTGACAAACCCCCGCAGATTCAAGGTAGCAGTATGCAGGTGGCATGCGTTATAAGTATATCTACTGTCTGTACAGATAGTTACATTCAGGTTAGTAGCTCATGTAAGTGCTGTAATCAAAGCCAATAGTTCAGCTGTTGGAGGTGATGCAGGTTGTGGAATTTTTACACAATCAGGACCCCAGACAACATTGTTACAGCATAAGCAGTGGATGTTGGCCCATCAGGCCTTTTTTTTTTTTTTTTAAATGAGCCATCAGTAAATAACCACAAGGAATTTGGTACAAGCTTAAGGTGTGGCTGTGACAACAAGGTTATAGTGTACGACAACAGTCTAGCTGGTAACAATATGGAATGGTTGTCCTGCTGCAAAACCCCCTTCACGGCATGGGGAATGTGTAGGATAAGAGAGGGCATGATCTTATTATTTGTATTATCCCATGAATAATAAAAAGTGGTCTGTATTGCCCAGCATGTATTTTAGTTATAACTGTAGCCATATGTTTATCCTGGGCACTACAGAAAATGAAATCAAAAGCGCTTATGTAAATAAAGTTGAATTGAATTCATCATCAATCATTTATTGATAATTTTTATGCATTATCTATTTTTCTGAGGATTGCTAATTATTTGCTAATTGATTTCTTTGATTCCCCCTGTTTTGATACATGGAGGCTCACATGCAGCAAAGTTACAGGGTATTTGTTTGATTCTTTTACTGAAAGGAAGTGTGCTACTGCAGCGGCATGAAAAAATAATAAGCAGCGATGCTGTGGTTTTAAGCAGGTTTTATTAATCATACCGCCGTCACGAGCTCCGCTCCTGGCGCCGTGCATGCACGCCGGGAGCGAGCCCAGCGGCTCTCGGAGAAGCAGGACACAAAGTCTGTGTCCAGCAGCAGCAGTTGAGGAAGTGGAATTGAGAGAATGAGTTACAGAACCTGTGCAGTATTTATACCCAACTCAGACAATACATCAAAGCGGTTTCACAGCAGTTGGTACGATCAAAGGGACTGCAGAACAGGCATGAGCCATTTGCATTTGAAAGACCTACATAACAATAGGCAGATTGCTGTCCTCCGCTCCAGCTTGCAGGACAAAGAGGTTACAAGGCACATCTACATATTGATCTGTCTCTAGGTCACAGTAAGGACAGGACGCATGAACACTATACATGAATGGCACATTACATCACAATACATGAATGGCACATTACATCACAACACATGCATGGCACATTACATCACAATACATGAATGGCACATTACATCTCAGTAGTGCAGCGGGAAAAACCAAGAGAAGAGAGCTGACTGTCCTGTGTGTTGTGGGGGGGTTGAATCAACCCGCCACACGCTCCCCCCCAGAGGGCACGGCAGGGGGCCGAGACCTCGATAATCCATCTATGGGAGCGAGCTGTGGGAGAAGCTCGCTGCAGGCGGAGGGGGAGGAAGGGGAGGGGTAGTAAGTGCTGGCAGGGGCGGTGAAATGGTCCAAGCCGCGCAAAAATTGCTTGCTGCTCCGCGACGTCGAGGGGCTGTCCCGTTGCGCGTGCGGAGATCACAAGAAGAAAAATTTGTCTCTGACTCCTCTCGTGGCCATGAAGAAAAGCAGGAGCGGCTGTAAGAAAAAAATAAAAGCAGAGGGACTGGCGTGTTGACTTTAGGGCAGGCGCAACCCTAAAGCCTCGGGAACCGCAGACGGCTGAATTCCCCTTGTGTGCCGTGGCTAAGACCATAAAATCTAGTGAGCAAGCTGCGGGCCTCAGGTGTACAAGCAAGCCTGAAGGGCCAGTGTGCAGCAGAAGGAAGGCGGTCAGTGAAGCCGTTATTGTCCCGTGCGTGGTGTGCCGTCCTCGTAACTCCCCGGTGCGCGTGCGGGGGTTCCATGCATGGGTGGGCCGCTGGAGTGGCGAGTCAGGGTCCAGAATCTTGGTGGAGATCGGCGCAGACGGCGTCGATAATATCCACGTTGAGCTGTGGCTGCAGATTGGCCATGGTGCGTTGGAGCGGTGAGAGGAAATAGACGATCTTTTGTCCCTCAGGCTCGTGCAGATGCGTTGGAGCGGTGGGAGGGAATAGACGATCTTTGTCACCGCTCGGCCGTGGTGCGTTCAGGTCCACGCGTTGCGTTCTCCGCCGGCCATGGAGGACGCCGTCGTGGAGAGGGGACGAGGTGCCTGCGCTCTCGTGTGGAGGAGCTGCGAGCGCGGCCGGTCCAGCGTGGATGAGCAGATCTCAGACGTGCAGCTCTCATCATGAAGAACGGGTCACCAGTGCAGCTGTCCAGATCAGAAGGTTGCTTTGCACAAAACGTGTGCATGTTCGGGGTCACCAGTGAAGCGTTCACTGGCAGCGTGTTCTTTTCTGCCTTCAGGTCATGGTGCGTTGGAGCGGCGACAGGGAGGAGACGTCGTGTGTCCCTCGGCCGGTTCAGCGTGGATGTCCAGACCAGAAGGTTGCGTCGCACAAAGCGTGTGCGTCTTCGGGGTCACCAGTGCAGCGGCATGAAAAAATAATAAGCAGCGATGCTGTGGTTTTAAGCAGGTTTTATTAATCATACCGCCGTCACAAGCTCCGTGACATGCACGGCGCCGGGAGCGAGCCCAGCGGCTCTCGGAGAAGGAGGACACAAAGTCTGTGTCCAGCAGCAGTTGAGGAAGTGGAATTGAGAGAATGAGTTACAGAACCTGTGCAGTATTTATACCCAACTCAGACAATACATCAAAGCGGATTCACAGCAGTTGGTACGATCAAAGGGACTGCAGAACAGGCATGAGACATTTGCATTTAAGAGACCTACATAACAATAGGCAGATTGCTGTCCTCCGCTCCAGCTTGCAGGACAAAGAGGTTACAAGGCACATCTACATATTGATCTGTCTCTAGGTCACAGTAAGGACAGGATGCATGAACACTATACATGAATGGCACATTACATCACAATACATGAATGGCACATTACATCACAACACATGCATGGCACATTACATCACAATACATGAATGGCACATTACATCTCAGTAGTGCAGCGGGAAAAACCAAGAGAAGAGAGCTGACTGTCCTGTGTGTTGTGGGGGGGTTGAATCAACCCGCCACACGCTCCCCCCCAGAGGGCACGGCAGGGGGCCGAGACCTCGATAATCCATCTATGGGAGCGAGCTGTGGGAGAAGCTCGCTGCAGGCGGAGGGGGAGGAAGGGGAGGGGTAGTAAGTGCTGGCAGGGGCGGTGAAATGGTCCAAGCCGCGCAAAAATTGCTTGCTGCTCCGCGACGTCGAGGGGCTGTCCCGTTGCGCGTGCGGAGATCACAAGAAGAAAAATTTGTCTCTGACTCCTCTCGTGGCCATGAAGAAAAGCAGGAGCGGCTGTAAGAAAAAAATAAAAGCAGAGGGACTGGCGTGTTGACTTTAGGGCAGGCGCAACCCTAAAGCCTCGGGAACCGCAGACGGCTGAATTCCCCTTGTGTGCCGTGGCTAAGACCATAAAATCTAGTGAGCAAGCTGCGGGCCTCAGGTGTACAAGCAAGCCTGAAGGGCCAGTGTGCAGCAGAAGGAAGGCGGTCAGTGAAGCCGTTATTGTCCCGTGCGTGGTGTGCCGTCCTCGTAACTCCCCGGTGCGCGTGCGGGGGTTCCATGCATGGGTGGGCCGCTGGAGTGGCGAGTCAGGGTCCAGAATCTTGGTGGAGATCGGCGCAGACGGCGTCGATAATATCCACGTTGAGCTGTGGCTGCAGATTGGCCATGGTGCGTTGGAGCGGTGAGAGGAAATAGACGATCTTTTGTCCCTCAGGCTCGTGCAGATGCGTTGGAGCGGTGGGAGGGAATAGACGATCTTTGTCACCGCTCGGCCGTGGTGCGTTCAGGTCCACGCGTTGCGTTCTCCGCCGGCCATGGAGGACGCCGTCGTGGAGAGGGGACGAGGTGCCTGCGCTCTCGTGTGGAGGAGCTGCGAGCGCGGCCGGTCCAGCGTGGATGAGCAGATCTCAGACGTGCAGCTCTCATCATGAAGAACGGGTCACCAGTGCAGCTGTCCAGATCAGAAGGTTGCTTTGCACAAAACGTGTGCATGTTCGGGGTCACCAGTGAAGCGTTCACTGGCAGCGTGTTCTTTTCTGCCTTCAGGTCATGGTGCGTTGGAGCGGCGACAGGGAGGAGACGTCGTGTGTCCCTCGGCCGGTTCAGCGTGGATGTCCAGACCAGAAGGTTGCGTCGCACAAAGCGTGTGCGTCTTCGGGGTCACCAGTGCAGCGGCATGAAAAAATAATAAGCAGCGATGCTGTGGTTTTAAGCAGGTTTTATTAATCATACCGCCGTCACAAGCTCCGTGACATGCACGGCGCCGGGAGCGAGCCCAGCGGCTCTCGGAGAAGGAGGACACAAAGTCTGTGTCCAGCAGCAGTTGAGGAAGTGGAATTGAGAGAATGAGTTACAGAACCTGTGCAGTATTTATACCCAACTCAGACAATACATCAAAGCGGTTTCACAGCAGTTGGTACGATCAAAGGGACTGCAGAACAGGCATGAGACATTTGCATTTAAGAGACCTACATAACAATAGGCAGATTGCTGTCCTCCGCTCCAGCTTGCAGGACAAAGAGGTTACAAGGCACATCTACATATTGATCTGTCTCTAGGTCACAGTAAGGACAGGATGCATGAACACTATACATGAATGGCACATTACATCACAATACATGAATGGCACATTACATCACAACACATGCATGGCACATTACATCACAATACATGAATGGCACATTACATCTCAGTAGTGCAGCGGGAAAAACCAAGAGAAGAGAGCTGACTGTCCTGTGTGTTGTGGGGGGGTTGAATCAACCCGCCACACTACCATTTTTAATTTTAAATAAAATTTGCAGGTAGCCCAGTTCCTTCAAAAATAAGATTTCAATAATTATAGCTTCTTTTTGTGACATCTCTTGAAATAGTTTACAAATTCTATTTAAGTAAAAACAAAATAACTATCTGTGCATTTTTGATATGCTTCAGCATTGATAAATAAGATCAGTTTGTCCAGTTGAACACAGATGGGTTGAATTTGAAATATTGTGTCACACTCTTTCAGTCAAAGGAAAGACGGACGTTTTGCCTAATTTAGAATTTGATTTAATGTTTTACAAGGAATGCCCCTATTTCATACATTCCTTGGTAAATTATGGAGTGCAATGTAGTTCACCCTGACCCAGCTTGGCCACCGCTGAATCAGGAGAAGCACATTCCTCATTGCTGTCACATTTCTGAAATATGATGTTGTTACACCATTATAAATGTATCCCACAGTGCAAAATCATATAAACATCACATTTGTAAAGTCAGAGTCCTTTAAATCAGTGTAGTCATCCTTTTTTCTTTTTTTTATTATTTTTTTTTTTTTTTTAAATTTGGGCCTAATGTAATGTCAAGTTTGAATAATACATGGCTCCCAAGCAAATTTGCTGGGCAGGAGGGTGCCAAAATCACTTCTGAAATGCATACTTTGCCTGTGGAGGAGTCTGTTAATGTAATTGGGCCATAAAGGCTCTCAGTTATTCTTCCACCTCCTGCATTTTGAACTTTAATTGTTCTTCCAGTAAATTTAGCACCTTTGGGGATTTTGCTAACAGTAGTACATGTGGCTCCTGTGTCACAAAGAAACTCAACCTCTTTTCCATTCACTAGTAACCATATTGTAGGGGCAGACAATGCACTGCTGTACATAATCAGGTCCAAAGTCTCATTAGGCCTTGTTAACACTTCAGATAGTCTTTTCTGTTTGTCCTCAGAAGAGAGTTCGTCACAGTCGGTTAGTCATGCTCTTTTGTCTGAAGGTCCTTGACCCCCTGAGGGTCCTTGTCTATTTTCACCTCCATAGTCATTTTGATTTTTACCTCCTCTGCCTTGCTGAAACCTGCCTCTCTGATCATTCTGAATTCTTCTTCTACCTCTACTTGGTCCCCTGCCTCCAAATCCACTTCTTTGGCCAAACCTGCAATCACGGGCCCAGTGACCAGGTTTGCCACAGTTAAAACAAACATCCCAATTTCCATCATTCTCTTGCATTGACCTGCCTGTCTTGGGTCTAACCCCACCTTGCACCATCCGTGCAGCAAACACTTCTTCCAGGTGATTACTCAAAAACATAGTTTGGCCTTCCTTTCTTATTACCTTTAGTTGTAAATTTTACAGTTGACACTAGGACCGCACATTCGTCCACATCCAGTGTGGGTTTGAAAGAATAATCTTTTTCCCATTTATTTAGATATTTTTCAGGATCCTTTATTTGCTCTTTTTCCTTTAATTTGTCATTGTAATTTTTTACCGTTCGGCGCGCAGTTTCCTCTTTTTTTTTTGCTTATTTTTTGTTTTATTTGTTTTTCCTGTACAGTTACCCATTCTTATTTAGCCAGGGACGTTGCAGTTCGCCCACTGCAACAACTATTACTGCCCAATAGGTGCGCTCACCTTTTTGATAGAACTAGATGCTCACGCGACCTTTAAAATGCGCTCACCTTTTTGATAGAACTAGATGCTCGCACGTTAGGACTTCTGTAGTTTCCTACAGAATCATTACCTGGTATGATCAGATAGAAAAAATATAGGGCGCCGCCCCGCACCACCACTACTAGAGAAAAAATATAGGGCGTCGCCTTATATTACCATTACTAGTTAAAGCTTGACCTATCAGTAAATACGCAGCATCTTTACCTTTTTTTTTTAAAACCTGACTCTTCGGCCGGAAAACAACACAATCCTTATTTCTTTGTTACTTCAAAAAATATTTCACTTACTTTATGACTCTACCAGTGAGGATGACCGTCACTAGAAGGGCCAGGATGTCAGTCCCCTCCCCGGCGTTCCCTGAAGGCGGGTTTCCAAAACTGACCGCTGGTCAGACCATGCATGGGTTTGTCGGCCCGGGGAAGACGTCTTGTCCTGGCTCGCCTAGCTGTCGGCCATCCAGGTCACCGGCACCACGTATGTCAGGAATCTAGGAACTCAAGAAAGTGATCGTATATTAGTTTGTTACCTCAATAAAGATTCGAGATAAGAATATTCTTTTTAAGAGTTTTTTTACTTGCACAAGGAGTATGAACCTCTGGTTACAGGAAGTAGGTACTGGAGGTAATCCTCACAGTTCAGTCATTTTATACACAGCAGTTGCATGGTCAAACACACACAGCAGTTACATGGTCAGATACAGTGGGGCAAAAAAGTATTTAGTCAGCCACCAATTGTGCAAGTTCTCCCACTTAAAAGATGAGAGAGGTCTCCAATTTTTATCATAGGTATACCTCAACTATGAGAGACAAAATGAGAAAAAAAAAAATCCAGAAAATCACATTGAAGGATTTTTAATGAATTAATTGGTAAATTCCTCAGTAAAATAAGTATTTGGCCACCTACAAACAAGCAAGATTTCTGGCTCTCACAGACATGTGACTTCTTCTTTAAGAGGCTCCTCTGTCCTCCATTTGTTACCTGTGTTAATGGCACCTGTTTGAACTTGTTATCAGTATAAAAGACACCTGTCCACAACCTCAAACAGTCAGACTCCAAACTCCACTATGGCCAAGACCAAAGAGCTGTCAAAGGACACCAGAAACAAAATTGTAGACCTGCACCAGGCTGGGAAGACTGAATCTGCAATAGGTAAGCAGCGTGGTGTGAAGAAATCAACTGTGGGAGCAATTATTAGAAAATGGAAGACATACAAGACCACTGATAATCTCCCTCGATCTGGGGCTCCACGCAAGATCTCACCCCGTGGGGTCAAAATGATCACGAGAACGGTGAGCAAAAATCCCAGAACCACACGGGGGGACCTAGTGAATGACCTGCAGAGAGCTGGGACCAAAGTAACAAAGGCTACATCAGTAACACACTACGCCGCCAGGGGCTCAAATCCTGCAGTGCCAGATATGTCCCCCTGCTTAAGCCAGTACATGTCCAGGCCCGTCTGAAGTTTGCTAGAGAGCATTTGGATGATCCAGAAGAGGATTGGGAGAATGTCATATGTTCAGATGAAACCAAAATAGAACTTTTTGGTAAAAACTCAACTTGTCGTGTTTGGAGGAGAAAGAACACCATACCTACTGTGAAGCATGGGGGTGGAAACATCATGCTTTGGGGCTGTTTTTCTGCAAAGGGACCAGGACGACTGATCCGTGTAAAGGAAAGAATGAATGGGGCCATGTATCGTGAGATTTTGAGTGAAAACCTCCTTCCATCAGCAAGGGCATTGAAGATGAAACGTGGCTGGATCTTTCAGCATGACAATGATCCCAAACACACCACCTGGGCAATGAAGGAGTGGCTTCGTAAGAAGCAATTCAAGGTCCTGGAATGGCCTAGCCAGTCTCCAGATCTCAACCTCATAGAAAATCTTTGGAGGGAGTTGAAAGTCCGTGTTGCCCAGCGACAGACCCAAAACATCACTGCTCTAGAGGAGATCTGCATGGAGGAATGGGCCAAAATACCAGCAACAGTGTGTGAAAACCTTGTGAAGATTTACAGAAAACGTTTGACCTCTGTCATTGCCAGCGAAGGGTATATAACAAAGTATTGAGATAAACTTTTGTTATTGACCAAATACTTATTTTACCGAGGAATTTACCAATTAATTCATTAAAAATCCTTCAATGTGATTTTCTGGATTTTTTTTTTCTCATTTTGTCTCTCATAGTTGAGGTATACCTATGATGAAAATTGAAGACCTCTCTCATCTTTTAAGTGGGAGAACTTGCACAATGGGCAGCACGGTGGCACAGTGGTTAGCACAGTGGCAGCACAGCAAGAAGGTCATGGGATCGATTCCACCCTTGACCATCGTGGGTTCGATCCCACCCCCAGACCATCAGTGACCCTTCTGTGTGGAGTTTGCATGTTCTCCCCGTGTCTGCGTGGGTTTACTCCGGGCACTCCGGTTTCCTCCCACATGCCAAAAACATGCAAGTTAGGTTAATTGGCATCAAAACTGGGGATTCTAAATTGTCCTTAGGTATGGATGTGAGAGTGAATGGTTGTCTGTCTCTCTGTGTTGGCCCTGCGATGGACTGGCGATCTGTCCAGGGTGTACCCTGCCTCTCGCCCAAAAGATGCTGGGATAGGCTCCAGCCCCCCCGTGACCCGAAAGGATTAAGCGGTAGAAGATGGATGGATGGATGGATGGAACTTGCACAATTGATGGCTGACTAAATACTTTTTTGCCCCACTGTAGATAAAACATGCTGACACTGAAGGAAGGAGAACAGCTCCATTTTATCAGAGGGCTTTGCTTCCTGTGTTCTAAGGAGTAACAGTCCCATGTTATCAGGGTGGCCCTGTGGTCTAAGGAGAAGCTGTTCTCTAAGGCAGGTGCAGGCATGTGTTTTGAGATAAATCTACCATAAAAGGACAACTGGAATTTCAACATAATTAAAAATATAAAAAACAACTTTAGTCTTCATGCATCATGTACAAAACCTCTAGTACACAGACAGTTTTAGTATTTTTCAGCAGACAGTTACATACAGTTACATATACACTTCATTGAATTATATAAAATGGTAATATGTATACACATAACAATTTTTTCTGACAGAAAGAGAGGCTCAACGTCCACTACAGCAGGCACCATCCATCCTCCAGGAAACAGGCAAGTGCAAGTTCATTCTTCTCCTCATAGTTGTGACTTGCCTTGTCTGACTCCTGGGGGCGGAGTTCGGGGTTTGCAGTCCCCCGAGCTCCCACCACCTGCTGTAGCTTTTGTCACTAAACCTGCTGCCTCTGTGTCTCCCTCCGCTGAGCGGTCCACCACACCAGGCCTACGTCACCGGACGAGGAGGGGGCCTGCGGTTCTGGAGAGCCTGGTTCCAGCCCAACAGCCACGTCATGGGCAGAGGAGGAGAGCGGACTGCAGCATGGAGCCTGCGCCGATGATGAAGCGTCCCCGGGTCTCCACAGAGGAGCAGTTCAAGCCAGCAGGTTGAGGGTCCCCTGCCACCACGCCGTGCGGGTCGTCGGCGTGGACGTTAGCGCCGGAGGGTCCTCAGACTGCAGAAACCATCATGCCGGCTGCGGAACCCACCATGGCCAAGTGGGAGCCTGGCGGCGATCTTCATCCTGAGCCTGGATCAGCGAAGTCCTGGATGGCGACAGAACCCGAGTGCAGGCAAGTGCTCTACTTTGTTTTTCTTCTTTCTATTTTGGAGCATTTCTGCCTGCCTCTCTGGGAGATGAGCCGGGGGCAGCCGTCCGCTGCACCCGAGCTCACCTCGCTGGGCTCTGTCGCTACCGGTGATTCTGATCCCGGTTCTTTCCTTTCTCCTGAGCCTTCTCCCAGGGTCACCGGTGCGGAGCCAATCTCAGTCGCTGAGCTGGAGGTTCCAGGTTCGGGGTTGGAAGTTGTCACTGGTGCTGCGCCGACCCAATCAGGGTCCAACGCGGGTGCGGCCGAGACCCAATCGCGGTCCAACGTGGGTGCAGCCGCGACCCAATTAGGGTCCAACACGGGTGCAGCCGAGTCCCAATTGGGGTCCAACGTGAGTTCAGCATCAGTATGGATCAAGGTCGGTGAAGGAGCTGCAGACCCTTTGCCACCTGATATTGTGCGGGCTCATCGCCATCATCCCCCTCCTTATCATCACCATCCCAGCTCATTGCCACCGGGGGCCGTTGGGGTTCTCTTCGTTCGCCCCTGTTCTCCCCCGTCTTTCCCCTCGCCAGGGAGGGCATCGCCTATTGTTTCCCCACGGTTCTGGTGGCTGAGGGATGCGGGTCGGCCACCAGAGGAACTGTTTCGCTGGTTCGGCGCCCTGGGTCGGCCACCCGATGTACTGTTTTATCAACTGGGCGACCTGGTTCGGCCGCCGGAGGTTCTGACTTTCCAGGCCTGGGACTGGGGTAGGCCGCCCAAACATTTTCTTTTCCCCTTAATCACCCTTTGGCCATTGGAAGCAGAGAGATCGCGAACTGTTCCCGTTTTTTGGACTCTGCCTGTCGTCATCCTCATGTGTTGCGTGGTCCCACTAAGGTATAAGGTCATTCGGTGTAGTAGTTCTGCTCAGTGTATTTGTCCTTGTTAGCATGTTTTTTTCCCCCCCTCTCTTTTCCGAGGGATGAAACATGCCTAACTTGTGGTTTTTTTCCTGCTCTGTGTGTTTACTGTGCGTTACGGAGTATTGCGTTTTCTGTTAACCATGCTCAGTAATTGCCTCATTTGTGCCCTGTTCTGATTATCATTTGTGCATTATGGAGTATTGTGTTTTTCTTTTAAACCTTACTCTGTAATTATCACATGCGCTCCTGGTCATCCTCTGTTGCTGGTTCTCTCCCTCCAGGCCTGTTCCCCCATCCGCCCACCCTGGGGGGGGGGGGGCCTTGGGTGTCATTGGGCGCTTGGAGCTCGCCCTTGGGGGGGAGGTACTGTCATGGTTCAAGCGCCAATCTCATCCGCGCTCGAGCCATGCATCATCTTCACCTATTTTGACAGCGGTGAGTACCTTTTGGCTCCCTGAGCCTTTATTGTGACAGTGCTTAGAGGGGTTTCCAGCTGTCAGGTTTGACAGCTGCGCTGCATTTCGTCTCATCAGCGGTCCTCCATTTAAGAGGGCAGCTGGGAATGGAAAAACACGGCAGTCTCGTCAAAGACTTCTCCATGGTCTGACGCATCAAGCATCCCTCGGCTCAGACGTCAAAACTTCCCCAGTGTCAGACGTGAGCGAGCATCCCTCTGTTCCTACGCTGGCCACTCTACTGCTTTGATCGTAAGTGTGCTTCTTTATTGCCCTATGGTCGTCTGTATGTAGTGTAGTATGTTTTAGCCCACCATGGCTCGTTATTTTGTGTTTCTTTTCTGTTCACCAATAAACTGTGCAAACTCACCGGTGACTCGTGGCTTCTTATGATGGCTCATGAGGGCCATCCTTGACAACCTCAGCTTCTGCACAAAGCTCTCCACTTGTTTTATTTCCCTCACCCACAGCTCCCATTTCACCATTCAAAGCACACACTGTTTCACTCAGATCATGTTTTCTCACCCACAACACCATCCACCACCTCACACACTTTACTCTCCACCTCACCTGCTTTATCGCCACCCTTTTTTCTCTCATCACTCAAATCATCTTTCTCCTCACCCACAACACTCTACTGTCTGCCACCTCACGCACTTTATTTTCCACCTCACACGTTTCTCCAATCCCTTCACCTGCCTCATCCACACCCTTTTCCCTCTCATCACTCACCACAGTGCTGTTATCATCTGGACTCTGTCTGTCCTCCGGCAGCTCCTTAGCTGTAATGTTGGCATCCTCAGCCTGCACAGAGACGCCATGCTGCTCGATGGCGGTCGGCCCCGGCCCCCACACGGGCCGATTGGCAGCGTTGGCAGCCGCCCGCTGCTCAGCGCGAGTGGCCCCCCCGCCACCGGCGGTCGTCCCAGCCACGTCCCTCGGGGAGGGACCGGCACGGTTAGAACAGGCCTTTACCAGATGTCTCTCTTCACCACACCCAAAACATTTTAACGTGCCGGACGTTGTGAAAAGAACGTAATCAAATCCATCCACCCGCACCCGAAACACACAAACTCCTCCACCTTAGTGCTGGGGATCATCAAGACCTGCCTGCGGTGGGACACGACGTGTCTCAGCAGGGGTGACTTGCAGCCCGACAGAATTTTCCTGATAGGTGACACCACTTTTCCAAACTTTGACAGCTCTTTAACAAGAACGTCATCACTAATAAATGGGGGAATGTTCAAGAGTGTTATTTTTTTCGCCGGCTGTGACAGCGGCATGATTGATTCAAACGTCCCATTTATTGTGATTCTGCTCTCAATCAAAGTGTTTACCTGGTGTACCTGTTCCACAAACAAAACAACAGCCCCGTTGATGTGGGCCGCGGATTTTACGGTGTCATGCTCAATAATTTCCCCAACAGCAAGTGCAACCTCCTCCACGCTGTGCAGAGAGCCAACACCAGTTTTGATGCCGTGCTTCCACGTCAGCCTGGAGAAGGCCGTCACACCTGAGACGCCGGCCAGCGCCACAGAGCCTGGCCGAAAAAAAAAGAAAAAAACAAACACAAAAAGCTAAACCAGCCAAACACTATTAAATTAACAAACCCAAACTAATATAAACCACTAGTTGTGCCAAAAGAAGAGAAAAGATAGAAAATATAGCACAAACTCTGTTTTTTTTCCTCTCTTCCAGTCACACTCCTCTCACGAAGAAGAAGAAGAAGAAGATTGTTCAGAACTCCTTATAAGAACTCTTTATACAAAGATATGGAGTGAAGAAGACAAAGAAGAGGTTGCAGAGAAGAATTCTGACTTTTGATGCATAGAGTGATGTTTACTGAGTGAAGTACGTGGCAGTAATGCACCTGTAAGCGGGTTGCCATCAGCCAATCAAATCTAAGAGAAGAAGAAGAAGATTGGCGGTTGATCCACCAGCCCATGATATCTTTGAACTTAAAGATCCCTCGCTTAACAAGTCCTCAACTGCTTCCCAACGTAACCCCTTAATGCCAAGATATTTTTTCTGGTGCTTTCACAATGATTTTGATTTATTCTGTTTTCTTGGAAGTCTGCCCAGTGCAGTTTATCACATCTACCACAAATAAGACTTTTCCTTCAAAACAACAGTGTCTTCTTTAATTTACTGCATGCACTGCAAGTCTGCACACTTTCCCTGTTCGAGTGCACTCCCAATTTTTTAGCTGGCAGCTTTTTCGTAGCTTCTGCATATGTTAATCCCTGGAAGACCTTTATCTGCTGAATTTCTTCTGCTCTTTTGCTGGTTTCACAACCTCAATATGCAGAGCTATGTTCACCATTGCAGTTACAGCACTTTAACTTGGCTCCTCTTTCACACTTGCCATATTCATGTTCACCAGAGCATCTGGCACATCGTTGTCTACCTTTGCATGTCGCTGCTACATGACCAAACTTTTGACATTTGAAACATCTGAGTGGAGGAGGAACATAAAGTCTGACTTCATAGCTCATGTAGCCAATATACACCAATATACACCTGACTTGGCAGTCTTGTTTCATCAAATTTTAACATGACTGAAGGACTATCACATTTTTCGCCATTTCTATTAGCTTTCAATCTCTGTACCTCCGTCACTTTTGCTCCAGTTAAGTTTTTCATTATTTCATCAGTTGAGACAGCCGTTGAAATGCCTGATATCACTCCTCTCATTGCCTTATTTCCTTCCAGTACTTAACACTGCACATTTTTCCCCTCCAACTTAGTGACTCTGATTGCTGTTCCTTGTTGAACACTATCTTTACATGTAACCAGCAACGAACCACTATGAAGAACCCTTGCATCTAAAACTTCTCCAAGTAGCCCATTAATTGCATTTGTGAGTTTAATTGGGTTCCACTCACGAAACGATGCCCCTTCCTGAGTAAGTTTAATGGTTACTTTACACTTCTTCTGTTCATTCCGGGATCGTTCGATAACGGTCTTGGCTGAGTTTCTTGACATCTATGTTTGCTTCTTTTAGACACCACCGTGCTCCAAACTTCCTCTTCCCCGCTTCCCATCTCCATTCCTCCTTGATGAATTATATCCACTTTTTCCAGATTTTCAGGAGCTGTCCTCTTTCTCGTACTACCGCCATTGGAGATGAGATAATAGTTGCCATAGTTGTAGTCTTTTCACTGTTCCTACTAAAAGCAAAGCTGGTACAAGCATTGTGGGCTCACTCAGGCTATGGGGAAGTCACACTAACCCAATCAAAGGTTGATGCACCTGTTGTGTCCATATCTGGGGAAAGCAAGGAGAAGGCGGGGGGTTCACTTGAACGTATTTTATTAATAACAGAATCAACACTCTATGAACACTCCTTACAAGCCAAGGGTCAACGACGAAGAGAGCGAAGCCCTTCTGCCCTTGCCATTAATACCCCTGGTGATGCCACCACTGGAAAGGCGGGTTGTCACTTCCCACTACACCCATGGCCGCCATCTTACTACACCACTATACAACATATCCCCCCACCCCCACCCCTGTAGAAAAACTACAAGCACGCCGATTGGCCCTGCCAGAATTTGAACCCGATTCACACACTAATAATGATTTTTTTACAGTCCTATCCATTCACACACAAAACAACTACCTAGGGGGGGCAGGTGGACTACTGGCTCCCCCTACACGGCCAGGAGGATTATTCTGCCGCCTAAATCCTTACAGTCCAAAATAAAACAGCCGTGTTCCTAAAAACTAAATTAATCCCCAAACATGAATATATACATTTTCAAACACACAACAAACCATAACAATTTATTTCTATATACACCCCTCATGGCGGCCTCCACCCCAACACACCCACCCAACCATCCAGGCACTTCACAGCAAAATGTATTCAATATAGAACAAATAGTGTTGAGAACTTTTTTTTTTTTTTTTAACACAGGCCAACACTCCATAAAATGTATATATACTGTATGTACCAGTGGGGAAAAAAAAAACAAAAAAACATAGCAAACAAACGACTTAAGGTCATAGCCACATAATACATTAATTATTACCCTCAGTCATTATGCCATTATGCCATGTCATTATGAAAAGGGGCACCTTCTGGGTCACCATCCGGTGGATCCCACTTGGAGCGCCTCCGCTTCCTGGCCTCCGAAGATAAACTGTGCCGGCATCTCTTCTCCTCCACTCTCCACAGCTCATTTAGGTGTCTCCACGATGTGTCTGAAAGTCACAAGTAGCCATCTTCCCGGGCAGCCACCACTCGCAGCCACCCCTGTTCATCACGCCGTCTTCACCTCTCATGCACTCCTCTCGCCCGAGCCTCCTCTCTGGGTTGGACCTCGTCACTGACCCGCAGGGGAACCTGGCCGGAGTTTCTACATTTTTCACACCAAAACCGGACTTCCTTCCTGGGTCGGGCCGTCCCGCCAACCCGGTCTGAACTTCTCCTGTGATGATGGTGTTTGGCACGCCATAGGACTGCTCCAGTTGGTCCTGCCCCTCTCTCTTTTCTCTTGGCCCCAGCAGCCGTTCTCCCGGGGGTCCCGTTGTACAGTCCAGTTCCCACATCAGGAGCAACATGGACACTGGCATCGGGACCCTGCTGTGCTGGGTTGTCGCAGTACTGATCCTCATTACCTCCCAACCTGCCAGGGCAATCCATGTCCCAGACCGCATCGTCGTCTTCCACGTGTGTCACTGGCCGGTCCCATAGACGGCAGCCCGACCACTCTTCACCAACGCCACTGGTGATTTTAAAACCCAGGCAGTAGAATAAATCACACCCCATGATATTCTCTCCTCTGGCCGTCACCACCAACCGGACATTCGCCATTGCTGCCGACTTGTACTGGGCCGTTAACTCCAGCGAGTCCACGATGGCCAGTTTGTCTCCGCCATAGCCACAGTACGACACCGACAGTGCTCTCACATGGTAGTGTGGGAACAGACTCTTCAAGGTAGTCCAACTCAGTGCCAAAGCCACCGCTCCTGTGTCCACCAACAACGGCACCTCCATTCCTTCCAGCAGCACATTGCAATAGATACGTATATCTACCAGTGGTCGGGGAGACAGTATGAATAACAACAGGAGCCACGGCAGGGGAATCTGCTCCACGTCTTCGGTCCTCCTGCTCAAAATTCTTGCAGGTTCTGGCAAAGTGATGCAAAAGACAGCATTTTCCACACTGCTTGCCCTTCGCCGGACACTCTCTTGACTTATACCAGTGCCTTGTGGACCTGCAGCCAAAACATTTTAGTGTACCCAGGGCGGACCTAATTCTCACAACGGCGGCATATTCTTCCTCACTCGTGCCGTCCTCCCTGTCCTAGGCCACAGCCAGTGCTCTCCAACCCAGTTCTCCACGCCTCGACATGTCTCTCTAACGGAGGTCTTCTGACAATTCTTCCGCTGCCTCACACTGTTTCGCTATTTCAATAGCTGTGGTCAACGTCAGTTCATCCAAATAGGTCAGGAGCCTCGACCGTGCCGAACAAAGAACCCGCTCCGCCAACTAATCACGGATCATCTCGTCCTCCAGAGCTCCAAAATGGCATTCCCCCACGAGCTGACGTAGGTCTGCAGTGACGCGCTGCACTGACACCCCCGTCCACTGGTGTCGCTGCCTGAACTTTATCCGCCGGGCTGTGATGTTCTCTGTGGCATGAAAGTAGCGCGCCATCAGCTCAACCACGTCCCCATAATTATCAGCCTCTCCTAACGTGCCAAGGATCCTCTGACCCTCCATCCCAAGATTATGAACCAAGATAGCTCTTGGCTTATCGCAGTCCTTGCAGGGAGGCAAGCCCAGCCTGCCCGATTAACGGGAAGGAGTCTCGGTGGCTGCTTCATCCATGAGTCACTGCTGTCCTTTGCAGCACCGCAGGTTCAACATGGCGCTCCTCCCGATGCACGGCTATCTAAAAATTAAAAGTTAATGATAATACCATCATGATTGTGGAGCGGAATGGCGAGATCAATTGCATATCATATGCGGACACATATGCACACTTTCACTAAATGATAACCGTGACAAAAACCATCCAAATAACGAAATAAATCATTTTTTATTTACTAACAAATGGGCAACACTGATACAACAACTGCAGCCAAATGGCTCATTCTGCTGAGTATAATAATGTTGGGTATTTTGTACTTATAATATTGCTAAGATATAAAAGGATGTACTACCAACTAGACCACCGGAGTGGTGGCCTAGTTGACAGAGCATCCACCCCACAGCCGGGAGGTTGGGGGTTCAAGTCCCGGCCGGGTCATACCAAAGACCATATAAAAATGGTACTTCCTGCCTTCTAGCTTGGTGCTCAGCATAAGGCGGGGAAGGACATGTTTGTGGTTGTGCCTTGCATGGCAGTGACCCCTCTGATTCTTCATGTGATTAACATTGCAGACAAGAGAAATGTAATTTTGTTCTACTGTACATGATTGGCTGTATGGACTAAATGACAACAGAGGTGGCTTCTTCTTCTACAATGGGTCTCAAATATTTGTATATGTGTCCTGTTATAGTACTGCATGAGTTTATTAACGATAGGCCAGGGGTCACCAACAAAAAGTGCAAGAGGTCCGATAAGTCAGTCCTTCTCCCCAGCTGAGGTCCGAATTAGGTCTGGGGATCTTTAGGCATCTCACGATACAATTATGATTCAGGGTCTCCGATTTGATTCTAAAATGATTCTCGATGCATTTTTTTTTCAGGATTTTTTCCCTCTCACTGTGTGACAGCTTGGTACTTTTAAAGCCAAGTGTTTGCAATGACCCATGAATTTACATGAAACATCTTTTAATAATAAGGGGCAGCGTGGTGGTGGAGTGGTTAGCACTGCGGCAGCACAGCAACTCACTCTTGGCCGGGGGATCCTGGGTTTGATCCCAGCCCCCGACCAACAGTGATCTGTGTGGAGTTTGCATGTTCTCTCCGTGTCTGTGTGGGTTTACTCCGAGATTTCTCCGGTTTCCTCCCACATGCCAAAAACATGCAAGTTAGGTTAAATGGCATCAAACTGGGGATTCTAAATTGTCCTTAGGTATAAATGTGAGAGTGAATGGTTGTCTGTCTGTCTATGTTGGCCCTGCGATGGACTGGTGATCTGTCCATGGTGTACCCTGCCTCTCGCCCAAAGATGCTGGGATAGGCTCCAGCACCCCCGCGACCCGAAAAGGATTTAGCGGAAGAAGATGGATGGATCTTTTAATAAAAGAAATGGAAGAGAAATGTGACAAGTCACATGGACAAATTTACCTGAAAATGTGCTTTAAAGAACTGTCATCTTTTCATGGACATTCTTTAAGACGACCACAGCTGTCTCCAGCAGACAATATCATTTTCTTTTACACATTATTTTATTATTATTTTATTAAGCTGATGCTTTAGCTGGTTTTAGATCTGTATTTTTTAAACAAACAAAAAAAAAAATCAAATAAATTCTTTGCTCAATTACAAATAAAATGTAATAATTCAATTCAGTTCAATTCAGCTTTATTTATACTGCACCACATCACAACAGAGGCCGTCTCATGGTGCCAGAGTGCAGAGAAAAACCTCACAGTCTCAGAAAAACCCAGCAATCAGATGATCCCCTATGAGCAAGCACTAAGCAACAGTGGAGAGGAAAAACTCCCATTTGGCAGGAAGAAACCTCTAGCAGAACCAGGCTCAGGGAGGGGCAGTCATCTGCTGCGACTGGCTGGGGGTGAGGGGATAGGGAGGATGGAGAGGACAGACATAAAGAACATAACCATAAGGTGCCAAATACATTATTGGCGGTCACCCAGCAGTATGGATCAAATAACAACAGAACAAAAGTGGGGATAAAAGACACAAAATCCCTCCTTAAACGTAAGCTATATTAAAAAAGAAGGATTTTACCCTGTTCTTAAAAACAGAGACCGAGTCTGACTCCCGGACCCAGAGTGGTAACTGGTTCCAGAGAGAAGGAGCTTGGTAGCACAAGGCTCTGCCTCCCACTGTACTTTTGGAGATTCTGGGCACCACAAGTAAGCCAGCATTTTGGGAGCATAATGCTCTATTAGGATGGTAAGGTAATATCAGATCTTTTATATATTGGGGGGCCTGATTATTAAGAGCTTTGAAAGTAAAAAGAAGGATTTTAAACTTGATTCTAAATTCTATGGGAAGCCAATGAAGGGAGGACAGAACCGGGGAGATATGATTGTCACGCGGTGGCCCTCGCGAGCTACCATAAGACGCCAAAAGTCGCCAGTGAGTTTTGCAAAGATGGTTTAATACACAAACACAAGACACAAATACAAAGCAATGAGCCGCTGTGGGCAAAAACACACTATACAAGACACATGGGACCATAAGGCTAAACCCAGCTACTTACGGTCTAGACCAGGAACATGGAAAGGATGAAGTCTGAGATGAAAACCGCTTGCTCAACGTCTGGCACAGGATAACGACACCCAAGTTGACATCAGACTGCTGCATTGTACTGCTGTCAGCGCCCGCTTAAATGCCGGGCTGCTGACGAGCTGTAAATGCAGCACAGCTGTTAGGCTTTGACAGAAGAAAGCCCCTCCGAGCGCTGTCACAATAAGAGCTCGGGGAGCCAGAAGGTAAACACTACTGTCAAAGCCGGCAGAGATGATGTATGGCTCGAGCGCGGACAAAATCGGTGCTCGGACCATGACAGTACTCCCTCCCCGAGGGCGGGCTCCGAACGCCCATTGACACCCAAGCCCCCTCCCCAGGGCGGGCGGCTGGGGCAGGTCCGGAGGGAGAGGATCAACCACAGACCAAAAACCATGAGGAAACTGAAACACAGACAATCAGGAGAAAAAAAAAAAAACTCCCAGAAGCACAAAACATGCACAAGACAGAGCAAAAAAAAACAATTACAAGGCACGAAAACAGAAAATACCATACTCTCAAATGCACAAATCAAAACAGCACAGGACAGCAAAAAAAAACAACCCCAGAACAATCACAGGCCAGATTATCCCCCAAATGACCTTAAACCCACAGTTCAGGAAAAAGATGATAGGCAGAGACCTACACCCACGGGAACAGTTCTGGCGGTCTCCCTGCATCCAACGGCCGACGGGTGGTCACCGGGAACAGTACAAGACCGGGCAGCCTACCCCAGTCCCAGGCCCGGAAAGTCCACTCCTCCGGTGGCCAAACCAGGTCACCCAGTAATAAGCACAATATGTCAGGTGGCCAACCC
The DNA here is from genome assembly GCA_020510985.1 of Pholidichthys leucotaenia. NCBI lineage: Eukaryota > Metazoa > Chordata > Actinopteri > Cichliformes > Pholidichthyidae > Pholidichthys > Pholidichthys leucotaenia. Next base: position 253,981,651 of record CM035842.1, on the reverse strand, counting down.
AGGGCGCCGAACCGGCGAAGCAGTTCCTCGGGCGGCCAACCCGCATCCCTCAGCCACCAGAACCATGGGAAGACGGCCTGCGGCGGCCTCCCTGGTGGGGGAAACACATGGGGGAGCCGGGCTGAGCGAAGAGGCCTCCCAATGGCCCCCGGCGATGATGAGCACGGCTGGTGACTGTGACGATGGGAATGATGGTGAAGACGAGCCCACACCATGTCAGGCGGCGAAGGGTCTGCAGCTCCTCCACCGTCCTTGACCCACACCAATGCTGCGGTTGTGGCTGCACCCTCACTGGACCCCACTGGGACTGGGTCTCGGATGCACCCACGTCGGACCCCAACGGGTCTCGGCTGCACCCGCGTCAGACCCCAATTGGGTCTTGGCTGCAACCGTGTCGGACCCCCACTGGACCACGTCGGACCCCGACTGGGTCTCGAATGCACCCGCGTCGGACCCCGATTGGGCCTCGTGGAACCCCGACTGGGTCTCGGATGCACCCGTGTTGGACCCCCACTGGGTCAGCGCAGCACCGGCGACAGCCTCCGCCCCCGAACCTGGAGCCTCCCGCACAGCGACCACGACTGGCTTCGCACCGGTGACTCTCCAATAAGGCTCAGAAGACAAGACAGGACCGGGATCAGAATCACTGGCAGCGACAGAGCCCAGTGAGATGAGCTTGGGCGCAGCAGGCGGCTGCCCCTGACTCGCCTCCCCGAGAGGCAGGCAGAAGTGCTCCAAGACAGAACAGAGAAACACAAGATAGAGCCTGCACTCGGGTTCTGTCGCTGTCCAGGACTTCGTTGATCCAGGCTCAGGGCGAAGAAGTTTGTCCGCAGGCTCCCACTCAGCTACGGCGGGCTCTGCAGCTGGCATGATGTTCTCTGCAGCCTGTGGATCCACCAGCGCAGGCATCCACGCCGGTAACCTGCTCGGCGTGGTGGCAGGGGACCCTCGACCCACTGGCTCGCACTGTTCCAGCGTGGAGACCCGGGGACGCTTGCTCGTCGGCGCAGGCTCCAGGCTGCAGTTCGCTTTCCTCCTCTGTCCACAGCGTGGCTGCAGGGCCAGAACCAGGCTCTCCAGCACCGCAGTCCTCCTCCTCATCCGGTGACATAGGCCTGGCGTCGCGGACCACTCAGCGGAGGGAAACACAGAGGCAGCAGGTTGGGTAATTAAGGCTACAGCAGGAAGTAGGAGCTCGGGGGACTGCGAGCTCCGAACTCCGCCCCCAGGAGTCAGACAAGGCAGGTCACAATTATGATGGAGAGAATTAACGTGCACTTGCCTGTCTCCCGGAGGGAGGATGGTGCCTGCTGTAGAGGACGTAGTTCCTCCCTTTCCCCGCTGGATGACGACAGAGGGCCCCCTGGAAGGACGAGGAGGAGCCGCTCTCGAGCATCCACTCACGGGCTTTGCTGGGAGCGGATTCAGCCGGGGATCCTGCTGAGGTTGATCTTGGCCGTGGCGCCGAAGTCTTTGACGGCCCCCAGATAACGTGAACTCCTGAGCTGGATCAGGGACAGGAGCGGGATCCCAACGTGGGGAACGAGGATGCCTCCTCCTCTGCTTCCTGCCGTAATCCTCCTCCAGCTCACAGAGTACCTCGCACTGTGCGGCAAGCTCAGCCCTCCTAGCGACAACTTCAGGGTGGTTGTAGTAGCAAGGAAGGTTATCCAGAAGTACCTCAGCATAGTCCAGGTGCCAGCACATGCCGTTGGGGTCGTCGTAGAAAGTAGCGGCGAGGAGCGTCCCATCAACATACTCCAGGGCGCTCGCTAGCTCCTTGCCCAGGCACCGAACGCAGTTCCTGGATGACAGCATACTCCCAGCGCGTAATCACCCAGACAGGGAAGAACAATTGTCCAATTAGCAAAAACTCACCGGGAACGGCGTCTCGGTGTGGTGTCTCCATTTAGACGTCTTGACAGCAGTCTACTGTCACGAGGTGGCCCTCTCGAGCCACCATAAGACGCCAAAAGTCGCCAGTGAGTTTTGCAAAGATGGTTTAATACACAAACACAAGACACAAATACAAAGCAATGAGCTGCTGTGGGCAAAAACACACTATACAAGACACATGGGACCATAAGACTAAACCCAGCTACTTACGGTCTACACCAGGAACATGGAAAGGATGACGTCTGAGATGAGAACCGCTCGCTCAACGTCTGGCACAGGATAACGACATCCAAGTTGACATCAGACTGCTGCATTGTACTGCTGTCAGCGCCCGCTTAAATGCCGGGCTGCTGACGAGCCGTAAATGCAGCACAGCTGTTAGGCTTTGACAGCAGGAAGCCCCTCCGAGCGCTGTCACAATAAGAGCTCGGGAAGCCAGAAGGTAAACACTACTGTCAAAGCCGGCAGAGATGATGTATGGCCCGAGCGCGGATGAAATCGGAGCTCGGACCATGACAATGATCTCTTTTTCTAGAACCAGTTAAAACTCTAGCAGCAGCATTTTGAATTAACTGAAGATTTTTTTAAGGATACTTCAGGACAACCAGATAATAACGAATTACAGTGGTACCTCTACTTACGAACGTCTCTACATATGGAATTTTCAGGTTACGAGACGCCTCAACGGGAAAATATTGCCTCTAGTTACGAACGAAATTTCAGGATACGAAAGGCAAAAAAGTACGCGCTCCTCGCAGCTTCCGTAGTTTACCGAACGTAAACATACCTGTAGCTGCTCTGCCATTGGCTATCGCCTAGCATCTTCCTGGTATCCCATTGGCCACGAAGTTTTTTTTTTTTTTCCAAAACTTTATGCGTTTGGTTGATCTCGCCAAAGAATATGGCCGTAATACATCAACGATCAGCACGGTATTAAAACAAAACGAAGCACTTACAAGCCGACAAAAGCAAACGTCCTTGGATCAGAACATGAACCAAAGAAGGCAAAAGGTGACGACGACGACGTCGTCGACGACGATAGCAGTTAAAGGGTAAATGAACATAATTTTTATTATTCTTTCTCTTTTATTATTCTCTTTTATTATTCTTTCTCTCATTTTAAACTCTCATTTTATGTTTATTGTGCAGTAATCTAATTGTAACATGTATTTGTTACATGTTTTGATGCGTTTTTACGATTTATAAAAAATTTATGCCCGAATTTTGGGGGCTTGGAACGGATTACGGCATTTACATGTAAAACGTGCCTCTACTTACAAATTTTTCACGTTACGAGAATTCTTCCGGAACGAATTAAATTCGTAAGTAGAGGTACCACTGTACAATAATCTAATCGAGAGCTGACAAAGGCGTGAATCAGTTTCTCAGCATCATTTAGAGACAAGATGCTCCTGATCTTGGCAATATTGCGCAGATGATAGAAGCCAGTCTTACAAACAATTTTAATATGTGAATTAAAGGACAAATCTTGATCAAAAATAACTCCAAGGTTCCTCACAGAACTATTCAAAGAGAGAATGCCAGCATCTAAATGAAGGGCATAATTTGAGAAGGAATTTCTCAGATGTTTTGGGCCAACAAGAATGACTTCAGTCTTATCTGAGTTTAATAGTAGAAAATTACAAGTCATTCAAGCTTTGATGTCCTGAAGACAGGCATCTAACTTGGCTAATTGATTACAATCATCGGGCTTCATTGACAGGTATAGTTGTGTGTCGTCTGCGTAACAGTGAAAATGTATACAGTACTTTCTGATGATATTGCCTAACGGGTGCATATATAAACTAAAAAGAGTAGTAGTAATAACTGAATCATTATACAGGGGAACACTAAATGTATTTTTGACACCAAATAAATAGCTTTAAAATTGTAAAATCTACAACTTAAATCCTAAAAATAGAAAGTTTTACTGGAGAACATAAACTAAATTACATACATTTAAAAAGATTAATATTTACTAAACTAAATCTCACAAAAGTCTGCCTCTGTACTATGTTTTCAGTATTTAAAAAAAAAAAAGATTCAAACTGTAAGCCTAAAAAAGGACAGAAAATATAATTAATTCCACAATACAGAATTCCTTTGCAGATTATTTTTTTTTTTAATGTCAACAATATTTTTATCTTTTTAACCTGGTCTGGGTCTGTCTGGGTAACACTCTGTCACAGGGAGAGAGGAGGTGGATGTGTGTGGAACTTCTCATGTTCAGTAACACAGAAAATTATTGTTGTGACATGATATCAGAGGGTCACAGAAATTACCTCCATGAACAACGTCATGCAGCCCAACGGGGATGCTGTCCTCGGAAGGTATGGAGGAGCAATGGGGACCTTCCGTCAACAAACCTTTTTCTTTTTAAAAAAGGAAAAGTCTAATCAGAGATTTCTAACTCCTTGGTTCAACACATAATCTTGTAGCTTAAAACAGAAGACTTGATGAAATCTATTTAGCTTGGAGAAATCATCTTTTAATTTATAAAAAAAATCTCTGAGAAAAGCTAGAACGAGTTATTATTCTGCATTAATAGAAGAGAACAAGAACAATTCCAGGTTTCTTTTCAGCGCTGTAGCCAGGCTGACAAAAAGTCAGGACTCTGTCAATACTAGCATTCCCTTAGAGCTTACTAGTCAAGACTTTATGAACTTTTTCAATAATAAAATTTCATCTATCAGAGATAAAATCAGTCAGATTCTTCCCACCATTAACTTAAATACAGTAACTACTACAACTCCTTCAATTGACATCTGTTTGGCTCAGTTTACTCCAACTGACCTTTTAGAGTTAGGCAAAATAATTTCCTCATCCAAGCCTTCAACCTATTTTTTAGACCCTATTCCTACCAGGTTATTTAAAGAAGTCTTCCCACTTATTGGTAGCTTTATTCTTCAAGTAATCAATTCTTCATTAACTTTAGGCCATGTACCGCAGGCTTTTAAAACTGGTGTAATTAAATCCTAACTCGAAAAGCCAACGCTGGATCCAGGAGTTTTAGCTAACTATAGACCAATCTGTAATCTGCCCTTCATTTCAAAAATCTTAGAAAGAGCTGTTGCTAAGCAATTATTTGACCATTTGCAGGGAAATGGTTTATTTGAAGAGCTTCAATCTGGGTTTCGAATCCATCATAGTACTGAAACAGCCTTAGTGAAGGTCACTAATGACCTCCTGATCGCATTTGATAATGGACTTGTTTCTGTACTTGTCCTTTTAGACCTTAGTGCAGCTTTTGATACTATCGATCATAATATTGTACTTGATAGATTAGAACACTATGTTGGACTTTATGGAACTTCGTTGCAGTGGTTTAGATCTTATTTATCTGATAGGTTCCAGTTTGTTCATGCCAATAATGAGTTTTCTTTCAACTCAAAGCTCAGTCATGGAGGTCCCCAGGGATCTGTGCTAGGCCCTACTCTTTTTAGTTTATATGTGCTTCCGTGAGGCAACATTATTAGGAAGCACTGTATACATTTTCAGAACTCAGAAAGGATTTATTGCCAAGTACATTAACAGTAAACAACTGATAACATACGAGGGATTTGACTTGACACAGAAAACGACCTGCATTTCCGGTGACGCGGCAGCGTCTGAAAAACGCGCCTGTTTCACTGTTACGCAGACGACACACAACTATACCTTGTAATTTCCTGCTATTAAAATCAGATAAGACTGAAGTCATTCTTGTTGGTCCAAAAAAACCTTAGAAATACCTTTCCAAATCAAACTTTTAGTTTGGATGCAGTTGCTCTTTCTCTTAGTAGCTCTGTGAGGAACCTTGGAGTTATTTTTGATCAAGATCTGTCTTTCAATTCACATATTGAATTCGTTTCTAAGAATGCCTTCTATCATTTGCGTAATATTGCCAAGATTAGGAGCATCTTGTCTCAGAGTGATGCTGCGAAACTGATCCACGCTTTTGTTAGCTCTAGATTAGATTATTGTAACTCTTTATTATCAGGTTGTCCTAAAACATCTCTAAAAAGTCTTCAGTTGATCCAAAATGCTGCTGCAAGAGTTTTAACAGGTACTAGAAAGAGAGATCATATCTCTCCGATTCTGGCCTCCCCTCATTGGCTTCCCATAGAGTTTAGAATTAAGTTTAAAATCCCTCCTCTCACTTTCAAAGCTCTAAACAATCAGGCCCTTTTATTTAAAAGATCTGATACTACCATATTATCCTAACAGAGCACTACGCTCCCAAAATGCAGGATTACTTGTAATACCTAGAATCTCCAAAAGTACAATGGGAGGCAGAGCTTTCAGTTATCAAGCTCCTCTCTTGTGGAACCAGCTGCCAATCTGGATTCGGGAGTTAGACTCGATCTCTGTTTTTAAGAATAGGGTTAAAACCTTCCTTTTTGATTTTGCCTACAATTAGGGAGGGATCATGTGTTTCTGAATCCTCCCTTAGTTATGCTGCTATTAGGTTTAGACAGCCGGGGGACCTCCAATAATGCACTGGGCTTCACTCCTTTCTTCACTCTCAATGAATTTTTTTTTTTTTTTGCTGGTCATTAACATCTGTTTGTTCTCTCCCATAGATTGAGTCCCCCATCATGCTGTTTGCTCTCTACATGTCTGTTCTTTTCTTCTTCTCTATCCTCTCACCCCCTAGCCAGTCGCAGCAGATGACTGCCCCTCCCTAAGCCTGGTTCTGCTGGAGGTTTCTTCCTGTTAAAAGGGAGTTTTTCCTCTCCACCTTGCTCATAGGGGATCGCCTGATTGCTGGGGTCTTTCTGCAATCGTGGGGGTTTCCCCTACAGTAGAAAGTGCTATGAGACGACTGTTGTTGTGAAATGGTGCTATATAAATAAAGCTGAATTGGGCGGTGTGGTGGTTGAGTGGTTAGCACTGCGGCAGCACAGCAACTCACCCTTGGCCGGGGGATCCTGGGTTCGATCCCAGCCTCCAACCAACAGTGATCTGTGTGGCGTTTGCATGTTCTCCCTGTGTCTGCGTGGGTTTACTCTGGGATTTCTCCGGTTTCCTCCCACATGCCAAAAACATGCAAGTTAGGTTAATTGGCATTAAAACTGGGGATTCTAATTTGTCCTTAGGTATGACTGTGAGAGTGAACGGTTGTCTGTCTCTGTGTTGGCCCTGCGATGGACTGGCAATCTGTCCAGGGTGTACCCTGCCTCTCGCCCAAAGATGCTGGGATAGGCTCCAGTCCCCCCGCGACCCGAAAAGGATATAAGCGAAAGATGATGAATGAATGAATCAAAACCTCTGGGTGGAAACGTACCATCTAGGGCAGCCAGAGGGGCAATGGACACAATTTCACAACAGCGTTTGATTCCGCAGGTTACACTGGGAAGGAAGCGTGGCTGTCCACCCGCTGCACTGATCTGTATGGAGAACTTGTTTTCTATACAGATCAGTGGCCAGCTTTATCCCACGGAGGATGTCCACTTGAGTTCCGCTTCTTTTTTCGGTTAAAACAAAACTATAATTTTTCCCCAAATTATATTAACAAGCTTTGGAATCTGGATGGAGGACTCTCGAGGTCTGGATCCAGACCGGAGTCCACTGGTTGGTGACCCCTACGATAGACTATGAACTACACAATTACTAAAGCAGTTATGATGACTTAACAACTTCGATTCCCCAAAGTACAAGATACACTATTATGAATATAAGTCATAGAAGATCACACAAATAAGGGGTTCTTAAACAGACGCTAATATTAGATGTCCCATTCATTTTCAATAATTCTGTAATTAATATTCACACAATCAAATAAATCTTAGTGTTCAGTCCCTTTTATATTTGTTAAAGTCTAACATGTGTGAATGCCTACATATAGACTACACCTCTTTGTATTCCACTTTCAAACACATCCTCCATTTGGGCCTGTAAAGCATAATTGGGCTACCTGTTTTCAGACAAGAATACTTGCTTTCTACAGGCATGCACTAGTAATAAGATCAGAATTGGTTAGCCAAAGCAGTAAATAAATATACATTCAGTGGGGAAAATAAATATTGAACACGTCAACATTTTTATCATTAAACATATTTGTGATGGAGCCATTGACCTGAGATTTTCACCAGATATCAGTAACAACTAAGTAATCCATACATACAAAGAAATCAAGGCAACTGTGTTCACAAAACAAGTTATATTTAATAAAGTGGAATGACACAGGGAATAAGTATTGAACACGCTTGGCAAAATTCATTTAATATTTAGTAGAAAAGTCTTTATTGGTAATAACAGCTTCCAGACACCACCTGTATGGAGAAACTAGGTGCAGGCATTGTTCAGGAGTGATTTTAGCCCATTCTTCCACACAAACTGTCTTCAAATCTTGAAGGTTTTGTGGGTGTCTTCTATGAACTCTGCTCTTCAGTTCATTCCATAGATTTTCAATTGGATTCAAGTCAGGTGACTGACAGGGCCATTCTAGCAGCTTTATTTTCCCTCTCTGGAGCCAGCTGAGAGTTTCCTTGGCTATGTGTTTGGGATCATTGTCTTGCTGAAATGTCCACCCTCATTTCATCTTCAGCATCTTGGCAGATGGCAACAGGTTCTTATCAAGGATGTCTCTGTACGTTTGTCCATTCATCTTTCTTTCAATTATATGAAGTCTGCCTGTATCATATGCTGAAAAACAAAACCACACCATGATACTCCCACCTTCAAACTTCACTGTTGTTTTGATGTTTTGGGGCTGATATGCCGTGCCATTTCTCCTCCAAACATGCTGTGTGTTGTGGCATACAAAAAGTTCAGTTTTGGTCTCATCTGACCAGACTATATTTGCCCAGGATTTTACTAGCTTGCCCAAATGTTGTGCAGCAAACTTTAAACGAGCTTCAACACACTTTTTCTTCAGCAATGGAGTCTTGTGAGGTAAGCAGGCACAGAGCCCATGTCGGTTAAGTGCATTACTTATTGTTTTCTTTGAAACAGCAGTACCTGCTAACTCCAGGTCTTTCTGGAGGTCTCCACAAGTGGTTTTTGGATCTTGGATACCTTTCGATAATTCTTTTGACTCCTCTGTCAGAAATCTTGCAAGAAGCTCCTGGTTGTGGCCAGTTTATGGTAAAATGATGCTCTTTCTACTTCCGAATGATGGCTCCAATAGTGCTCACTGGAACATTCAGCAGTTTAGAAATGCACCTGTAACCACTGGTTGGGTGATGTTGAAAGCACTGGAGAAATCAAAGAACATGATACTCACAGTGCACCCAGGCTTCTCTATGTGGGATAGGGAACGATGTAGGAATAAGATCACTGCACCCTCCACCCCGATGCCATGCTGGTAGGCAAACTGAAGTTGGTCCATCGCTGGTCCCATTAGGGGGCGGAGGTGGGTGAGGAGCAGTCTCTCCAAGGTCTTCCATTGGGTGTGATGTGAGGGCCACTGGTCTGTAGCTGTTCAGGTCCTTGGGGTGTGGAGACTTCGGTACGGGTACCACGCAAGATGCTTTCTACAGCTGTGGTACCCTCCCTAGCTTCAGGCCAAGGCTGAAGATGTGTTCCACGATCCTGCACAGCTGATTTGCACAGGACTTGAGGAGCCTCGAGCTGATGCTGTCCGGACCTGCAGCCTTCCCCACTTGTCATGTAGACTTGCTCAACTGCCATGTGACTTGTCCAGCTGCCATGCATCTTTTCATTTTCATACAGTTTGTGCCATCTTAACTGCTGTTAAGTGTCAAGTATTAACACCTCTCACCATTGTAGCATTATAACTGTATCTGTAGTATTCTTCTCTTCTATCATCATAATGTTGATACCACTGTATTTGTAGTCTTGTTTCTTTCAGCTTATCATTCATACATTGAACATATTTACTGCTTTTTTCTACCTACTGTCTCTGACTTTCTGCTGCTATACAGACGTGGACAAAATTGATGGTACCCCTCTGTTAATGAAAGAAAAACCCACAATAGTCACATAAATAACTTGAATCTGACAAAAGTGGTAATAAATAAAAATTCTATGAAAATTAACCATTGAAAATCAGACCATGCTTTTGAATTGTGGTTGAACAGAATTATTTTAAAAAACAAACTCATGAAACAGGCCTGGATAAAAATGATGGTACCCTTAACTTAATATTTTGTTGCACAACCTTTTGAGGCAATCACTGCAATCAAACGATTTCTGTAACTGTCAATGAGACTTCTGCACCTCTCAGCAGGTATTTTGGCCCACTCCTCATGAGCAAACTGCTGCAGTTGTCTCAGGTTTGAAGGGTGCCTTCTCCAGACGGCATGTTTCAGCTTCTTCCACAGATGTTCAATAGGATTTAGATCAGGGCTCATAGAAGGCCACTTTAGAATAGTCCAGTATTTCGCTCTTAGCCATTCTTGGGTGTTTAAAGCTGTGTGTTTTGGGTCATTATCCTGTTGCAAGACCCATGACCTGTGACTGAGACCAAGCTGTCTGACACTGGGCAGCACATCTCGCTCTAGAATACCTTGATAGTCTTGAGATTTCATTGTACATACCTGCCAACTTTTCAAACCTGAAAAGCCTAGTAGCTAGCCAGGGGCCAGGGGCCACAGGCCCGGTAGGTCGAGGACAAAGCCCTGGTGGGGGGTTCAGGGGGGCGAAGCCCCCCGACGCCAAACAAATATTAGCATTTAATCAAGTTAAAATGTGGCTAACAACCTCATATTTCTTCAGTCATCATGTTTCTATTTTTCTTACGAAGAACATAGAAAGTTTGCTGCTGGTGTCACTGGCATTCGAGTTGAGTTTTTTCGTTCCCACGTGGTCTTTCACATCGCTGATTCCTCCATGTCTGACCGAAAAATCTTGTCTACTCAAAGTGCAGTTGGCATAATTTTCACCCTTTGTTGAGTGAATAATTCCTGGAAATGCTTTGGAGTTTTCCTCACGAAAAGACTGTAATTTTCGTTTGGTTTTCATGTTCATTTGTGATTTTTCTCTGGCAGATTCCATGATGAAAACGCATACAATGCTGACCTACTTCCTTCGCGATTCCAAATGGAAACAATGGCTCCAGGGATGTGATTTGGGGTTGGGGAAATTATCTGAAAATTTAGCAGGGGGTCTGGGGGACATAGTCCCCCAGCGGGGTCCGGGGCAGAGCCCCGTTGGGGGGGCAAGGGGGGCGAAGCCCCCCAAAGCTCATGGGTTTTTATGATTTTTAAGTACCAGAACTGTGCTTAAATGACATAAAACAAACAGCTGAATGCCACTTATTACTGTATAATATTGACTTATGTTCCAAGAAGACAGCATTCCTAAAATATTCCAACAAGCATTATCCATCACATGCTTTAACACTTGATCAAATCAAAGTCAGTTAATTTTATCTATTCCATAATAGAAATAAAATTCATTCATACCATTACTTTTTATAATTTCAGCATTCATTTCAGATCACCAGTTTCAATCTCTATTGAGTCTTGAGCAGTTCATTTTGCACAATCACTGATGTAGCCAAGTCTTAGAAATATTCAAAAGTTATGAGTCAATGTCCACTGTCAATTTCAAACTGTTTGGAATCATAAAAGTAATTAACTAAATTGTTTTGCTATTTTTTTCTCCTCAACATCAATGTCAGGGCGCTGCAGGAGTTTTTAGGGATGGTTAACTTTTATAACCATTTCCTCCCCCCGCGCAGCCCAGCTCATACAACTGTTGTACGTCGCACTCAAGAAATGGAAACCGGCGGACAGAGTCGAGTGGACGGGAGCAGGCGTTCTCTGAGGTTAAAACAGCTCTGGCAAACGCTGCACTACTGGCGCACCCAGACCCGGTGGCTCGGATAGCGCTCACTACCGACGCCTCGGACGTGGCCATAGGGGCCGTCGTGGAGCAATGCATCGCCGGTTCTTGGCAGTCGCTCACCTTTTTTAGCAGGTCTTTGCACAACAGTGAGCGTAAATACAGCGTGTTCGACAGAGAGTTAATGGCTCTCCACCTGGCCATACGCCACTTCCAGTTCTGCCTGAAAGGGCGCACCTTAGGCTCAGACCTCTCACACATGCACAATACACCTACAGGAAGCAGTGCCAATTGCCTTTGTTCTAAATTTAGATACGATTCCTAGCGATCTCGTGTTTGGAATTGCTTTCGTGTTTTTTTTTACGATTTAAAATTTTTGACTGAATTTTTAGTGAAAAACCGTAATTTTGATTAATAAAGCCGTAACCCGGAATGGGGTCTTGAAAACCGGAACCATTATGGCAAAACCGGAGTAGTTGGCAGGTATGATTGTACCCTGCACAGATTCAAGACACCCTGTGCCAGATGCAGCAAAGAAGCCCCAGAACATAACACAACCTCCTCCATGTTTCACAGTAGGGACAATGTTCTTTTCTTGGTATGCTTCATTTTTGCGTCTGTGAACATAGAGCTGATGTGCCTTGCCAAAAAGTTCGAGTTTTGTCTCGTCTGACCATAGGACATTCTCCCAGAAGCTTTGTGGCTTGTTAACATGCAGTTTGGTAAATTCCAGTCTGGCTTTTTTATGATTTGTTTTCAACAGTGGTGTCCTCCTTGGTCGTCTCCCATGAAGTCCACTTTGGCTTAAACAATGACGGATGGTGCGGTCTGACACTAATGTACCTTGACCTTGGAGTTCACCATGAATGTGTTTAGAGGTTGTTCTGGGCTCTTTTGTTACCATTCGCATTATCCGTCTCCTGTGGCCATGCCCAGGGAGGTTAGCTACAGTCCTGTGGATCTTAAATTTCTGAATAATGTGTGCAACTGTAGTCACAGAAACATCAAGCTGCTTGGAGATGGTCTTATAGCCTTTACCTTTTACATGCTTGTCTATAATTTTCCTTCTAATCTCCTGAGACAACTCTCTCCTTTGCTTCCTCTGGTCCATGTTTAGTGTGGTACACTCCATGTCAACAAACAGCACAGTGACTACTTGTCACCCTTTAAATAGGCCGACTGACTGATAGTAAGTTTGTAGACACCTGTGATGTTAATTAGAGGACACATCTTGGTTGAACATGTCGCTATGGTCACATTATTTTCAATCTTTTCTTGGGGTACCATCATTTTTGTCCAGGCCTGCTTCATGAGTTTGTTTTTTTAAAATAATTCTGTTGAACCACAATTCAAAAGCATCGTCTGATTCTAAGTGGTTAATTTTCATAGAATTTTTATTTATTACCACTTTTGTCAGAGTCATGTTATTTCTGTGACCATTGTGGGTTTTTCTTTCATTAACAGAGGGGTACCAACAATTTTGTCCACGTCTGTAATACCTGCATTTTCCCCCATGGTAAGGACTATCTTATAATAACCTGTAAAGACATGTTTTTGAAAATTGCTAGTTAGCAATTACAGACTTACAGGCAAAATTATTACATTACACACTTCAAGCATAGCGTACTAATTTAAAAGAAAAAAGTTTCAATCTTTAGCTGCAAATCCACGCTCACTGTCATCGGTAGTTCCATGTTTTGGTCTCGCCACTGCTGTGTAGGTCTGGTATCCACTCTGCAGTCAACCTGGATTCATGGTAGCCAAACAGTGAAAATGGATGTAGGCTGTGGACTGCTGTCACATACACAGCACTTTTCAACAGAGCTGTGTTTCATGCACGTGCATTAAATGTAATCTACGGCCAAAATGTCCACATAGTATGACAGCAAAACTGCAGCAAACTGACATGAACAGCCAAAATTAGATAAAATGAGGAGTTTGTGCCATGAATTGGGTTCAGCATCACTGTTGTGTGTGGTGCCAAAGACTGTCTGAGCAGAGCATGCACTAAGATGGTTGTTTCAGAGTTCCTATAACAGAGAGTGCCATAGGGGCATTAATTTTCGTTATTTAAAAATAATGTTAATTGGACTACTGCAATTAATTACATTAATGTTTTAACATTTCCAGCAGTGCTTCAAATAAATGAAAACAAGTTTCTTTTTCCAAGATTTTAAAACTTTATTTTAAAAAATCAGTACAAAAGTAGCATATAAAATGTTACAGTAAAGAAATGTTGAAGACATACAGTCAAAAGAGAAAAAAATAAAAGTTTTCTCCACTCAGTTCAGACTTTTTTCAGCTAGATGTTGTTTGTGGGGTTTCTTGCATGCACAGTCTGTTTTAGTTTAATTTTTCTGTGCTTGTCTAACAAAACGAAAACAAGTTTTAAAATAAGTCTACAACATGACATTAAGATTTGGATCTCAGCTTTGACTGGGCCACTCCAGAATTCTCCATTTATTTCAGCTTTGTGGATAAGAAGGAATATCAAATACTGTCATGTTGATATTTCTTTTAAAAAGAACTAAATATTAAATTGGGTTCAAGATTTAACATATGACATTCACGTTCCAGTATATCAAACAAAAAAGTTCATATACAATTTCATGAATGTCATTCAATGTGTGTGTGTGTGTGTGTGTGTGTGTGTTAGAGTAACTATAAAAACATGATTGCTAACATACAAAAGCAGACACAACATTAAGTTCAAGAAATTTTCTGACTTAAGTTCACAGATGATTGAAAAGTTATTAAAAATCAATACAATGTTTTAGTGTACATTATGAAATACTAAAACATTTTATCATACAGTACTGCATATTATTTAAAGGATAATATTTTAGAAACTTACACCTTAAATAACTTGAATATTGTAAAGTTATTTTTCTGAATAATTCAGTTTCAAAAGTTACATTCATATTTTCTGTATCACTCAGAGTAGGCTATTTCAAACCTTTTTGTTTTAAATTTTGTTGATTATGACTAAGTTTGTTGAATAAAATTACTAATTAAATACAATTTTTTTTGAAGTGCATTAATAGGATTTCAGAGAAGACACTGACAATTTCTGAAAAACATGGATGGCACATAGAAGTTCTATAGCAAAGCAGACATTATGTTTAGAAAAGCTTACATTTCACAGTCTTTGTGCTTAACTCAAATGTTTTGCTTGTGGTTATAAAATCTGTATACAGTGGTATGAAAAGTGTTTGACCCTTCCCGATTTCTCATTTTTTTGTATGTTTGTCACACTTAATTGTTTCAGATCATCAAACAAATTTAAATATGAGACAATGATAACTCAAGTAAACACAAAATGCAGTTTTTAAATGAAGGTGCTTATTATTAAGGAGAAAAAAATTCAAACCTACACGGCCCTTTGTGAAAAAACAATCGCCCCCTAAACCTAATAACTGGTTGGGCCACCCTTAGCAGCAACAATTGCAATCAAGCATTTGCAGTAACTGGCAATGAGTCTCTTACAGCGCTGTGGAGGAATTTTGGCCCACTCATCTTTGCAGAATGGTTGTAATCCAGCCACATCAGAGGGTTTTTGAGCATGAACCGCCTTTTTAAGGTCATGCCACAGCATCTCATTCAGATTCAGGTTAGGACTTTGACTAGGCCACTCCAAAGTCTTGCTGGTGTGTTTTGGATAATTGTCCTGCTGCTAAACCCAAGTGCGCCTCAGCTTGAGGTCACAAACAGATGGCCAGACATTCAGTATTTTTTGGTAGACAGCAGAATTCATGGTTCCATTTACGACAGCAAGTCTTCCAGGTCCTGAAGAAGCAAAACAGCCCCAGACCATCACACTACCACCACCATATTTTACGTTTGGCATGGTCTTCCTTTGCTGAAATGCTGTGTTACTTTTACACAGGATGTAATGGGACACACACCTTCCAAAAAGCTCAACTTTTGTCTCGTCAGTCCACACAGTATTTTCCCAAAAGTCTTGGGGATCATCAAGATGTTTTCTGGCAAAACTGAGATAAGCCTTCATATTCTTTTTGCTCAGCAGTGGTTTTCGTCTTGGAACTCTGCCATGCAGGCCATTTTTGCCCAGTCTCTTTCTAATTGTGGAGTCATGAACACTGACCTTAACTGAGGCAAGTGAGGCCTGCAGTTCTTTGGATGTTGTTGTGGGGTCTTTTGTGACCTCTTGGATGAGTTGTCGCTGTGCTCTTGGGGTAATTTTGGTCAGCCAGCCACTCCTGAAAAGGTTCATCACTGTTCCATGTTTTCACCATTTGTGGATAATGGCTCTCACTGTGGTTCGCTCGAGTTCCAAAGCTTTAGAAATGGCTTTATAACCTTTTCCAGACTGTTAGATCTCAATTACTTTGTTTATCATTTATTCTTGAATTTATTTGGATCACAGCATGATGTCTAGCTTTTGAGGATCTTTTGGTCTACTTCACTTTAAGGCCTTTTCCACGGGCCCCGCTTTCCCCAGCACCGCACCAGGGCCCCGGTGTTTGTGCATTTTCCATGAGCCCCAGCACTGGTTAGCAGGCGCGATTTTCGTACCTGATCAAGGGCAGGGTCCCTCACGGCCCCGGCTCGGCCGGCCCGGGGCTGTGATGTGACGTCAACAGACTGGTCGCCGCTGATTGGTCAGGTCGTAACGTCACGATAATAGCGATGGTCTTCCCCGTCTTCTGATAACGGCCATTTGCAATATTGTCATGGACTAAGTCGGTCACGGAGTGAATATGATATTAATACAGACAGCGTTGTAGGTTTTGTGGCACTCTACACCGTGGTCCAATGAAGAGGTGCGGAGTTTTCTCTGCTTTGTGGCAGATCCACAGTGAGGAGTGACCCGGACCTATGGCTGCACAGAAACCGGAGTATGGACGGAGTAGACGAAAACCATCTATATGGTGAGTGATTTGTAATAATGTGCATCTGCTTGCTTATTTATCCTATTGGTGGTACGGTCACTTTTTTTGAGCCATTACAGTGCTGTTCTGTGCTGGCTAACGTTTTAAAGCTAACGTTTTTAATTTGCTAGCTAGCAAGTACCAACTGGTGAATCGCGCATGTTTTCGCCTAAATATTCGCTTGTGAGAGCAAAACGATGAAATATGTTAATCCTGGTTAAAGTCCTGGTTTGCGTTTTTTATTCCACTTTGGTCCTGGGCATTAAATTGTGTGCTGTTCTGTGATGGCTAACGTTTTTTAGCTAACTTTTTTGGGTTTTTTTTTGCTAGTGCTAACTGCTGAATCGCGCTGTTTTCTCCTAAATATTCACTTGTGAGAGCAAAACGATGAAATATGTTAATCCTGGTTAAAGTCCTGGTTTGTGTTTTTGGATAAAAACTTCAGATTTTGACTGAATGAGTCCATACTCGGTGATTCACAGCATCAGTTAACATTATTAATTCATTCTGATTGCTGAAGCCACAGCAAAAACAAATGATTTTTAATGTAACGCAGCCCCTGAAAAATCTACCGAAGCGCAGCTACATGAAAACTGTGGTTAAATACAACAACGAAGTACTTTATTGTCACATTCAAATTGTAATCGCTCCTGTTTTGTTTTTCTTTTGAATACTTGGATGAAATATGGTGGGCAATATAAGCTGCGGCTTCAGCCATCACCCATTTCAGATAACCTATGTTGAACTGTATAATCAGAGGAGTAATTGTTTAATTTGACCTTGTTAAATTTTTTCCCCTTTGTTATATTATTCTATTTTCTTTTAATCTTTACCTTTAATCAACCCGAAATTAAGATTCATTCATTAATTCACATTCCACCACTGGCTTTTAGCAACAAGTGTATTTCCCAAATATGTGTTAAACTTGCTTTAACTAACTACCACCCATTTGTCTTTTGTGTAGGCAAGAGGGAAACTGTCACCCCAACTGGACCTTGCCTCACTATTTACAGAGATGCAGGCTGAAGATCTGCTGGACCAGGACCAGGGGCCGATCTGGTTGCTTCTCAGTGAGGGAGCGTGGCAGCCGTGTGTGACCCATTCAAATTTTATTCTTTTTTACAGTTTGAATTTTGCACATTCTGAATAATCTGGAATTTGCTGCTGATTGTAATAAAGAATTTAGTGACTTAAGTGTTTGCATCATGATTTTCCATTTAGTCTGTTAAGACACCGTTGGGAAAAGAGTCAACTGTACAAAGGATTTATCTGTGACCTTGAAAATAATGGCTCATTTTTAAGAAAAAAGTAACCAACACAATAATTTTATTAACTGAACACTGTATTGTTGGATGTACAGTGGGGCAAAAAAGTATTTAGTCAGCCACCAATTGTGCAAGTTCTCCCACTTAAAAGATGAGGGAGGTCTCCAATTTTCATCATAGGTAATACCTCAGCTATGAGAGACAAAATGAGAAAAAAAAATCCAGAAAATCGCATTGTCTGATTTTTAAAGAATTTATTTGCAAATTATGGTGGAAAATAAGTATTTGGTCACCTACAAACAAGCAAGATTTCTGGCTCTCACAGACCTGTAACTTCTTCTTTAAGAGGCTCCTCTGTCCTCCACTCATTACCTGCATTAATGGCACCTGTATGAACTCATTATCAGTATAAAAGACACCTGTCCACAACCTCAAACAGTCAGACTCCAAACTCCACTATGGCCAAGACCAAAGAGCTGTCAAAGGACACCAGAAACAAAATTGTAGACCTGCACCAGGCTGGGAAGACTGAATCTGCAATAGGTAAGCAGCTTGGTGTGAAGAAATCAACTGTGGGAGCAATTATTAGAAAATGGAAGACATACAAGACCACTGATAATCTCCCTTGATCTGGGGCTCCACACAAGATCTCACCCCATGGGGTCAAAATGATCACGAGAACGGTGAGCAAAAATCCCAGAACCACATGGAGGGACCTAGTGAATGACCTGCAGAGAGCTGGGACCAAAGTAACAAAGGCTACCATCAGTAACACACTACGCCGCCAGGGACTCAAATCCTGCAGTGCCAGACGTGTCCACCCGCTTAAGCCAGTACATGTCCAGGCCCGTCTGAAGTTTGCTAGAGAGCATTTGGATGATCTAGAAGAGAATTGGGAGAATGTCATATGGTCAGATGAAACCAAAATAGAACTTTTTGGTAAAAACTCAACTTGTCGTGTTTGGAGGAGAAAGAACACCATACCTACTGTGAGGCATGGGGGTGGAAACATCATACTTTGGGTTTGTTTTTCTGCAAAGGGACCAGGACGACTGATCCGTGTAAAGCAAAGAATGAATGGGGCCATGTATTGTGAGATTTTGAGTGAAAACCTCCTTCCATCAGCGAGGGCATTGAAGATGAAACGTGGCTGGGTCTTTCAGCATGACAATGATCCCAAACACACCGCCCGTGCAACGAAGGAGTGGCTTTGTAAGAAGCATTTCAAGGTCCTGGAGTGGCCTAGCCAGTCTCCAGATCTCAACCCCATAGAAAATCTTTTGAGGGAGCTGAAAGTCCGTGTTGCCCAGCAACGGCCCCAAAACATCACTGCTCTAGAGGAGATCTGCATGGAGGAATGGGCCAAAATACCAGCAACAGTGTGTGAAAATCTGTGAAGACTTACAGAAAATGTTTGACCTCTGTCATTGCCAACAAAGGGTATATAACAAAGTATTGAGATGAACTTTTGTTATTGACCAAATACTTATTTTACCGAGGAATTTACCAACTAATTCATTAAAAATCCTTCAATGTGATTTTCTGGATTTTTTTTTTCTCATTTTGTCTCTCATAGTTGAGGTATACCTATGATGAAAATTGGAGACCTCTCTCATCTTTTAAGTGGGAGAACATGCACAGTTGGTGGCTGACTACTTTTTTACCCCACCGTATATGGGGGAATTCTGGGTCATATTAGCATCTGCTCTTCATCATAATGGGTTTTGGGCGGGGGTGTCTAATCATGTGCCATGGAGGGCAAAGACCCTGCAGGCTTTACCTCCAACCAGTGTCTTCAACAGCAGACTCCACTGAACTTCTTCCACTGACTGATCAGTGACAACACCTGCTGAAGCGACTGGGTAGAAGAGAGAACCTGCAGGGTCTTGACCCCCCATGACAACTGATTGGAAGCCCCCGGATTAGGTTTAATGGGATTTAACATTTAACACAAACTGCTTTATGGTTCATAATATTATATAATACAATATGGCTCATAATTTTGATGAGACTTACACCCAACCAAAAGTGATTTCTCAAAATGCTGGATTGTTCTTAGCTTTGCCAATCTTTCAGTGTTTAATTTGTGCCACATGGTGGTAACCTTCAGATATATAAAACAGAGACATCTGCCAAAAATTCACAGGTTTATTGTCAGTGCAATTCCCAGTGCAATACTACATGAATGCATGTATAGTACATTGCTGATGCAGAGAATATACATTTCTACAGTACATGTATCGAGGAAATCAATTATTTTCCATGTGACCTTATGACTGCATTATTTTAATTGCCTTTTTGTAATTAAAGTTTTTATTGACTTTATACAAGATGGTACTACACGTACTGATCTTCCAAGTATCACATCAGTCTCCAAAAAGGATAAATATGGTGAAAAAAATATATATGTATACATATACTGGATTACAAAGCAAGGATATCAGTGAGGGAAGGCAATAACCCCCCCCAGAAAAAAAAAAAACAGAGAAAGACAGGCCTTCATTAACATTACCTATTTTTAACTATTTTACATAATTGCCTTTAATCCTAGATCAAGTTTGTTTTGGCCTATAATACATCATAACTATAAAATATATCTTATACGTAACTCAGTACTGTTTACTTTTTGAATAGATATTTTGTGGCTAATATAGTTATTAAACTGGCGATCAAGTTGTGTCAGCTGATCAATTTTTTCTATGACCACACCTCAGACTGCTGCAGAAGCAGGTACAGTCTCTCCATGATTTTCACACAGAGCAGAGTAATTTGTTGTACAGGAAATGAACGTTTCTACAGAAATTCTTAAGCTTGGTGAAGCTGTGCAGTCATTAGTGCCAGGCTGATGACAGTGAGAGGCGTTGCTGAGCCAGAACGACCATTTGAAGAGGTAATTTCTCAACAACAGAGCCATCTGAAACACACACACACACAGCATACATATTTTAGTACCTAACTTGCAGACATTACAGTGTAGCACGACGTACTTACAGCAAACTAGCATTAGCAACCATTAGCTTACCTAGTTTGTATCCTCATGTCTTCGGCTCTCCCAGAAGCTGCAGAACTATTCCAGAGTGTTTAGTCTCGCTGCCCGTACCCTTATCTGGCGGTGCTTTTTGGTATTTACGGCGAAAAAAGCCACAAACCGAGGAGTCGCCTTGTAGAGCAGCCATGTTATGTTTGTTTGGGTCGCGCGCTTCACGTCACGAGAGTGAAGCGCCGCCTTGCTGTTAAGAAATCCCACCCAGCTGCGGCCGGGCTGCAGTACTGTTGAAAAGTAATCGAGGGACCATGGAGCCGCGTCGACCCGAGTCATGTTCTCGGGCCGACGCTGACCGGGGCCCATGGAAAAGTGCCTTTTGTCATGCAGGCCCTATTTAAGTGATTTCTTGATTAAGAACAGGTGTGGCAGTAATCAGGCCTGGCTGTGGTTGAACTCGGCTTTCCAAAGATGTGATAAACCACAGTAATCAGGCCTGGCTGTGGTTGAACTCGGCTTTACAAAGATATGATAAACCACAGTT
This sequence comes from Pholidichthys leucotaenia, assembly GCA_020510985.1. Taxonomy (NCBI): domain Eukaryota; kingdom Metazoa; phylum Chordata; class Actinopteri; order Cichliformes; family Pholidichthyidae; genus Pholidichthys; species Pholidichthys leucotaenia. The sequence goes on along the minus strand of CM035842.1, from coordinate 253,960,336 downwards.
AATTTATGTTTTAACCGGGGGGGGGGGGGGGATTACTTTTTCACACAGGGCCATGGCCATTTTTTTTATCATTAATAATTCACACATTCATTTTAAAACTGCATTCTGTGTTTACTTGTGTTATCTTTGTCTAATATTTAAATTTATTTGATGATCTGAAACATTTAAGTGTAACAAACATGCAAAAAATGAGCAATCAGGAACGCGGCAAATACTTTTTCACACCACTGGATGTGCCTCTGGTTTGTTCTGCTATAGATAAACAAGACTGATGCATTAGCTGGCCATTTATTATGTGACCTTGTAGTGTATCTCGAAGGGAAATGGTTCTATGGTCTGACCATTCACACTCAGATATGCTCTTTGGAAATCATGGCTGTTGAGTTTGGCCCAAGTTTAATATTTACATTACAGCTTCAGAATTCTAGGAAATAACGCAATCACAAAACTGATACTTGACCCTAGAAGTAAAAACCTAAAAATCTCACTGCTTCTGTGGATGGGTTCTGATGTGTCGAGTATAATTGGAATGATCGGTGAAACATTTTCCACATGTTTCACAAGAAACCAGGATCTCACCAGTGTGAGTTCTCATGTGACGAGTCAAACCAGAACGATCAGTGAAACTTTTCCCACATGTTTTACAAGAATAGGGCTTCTCACCTGTGTGAGTTCGCATATGTTTATTCAAAGTACTACTCCAAAGAAAAGATTTGCCACATGTTTTACAAGAAAAAGGCTTCTCACCAGTGTGAGTTCTCATGTGACGAGTCAAACCAGAACGATCAGTGAAACTTTTCCCACAAGATTCGCAAAAATAAGGCTTCTCACCCGTGTGAGTTCTCATGTGGCGAGTCAAATCACAAGGCTTATTGAAACATTTTCCACATGTTTCACAAGAAAAAAGTTTCTTCCCTGTGTGTATTTTCATGTGAGTACTTCGCGTACCACTAGTTGCAAAACGTTTCCCACATGTTTTACAAGAAAATGGTTTCTCATCTGTATGGATTTTTATGTGAGCAGTTAATGTTACACTAGTTGTGAAACTTTTCCCACATGTTTTACAAGAATAGGGTTTCTCACCTGTGTGAGTTCTCAAGTGACAAGTCAAATTCCAACGCTTCATGAAGCATTTTCCACATGTTTCACAAGAAAAAGGTTTTTCCCCTGTGTGTATTTTCATGTGATAACTCAACCGAGAATGAGTAATGAAACGCTTCCCACATGTAGTACAAGAAAAAGGCTTCTTACTTGTGTGAGTTTTCATGTGTTTATTTAACACGTAACTAAATACGTAACTTTTTCCACATATTTCACAATTGTAGGGTTTCTCACCTGCATGAATTCGCATATGATCAGTCAAAAACGAACTTCGACTGAAACCTTTCCCACAATTTTTACATGAATAAGGCTTCTGTCCTGTGTGGCTTAGCATGTGGCCAATTAAAACCTGCTTATACGTGAAACTTTTCCCACATGTTTCACAAATGTAAGCCTTCTCCCCTGTATGGATTTTCATGTGTGTCACTAATACACTCCTAGACGTGAAACTCTTCCCACATGTTTCACAAAAATGTGCCTTCTCACCTGTATGAACTCTCATGTGCTTTTTCAAATAGTCCTTTCGAGAGAAACATTTCCCACATGTAGTGCATGAAAATGGCTTCTCACCTGTGTGGCTTCTCATATGGATCACTAATTTTCCCCTTTCTAATTTTTTCCCACAAATGTTGCAAGCATTTGACTTTGCTACTGTTGGGATTTTCTGGTGGTTCTTCGTTTTTTGCTTCATCAAGTTGCTATCAGTATATTTTATCGATGTATCGGTCTCCTGCTTCAGTTCAAGCTGCTTTTCCTCTTGACTGACACATAGGTCTTTATCTTCCTCTTTAACCAGTGAAATATCATGTTCTTCCCAGTCTAGATTGGAGCTTTTCTCTTGATTGCAGATTTGTTGGACAGTGAGAACCACCTGCTCCTCCTTAAAATTATGTAGCTGCGGGGCACCTGAAGGTACAAAGAGACATGAGAAGAAAGCTTCTAATAAAAACTTTATAAAATTCCCCAGATAATCCAAAAAGCATTTCTTCCATATTAGCCTCCCTCCATTTGCTCCCTGTAAGTCAGAATTTAAATGAAGTCTTCCACTGACATATAATGCTCTATTGTCTTTAAGACCTGATTGTCCCATATTATCCTAACAGAATAACATGTTCTTGAAATGCATGACTTTTAGGATGCAGTCCGTGCTGACCGAGGTTTGACCCCAAAAGCCTGGAATGTTTTACAAGTGTGATCTGCACACTTGCATGATCCAACTGTTCTGCAGAATGGAACATTTCTGGCCGCAGGCCCCAGTAGGTCCAGGACAAAGTCCTGGTGGGGGGTTCAGGGGGGCGAAGCCCGCCGACACCCAAAAAATATTAGCATTAAATCAAGTTAAAATGTGGCTAACAACCTCATATTTCTTCAACAATCATGTTTCTATTTTCCTTAAATTGTCAATGCAGATATGCTGATGGAAAAGATCAAGGACAAACTCTATGGTAATATTCTTAGTACATAATCATGCATTTAACAAATGTTGATAAATGACATTTCTCTTGACCTTTTCCCTCAGCAAATGTGAAATTTTCACCCTTTCTTGAGTGAATACTAATTCCTGGAAAAGCTTTGGAGTATTCCTCACGAAAAGACTGTAATTTTCATTTGGGTTTCACGATCATTTGTAATTTTTCTCAGGCAAATTCCATGATGAAAACGTATACAATGCTCACCTAATTCCTTCACGACTCCGCCGAGCCCCGCCGCTGTAACTGGGCTCCAATTCCGGCTCTTATCCGGCTGGGGCCCCAGTGGTCCTCCACTGGTCCCCGTCTCCTACCACTGCTGTACTTGAACTCTGATCCGGTTGCCTCGGTTAGTTCCTCCGGCGAGCCCCAATCACCGGGGACAGAGTCGCTTCTTTGTGTCGGTGTTAGATGCTACGACTAGCTATGGCGTTAGCTATAGCGATAGTGTTAGCTTAGCAAACGCTTCAGGTAAAGCGTAGCAGCAAACCACGAAAAGAAACGCTACTCAGTTTACTCACAGAGCCCGGTGAAAGGCGAATAAAGGGGTATTCCTACTTCAAAAGCTGGTTCAACCAAGGTGGAAATTCAGCCTGTGCGTGTGCATCACAAATGTTGATCCGATATTCGCTGATGGTTAGTTATTTTAGTGGCAAAATCAGCAACTTTGTCTCAGCACTGAAAAAGTGTGACCATCCCAGCCGCCATCACGTGTTGCTATGTTCTAAATTTAGATACGATTCCTAGCGATCTCGTGTTTGGAATTGCTTTCATGTTTTTTTTACGATTTAAAATTTTTGACTGAATTTTTAGTGAAAAACCATAATTTTGATTAATAAAGCCGTAACCCGTGTAGCATCATCGTCTCCTCAAACCAAGACAGAAGATCACTTCTCTCCAGTTTACAGGAATTTCATTTTATTCATTACACAGGAATATCACTTTTCTGCCTTTTCAGGAATATCACTGGCTTTTATGTCGACTCATGCCAGGCCTCTTCCGGGCCTGACCAAAGATGCTTGCTTTCCCAGGACCCCAATGTAAACAGTTGCCTCTTGCAGAGATTGTAAGGATCAGAATTTGCTTTTAAAGGCTCAAAGGAACATAAAACTCAGGAGACCAGACCTCTCAACGTGAACACTGCATTTGATAACGTACCTTTTCACAGGAAACCAATGTTCTTAAAAGAGTCATAAACCACTTAATCTGACGGGTTTATAGCCGATGCTGTCCAGGTTTCTTCGCCCAGATACTAAAGGAAATCATCTACAGCTCAACAGTACCTCCTAGCGGATACCTATGGAATGTGTTTTCAGTATGTAGGATGACTTTTAATTTGTTCTAAACATTAAGTTTCTTTCAGCTTATCCTCTGGATCCTAAGGACACTGAAAATCATCCCTCTTTTATCACCAACCATGGTTTGCTGCATGTTTTGCTGGATTTTGATCTAAATGTGAATGCATGTATTATAATTATGTATAAGAAATGTTATATTCATGAGTGTTATTCAAACACATATTGGAGTAGTGATATAAATGCATGATCACCAAAATATTAGCCAAGTCATTTAATTTACTTAGATTTTATATTGAGCATTTATTTCATAAGAACTGACTGAGTGTTGATTTTCCCTCTGAAATTTCATGGGATGGTGTCCTCATTTGATTGGCTGCTCTCAAACAAAGAAGTGTTCTCACATTGGATAGCAGCCATTTCAAACTGCTTCTGAAAAGGTCGATTGGTCGGTCTTACGACTGACATCATCAGTTTTACGACCCGGCGAGGTAACTTTAAAAGAGAGAGGTTAGATTTGAGTTTAGTCAGAGATCAGCAGAGTTAAGAAAAAGAGTAGAGACAATGAACAGGCAGGAAGATTAGAACAGTAAGATAAGATTAAGAATTAGAAACACAGAAAGAAGAAAGAAAGAGATTTTGAGAAGGATTAGGAACTAAATTAAGATTAAAGAAGCAGAATAGTAATCTAGATCTCAGAAGAAGATTTTATTCCACCGTTTCAAGGCCCTGTGAAGTTTTATTTTATTCTCTGTGTGTTTGTCAAGTCTTTCCTTATATTCTGGTCACTGAGGAGAAACCATTTTTCTTTAGAGCTCGTCCCTTTTAGAGAATCAAATTCTCAAACTTTTTCCTTCACCTCAGAAGCCATTCTTATCCTAGTAAATGTTTTTCTAATATTTTTTTTTCATGACTTTTCACGCCATTAAAGTGGACCTTTAATTTGCCTAGTTTAAAGTGAACAGAGACTGAGAAGATTTTCCTTCAGTTTTTTTGGTCTATCCCGCTACAAGAGACCTCAAAATTGGGATTCTTTTCCAAGGACTTTTCACGCCGCCCTGAGACAAATCATCCACGGCTGCAAGCGTCTCCTTGAAGGCCCCCCCAGCTGAGTTATCACCTCCATGGCTTGTGAGGACAGCAGCCGCTTCCTCCGACGTCCTAACTTCAAAACCCAGCGGTACCGACCCGCGGAAACGTGGACCTACGGCTGTTGTGTGAGTGAAACTCTCATTTCTCCTATCTACTGGGTTAAAACGTGATGTCCTAACAATTAAATTACAATTGAATATGGCCCGTATTTCAGGGCTCAATTAGTCTCTCAGCCACAGGATAAAGCTATAAACTGAAGGAAAACTCTTAGTCATTTTTAAGTAACTGCCCTTAAATTTTTGTAGATTAATTCAGGGGTCATTTTTAGATAATTAGCTTATGAATTTTCCCCATAAAATTGCGTTGTTTTGTTAAAACATTCCAGCCTCATTTACCGTTGAAACATAAGTCTAGTTTCTCCTTGGTTCTGCAGAGGTGTAACGCTGGATTTTATGTTCAGGAACCCAATATCAGTTGATGTGATATATTACGCTGTTATCATCTGAATCTGTTTATTCATCATTTGAATGCCATGTCATGTAACCTGAATGAGTTTAATAAAAGAGTGAATGAGAGCAGTTGAAGCGTTTTCCTTTCGCATATACAGGTTTCCTAATCACGGCAGGACAAAAACTCACTGAAACTTTGAGACTGATTCATTAAGTAATTTAAGGTACAAAGTTAATTAAAATTAAAGTTAATATTATTGTCCGTTAGGACTGGTGCCCCTTTTACGAGTGTTTTTATTTAATTTAGCGGGTGTAGAAGTGATGGTTTAACTCCGCCCCCTTTCACACCCACTATTAAATAAAATAAATAATTCCTGTACCTTATGACAAATATTTTTATAGGCAATTCACCCTACACCTGGAATGGGGTCTTGAAAACCGTAACCATTACGGCAAAACCGGAGTAGTTGGCAGGTATGCTATAGTAGTAACGGAAAGGGAATAGACAGAGGTCAGGGTCTAAGTTTTCCAAGATTTGTCTTTGATACAATGATTTTGATTTGAAAAACCTACACCATTTCTTCTTTCTGTAGTTCCTGCATTTACAAGTTTTAGGAATAAACTAAGTGGTAAACGAAATTCGAACCCATCCAAGATTGCTCATAGATACAACTATGGTATTGATTTGAAAAGCCTGCGTCATTTCTTTCTGGAGTTGGGAAGGAAGGAAGGAGCTGATACAGGGTCTGGGTGGTAGGGAAGAATTACCACATGACTGGGAAAGCACAGCAAAGAAAGAGGAAGGAAGACAAGACTTGGCGGTGGAAGAAGGAGGTACAGGAAAGTATTCAAAGGAAGAGGTTAGTAAAGAAAAAGTGGCATAGTCAGGGAGATGAAGAAAGTAGACCGGAGTATTTCTAATCTAGGTGCATGGCAAAGAGAGAGGTGACAAAGGCAAAGGAAAAGGCATATAGAGAGCTGTATGAGAGGCTAAACACTAAGGAAGGAGAAAAGGACTTGAATAACTAGACAGATATTGAGCTGGAAAGGATGTGCAGCAGGTTAGGCTGATTAAGGACAGAAATGGTAATGCACTAACAAATTGACCAGTGTGTGATGAGAAGGTGGAAGGAGTACTTTGAAGAGCTGATGAATAAAGAAAATGAGAGAGGAGGACGGATGGATGAAGGAAAGATGTTAAACAAAGAAGTCCCAAGGATTAGCAAGGCAGAAGTGAGGGCAGCTTTGAACAGGATGAAGAATGGAAAGGCAGTTGGTCCAGATGACTTACCTGTGGAGATATGGAGATGTTTAGGAGAGATGGTAATGGATTTTTTAACCCGAATGTTTAACACAGTCTTGGAAAGTGAGAGGATGCCTGAGGGGTGGAGAAGTGTTTTGGTACCAATCTTCAAGAACAAAGGTGACACTCAGAGCTATAGTAACTACACAGGCATAAAGTTAATTGAAGCCAGGTTAAGAGGACAGGTCACAAACCGGAGTGGTGGCCTTAAGGTACAGCATCTGCCCCACAACTGGGAGGTCGGGGTTCAAGTACCGGCCAGCTCATGCCAAAGACCAGATATTTGTATTTGTATTTTGTATACTTTATTAATCCCAGAGGGAAATTCAGGGCATCCACCTGGATTAGTGAGGCAGTCACAGCACGGTGCCAATCCCTTCACCATTCACACACACATTCACACCTAGGGCCACTTTAGAGTCTCCAGTTAACCTAACTTGCATGTTTTTGGCCTCTGGGAGGAAACCGGAGTACTTGGGGTAAACCCACGCCGACACAGGGAGAACATGCAAACTCCAGACAGAAGGGTCACGATGGGCAGGGGGTGGAATCGATCCCGTGACCTTCTTACAGTGCTGCCACAGTACTACCCACTGTGCCACTGAGCTGCCCATAAAAAAAAATGGAACTTCCCAACGCCGAGCTTGGTGCTCAGCAAAAATGGAACGGAGGAGGGATGTTGTGTGGCAGTGGCTCAAGAGTTAAGAGCGGGTCATCCAATAACCGGAGGGCTGGTGGTTCAAATCCCGCTCTCCCCAGCCATCCTGCTGTTGTGTCGCTGGGCAAGACGCTTCACCCACCTTGCTTCCAGTGTTCATGACACTGGGTATGAATGTGTATAAATGTTTGGTAGTGGTCGAAGAGGCCGTTGGCACGGATTGGCAGCCACATTTCTGCCAGTCTGCCCCAGGTTAGCTGTAGCTACAGTGGTAGCTTACTACTACCAAGGTCTGTCTGGAGTGAATGAATAATGGACTCACTCTAAGCACTTCTGAGATGTCACTTGATATGTAACTTGCCACATAAATCTAATCTATTATTATTATTATTGTTATTATCATCAGAGGGAGTTGCACTGTGTCTTTGTGGATCTAGAGGAAGTATATGATAGGGTGTCAAGAGGGTGCCAAGAGAGGAAGTGTGGTACTGCATGAGAAAGCCAGGAGTGGCAGAGAAGTATGTGAGGGTGGTGCAGGACATGTATGAGGACAGCGAGACAATGGTGAGGTGTGCCGTAGGAGTGACAGATGTGTTCAAGGTTTGGGTGGAGTAACATCAGGGTTAGACTCTGAGGCCATTCTTGTTTGCCATGATGATGGACAGACTGATGGATGAGGTCAGGCAGGAGTCTATGTGGACCATGATGTTTGCAGACAACATTGTGATCTGTCGTGAGAGGAGGGAGGTATGCTCTGGAGAGAAGAGGAATGAAAGTCAGTAGAAGCAAGACAGAATACATGAGTGTGAATGAGAAGGAGGCAGGTGTAATGGTGAAGATGGAAGGAGCAGAGGTCGTGAAAGTAGATGAGTTTAAATACCTGATGGAAAATGCACGAGAGAGGTGAAGAACAGAGTGCAGGCAGGGTTGAGTGGATGGAGACGAGTGTCAGGGGTGATTTGTGACAGAAGGGTAGCAGCAAGAGTAAAAGGGAAGATTTACAAGACGATAGTGAGACTTGCTGTGATGCATGGTTTGGAGACGGTGGCGCTGACAAAAAGACAGGAGGTAGACGTGGCAGAGTTGAAGATGCTAAGATTTTCATTGGTGGTGACTAGGAGGGACAATTTTAGAAATGAGTATATAAGAGGGACAGCTCAGGTTGAGCGGTTTGGAGACAAAGTAAGAGATGCAAGGCTGAGATGGTTTGGACATGTGCAAAAGAGGGACAGTGGATATACTGGACAAAGGAGGTTGAAAGATTTAGCTGTCTGGCAGGAGGAAAAGAGGAAGACCGCCGAGAAGAATTATGGATATAATGAAGGAGGAAATGGAGAGGGTTGGTGTCACAGAGGAAGATGCAAGGGATAGGGTGAGGTGGAGGCAGATGATCCGCTGTGGAGACCACTAAAGGGAGCAGCCAAAAAAAGAAGAATTATTTCTTGAGTTATTGCGTTCACAAGGTTGGTGTTGATGCCACTGCTGCCCATCTGCCCGGCAGGGTGACAACAATATCCCTTCAGCCTTTTTTGAGGCTGAGGGGTAAAAATGTGGTTAAATTACAGTTAACAAACACACCATGTGAATGGAACCTTAAAGCAGGACAACTTGGGATCTGGATCAACTTATTCCACATGCTTCACAACAATACAGATCGCTACCAGTTCATCATTTAAAGACCATTTCTTAAAGACTAACAGAACATTTAACATTTTTACCTGTTTTATTCTCCCCAAGAGTCTTTGACATCAGAGACTTGTCATTACTTGATCCAGAGTCCACATGCTGGCTTCCTTCTTCATCTTTGCTTTCAGTATCAGCAGAGTAGTCTTTGAGGAGCTGTTCACCACTTGCTTTGACTTCATTGTGGTCGATTTCTTCAGTTTTAGGAGTCACTGTGACGGTATCGGCCTCCAGTTTCATTACCAACAGCTCTCCCTCATGACTGGCACACACGTCCTCCTCTTCCTCTTTAATCTGTGTAGGCTCCAGCTCCTCTTCTTCCAGTGTGATCTGTTGAGGATCTGGTTCCTCCTCTTCCACTTTTATCTGTGGATCTGTTTTTTCATGGTCAGGAGTAGAGTTTGTCTCCTCGTTACAGAGCCCCTGGTCTGGCTGAACATCCTCCTCACTAAAGGCAGGTTGTTGAGAGAAATCTGGAGAGACAAAAAGACAAGAAAATAGTGTCTACAGAAAATATTTTTATAAAAAAATAATCTGGCAATATCTCTTAACATTTTCCAAACATGTTCAATCTGAATATCTTTTTTTTTTTCTTAATTTAATTTTTTCTCGTCTCTCAGAGCTCCATGGTAGATTGGTTGGTCTTTTGTAAATTTATCTAAGAATCTTATTTATTGGCTTCTATTCTGAGGCAGTATTCCAATATTTCAATTATTTAAAAAAAAAACCCAAACAATTGCTGCTCATATGAGGGGTGGCTGAAAAGTTCATAGTGGTCAAATTTGACCAAATGTGGTTTATTTTTCAACATAATCTCCCCTTCGGTCCACACACTTCTTCCATTGGTGTTGCAGCAATGGATCCCTGCGGTTGAAAAATAAACCACATTTGGTCAAATTTGATCACTATGAACTTTTCAGCCCCCCCACCCCTCACAAATGTTCAACAAAGGATAAGGAATTTACCTGTTTTGCAATATTTTCCATTACTGTACAGAAATGAAACTGACTTCAAAACTGAGGTGCATACCTAACCAACACTTTATCCCCCATTAAATACAGTGAACAAGAGCATTGTTCATTGTGTTTAATGGCATTGATCTTCGAAGAGTTTTCTTTAAAGATCCCAATACTAAATGATGGAGAGCAGTTTTCAGCTTTTCAATATAATTACTGTGGCAGAACCAAATTATGATAAGCCCATCATCCACGAATATACAACCCACAGCTGTAGGTCAGGATCCCAAGGTGAACTTATGTAGTAAGTATGGTGACCCTAGAAAGCTTTACACGTTCTTTAGTAAGAGATCATAGGGAGTGCCAACCTTAACCTTTGACCCCAAACCTGTAGTTAGAAGTAATGGTCTCAGAGTGAACCTGTGTACCAGCTTTGGTGACCCTAGCTTTTATTGTTGTTGAGATATACTTTATAAGGCATTTTGATGTTGACCTTTGTTCTTGCAATCCCAAAACCACAGTTGCACTTCAGGGTCACAGGGTGAACCTGTGTACCAAGTTTGGTGACCCTAGCTTTACTCGTACAGTAATAAGGCATAAGGAATGTGAACCTTGACCTTTAACCCCAAACCCAATCAGAAGTTAGGATCCCAAGGTGAACCTGTGTAGCAAGTTTGGTGACTCTAGCTTTCTTTGTTGTTGAGATATAGTTTATAACATCATGGCGACTTGCCCACTTGCTCTGACAATTGCATGTTTTTTGTGGTTTTGTTTTGTTTGTGTATTTGTCCGATTGTTGTTGAAACTGTAGAAACATCAGCTTAGTATGTGCACGTTCATTCGGGGACTCCTAGCAATGGAAATTGCACTGCTTTTTGGACTTTTATGCCGAAGGTTACCTGGGCAAATGCCGCAGGAGTGTGACGCTTCTAGCATGGAGCTACACTGCAGCGTGGGGCAACCTGCAGTTGTCTATGCACGGGACACACTCCTGGCTCTCCAGACTACATCGAGCACTGTCCCAACTGTTCAGTCCAGCTGCTGGCTCACATACCGAGGGAGCTGGTGAGATCAACGTGCTGGCGGTGGAGGAGACCCAGAGAGACAGGCGCCACTCATTAGAAGTTATGGTCTCAGATAGGCCTTTTACACCAAGATGGTTCCAGTGCTTAACTGGAGCCAGAGCCTGACTTGGCACCAGTTCTTTGGTTTTCCACCAGCTAAAGCACCAGTCCCAGGCTCTCAAAAGTGGGGATAACCTGGCCCCAACTGCTAGCTGGGCCAGCGCTAAGAACCAATTGATGTTGTTAACGTCCACTGCTGTGGGCGTGGTTGACTGACCAGCTTCAAAACATTACTGACAGCCATATTGCATTCCAAACAGCAGAGCAAGCGATGGATTCCAAAACCAAACAGAATTTGAGCGAAGAAGAGACACATTTCCTGGCTCTGTCCCTGGCTATATGGACATGAGCAAAAGTACAAGATGAACTGGAGGGGGCCACTCATCTGAACTGTTTTTGGGGATAGGCCAGCCAACCAGCACCATCAGTAACTGCCATGGATGAGTCCGCACAACAAACTGCTCACAATGCTAGTGGTAAGTGTATGTCTTTAAAATGCCAAAAGTTAACGAATATATATATATATATATATATATATATGTATATACAGTATATCTCCACTTGTATTGATATGTAACGACCAAAGTGCGGATATATATAGTATTGTAGAGGGTAAAAGGTAAGGATATGAGGCAAGGCACGAGCATAGGATGATACAGATTCTTTATTATCCCTCTTACAACATGTACAGCCATTGACCCGAGCGCAGCCTGCGCTGGGGCTGAGAAGCCTCCTTCCAGTCTCTCAGCCTCTGCTTTTATATCTTTATTCTTTAGGCATAGAGGCTGGAGCTGCTGACATTATGCATTGGTGCATGAACAATAGATTTGCGTGAAACATTATCATAACAGCTTGAAACACAAGTTACAATACATTCACCACCTGTGTTTTCACACGCCAGCCCATTGCTGCAGGTGGTGAAAGGTGCATCTTTGTCTGATCTGGTTACATGTAAATTTTCCTCTGCCCGGGAGGTGTGTAAACTCTGCCCAGTCTGAACTTCCTGGTGAGTTCCCTCCCGCGGTTCAAAGTCCGAGTGTTTCCTCCTGACTTTCTGGGTGTGAGAGCATGCTCGACCTGTGTATTGTGTCCACCACAATACACTAAAATACTATAGTATTTGCTGTTAGCTATGCTAACAAGCAAACAGTGCTTTTACTATGACCAGACGTTTCTCCTTGTCATAAAGAAATGAACAGGCCATCTCTGCTGACAATTTTATATATATACAGTGGGGCAAAAAAGTATTTAGTCAGCCACCAATTGTGCAAGTTCTCCCACTTAAAAGATGAGAGAGGTCTCCAATTTTTATCATAGGTATACCTCAACTATGAGAGACAAAATGAGAAAAAAAAATCAGAAAATCACATTGTCTGATTTTTAAAGAATTTATTTGCAAATTATGGTGGAAAATAAGTATTTGGTCACCTACAAACAAGCAAGATTTCTGGCTCTCACAGACCTGTAACTTCTTCTTTAAGAGGCTCCTCTGTCCTCCACTCATTACCTGTATTAATGGCAGCTGTTTGAACTCGTTATCAGAATAAAAGACACCTGTCCACAACCTCAAACAGTCAGACTCCAAACTCCACTATGGCCAAGACCAAAGCGCTGTCAAAGGACACCAGAAACAAAATTGTAGACCTGCACCAGGCTGGGAAGATTGAATCTGCAATAGGTAAGCAGCTTGGTGTGAAGAAATCAACTGTGGGAGCAATTATTAGAAAATGGAAGACATACAAGACCACTGATAATCTCCCTCCATCTGGGGCTCCACGCAAGATCTCACCCCGTGGGGTCAAAATGATCACAAGAACGGTGAGAAAAAATCCCAGAACCACACGGGGGGACCTAGTGAATGACCTGCAGAGAGCTGGGACCAAAGTAACAAAGGCTACCATCAGTAACACACTATGCAGCCAGGGACTCAAATCCTGCAGTGCCAGACGTGTCCCCCTGCTTAAGCCAGTACATGTCCAGGCCCGTTTGAAGTTTGCTAGAGAGCATTTGGATGATCCAGAAGAGGATTGGGAGAATGTCATATGGTCAGATGAAACCAAAATAGAACTTTTTGGTAAAAACTCAACTTGTTGTGTTTGGAGTACAAAGAATTCTGAGTTGCATCCAAAGAACACCATACCTACTGTTTTTCTGCAAAGGGACCAGGACGACTGATCCGTGTAAAGGAAAGAATGAATGGGGCCATGTATCGTGAGATTTTGAGTGAAAACCTCCTTCCATCAGCAAGGGCATTGAAGATGAAACATGGCTGGGTCTTTCAGCATGACAATGATACCAAACACACCGCCCGGGCAATGAAGGAGTGGCTTCGTAAGAAGCATTTCAAGGTCCTGAAGTGCCCAAGCCAGTCTCCAGATCTCAACCCCATAGAAAATCTTTGGAGGGAGTTGAAAGTCCGTGTTGCCCAGCGACAGCCCCAAAACATCTACAGTGGGGCAAAAAAGTATTTAGTCAGCCACCAATTGTGCAAGTTCTCCCACTTAAAAGATGAGAGAGGTCTCCAATTTTCATCATAGGAATACCTCAACTATGAGAGACAAAAGCCTGTTTTCCACTAGCCCAGCACACCTCGGTACGGCTCGATTCACTTCAGTACGGCTCGGAATGCTTCTGTCTCCATTAGCACGGTGTTGTGCTTGTGCTGTGATGGTTTGTGTTAGGAGGTTTTAGAAGCGAGGCAGCAGCAGATTCCCAGCGAGGCGGGGCCACACTCCCGTGACGTTACGCACCGGACTGAGTCCTTATTTACACGAGACAAAAAATGGAGGATCCAAGGATTATTGCCTTGCTCGCTCTGTGGTTTTATCTCACAACTAATTTTATCTCATAATAAAGCTGCAACAACACAAGTCACTTTTGTTTTGAATTAACTGCCAAATGACCTAGAAATAATGAGCTGAAACTTTTTATTCGTATTAAATAATGAGACGGTGGCACACTGTCCAACACCACATCCTAGGGCATTTTGGATGTACTGAATTAAAAAAATTCATGTTTTTCACCTTCAGGTCAACGTTTGGAACAACAGTATTATTATTTTCCGTTTAGATGATGCTACACTCCTTCTAAAGTATTGTAAATCTCTGAATTTGGAATGCCGATAGAACATTCAATTTACATATACTTGTACCTTTGACTTGGTGCTAATTTTTTATGATATTTCAATAAAAAGAACAGAAAGCTTACAAAAAGATTTCTTTTTTGATCTAGTTAAAAATTACATTACCTTTACAATGGTTGACCCTCAGCATCATTTTGATCAGACTAGGCAATGGAATTTCTATGTAATTATACTGTTTTATAATTCAGTGTTATAACAGACAAACCACACTTTCCAAAACAATTCCATTTTATTATATACAAAATATTAAAATAAAAAAAAACTTTGCAACACAACATGAAGGTTAATCGACATTTTATACACGCCGACCACTGAGTGCTGAGGCTCGGTAGAATGAAGGCGTCTCTGCCAGCTGTGGGTCAGGATGGCTCGGTTGAATAATCCGTGCGGGCTGTCGCGGCGGACGCGTGGGATGATTCTACAAGGAAAATGCACACAATAAAATACAGCATGAAAGTGCAATATATACAGAAAAGACAATAGTTTTTAACAAGAATACATAAGCTTATTTCAGCGTATTGCTCACATGAATAATTACAATAAAAGCTTTAGTCCGCAGTGTGCTGCAATAAAGCAGCGATCCATCCACAAATGAACAGCTTTTTTATTGCATAAATAAACTGAGCGTCTTACCGAATATATTTGCGAAAAAACGCACAATAAAAAAAAAATTAAAACTCACCGTTAAAGGACTCCGATGTCGAGACCTCCCGGTATATTTTTTCATTCCGGGCGGCTCCGTCTAACTCGCGCTGAATATGTTCGTCCGACAATGCAGTGAGCAGACACTGCAGCTCCTTATTGGTCCATGGAACACCCTTATTACGCGAAGCCATTTTTGATAGAGAATAAATGAAAATAGCACAGCAATACACTGAAAAGGAACCGCCAACAGTGGTTGCGTGCTGAGTAAAGGCGGTCGTGAAGATTCTTTTTTTTTTTTTTTCAAAAACTTTATTGAGAAGGTCGTGAAGATTTGGTAGATGAGGAGGAGGAGAGGGGCGGTTACAACCCGACCAATCAGCACCGGTTACGACCTGACCAATCAGCGGCGACCAGTCTGTTAACGTCACAACACGGCACAGCTCAGCACTGCTGTACCCTGCCCTGGAGCGGGGCTGAGAATCGCGGCTGTTAAATCGTGTTGGGGCTTGTGGAAAAGCGTACAAAGCGTGCTGAGCCGTCCCGTGTCGCGCTAAAGCGTGCTAGTGGAAAAGGCCCTAAAATGAGAAAAGGAAAAAAAAATCCAGAAAATCACATTGAAGGATTTTTAATGAATTAATTGGTAAATTCCTCGGTAAAATAAGTATTTGGTCAATAACAAAAGTTCATCTCAATACTTTGTTATATACCCTTTGTTGTCAATGACAGGGGTCAAACGTTTTCTGTAAGTCTTCACAAGGTTTTCACACACTGTTGCTGGTATTTTGGCCCATTCCTCCATGCAGATCTCCTCTAGAACAGTGATGTTTTGGGGCTGTCGCTGGGCAACATGGACTTTCAACTCCCTCCAAAGATTTTCTTTGAGGTTGAGATCTGGGGACTGGCTAGGCCACTCCAGGACCTTGAAATGCTTCTTACGAAGCTACTCCTTCGTTGCCCGGGTGGTGTGTTTGGGATCATTGTCATGCTGAAAGACCAAGCCATGTTTCATCTTCAATGCCCTTGCTGATGGAAGGAGGTTTTCACTCAAAATCTCACGATACATGGCCCCATTCATTCTTTGCTTTACACGGATCAGTCGTCCTGGTCCCTTTGCAGAAAAACAGCCCCAAAGCATGATGTCTCCGCCCCCATGCTTCACAGTAGGTATGGTGTTCTTTCTCCTCCAAACACAACAAGTTGAGTTTTTACAATTAAGTTCTATTTTGGTTTCATCTGACCATATGACATTCTCCCAATCCTCTTCTGGATCATCCAAATGCTCTCTAGCAAACTTCAGATGGGCCTGGACATGTACTGGCTTAAGCAGGGGGACACGTCTGGCACTGCAGGATTTGAGTCCCTGGTGGCGTAGTGCGTTACTGATGGTAGCCTTTGTTACTTTGGTCCCAGCTCTCTGCAGGTCATTCACTAGGTCCCCCGCATGGTTCTGGAATTTTTTCTCACCGTTCTCGTGATCATTTTGACCCCACGGGGTGAGATCTTGCGTGGAGCCCCAGATGGAGGGAGATTATCAGTGGTCTTGTATGTCTTCCATTTTCTAATAATTGCTCCCACAGTTGATTTCTTCACACCAAGCTGCTTACCTATTGCAGATTCAGTCTTCCCAGCCTGGTGCAGGTCTACAATTTTGTTTCTGGTGTCCTTTTGACAGCTCTTTGGTCTTGGACATAGTGGAGTTTGGAGTCTGACTGTTTGAGGTTGTGGACAGGTGTCTTTTATACGAGTTCAAACAGGTGCCACTAATACAGGTAACGAGTGGAGGACAGAGGAGCCTCTTAAAGAAGAAGTTACAGGTCTGTGAGAGCCAGAAATCTTGTTTGTTTGTAGGTGACCAAATACTTATTTTACTGAGGAATTTGCCAATTAATTCATTAAAAATCCTTCAATGTGATTTTCTGGATTTTTTTTTCTCATTTTGTCTCTCATAGTTGAGGTATACCTATGATAAAAATTGGAGACCTCTCTCATCTTTTAAGTGGGAGAACTTGCACAATTGGTGGCTGACTAAAAATATATACAGTATATATATACACACACGCTTGTATTGATATGTAACAGCCAAAGTGCGGATATTTTTTTAACCACTCTTATGTCTATACTATTTTCGTTTAGCTATGTTAACAAGCTAACAGTGCTTTTACCACAACCAAACGCTTCTCCTCACCATAACGAAATGTGCGTTTGAGAAACTAGAACAAAAACTCTTAGTGTGTTACAGAATACTTTGTTAGATATCCAGTGCAAAATATACTGTTTCTCTTGTATCAATACGGTTTACTGTTGTCTCAAATGACGTTA
Organism: Pholidichthys leucotaenia; assembly: GCA_020510985.1. NCBI lineage: Eukaryota > Metazoa > Chordata > Actinopteri > Cichliformes > Pholidichthyidae > Pholidichthys > Pholidichthys leucotaenia. The sequence goes on along the minus strand of CM035842.1, from coordinate 253,943,100 downwards.
GTGACGTTGCCATATATCTTCAAATGCTCGTTTGAAAAAACGAGAACAAAAATCTTAGCGTCTTACAGAATACTTTTTTATAAAGATATCCAGTGCAAAATACACTTTTTGTGGTATCAATACTGTGTATGAATGGGTGCCTTGCATTGTGTAAATGGGAGATTTTTGTCCCAAAGACACTAGTGAAGTTGTCATTTTTACTATTTTGGTAATAGTTCCACAATCTTGGGCCATTTTTTTTTTGCAAATGTCACTCGTGTTTAATCTAAACTATAATCATCTGAAGATTGGACAACACAAACCAATTCCAGACTACATGTGCTGGAACCATCGTCAATGTTTTCAACCGCTTCCATCCTGTGTGTACAATGGGCAGCCAAGCGCTGTGTTCTCCCGACGACGTGACAACATGGCCGTGGGGTTTTCCAGCCACTGACGCAATTGGTGATGTGGCGCTCATGAAAACGTCAGCTATTCTTGTGAAAAAAAAAGCCTGTTTGACTTAGAACTGCACAGACCAACCTATTTCATCATATTGTATGAAAAACGTGTCATCAGCACTTTAAGTTGTACACTGCACAAACCAAAACATTTCTTCTGTATTTACAATTTTATCACAGCTGGTTGATGAGGGAGAACCACCCAGACCTGTGGTGTCCAGCTCACCTTCACCAGCACCAAGCTTGTCCTCCTCCTGCTCTTCCACTTCTCATCAGACCAGATTAAGTAATATATGTTCAGATCATGACCCATTCACACAAAGGAGGGAGTGAATTAAACCAATTATACACTTGAATGTTGTGATGCCACTAACATAAAATGGATGTTGAATAGATACATTCAGTTTTGGATTGAGGATTCCTGTGTTTTTCAGTGTGTGGTTATTTTACATTGCTTCTTATTTTTGTCATTTAAAACAGGGAAATGGAAGCGGGACACAAACATGGACCTCCTTCTAGACTACCAGGAGAGGTCAGATGAGAGACAGCAGGAGCAGAACAGGAGAGAGGAGCAGCTGACGTCCACTTTGCATCCAGAAGATAGAGGACAGGACCAATACCCTTCTTGGACTGATGGGACACACTGTGTCTGTGCTTAAGAGACAGTAAAAAAGTAACTATCACAGCACTGATATTTTTGGCTGTGGGTACATAATATTTCATATGTACCAATCTTAAGTTTTTTTGCACATTTTGTAAATGAAAGCTTTCTTTCCTTAAGTGGTGTCCTACAAATAATGTGGGCTACACTGACAACTGGAACTCATTTTGGGGAAAACCTGGTCTTATTAGACAAGACGGCATCCATCCCACTTTGGATGGTGCGTCTCATTTATCTAACAATCTGGCATCTTTTTTTATCCAAATTTCCAAAACATTGACAACTCAAGAGTTGGGACCAGGAAGCAGAGTCGCAGTCTTACATGCCTCTCTGCAGCTCCTCTTCATCTGCCACCCCTCAACTTAGCCCCTGTCTTCCCCATCAGAGAATCATTGTCTGCTCCATCCAAAGTAAATAAAAATATAATGTATAAGTATCCCAAAGTGATTAAACAAAAAGTTGGTAAAACTCAAATTAAACATGAAGCCTCTAAATGGAATGATTTGGCCTCTGTTCCTCCTCATAATTTAAAAATTAAATGTGGTTTGTTAAATATTAGGTCTCTAACTCTCAAGTCTCTGCTAGTCCATGATCTGTTAATTGATCATCAGATTGATTTAATATCCCTTACAGAGACTTGGTTAGGACAAGAGGATTACTGTATGTTGGTTTAAATGAATCAACTCCCTCTGGTTATTTAAACTGTCAAAATCCCCCAAGTTCTGGTCATGGAGGGAGAGTAGCAACAATTTACCATTCCAAATTACTAGTTAATGTAAAGCAAAAAACACGTTACCATTCCTTTGAAGGCCTGGTCCTCAGTATTGGGCATTTTAGCAATTTTAGGCTGAACCCAATTTTATTTGCCAGTTTATCGTCCTCCATCAACCTACTCAGAGTTTTTATCCGAATTTGCCGAATATGGTCTTCGGCATGACCCGGCCGGGATTTGAACCCCTGCCTCCCGGGTGTGGGGCGGATGCTCTACCAACTGAGCCACCACTCTGGTTGCACACACACACACACACACACACACACAACACAACACCAACCTACACTTCTGGTCTATCGACCATGGACTGATGCAGACTTTTCTGAGGCAGTTAAAGAAATCCCACATCCCAAGGAAAAACCCACACAGTTTTTTGAAGGAATGACAAAGCTCCTTGAAAGCTTCAAATTAAATGGTCACGAAACAGAACGTAATTATAGAAAGGTTTTAACCTGTTGCACTTCGGGGTACCACGGGCGGGCACGTCTCTGCGTCCTAGAGCGCACGAGGGCGCCCTACACTGTGCATCCTAGGGCGCACTGAAGAAAAAAAAGCTGCATTTCCATTCTTCCACTACAGACACAGCCGCGAACAGAAAGCCAAAGCAGTGCTTTGACTGGTTTAGATGTGATTGACCTCTCATTCGACTAATAAGAGCCCTGAATTGGGTTTCTGAAACCTTGAAGAACCAATGACTGAAAACCTAGCAAGAAGGACCCGCCAACCAATGCGAATACCGCCAGCCAATTGAAGCACAGAAGTTCGAAAGCTGTTTTGTGTAAGGCTGGGTGACACACAGGCGTTCGCCAGTCTTTTTTTCTTACTACTGTTTTAATTTGTTTTGAAAAATCGTTCGCCAAAACCGCAATCATGGAAGCGCAAAACCGCAATCATGGAATTATGGTTTGACCGGGTCGCGTGACCAGAACCACGAGTTCGTAACAAGCGGACCAGCTTCATGTTTGTCTGACACTAAGGAAGAGAAGTTCGCCAGCTACGCTGCTGTTGTGGACAGCTAAGTGTTATAAACTAAATTATTCTTTATCCCTGAAAATTGTAATCCAAATGACTTTTGACCGATCGGTAAATTACAACTGTGCGTTATCGCAACATGACGGACCCGGCCCGGTCCGTCATGTTGCGAACGGCCCCCCCCCCCGCCGCTACTCTTTTGTAGCGGATTGCAGATATATTGCAGATATTTTAGTCCAACTGTGCGTAGTAGACCGCGACGCACAGAGCGTGTACCGCCACGCACGGACTGGACACAGCAACCCCCCCCCCCACACACACACACACACACAGCCCTTCACCTTTCATTAGAGCCCAAGATAAAGCTTCTATATTGAATCATTCAAAAGTTACAGACATTTTTCCAAACTGTGCCATTTGGCACAGTTCAAAAACGCCTGGGAACAACCTAAGAAAAATGCTGTGTAATATATTCATTTTTTGTGGTATTGTTACAAAATTTGGACCTCAGCTGGATAACACTTGGTTCTACATTTCTGTTGCATTTTCCAGCCCGGATCTGAAGCTGTGTGTTATTTGCAAGCATTTGTATCCAAAAAAAAACACCCAGGCGAAATTTATTTCTTATTTTATTTAAGTTCAGTATGTTTAGATGACTGTTACTCAGTGGCAGGAGCACTTAAGAGAGATTATGACTGTTTTGCCAAAAAATTCAAAGTTTTTCTTTTAAATGAGACCAACCCCATGAAGATGCTGCAAAGGGTTGAAGAACAGCTTTTGATTTACTTTGGGTACGTTATTTTTTGGCATTTTTAGGGAAATTGACCAGAGTTAAAGGGTGACTGGTGATCAGTCTCAGGTAACTGGAGCTCCAAAGACACCACAGGTCATGCTCTGGCACCAACAGATGCAGAGTTACACCGACGCGTGGCACAACTAAATGAACGCATTGGGAACAAGTGGAGATTGAAACATGATTGGACCAGAATTCAAATTACCACAGAGTAAGGGCGAAGGGGTGGAAGCTTTCAGGAGCAGACTGCAAGACATTTTTGATAATCACTCCGGTCTGGTTAAACCTGCCGGTGACACAGGGTCAGAACCCTACTGGCAACATTTGAAAAGTGTGTTCTTACAGAATATCTACCCACATTTGGCACAATACATACGCAAACACCCGGTGACATGTCACACGTACATTTAGGGATGTGTTCACCTATGCTAAGCATGCAGAAAGACTCGAGAAGGAGAAGGTGAAGAGGGAGGAAAAGAAATCAAAATCACGACCAACCCCTGTTTATGTTCTTAGTGACCCCCTCTCTCTCTCTCTCTTTTACCAGAATCTATCTCGTGGGGGAGGAAGACGGAAGACGAGGACGGGGTGGGGGGGTGTTGCAGAACCGCCAACCCACAGCGGTGGGACTACGACACCAGCCGCTGGTGTGGACAGCGAGGCCACTGGCGAAGGACTGCCCTGGGTGAACAGGGATGAGAATGGGGTTTGGGAAAAAAAAGAGGAAACTAAGCCGGGGGTCTTGGGAGACGCAGGCCGGATCCAAGGCAGAGCCTTGGTGGGGGGTCTGGGGGGCAACGCCCCACAGAAGCTAACAAAATCTGGTGTTTTAGAATGCTCAAATGTGGTCTTATATTTAAAGTTAGAAGTAAGTACAAATGCATTTATAGTTTACCTTTTTAATCTGCTGCTGCATCACGTGTAAATTTATGATATCTGAATGGTATGTTGATGTAATAATACTAAATGATATTTTACTACTATTTAATATGTTTAGAATTGACACAGAATTACATTTACATAGTTCTAGAACAGACAAAGTAATTTAACCAAGCAAAATAAATTATAAATATTAACAAAATCCCATCACCAAGTCCATCACCCATTTATTAAAATATACTGACATTCTGCAAACATTTTGATTTATTAACCACATGCACTCCGGGCAATTTTCCTAAAAATGCCAAAAAAAAAACGTGCCCAAAGTAAATCGAAAGCTGTTATTCAACCCTTTGCAGCATCTTCATGGGGTTGGTCTTATTTAAAAGAAAACACTTTGAATTTTTTGGCAAAAAAAAACATAATCTCTCTACGTGCTCCGGCCACTGAGTTACAGTCATCTAAACATACTGAACTTGAAGAAAAAAAATTTGGACACAGTGTTTTTTTGGATACAAATGCTTGTAAATAACACACAGCTGTCCGATCCGGCTGGAAAATGCAACAGAAATGTAGAACCAAGTGTTATCCAGCTGAGATCCAAATTTGGTAACAATACCACAAAAAATGAATATTTTACACAGCTTTGTTCTCAGGCTGTTCCCAGGCGTTATGGAACTGTGCCAAATTGTGCCAAATGGCACAGTTTGGAAAAACGTCTGTAACTTTTGAATAATTCAATGTAGAATCTTCATTTTAGGCTCTAATGAAAGGTCACACTCAGGGCTGTGTCTGTGTGTGTGTGTGTGGGCGGGGGGTCGTTCCCCCCCCCCCCCCCCCCCCGCTACCGAGGACCAAATTCGGCCCTCGCTACATGACGGAATACACTCTTTTTTCTTTTTTTTTTTTTCCTTGCATGTTTTCACAGCGGCTCCCCCCCCCCCTCGCTACTGTGTGTGTATGTGTGTGGGGGGGGGGAACCGTGAACGGACCGTGAACGCCCCCCCTCCTCGCTACAGAAGAGGGCCATCGCTACATGATGGAATAGACTGATATGCTTCCTCCCGCGGACCGGGGAGCGCTCGGACCGTGCCCCCCCCCCCCGCTCCTCTTTTGCAGCGGGGGGGGAAGGGCGTTCACGGTCCGAACACGGCAAATGAACCGTTTATCGCGGCGCACGCACTTCGTGCGCAGTACAATTGTAATTTACCGATCGGTCAAAAGTCATTTTTGGATTACAGTTTTCAGGGATAAATAATAATTTAGCTTATAACACCTTACCTCTTCAAAGCAGCAGAGTCGTGGCGAACAGCTCTTCCCACGCGTCAGACGAACGCGACGCTGCTCCGCTCGTGGATCCCGATCAACATAATTCCATTACATATTGCCATTTTGGCGAATGATTTACGACTTTTGTCGTCGGCCTCCGTCTATTCTGCTGGAATGAGTGCAGGTCCCACTTGTGGGTGTTTTCCATGCTGCTGGGTGAGCCTGGGTCTGTAGTAGATTTGTACAGAGTCCTTCTGCAGCAGTAAATATCGCTTCACCCAGCCAGAATTTCTGTGCTTCAATTGGCTCCTGCGTTCACAGTAGGCGGGTCCTCCTTCCTAGATTTTCATTCATTGGCTCCTCAAGGTTTCAGAAACCCAATTCAAGGCTCTTATTAGTCGAATGAGAGGTCAATCAGATGAACTAATCTGTTCGCGGCTGTGTTTGCAGATTTTTTTTTCAGTGGCGCTTGGAGGGCACACCACCTACACCATCACCATCAATATCCTTATCATGCGTCATGCGCACGAGGGCGCACAAGCGCGCTCTCGCGCGCCCTCGTGCGTCATAGGATGCAGAGACTTGCCCGCCCGCGGAACAACGGAGCGCAAGTGGTTAATGTGTGCATTTGTTAGTGTTACTAGGAATATAAAAAAAGTTGCATATTAGTATATTTTAATATTTGAAAGATAATCTAAGAAAGTAAGTAAAATCTAAAAGATGTTTAATATTTTTATGTAATGACCATAAAGAAATTATGTTTACTAATAAAAGCAAAGATATCTTAGGAAAGGCAACCCATTACCACCCATGACAAAAAAAACTTACACATGCATTATGTAACTCCTCCTAGTGAAACAAAAAATGATAAATTATATTCAAAATTCTTAGATTGCATTTCAAATTGTGAGAAAATATGTAATAACATTTATCTATTAACAATCGATAATCAGCATTCAAATGCAATTAGTGTTTCAAAACAGGCATGACGTCACAACTTACACATGCTATTTCATAACAAATTCATTACGCGAAAATTCTCAAGTACATTACTTATAACGAGAAAAAAATCTTACCTCGGAATGTGTCTTCCGATCACTAATTGCTGTAATCGGGGCCGATTGTGATGAACTTTGACTGGCATCTGAATTTAACCGTGTCCATCGATCGTTTTGAATGCAGCACGAGCGAGTAGTTGGATCTCCTTGTAGCCACAATTTTGAGATGTTTCTGTTTTGAACAGTGTTCAACTAAGGCAACACAACCACGAGATCCATAACTCAAGAAATTGTTGCAATAAACACACTGGGCTTTCCCTGGTACTTCGCATTTCGCTATGAAGTCGGCCATTTTTTCAACCACAACTTTGGTATTTTTACCGATCTTTACAGTCATTGACACAGTTTTTTCGAGCCATTCCCAACAAAACTTGTTCCTTATCCCTTTGTCGATTTCTAAAATTCTTCTTTTGTTGTCTTTCGTGAGTTTTAGGTTCACCATTTTCACGAAATCGGGAAAACTCAGTTGATTGAAATGTCCGCCATTTGCATTTCGCTCCGGGTGTTGGATATGACAAAGGAATAACAAAATCGCCGATTGGTTGCTTCAATAAGTATCAGCCAATCAGTGGCCTTGTTACATTACATTACTGATCTCGCTGGGTAGCGCGTTCTGCGCGGTGGATTTTAGCAGCCGATTGAAAATACGACTCGCTGCTCATAACAGACCTCACCCCCCCCCCTAAAATTTTCTCCTCGAATTTAGACAATTCACGAGAATAACCCTAGACATGATCAAATCCGAGGAATTCTGCGGATCCGCGGAGGATTCTCATCCCTGGGTGAACTGTTGGGGGGGGGGGGCCCACGTGCCACCCAGAAACCGCCACAACACCACCAAAACCACGACATGTCACTAGCCGACCCGAAGCCAAGTACAACACATGAAAATGACAGTGACAATGTTACAGCTGACATTTTTCATTAGCCTGACTTTGACTTGATGTTGACAATGCAGTGTTTACCTGAAGTTATTTTGGAGGTTCAGGGCATCCCCATACGGTTTCTCTGTGATACAGGGGCCTGCAGATCTGTTATTTCAGGGACAGACGCTGAAGGTTTCACAAAATCAGATCACAAAGTAACTGTCAAATCAGCAAATAAGCAAACGGTAAACTGAAAACTGAGCACCTCTTCAAACCTATAAAAGTAAAGGATCCTGTCACAGAGGACATTGCAGAAGGTTCATTCATATTATCACAGGCATGTCCCGTTAACCTTTTGGGCAGAGATTTGCTCACAGCTCTCAATATTGCGATAATCCCAACAGAAAATGGTATGAGAGCATCACACTTCCCACACTTGACAGGAGTAAATGTGCTGCAGGATTTTGCTATGCCAAGGTATGTTTACTCACTCCGGTTGGTTCCGGCCGGCCCAACCTCTGTGACTGTGGACCTGGTGGCGAAGACCATACAATATTTTAAATCAGATATCGGCACTACAAAACAGGCCACAGACCAATATCATTGCAGCATGTATGACAGACATCTGAGTGGCCCAGATCAAAAGTATGAGAAAACATTCCTTGCAAATCCATCCTCCAGATTGGTTATAAAAATCCTATATTGGTCGCCGTGAGGTTATGCTGGAGCATCTGTTGTGTTGTCTGAGGAAGACAACAGACATTTCAAACATTGGGAGGCACCTCACATTGCACTGATTAAACCAAAACACATGCATTGGAAGGATGTAGGCCGTTTTGTTAATACAGCAGAGGAATGTAGTCAATCTTGGAAAAACACACCTGATCCAAAAGTTCAATACTCCCAAAAGCTGGACACCTACTGTCTGCCTTTGAACTGGGTGACCACAGTGCAGAAGGAGGTCAACATTGATGTCCCCAACTCACCAACATGATCACTTTTTCCACTAACAGAAGGAAAGGAAGATGCACTTTCAGAAAATCCAAATTATCCGTGGTCAACAGGAAAGGCAGATGCAGGCTTGATAAAAAATGCGGAACTGGTTACAATAAATGCTAAATCACACTACAGGCCTTATCAAAGACAGTATCCTCTATGTCCAGAGGCCCAAGACGGCATTACACCTGTCACAGAGGAACTGAAAAAGCAGGCGTCACTGTACCATGTCCAAAATCACCATGAAACACACCTCTGTTTCCTGTGAGAAGGCTGCCCCATTGTCCGGCTGGCGGATGGTGCAGGACCTTCAGCCAGTCAACAAATCAGTTATCCCAAGGGCTGTCTCAGTCCCAGACCCTCGCACCTTGTTAAATGACTTACAACCACAAATGAAATTTTTCACAGTGATTGACATCAGTAATGCCTTTTTCAGCATCTCCATTCATCCAAATCATCAATTTTGGCTTGCATTTACGTTTGAAAACAAAAGATACACGTTCACCAGGTTACCACAAGGCCACTGTGAGTCACCAACCATTTTTTTCACAGGCAATGTCAGCAAACTTGGCACAGTTTATTCCTCCTCATGGGAGCCAATTGCTCCTATATGTTGATGACATTTTGCTGGCATCACCTGATGAAGAAATATGCAGGAAAGACACCATTGCCCTATTGAAATTTTTAGCCGAACAAGGTCACAAAGTCAACAAGGAAAAATTGCAGTTGTGGAAAAAAGAAGTTAAATACCTAGGCCACATTTTGTCAGCAGAGGGCAGACATATTAATCCAGCCCGTAAACAAGCTATTCTATCAGCACCAAAGCCCAGTACAAAAAGAAATATGATGTCATTTTGGGGAAACCTAAATTATTGTCACTCCTGGATTGCAGATTATTCATTTGAAGTGCAACCATTGTCTGATCTCATCTACAAAAACCTATGGCCCAGGTGGATGAAACTGAGTGGACACCTGAGGCAGAGGAGGCATTTGTCAAAATGAAAAAACTTTTGGTCAGCACTGATGTTCTGATGCTCCCCGATTACAAGAAGCCATTTGTCCAAATGGCTGATGACGTCAGTGCTCCTTCAACCAAGCGGTGCAAAAATGCATCCGGTAGCATACTACTCCATGAGACTTGATCCTGTCGCGAGAGCTCTGCCTCCTTGTGTGCAGGCTGTAATAGCCACATCCATGGCAGTGCAGGAATCAGTAGGGACTGTTCTTTTCCATCCCTTGACCTTGAAGGTCACACATGCAGCATCAGTTACTGTATTCTGTCACAAAGGAAAATATCAGTTCTCTCCCCATTCAGGCACCTTGCATGCATGACAGTGTTACTGACACAGCCTCATTTAACCATTGAATGTTGCATGGTAATAAATCCAGCGAGTTTCTTGCCAATCTCAATAGAAGGGGAACCACATGACTGTTTGGCAGAAATTGAGAGTGAAACACTGCCACATCCCAATTCACAGGACACACCTTTGAAGGACTCCGACCTAACACCATTTGTTGATGGCTCCTCCAAACGTGACTGTACTGGAAAAAAATGTATCTGGTTTTGCAGTTGTCACTCATGACACTGTGGTAAAAGCACAAAAACTTCCATCAAATCACTCTGCACAAACAGCTGAACTGATTGCTCTAACTGAAGCTTGCAAATTAGGCCAAGATAAAAAAAAAAAAACTTACAGTCTTCACTGACAGTATGCATTTGCAACAATTCATCACTTTGCACAACAGTGGAAGAAGAGGAGTATGATTACATCAACAGGGAAGCCAATCAAGCACAAAGATCTCATTTTGAAATTGCTCTAAAGTGTAAAACTCCCATCTAAATTGTCCATATGCAAGTGTACTGCACACGCCAATGGCACAGATCCCATTTCTAAAGGCAATCACTTTGCAGATGAAACCGTTAAGGCTGCTGCACTTGGCCTCACAACAAAAGATACATCACCAGATTCCATTTTAACACTGACAGAAGAATTATCACATGACATTCTCATTGAGGCTCAGAAAACAGCACAAGGTAAAATTTACAGATGGATCAAAAAGGGAGCAACTTTTGATAGCACTTCTAACCTCCACAAATCTAAAGACAACAAACCAATTTTGCCATGCAAATTGTTCCACCAGGTCTCCACTTTGCTACATGGGGTCTCCCATGTATCAAAGGGGGGTATGGTTTCTACACTAGACAAAACTTTTACTGCCTATGGGTTCAGCCAGTTTTCCACTCAATCTTGAAAGAAATGCATAATTTGTGTAGAAAACAATGTCCAAGGAAATTTCAGGCCTGAAAAAGGCACCTTCCCAGCATTCACTTATCCATTTCCAAACATTTGCATGGATTTCATTGAGTCCATGCAAAGTCCATGATAAGTGTCCATGATAAGTGTGAAGGCAAAAAATACTGTTGGGTTATTTGTGACATATTTTCCAAATGGACAGAAGCCTTCCCTTGCACTCACCCAAATGCAGCTACAGTGGCAAAGAAACTGCGGAAATTCTACCTAGATTTGGAATACCTGAAAAGATTTATTCAGATAATGGTACACACTTTGTAAATCAAGTTATATCACACTTAGGTACAGCACTCAACATTAACTTAAAAAATCATTCAGCCTACCATCCACAATCTGCAGGATTGGTGGAGTGCACAAACAGAACCATTAAAAGACTCAGGAAAACAATAGCAGAAACGGGGCAAAATTGGGTATACTGCCTTGCTTTAGTTTTGTTTTACATGAGGATAGTTCCCACTAAAGGGGGGTTGTCCCCATTTGAAATAATGTATGGTAAACCCTATGTACTCCCACCATTAAAACCATTTAACCCAAGTGATGAGGAGGTGTGCTGAGCTGATTACATGTGAAGAATGCTGACTAACAGAGATGTTATCCATGCTTCTCTCCCCAGGAGGGATAACAGGGTTGGATGAGTGGTTTGGCCACTCATCTTGGCCAAACCAGGGGGCCTGGCCCTTATTAAAGCTTTAAGAATTGGGCCGATGTTTCCTGGCAAGGACCACACAAAGTTGTCCTGGCAACACCAACAGCTGTGAAAGCTGAAGGACGTGACTCTTGGGTGCATTTAACTCGTTGTAAACTTTACCCCGTGCAAAACCCTCAACAATAAAGTGATTAATCCTTATTCCATTGGCGAGACTGTTTATTCTCATATCCGCAGTGACACTATTTCCATTTTAATCCTTATTACAAATCTTGGCTCACCAACAGTGCCCACCGAAGAACTCTTTTGCTGATCACCTGGTGAGGGATTGAAGGAGTGGGCACAAAAGAACTTTGAAAAAAAAAAAAACCATACAGGGGATCCTCAACAAGTGACTGCTTAACTGGTTGACTTTATTATTATCATCATTTTTTGTTTATTCTGTGTTTAACTTTTGTTTGTTTGTTTATCACAGAGAGACAAAATGCAAGAGAAGGTTGGCAACCGAAGGATGCGAATGGTATGGCTGCTTTTTCATCGTCATCATTCTTGTGGTTACACTTTTACTTTGGTTATTTTTAAACATACCACTATCCATTCATCATAGCGCAAGATATGTTACATACACACACCATGATTGGCTGGAAGGTCCAGGTCATCATGATCATATTTATGCTAGAAATGTCTGGTGAAGGTATGCTAATTACACAGCTAAATCAGCTAACCATTCCAACTGTTATGTTTGCTCCTTAATGCTATTATCAGCTGGTCAAACATCTGTTACTGCTAAAATAATGGAACTACTACAGGCTGTCTGTTTCTTACAAGAGGCTATGTACAGAAATAACACCGCAAACATTACTTTGAATCACACCTGTCACACCACTTATCACTCCACTGATCGGAAACACGATGACACACTGTGAAGGCAAGGTTAATTTCACCAGGAAATTTCCCCTTTTGTCAAAAGGGAAGTAGTGATGTCTCTCTGGGCAGCTTACCACTCTCTAAAGTGTGCAGCGGTGCACAGCACGTCTCGTCCCTGTACTGCTACCTGCTTGACCAATAAAGTGGAAAAATGTTGTCCTGAAGATCCTCTGTCATTCTGGAACTCTCACCTTGCAAGAGCTCTGTAGTGTTGCCATTTTCAACTCTCACAAATATGGTACACACATGGTGACAGGAGGATGGCAATTATGTGGCCATCGGACGTACTCATACATGCCCATGAAGTGGCCAGGAGTGTGTGCCCGTTTTTGCAACTGACCATACCCTCACTATGTTGGCAGGCCAGGTGGGCAGGGTAAAGAGAGATGCTTTTCACCACATGATGCCATTTGGGGCACAGATGTACCGGAGCAATTTAAAATAAACAGCACATGATCAAAGGTCATTCATTCAGTGTTTCCTTGGGTGGGAGTGGGCAAGAACATGCTATGAATTGAAACACTTAAATATAGGCTACAATCATTTGTAAAACTTTTCCTTATCTGCTTATTCGGGTATAAGGGAAGAAATGATGGCTATGAAGATTATGCTAACACAAAATACAATGGTTCTTGATCAATTAACTGCCACCCGTGGGGGCGTATGTGCTATTGTAGGTGATCATTGTTGTATCTTTATCCCTAAAAATGATGCAGATGGTCAGATTATTGCCTCGGCCATACACAACCTCACTGCCTTACAGGCTGCTGCGGCCAAGGATAATGTTACTGATGCACAGAACTGGTTAAGCTGGTTATTCTCTTCATGGAGAAGTCTCATCATGAACTTGATAGTGATCTTTGTAAGTGATATTTTTGCTTTGTTCCTGTGTCATTCCTTGCATCCGTAGTATGATGATGAGACTTGTTCATGTTAACTTAGTGATGTACCATGACACAATTATCGGGGATGATGAGAATGATGAAAAAGCAGTACCAGCCCAAGGTGTCTCTCCATGATTCCAAGTACAGAGTAAAGGTATGGCTGACATGTAGAAAATCGAAAGGAGTTGCATGATCACAATGTGAAGCTGAAATGTACTATTTGCAAACACATTTATGAAGCTTTGAAACACTGCTTTTATTATTTACTTTTGTTTTGCCTTTATTTTATATATTACTCTTTTTGATTTTATTACATCTTTACACTTAATACTGTTTCAATTTTTATTTCTACACATTTTATCATATTTTTGTTTGAGTTTTAAACTACCTCTTAAATTGCTGCTAACACACAGACTAACACATCCTCACATACAGTGGGGTAAAGAAGTATTTAGTCAGCCACCAATTGTGCAGGTTCTCCCACTTAAAAGATGAGAGAGGTCTCCAATTTTCATCATAGGTATACCTCAACTATGAGAGACAAAATGAGAAAAAAAAAAATCCAGAAAATCACATTGAAGGATTTTTAAAGAATTTATTTGCAAATTATGGTGGAAAATAAGTATTTGGTCAATAACAAAAGTTCATCTCAATACTTTGTTATATACCCTTTGTTGGCAATGACAGAGGTCAAACGTTTTCTGTAAGTCTTCACAAGGTTTTCACACACTGTTGCTGGTATTTTGGCCCATTCCTCCATGCAGATCTCCTCTACAGCAGTGATGTTTTGGGACTGTCACTGGGCAACACAGACTTTCAACTCCCTCCAAAGATTTTCTATGGGGTTGAGATCTGGAGACTGGCTAGGCCACTCCAGGACCTTGAAATGCTTCTTACGAAGCCACTCCTTCGTTGCCCGGGTGGTGTGCTTGGAATCATTGTCATGCTGAAAGACCCAGCCACGTTTCATCTTCAATGCCCTTGCTGATGGAAGGAGGTTTTCACTCAAAATCTCACGATACATGGCCCCATTCATTCTTTCCTTTACACAGATCAGTCGTCCTGGTCCCTTTGCAGAAAAACAGCCCCAAAGCATGATGTTTCCACCCCCATGCTTCACAGTAGGTATGGTGTTCTTTGGATGCAACTCAGGATTGTTTCTCCTCCAAACACTACAAGTTGAGTTTTTACCAAAAAGTTCTATTTTGGTTTCATCTGACCATATGACATTCTCCCAATCCTCTTCTGGATCATCCAAATGCTCTCTTGCAAACCTCAGACGGGCTTATGTCTGAAGTTGTAAAACTTATGTCTTTACATGTACTGGCTTAAGCAGGAGGACATGTCTGGCACTGCAGGATTTGAGTCCCTGGCGGCATAGTGTGTTACTGATGGTAGCCTTTGCTACTTTGGTCCCAGCTCTCTGAAGGTCATTCACTAGGTCCCCCCATGGGGTTCTGGGATTTTTGCTCGCTGTTCTTGTGATCATTTTGACCCCACGGGGTGAGATCTTGCGTGGAGCCCCAGATCGAGGAAGATTATCAGTGGTCTTGTATGTCTTCCATTTTCTAATAATTGCTCCCACAGTTGATTTCTTCACACCAAGCTGCTTACCTATTGCAGATTCAGTCTTCCCAGCCTGGTGCAGGTCTACAATTTTGTTTCTGGTGTCCTTTGACAGCTCTTTGGTCTTGGCCATAGTGGGAGTTTGGAGTCTGACTGTTTGAGGTTGTGGACAGGTGTCTTTTATACTGATAACGAGTTCAAACAGGTGCCATTAATACAGGTAACAAGTGGAGGACAGAGGGGCCTCTTAAAGAAGAAGTTACAGGTCTGCGAGAGCCAGAAATCTTGCTTGTTCGTAGGTGACCAAATACTTATTTTCCACCATAATTTGCAAATAAATTCTTTAAAAATCAGACAATGTGATTTTCTGGATTTTTTTTTTTCCTCATTTTGTCTCTCATAGTTCAGGTATACCTATGAAGAAAATTGGAGACCTCTCTCATCTTTTAAGTGGGAGAACTTGCACAATTGATGGCTGACTAAATGCTTTTTTGCCCCACTGTATATCCTTATTATATCCATATCATCTTTTTATCATCATTCATTATTATCATTTTACTTTTCTTTATGATTTTGTTTTATTTGTTTTTATTGATTTCTTTTATTGCTTTTCTTTATTGATCAAAAGACCTTATTGTTCTGTTCTCCTCAAGGGATCAAATGTTCAACCGGTGCCTGGGGGGCAGACAGGGCTGATGGCCGACTTTCCCCATCGATAGCTAGTTAGGGTCTGTTGCGTAAAAATGCTGTTGCACGAGACTGCATTGAAGCTTAGCAAGGCTGCCTGATGGGGTTTTAGATGCCACACATTTTCTAAAGAACAAGCAGCAACAAACTTTAAATCTATGCACTTTTTCTGTGGAAAATGTTCCAAGATGCCGGCTTCAAAAATGATAAATAATGAGATTATATTCTTCTGACAACGTACCATATGACATTCTATCTTCTCTGGACAAAGATCATTTCTGGGGAAAGTACGTTTAACTTGTACACTTTAGAGTCGGTCTTGTTACCCCTACATGAATAAAAACTTGAATCAGTACTTTAATCAGAAGAGATTACATTCAAGTACATAAGGTGTATACCTTTAACAACTCTGTAGATGTGCCTATAAAATGCATACATACACCATAAATACTTCAAAACAGAGTACACTGAAGACCAATTGTCAGCTGATTTTTTTTTTCCCCATTCATGAACGCTTTTCCATTACTTCACATATGTTGTAGAGAATGCGTTCAAGAATGAGGCTGAGTTTATTTCTCAGAGCCAACTTTATTGAGTGAACATATGCTCTATCAATCTCTATGCAGGAAAAGAGACTGAGCAATCGAATACCACATTCTTATACTCTGCTGGGGCCACAACCCACAGTCATATGTTACATAAGCAAACATATAATTACATGGCACACAGTCTCAGTCACAATGCACTCTTTCATGTCTCACTATTGTCTCTTGTTCTACGGTGTTCCAGGAATCTTCCTGGGACATCCTCTCGGAGACAAAGGTCAAGACTCACACCTACTCGTCATCTCCTGTAGATCTCTGCAGGTCCAGACCTCTTTTGTCCCACCAGACGTGGAGTCACCAATACACGTACAGTCACATATTTGTGGGGAGATATGAACTCAATATCTTCGCCACATAACCCCCAGCAAACGTCTATTCAGGGACAAAATCTAATCAGAGCTGTATGGCAGAAACATCACAACATAACACAAATCAATCCACCAATTGCTTGGGTTTAAACCTCCTGCCAAATCTGCTGTAAGCCGGCTTTGTTCCTTCTGCAGCGGCTCCCTGCATCTGTGAATCAGACTTGTTAGCACATCTCTGTGATGTCAATGTAGGAAAAAGTTAATTTTGGACAACCTCTAGTAAACCCTCAGAAAACAGTGTGGATTAGATGCTCATGGCAAATATAAATATTCTTAATAAATGTACCTAAGAGACTATAATTTAATGATTAATGGTAAATGGGAGCATTTATGGGGAATGTTATTAAAGGACTGAATGTGCACTGTTTAAGTATGAACTGTCAGTGAAAGCAGTAGCGTTTCTATGCCAGAGGTGGCGCTCAGTAGTGATGAAACACTGTATAGTGTTGGAGAACAATAGAGGAAGAGTAGCGTGTGTTCCAGCGAATGTTCGAGAGAGTGTTATGAAAATGGTGTCTAGCGATGTGCTGTGTAAGTGTGGGCCGTGCCGTGTGTGCTGAGAAGTTAATAAAAAGCCGCTGCAAAGTCTAACAGCTTGGCTCTATCATCCTTCCTCCCCTTCGCCCCTCCTGGGTGTAACAAAACTTGGTAGCAGAGGATGGTACAGTCGTGTCTAAGACGGTGAGTGTGCAAATAACAAAAAGAGAGGCCGTAACGATGGAACTTGAGCAGCTACAAGATAAGCTAAGTGAGGCCTTGGTGCCGTTACGGGCCGAACAGCTAAATGAGGTCTGTTTATTTGCAAAGATAAGCCCAGCCGAATCGTCTACGAAGTACACGCTGATACGACTGTTAACCGAGGAGGTGGAAAAAGCTATTGAACGCGAAGAGGAGGATGTAGCCTGCGAGTTTGTGCTAAAGCTAATAGCATGTGCTAACGAAGCTAAGCTAAGTGAACCGTTGACGCAGGCAGCGACAGCAGCCGGCACGAGCCGCGAGGTGGAGGCACTCGCCAGTTTACAGAGCCAGTATGCCGCTCTGCATGAAAGCATCATTGATTCAGCTAAAAGGGTTGAAGAGGAAATAATAAGGCTGACGGATGATGAGGCCGCGCCGCCACCGGGCCGCCATTTTGTGATACAGCCCGTGGTCCCCGCAGCGCCCCTACCGCCAGAAGTGATCATTAAACGGGAGTTTAAGATAAATGGGCAGATAGGGGAGAGGGGCCAAAAGGACAAGTTGTCTTATTCCAATCTCACTCACCAAATTGATATGGGCTTAAAGAAAAAGCACAGTGAGGCTGAGATAATTGAGGCTGTTGTCAGAGCAGTGAGTCCTGGATTGAGTTTGCGTGCTATGCTGGAGATTAAGTCACATCTCACACTGCCACAGCTGCGCATAATCCTGCGAGGACATTATAAAGAAGATAGTTCCACTGACTTGTATCATCGTCTGATAAATCTCACACAAGACAGTAATGAGTCACCTCAGAACTTCCTGTTTCGTGCCATTGAGCTAAAGGAAAGACTTTTAGCAGAATCAGAATCAGAATCAGAATCAGGTTTATTGCCATTGTTCATGTAGTACACAAACTAGGAATTTGTCTCGGTACAATGCTGCAACATTAAACATGATAAGATAAGAGAAATAAACTATACATGTAATAAAGTGTAGGATAAGATTAAGTGATACTGGTCAACAGTTAAAATATATATTAGCCAGCAGCAGATACTGTGGAGAACTATATAGTGCAGTCGGTAATGCAGGAAGAAAACAGTGATGATTGACATGAGTCTGGTTGAGCTGCTGTACATGCTGCACGAGAGTCACTTAGTGTTCAGCAGTCTGATGGCAGAGGGGAAGAAGCTGTTCATGTGACGGGAGGTTTTAGTCTGGATGGACCGAAGTCTTCTACCAGAGGGGAGGGGGGCAAACAGTACGTGACCAGGGTGTGAGGGATCGGCTATGATCCGGCCAGCACGCCTCCGGGTCCTGGAGATGTACAGATCCTGGAGAGATGGGAGCTTGCAGCCGATCACCTTCTCAGCAGTGCGCACGACGCGCTGCAGCCTTAGTCTGTCCCTGGCAGTGGCTCCTGCGTACCACACGGTTATGGAGGTGGTGAGGATGGACTCGATGATGGCTGTGTAGAACTGCACTAACATCTTGGTGGGTAGCTTGAGCTTCCTCAGCTGCCGCAGGAAGAACATCCTCTGCTGGGCTTTTTTGATGAGTGAGCTGATGGTCAGCTCCCATTTGAGGTCCCTGGTGATGGTAGTGCCTAGGAAGCGGAAGGAATCAGCAGTGGTGATGGGAGAGCCTGAGAGGGTGAGGGGGGGCAGAGGAGTAGTGACTTTCCTGAAGTCTACAATCATCTCCACTGTCTTCAGAGCGTTCAGCTGCAGGTTGTTATTGCTGCACCAGGACGCCAGCTGGGCCACCTCTCTCCTGTAGGCGGACTCGTCGCCGTTGGAGATGAGCCCGATGAGGGTGGTGTCGTCCGCAAACTTGATCAACTTGACAGACTGGTGGCTGGAGGTGCAGGAGTTGGTGTAAAGGGAGAAGAGTAGGGGGGAAAGTACACAGCCCTGGGGTGATCCGGTGCTGATGCTAGTATAGTCTGAGACAGTCTTTCCCAGCCGCACATGCTGCCTCCGGTCCATCAGGAAGTCGATGATCCACCTGCAGAGGGAGTCAGGCACGTTGAGCAGGGACAGCTTGTCCCGGAGCAGAGCGGGGCGGATGGTGTTGAATGCGGAGCTGAAGTCCACAAACAGGATCCTGGCGTAGGTTCCCGGGGAGTCCAGGTGCTGCAGGATGGAGTGGAGGGCCAGGTTGACTGCATCGTCTACAGACCTGTTGGCTCGGTAGGCAAACTGCAGCGGGTCCAGGAGAGGGGTGGTGATGGACTTGAGGTGGGACAGGACCAGGCGCTCAAAGGACTTCATGACTACAGAGGTGAGCGCTACAGGTCTGTAGTCATTAAGTCCAGTGATCCGTGGCTTCTTGGGGACAGGGATGATGGTGGAGGATTTGAGGCAGGATGGCACGTGGCATAACTTAAGGGAGGTGTTAAAAATGTCTGTGAATACAGGAGCCAGCTGTTTCGCACAGAGTCTCAGGGTGGAGGGAGACACGCCGTCTGGGCCGGGGGCCTTGCGCGGGTTCAGTCTGGAGAACTGTTTGAGCACATCCTGCTCACTGATGATAAGGGGAGGGGGGGAGGAGGGGGGGGGGTGCCTTAAATGAAGTAGGGAATGTGGAGGCTGTGGAGCTGGAGGGAGGGGGGGAGTTGGACACAGATGACGAGGTGTCAAAACGGGCATAGTGTTGGGACAGTCTCTGACAAAGGGCTTTGTCATCCTGACCTTTAGGAGCCTTAGGTCGATAGTTGGTGATTTGCCTCAGTCCTCTCCACACGGAAGCCGAATCATTAGCAGTGAACTGCTGCTGGAGTCTCTCTGAGTATAGAGATTTAGCCCTCTTCAGCTCTCTGTTAAACCGGTATTTAACCTCCCTGTAGCAGTCCCTGTCTCCACTTTTCAGCGCTGCTTCCTTCTCCTTCCTGATCTGTCTGAGCTTAGCTGTGAACCAGGGTTTGTCATTAGAGTAACTCACCCTGGTGCGTGATGGAAGAATGTTCTCTTCACAAAAGTGGATATATGAGTTCACAGTGTCCGTGTACTCATCCAGATCATGCGTGGCTCCTTTAAGCATGCCCCAGTCAGATATTTCCATGCACGTTTCCAGCTTCTCCTCAGCATCACTGGTCCGTATCTTCGTAGTGCTCACAACAGGTTTAGTGAGCTTCAATCTCTGTCTGTATGTGGGAATGAGGTGAACCATCACGTGATCAGATAATCCCAGCGCAGCTCGAGGGACAGCGCGATATGCGTCTTTCACTGTGGTGTAACAGTGATCCAGTGTGTTTAATCCTCTGGTGGGGCATTTAATAAACTGTTTGTAGCGGGGGAGATCGTGGCTCAGATTGCACTGATTAAAGTCGCCAGCCACAATAATCAGCGAGTCTGGAAAACTCCGCTCTGTGTGTTGAATGTGATCCGCGAGCACGCGCTGAGCTTCGCGCGTGTCCGCGTCGGGAGGGGCGTACACAGCGATCATTATGAAAGAAGCAAACTCCCGCGGGGAATAGAAGGGCTTGCAATTGATAACAAGAAATTCCAAGGCAGGAGAACAGTGTTTGGAAATTACCGTTACATCAGAGCACCAGATGCAGTTGATGTAGAAGCAGACTCCGCCTCCTGTGGTCTTGCCGGAAAGCTCTGTGTCACGATCAGCACGGAAGAGCTGGAAGCCGTCGAGGCGCAGCGCGCTGTCCGGTATATTTTCCCGGAGCCAGGTCTCAGTAAAGCAGAGGACAGCTGAGGAGGCGAGGTCCTTAAAACGCATCAGCAGTCTCAGTTCATCCACCTTGTTAGAGAGAGAGTTGGTATTGGACAGAAATATGCCAGGCAGCGCCGTTCGCGAGCCTCTCCTGCGAAGTCGCACGAGAGCGCCCGCTCGTCTTCCTCTCTTCCGCCGTCTCACTTTCCGAGCCAAACAATAAACCAGATCGGCGGCAGGGGCTAGAAAAACTGGGAGGAGGTCCGTGGGGGTGAAAGTCCTGATATTTAAAAGTTCTTCACGGGTATAAGTGCAAGCAGACACACAATTGACAAACAAAAACAAACAAAGAGCGCAGCGAAGCACCATGTCGACCGCTGTGGGCGCCATCTTGGATCGACTTTCAGCAGCATCCAGAGAGCCTGGCACTGAAGAGCAGTTTAGTTCTGATCTTATTCAGAGGAAGTTTCTGAGGGCGGTGGAAACAGGACTGACCAGTGTTGATGTGAAATATCAACTGAAGCGTTATTTGGAGGATCCTGCCGTCACCGACGAGCTACTGATTTCAAAGATGAATGCAGCAGCCAGTCTTGAATGGGAACGGCACCAAAAATTTAAAAGGCACACAAAAGAACTAAAGGTTCGAGAATGCCGAGTGGAAAATCTGACGGGTCAGTATGCAACCAAGAGAGAAGTGGATGGCCAAGAGCGCCCCCTACCATCGACAAAAGGAAAAATCCTTAAATCCCAAAGCACAGTGACCCGTACGGAATCTGAGCTCCTGAACATAGTCACGCAGCTGAAGAGTGACATGGAGGAGATCAAGAAGGCCATACGTGAGTCTCCCAGAGCACCTCGCGCTCAAAGAGCCAGGAGGACACGTGGCTGCAAGAGATGTCAGTCCACCAGCAATGGCGAACAATGCAACCACTGTTTCCGGTGTGGAGTCAGCGGCCACATGTCAAGGGAATGTCGAATAGGGAGGAGACTCGGAAGAGGAACAGGGCAAGTAGACACGGCGGCCAATACTGTCGCAACCACATCAGAACAAGCTAACACACAAGAACTGTATGAGCTCGTTACTGACAGTATTCGGAGGTTACAAGCGAGGCTGGTAGCTCAGGCCGAGGTACCTCCTGTAGAAACGGTCCGTGTTAATCTACTGTCCCCTAATCGCCAATTACAGTTACTCAATTTGGTTGGAAAAAAATATGTCATCACCTGCTTCCTCGATGTCAAGGAGACACAAGCATTGTGGGACACAGGGTCACAGGTTTGTTTAATGAATGACGCCTGGAGACAGGAGCACCTGCCACACACCACCGTCAGAGACTTAGCCGAGTTGGTGGGTCCAAATATCCTGAATGGGAGGGCAGTGAACCAGACACCGATTCCATTCTCAGGGTGGGTCGAAGTCACATTTAAGCTGCCGACAGTTAGTCGCCCACCGGTGGAACTCTTAGTTCCTGTGCTAGTGGTGAAGGAGGACGGAGTGGCAGAGCCGCCTATCATTGGGTTCAACGTGATTGACCATGTCCTGAAGATGGGCATTAAACCCCCTTGTGCCATCAGTGAAGCTGTTAGCGCAGCCTTCTCATTTGGCTGTAAGAAAACAGAGGTGTTTTTGAAAGTCATGCAAAGTGAGGAGGATAGGCTGGGGGAAGGAATGGTAAAAGTTGGCAGTGAGTTGGTTACCATCCCTGCTGGCCAAACCAAAACAGTCAAAGGTTGTGTCAGAGCAGGCTCACTTCCAGACACACAAGATGTCTTATTTGAGCCGAGTCAGTACACCCAGTTACCAGAGGGTTTGCAAATGCAAAGTGGGTTGGTGCAGTTATGGAAAGGGAGGCGATCTATGTTCAAAATACCTATAACAAACAGTACGTCCCGTGATATCCAGCTGCCCGCTAAGACCATTTTGGGGGAAACGCAGAGAGTTAAAACTGCTTATCCGGCAGATATTAGACCCCCTGCTGTAAACCAAGTGACCGTCGACCCGACGACGAGTGAAACAGGAAGAAATAAAGAGACCAGGATGAACTGTGCTGTCGAAGAGACTATGGACATGTTGGACCCTCCAGTTCCCCTTGATCATCTCTCGCCCATACAGCAAGAGCAAGTAAAATAGCTACTACGGGAGGAACGGCAAGCGTTTTCCCGTGATGAGTATGATGTAGGGACAATTCCCTCTTTACAGTTGAAGATCCGACTCAAGGATCCCACTCCTGTTACAAAGACTTACGTTTCTGTTCCCAAAACACTTCATAAAGAAGTAAAGGAGTATTTAGAAGACCTGCTTAACAGGGGCTGGATCACCAAATCCAAGTCATCGTATTCCAGTCCAATCGTCTGTGTGCAAAAGAAAGATGGAGGTCTGCGTTTGTGCTGCGACTTTAGAGAGTTGAACAAGAAGTCTATCCCAGACAGACACCCAATTCCCCGCATACAAGATATGCTAAACAGTCTAAATGGGAGTGTGTGGTTTTCAGTCCTCGACCAAGGGAAGGCGTATCACCAGGGTTTCCTGGAAGAGACGAGTAGGCCCCTCACTGCATTTATCACTCCCTGGGGTTTGTTCGAGTGGGTAAGAATTCCATTTGGTTTGTCCTCAGCACCAGCAGCATTCCAAAGATCTATGGAGGAGTGCTTGATCTTTTAAATAAAAAGTGCAGATCTTTTAAATAAAAAGTGCTCCTTTTTATTTAAAAGATCTGATACTACCGTATTATCCTAACAGAGCACTACGCTCCCAAAATGCAGGATTACTTGTAATACCTAGAATCTCCAAAAGTACAATGGGAGGCAGAGCCTTCAGTTATCAAGCTCCTCTCCTGTGGAATCAGCTGCCAATCTGGATTCGGGAGTCAGACTTGATCTCTGTTTTTAAGAATAGGGCTAAAACCTACCTTTTTGATATAGCCTACAACTAGGGAGGGATCATGTGTTTCTGAACCCTCCCTTAGTTATGCTGCTAATAGGTTTAGTCAGCCGGGGGACCTCCAGTAATGCACTGGGCCTCACTCCTTTTCTCACTCTCAATGAAATATTTTTTTTGCTGGTCATTAACATTTGTTTGTTCTCTCCCATAGATTGAGTCCCCATCGTGCTGTTTGCTCTCTACATGTCTGTTCTTTTCTTCTTCTCTATCCCCTCACCCCCCAGCCAGTCGCAGCAGATGACTGCTCCTCCCTGAGCCTGGTTCTGCTGGAGGTTTCTTCCTGTTAAAAGGGAGTTTTTCCTCTCCACCGTCGCCAAGTGCTTGCTCACAGGGGATCGCCTGATTGCTGGGGTCTTTCTGCAACTTTCTGCAACTGTGGGGGTTCCCCCCTACAGTTGATAGTGCTATGAGATGACTGTTGTTGTGAAATGGCGCTATATAAATAAAGTTGAATTGAATTGAATTGAATGATGGACTGCTTTACAGGAGAACGGCAACACATGACCAGCTACTCCTACCCCAGAAGTTTCACAAGCTCATGTTCAAAGAGCTCCATGAAAACATGGGCCATTTAGGGGTAGAGAGAGTGATGAACTTGATAAGAGAGCGTTTTTATTGGGCTCACATGCAAAGAGATGTGGAGCACTACATCACGAGAGTTTGCAGTTGTTTGAAGAACAAACGTCCCAGTAAGACAACAAGGGCACCACTGACTAACATTGTCACCACATACCCATTTGAATTAGTGTCAGTGGATTTCCTGCATTTGGAGAAGTGCAAAGGAGGATATGAGTATATCCTGGTTGTAATGGACCACTTCACTCGTTTTGCCCAGGCTTACCCTTGTCGTAACAAAGCTGCCCACACCGCTGCTGAGAAGATTGGAGATTTTGCCCTCAAGTTTGGCTTCCCCACACGACTCCATCATGATCAGGGTAGAGAGTTCCAAAATAAACTTTTTGCAAAACTCCAAGAGTACAGTGGTGTGCAGGGGTCCCGAACAACGCCCTACCATCCCCAAGGGAATGGGCAGGTGGAATGATTCAATCGTACACTGTTGGCAATGCTCAGAAATTTGCCCGAAGCAGCTAAGGAAGACTGAAAGTCCTCTCTGGCAAAAGTGGTTCATGCCTATAATTGTACGCGTAGTGAAGCTACGGGGTACGCACCATATTTTCTGTTGTTTGGCCGTAGTCCAAAGTTGCCTACTGATCTAATGTTTGGCCTCACAACAAGAAAGCAGAGTGTTTCTCAGCAGGACTATGCTGAAAAGTGGAGAGCTACAATGACTGAAGCTTACAAACTCGCTTCTAAAACAGCAAATAAAGAAGGGATGAGAAGTAAAGCACTTTATGATAAAAAGGTTCACGGTGCTGAGTTGTCCCCTGGATCCAGAGTATTGGTTCGAAACTTGACCGAAAAAGGTGGGCCAGGAAAATTAAGATCATTCTGGGAAGACAAGGTGTATGTCGTGACCCAAAAGAAGTACCCAAACAGTCCAGTATATGAAATCAGACCTGAAAATGGCAAGGGACGCACTCGGGTCATGCACAGAAACCTTTTGCTACCCTGTGACTTTCTTCCCATGGAAACAGTGGAGCATGCCTCTAAGAAAATAAGAGAAAGAGACTCTAAAAGACAAAGGCATGTGGACAGACAAAGTAACACGGATGATGAAGAGGGTTGGAATGCCATAATCGGATTACGAGCTGGGAAGGATCAAGAGCAGCGTCCACTGAGAGCCGATGCACCGGAGTTCTACCCGCACAGTGACACTACTCCGGAGGATGAGGACCAGGACCCAGTTGACGTCACGCAGGTGCAGCTGGCACAAGAGGTCGACAATCCGGTGGTCCCAGATCCAGCTGAGGCAGACCAGGACCAGAGTGATGAGGTGTCGGAGTCCAGTTCCAGTGACCAGGAGGGACCTGACGAGATTCCTGCTAAAACGTATCCTTCAAGAATAAGAAAACAGCCATTGAGATTGACTTATGATAAGTTAGGCCAACCTTGCACTTCACTGCACTTCATCTGTCTAGAACAAAGGTGTAGAAGCTAAAGATAACCATTGTTCAGACATGAATGTTTTGAAAAGTAACTTGGTAGTTACTGTGATGGTTGATTAAAAAAGGAAAAAAAAGAAAAAAAAAATTAAAAACGCAAAAAGAGATTTGCAGTGTGTTACGAAGGCACAGGCACCACACCAAGGTTTATTTGGTAGGTTATGACTAGATTGAGTACCCTTTGTGGTTTATATTAATCATATATCCCATACCTACATATGTATAAGCATATTAGAATGTTTAGTGATTACATATGTGCAATGACCTCACGCCTCAGAACAGGACAAGAGGTCTCGACCGCCAGCGAAGATCAAAGAGCATACGGAGTCGCAGTAGTGGAGACCAGATCGATCTCCCTGACTTCCCAAGGTCAGGTGGAGGAGACAGAGGACAATGGAGGAGATCGATCGCCCTGACCTCCCTGGGTCAGGTGGAGGAGACGGAAGACAAAGGAGGGGGGGATTAAGTTAATGCGGGATGTCAGCTTTGATATGCAATTTGTTGTGTGTAAGTATAAGTATGAAGGTCTGAATGTGTTCGACCTCTGATTCTGCTTCTGCACTAGATGAGACTTGTTAGAGGGAGCGAAGCTGATAATAAACTTAGGTTTATAAATCACATCGCCTCGTTATTCCAAGTTCTTCTACACTGGTGACCCTGACGCGAGGATGGAACAGAGGTGTTCTCCCGCGATTGACTCATCGGAGGCGACCCAGGAAAGCGCCGACGCCCATGCAGACAGGGGAACAGTTGGACGACGTTCCCCCACGGCAGAAGCTACAGAGAGGGCTCAACCGAGCACCAGCCCCGCCGTGAGAGCCGAAGGAAGGCGCTCTCACCCGGCGGACACATCAGGGACGGCCCACACAAGCGCCGTCACCGTCAAGCTGCCAGACTTCTGGCAAGAAGACCTGAGCTCGTGGTTCCAGCAAGCTGAGGCTCAGTTTGCACTGGCGGGCATAACGGCAGACGACACAAAATTTTATCACATCGTCGCCAAACTCGACGCTGCCACTTCGAGATGTGCGCGGAGCATAATCCAGCGGCCGCCTGCCCATGACAAATATAGAGAACTTAAGGCGACCATCATCTAGAATTTCGTCCCCTCAGCCGAGGAGAGAGCAGAGAAGATCCTGGCGATCTACGGCCACAGAGGATGCAGACCCAAGGCCCTCATGGAGGACATGCTGCAGCTCAAGGAAGAGGACAACGACAACTTCCTCTTCCAACATATCTTCCTCAGTACTCTGCTGCCACACATGAGAGGGACGCTTGTCAACATGCAGTGCAGCACCCAGCAAGACTTCCGCGCGCTGGCCCGCGAAGCGCAGCGACTCATCAACGCCTGCAGCAAACAGATGGCCACAGCAGCATCCGCAGATCTCAGCACGGATGCCCAGTGCAACGGAGAACCGTAGACAACCGAGCAGAGCCCGCCCACCATGGCGGCAACACGACCAAGACGCAACAGGCGGAATGACATCTGTTATTACCACCACCGTTTCGCCGAGAAGGCGTACAAATGCGTTCCCCCCTGCAAGTTCAAAAGTTCGGGAAAAGACAAAGCCGAGAACCGTTAACGGCTGCGGTTCTTGGCGAAAAAAATAAGCTTCTCTATGTGACTGACGGACACACCGGCAGACAGTTCCTGATTGACACCGGAGCTCAACTGAGTTTTATCACCCCTTCCCATGCAGACCGGGCCATGGGTCCCCGGGGCAATGGGGCGATGGCAGCCAATGGCTCCATCATCGACACTTATGGTGAAAGGAGCCTGCCTCTTTGCATTCATGGCCGCAACTATAGATGGACATTTATTGTAGCGGCGGTGAGTTTTAACTTGTTGGGTGCTGATTTTTTGTGTGCACATGGGTTGTTAGTCGATCTAGCAAATAGACGCTTGGTTAATGCACTGTCATTTTCTTCTATCCCCTGCTCAGCTCGAGTCTCTCCACCACTCGTGCAGGCCAACGTCACAACAGCAGGAGGTAAGTTTGACCAACTCCTCACCCAATTTCCAGCACTCACAGTTCCAAAATTTTCAGCAACAGTAGCTAAGCACGGGGTTGAACACTTCATCCCCACAACGGGCCCACCCGTGTTCGCCAAAGCTCGGCGCTTAGACGCGACCAAGCTCGCCATAGCACGGGACGAGTTTACCACCCTGGAAAAATTAGGCATTATCAGACGCTCGAAAAGCCCCTGGGCATCGCCACTACACATGGTCCCGAAAACCGATGGTTCTTGGAGACCGTGTGGCGATTACCACAGATTAAACAATGCGACAGCACATGACCGTTACCCAATTCCTCACATCCAAGATTTTTCACTACATCTGGCGGGTGCGTGCATTTTTTCTAAAACAGACCTGGTCCGCGGCTATCACCAAGTCCCCGTTCGAGCGGAAGACATTCCTAAAACGGCTGTAATAACCCCCTTCGGTCTTTTTGAATTTTTGCGGATGCCGTTTGGCCTCAAAGGCGCTGCTCAAACCTTTCAGCAGATGATGGACGCGGTATTACGCGATCTCCCCTTCGTGTTCGTCTACCTCGACGATATGCTGGTAGCCAGCTCGTCGGAGGAAGAACACGAACAACACCTCACTATGTTTTTTCTGAGACTAGAAGAGCACGGGTTAATAATCAATCCAGCCAAATGCAAATTCGGCATGTCACAAATTGATTTTTTGGGACACAGAGTTTCACCGAAGGGGGCAGTCCCATTGCCAGACAAAGTTCGTGCGGTAAAAAATTTTCCATGGCCACAAACAGTCAAATCGCTACAAGACTTTTTGGGAATGGTTAATTTTTACAACCGTTTCCTCCCCCGCGCAGCTCAACTCATGCAGCCCCTGTATGCCGCGCTCAGAAAACAAAAGCCTTCCAACGCGGTCGAATGGACCCCCGAGCGCGAACGCGCCTTCGCGGAAGTAAAAAGTGCTCTAGCGGACTTCCGGGAAGATGGCTGAGAGACATAACGCTTAAACAGAGAGCTCTCCCTAGCCGGATTAAAAATCATCGGTAAATGGCCAACTCGACATAAGCGGATCAATAAACTAAGGGATGAAAACACGAAGGAGCCGGGCACAAGGACAAAAGCAGAGTAAAATTAAAGAATTCCTCTTCAACAACGCAGGAGAAACCGCTGAACACGGGGCCCAAAAAAACGAGGTGACTGCAGCAGAGAAAATGGAGGACACACTCGATACCATGAACACTGGCATCGCCAGTTTGGGAAAAGAGTTGAGAGACTTCAAACGGCAGCTACAACAGGATTTAGCGGATCTTAAGGAGGAGCTGAAAAAAGAGATTAAGGAGGAAATTATGGGCCTCCGAAGAGAAATGGAGCGCAAGCTAGCAGAAAACATGGAGGAGCTGCGCTCCCAGCGGGCGTGTATGACAGAAGCGCAGGCCCGAATATCAGAGCTGGAAGACTGGAATAGCGAGGCAAGCGAACAGCTGCAGACCCTGACGGCACAAATGCAGAGGATGCAGGAGAAAGTAACCGACTTGGAGAGCAGGTCCAGACGGGGCAATATACGCATCTTCGGGATCCCGGAGGGCATTGAAGGCAACTCGATGACGAAATTCATGGATCAGTTCTTAAAAAAAGAGCTGGAACTGCCCAGCGAAGCGGATCTGCAGATTCAACGAGCGCACAGAGCCTCGGCACAGAACCCGAACCCACGCTCTACACCCAGGTCAGTTGTGGTAAACTTTCTGAAATATGATGTAAAGGAAAGAATCCTGACACGAGCGTGGAAAAAAAAGATACGAATCGGCGACAAGCAGATATTCTTTCATCATGACTACCCGGCAGAAATTGTGCAGCAGCGGAAGAAATATGCCAACATTAAAAAAACGCTGAAAGAAAAAAAAATTAGATTCCAAACGCCACTAATGAAGATGAGGATTCATTGGGAGAACGGCATGAGGACATACAACACAGCCAGAGAGGCAGCGCAGGACATGATGGAGCGGGGCCTTGAGGTGTACGTGCCGGAGGAAACGGTAGGAGCAGCGGCGGCCCTGAACGCATCACGACAGCCGGAGTGGAGGCGAGTGAACGGCAAAAGACGGGGGGAGACGTGGAGCAGCGGGCCCAGGAAAGACTACAAGGCTTTCAACTGAAAGCCTAGATTATAACAAAGATTAAGAAAGACACAGAAGAAATGAAGGCCAAGAAGACAAGGTAAAAGAGAAACAGACGGCTAGGAGAGGTTTAAGTGATATTTGTTGGACATTTCTAGACTAATGACTATTTCTTGGATAGTAAATACAGGTCTAGGGAGGGCCCTACACTCGGTGAGGACATTCCCTCCACCCACCAACAGGGACCAGTGGGCAGAAGAAAGGCCCAAAGTACGGAGGTCGAGATTTTTTAATGTGTTTTTATATAAATATGTGTTATTTTTGTTGTTAAAGGGGCTAGGAGCACAAGTTAAAAAAATGGAAAAACATGATTATGGGTAAAAATCTTAAGATAATAACACTAAACGTGAATGGTCTGAACTCACCTGTTAAAAGGGAAAGAATAATAAGAAAATTCAAGAAGGAAAAAGCCGAAATTATATTTATGCAAGAGACACATTTGAGCAAGACAGAACATGTGAAACTAAAGAGATTTGGCTATAAGAACTCCTACTACAGTTCATTTAAGGGAGGAACTAAAAGGGGGGTTATGATACTAATCTCAAATAAAATACAATTTGAATGTGAACAGGAAATCCAGGATAAAGAAGGCAGGTATGTAATAATAAAGGGTAGAATAGATGGAATGCAGATCACATTAGTGAACATCTATGCCCCACCAGAAAGTGACAAGGGTTTTTTTCAACATCTGTTTGATCTCATAGCAACACACAGTGAAGGAGTCCTAATTTGTGGAGGAGACTTAAATGCTGTCATGGATCATGAAATTGATACAACAAGTGTTAAGAAGACAAAAAAACATGTAACAAAGTTCATAAGAACCTCACTGGCAGAAATGGGTATGGTAGACATTTGGAGGGACCTGCACCCACTCGAAAAAGACTATACACATTATTCAGCAGTCCATAAAGTACACTCTAGAATAGATTACTTCCTTATGAATGAAGGTGACAGACACAGGGTGAGAAATTGTTGGATTGGAGGGGCAGAAATAT
Organism: Pholidichthys leucotaenia; assembly: GCA_020510985.1. Lineage (NCBI taxonomy): Eukaryota > Metazoa > Chordata > Actinopteri > Cichliformes > Pholidichthyidae > Pholidichthys > Pholidichthys leucotaenia. The sequence continues at coordinate 253,911,908 of CM035842.1, read as the reverse complement.
CAGATCATAATCCTATATACATGGAAATAAATTTAAACAATAGAAAACGACAAACAACATGGAAACTTAATGTAGGACTGTTAAATGATGATAAAATGAAAGAAAGAATAAAAGTAAACATAAATGAATATATCCAAGAGAATGACAATGAAGAAGTGGACCCAACAATACTATGGGATGCACTAAAAGCTGTGTTAAGAGGTAAATTAATTGTTGAAACAGGAAAAGCAAATAAGACTAAACTGGAAGCATATGAACAAAGATGTGAGAGACTGAGGGAATTAGAACATAAACATCAAAGCACAAATGACCCAAAAATATATCAAGAAATTAAAGAAGAAAAAATAAAGATAAAAGAAACACAAATGGATGAAATTGAAAGGAAAAATAGATATCTAAAGCAAAAATATTATGAAACGGGACCAAAAGCCACAAAACTGCTGGCAAAACGGTTAAGAAAACAACAAACAATGAATAATGTATACAAGATTAAAGACCCCACCACAAATAAAACCACAGTTAACCCAGAAAACATCGAAGAAATATTCCATAATTTCTACCAAGAACTATACTCGCAACCTGAAGAAACAAATACTAAAGATATTAAAAAATTTCTATGCACATTGGACTTGCCATCAATAGGAAATCAACAAAATGAAAAGCTAACAGCAGAAATGACAACACAAGAGATTAGAGATGTGATTAAGTCACTTAAAAACGGTAAATCACCAGGTAGTGATGGATACCCATCTGAGTTTTATGAACTGTTTATAGAAGAACTCATGCCACAGCTCCTAAAGTCATTTAATTGGACGTTGAACAACAACAAAATACCTCCATCATGGAACGAAGCCATTATTTCAGTCATTTTAAAGCCAGGGAAAGATAGAGAACAATGCGGAAACTATAGGCCAATCTCTTTATTAAATGTGGATTATAAAATATATACAACAATTATATGTAAACGAATAAAGACATTCTTGACGGAATTGATAGAAGATGATCAAACTGGTTTCATAGAGGGACGCCAAACACATGACAATATCAGGAGAACAATACATATAATTAATCAAATACATAAAGAAAAGAAAAGCGCAGTAATAATGAGTTTAGACGCAGAAAAAGCATTTGACAGGGTTACCTGGAAATTCCTATATAGTGTGCTGGAACGCTTTGGATTTAACGAAAAATCAGTACAATGCATAAGGACGCTGTATCAAGAACCTGTGGCAAGAATCAAGATAAACGGTAGCTTAACAGACAAAGTAAATATACAAAGATCAACTAGGCAGGGATGCTGCTTATCGCCCACCTTGTTTGCTCTGTTCATAGAGCCATTGGCTCAAGCGATACGACAAAATAAGAAATTAAAAGGTGTAACAATAAAGGGGGCGGAACACAAGATTGGGCTATTTGCAGACGATATTATAGTTTACCTTGAACAACCAGATGAATCAATAATGGAAATGATGAACTTGATAGAATATTTTGGAAAATTATCAGGATACAAGATAAACATAACAAAAACACAAATACTGACATTCCACTATAACCCTCTAGACCAGATAACTGATAAGATCAAACTAAACTGGAAACAAAAAGAAATAAAATACCTTGGAGTGAACATACCTAAAGATCTAAGCAAAATCTATAAAGCAAACTATGATAGGTTGGAACAAGAAATAAAAAAAGATATTGATAGATGGTCAATCTTAAATATGGATCTGAATTCAAAAATTGAGACAGTCAAAATCAGCATACAACCTAGATTACTTTACCTCTTCCAGGCTCTACCAACAGAGATTCCAGATGCCCAATTCTCAAAGTGGGACAGGATGATATCGAGATTTGTTTGGGGAGGTAAAAAACCAAGAGTGAAATATAAAACTCTCCAATTACCAAAAGAGAAAGGAGGCATGGGCCTACCGAGTCTAAAAGAATATTACTACTCGGCACAAATAAGATATATCATATGTTGGTGCGACGAGGGATATGAGGCAAAATGGAAAGAAATGGAAAAGGAAATTGAGGGACTCCCAGTACAAAGCATAATAGGAGATAAAGATGCATATAAGCAAATCAAACAAATAGACCCAATCACTAAATTTACTTTAGAACTGTGGTATAAAATAGTACAAAAGTATAATATAAAGGAAGACATAAAACTATTGAAATGGGTAGCATTTGACAGTCAGTTTGAACCGGCAAAACAAGATAGGGGATACAAAAATCTGGTGAACAAGGGAATCATAGCATGGGGCAATATCGGAAAAAAAGATCTCGGGAGCTTTGTAAACATCAGGAGAAAATTTAAACTAGAAAGATCGGAATTCTTCAGATATCTGCAGATGAGAGACTATTATATGAAGAAGATTAGGCATAACCTCCAAACAGATGTGAGCGAGATTATACAATTCATTTTAAGCTCATATACAGGAAATAAAACAAGAATTATTTCAAAGCTATATCAGAAACTTATGGCAAACAATCATTCAAGTAACTATATAAAGGAGAAATGGGAGAAAGAGCTCAATTTAAACATAACAGAAGAAAGCTGGCAGGAAATATGGAAAACACAACACACATCAACAAATTCAAGAACATGGAGGGAATTTGGATGGAAAAACCTGATTCGCTTTTTCATTACACCACAGATTCAAGGAAAATATACAAATACCCAATCTTTATGCTGGAGGGGATGTGGGGCTCAAAATGCAGACCACTCACATATGTTTTGGAAATGCTGCAAAATCTCATCATTCTGGAAATCTATACATGTGACAATACAGAGGATATTAGGATATAATATACCAATGAACTGTAACCTGATGTACCTATGTGATCTTAAAAGAGACAATGTTATACAGGCTGAGGACAGATATCTAGTTAAAATCTTGTTGATTGCATGTAAAAAAACAATCACAAAAAAATGGCGATCAGAAGTTCTTCCTGACCAAGAGCAATGGACTGACATTATTGAGGACATACGTATGATGGAAAAACTAACATATCGACAAAGAATGCAAGAAGGACTGTGGGGAAAAAAATGGCGGAAATGGACACACTACAAAGTGCAACAACGAGACAGATATTGAAAGAAGAACCAAAGACGCTGGAAAAACCAGAAGAATTAAGAGATGGAAACTAAAAACTTGATGCTCCAACATTTGTCCCCCCCCTTTTTTTTTTTTCTTTTTCTTTTTTACTCTAGCCCCTTTGTTTTTTTAAATGTAGACTGTGATCTGAATGCAATATATATAATGAAAAATGAATAAAAATCTTAAGTTACAAAAAAAAAAAGTGCTCTAGCGAACGCCACATTGTTGGTTCACCCTGATCCCTCAGCCCGCATAGCGCTAACCACAGACGCTTCAGACCTGGCCATAGGGGCAGTTGTGGAACAACACGTTGGCGGAACCTGGCAACCTTTAGCATTTTTTAGCAAATCGTTAAACCAAACCGAGCGCAAATACAGCACTTTTGACAGGGAGCTGCTAGCGCTTCATTTATCCATCCGCCACTTCCAGTTCTGGTTGGAAGGGCGGCATTTCACGGCTTTTGTAGACCACAAACCACTCACCTTTGCGATGGCTAAAATTTCAGAACCATGGTCAGGCAGGCAACAAAGACAGCTAGCTGCAATTTCAGAGTTCACCACAGACATTCGACATGTGGCAGGCAAACTTAACGTGGTAGCAGACTGCCTCTCTCGCGCTGTGACATTGCCAGAGCACGAGGAGACAGATTATACTACCTCAGCCGCAGAACTCTTCGCCAACGCGGACACGTACGCGGCCCCAATTCACGTAGGGATAGATTACGCAGCCATGGCAGAGGAGCAAAGCAGTGACGCGGACGTGCGCGCGCTCCTGTCTGGACCAACAGGGTTAAGGCTGGAGGAAAGGGGTTTACGTGATGGTGTACCCCCCCTAATATGCGACATCTCAACCGGCCGACCTCGCCCGGTAGTCCCAGCTGCATGGCGCCGCCGTATTTTCGACTCAATTCACTCCCTCGCGCATCCAGGTGTGCGCGCCTCGGTTAAAATGGTCGCCGAAAAGTTTGTTTGGCCGGGCCTGCGCAAAAATGTAAAGGAATGGGCAAAAACTTGCATGTCTTGTCAGCGCGCCAAAATACACAAACACACAAAGGCCCCTTTAGAGCCTTTTTGAATCCCAGCCAGAAGGTTTGACCACGTTCATGTCGACCTCGTGGCACCACTACCTTCGTCTCAGGGTTTCACACACCTGTTAACAATGATAGACCGTACTACGCGCTGGCCTGAGGCGGTCCCTCTGGCGTCAACCACAGCAGCGGAAGTCGCTCGCGTTTTTTTGACAAACTGGGTGGCACGTTTCGGTGTCCCATCGGACATCACGTCCGATAGGGGGCCTCAATTTGTCTCAGAGCTCTGGTCAGTCATGGCCAGCAGCTTAGGGGCGACAATTCACCGCACCACCGCTTATCACCCTCAGGCTAATGGGTTATGCGAGCGTTTTCACCGATCTTTAAAGGCCGCCCTCAGGGCCTCGCTAATGGATACAAATTGGGTAAATAAACTTCCCTGGGTTTTATTGGGGTTGCGTGCTGCACCTAAAGAGGATCTAGACGCCTCCCCAGCAGAGTTAGTGTTTGCACAACCTCTCAGACTCCCAAGGTGAGTTTTTACCAGAGAACCCAGAGCCTGGGCATCTTCCAACCCTGAGGCCGTTAGACAGTAACGGACCAGACACTCTCCCCGGACCGGCACATCACTCTTTCCCACGGGTTTTTGTCCCCCAAGCTTTAAAAAACGCCGAGTTTGTTTTTGTTAGGCATGAAGCTTTAAAGTCAACCCCCCGTCCACCATACGATGGACCATTCAGAGTGCTGGAACCTGGTGATAAGCATTTTGTGCTTGATTTAGGGGACAGAAAAGAAACAGTCAGCATTGACAGACTTAAACCTGCTTTCTTGTTGAGAGACGAACCTGCACGGGTGGCGAGGGCACCTCGGCGGGGTAGACCCCCCAAGAAAAAAGACTCAACCCCCCTGAAGGGAACAAATAACCACTCTCCTCCCCAAGCTGCAGATTCCTTACAGGAAAGTCCCGCCAGGACGCCAAAGCGGACTTACAGCAGATTCGGGAGAAGATTAAAACCCAGAAGGCACAGGGGCTGATGCAAATTAACCAAGAGTTGTTAACTATTTTATCAGATTGTGCCGTGACAGTTTTAAGGCTGATTTATGATATTACTACACTGTTATGGTTACCACTGAATTTTCTACAGGAGCATGACTGCTGGAAAGATTCTTCCTGGTTTTCCCTGTCAAGAGGTTTAACAGTATAGTATGTCATAGAAATTATCTTAAACTGTAGACTTACTTTGATTGTCCTTTTCTTAGTCGTTTGGGGGGGGGGGGCTGTGGTTTATATTAATCATATATCCCATACCTACATATGTATAAGCATATTAGAATGTTCAGTGATTACATATGTACAATGACCTCACGCCTCAGAACAGGACAAGAGGTCTCGACCGCCAGCGAAGATCAAAGAGCATACGGAGTCGCAGCGGTGGAGACCAGATCGATCTCCCTGACTTCCCAAGGTCAGGTGGAGGAGACAGAGGACAATGGAGGAGATCGATCGCCCTGACCTCCCTGGGTCAGGTGGAGGAGACGGAAGACAAAGGAGGGGGGGATTAAGTTAATGCGGGATGTCAGCTTTGATATGCAATGTCTTTTGTTGTGTGTAAGTATAAGTATGAAGGTCTGAATGTGTTCGACCTCTGATTCTGCTTCTGCACTAGATGAGACTTGTTAGAGGAGCGAAGCTGATAATAAACTTTGGTTTATAAATCACATCGCCTCGTTATTCCAAGCTCTTCTACACCCTTACTCTCAGGAAAGATGCAGATACCCACCATGATGGATGGAGCGGTTGAAGGTTATCGCACAAAGACCTCTTCTGCAAATGTATTGCATGGAATAGGAAATACATGCTGTACTATGGACAATTACCAGTTGCATCTTTATAGACTTTAATGAACTCTGACTCCTGTGTAGTGATACCCTACTTACATGTAATACATGATTACCAAATGTGGACTGAAAGAATAAAAGAGAAAAAACAGTAGTTTTAAGAAAGGTGTAATGTCGGGACAACATTAACTTTTTGAGGGGTGAGTGTAGGAAAAAGTTAATTTTGGACAACGTCTAGTAAACCGTCAGAAAACAGTGTGGATTAGATGCTAATGGCAAATATAAATATTCTTAACCACTTGCACTCCGTTGTTCCGCGGGCGGGCAAGTCTCTGCGTTCTAGGGCGCACGAGGGCGCACGAGAGCACCCTCGTGCACGCTTGGACGCATGACGCATGATGGTGGTGATGGTGATGTAGTGGCGTCCAAGTGCCACTAAAAAAAAAACCTGCAGAGACAGCCGCGAACAGATTAGTTCATCTGATTGACCTCTCATTCGACTAATAAGAGCCTTGAATTGGGTTTCTGAAACCTTGAAGAGCCAATGAATGAAAATCTAGGAAGGAGGACCCGCCTACTGTGAACACAGGAGCCAATTGAAGCACAGAAATTCAGGCTGGGTGAAGAGAGATTTACTGCTACAGCAGATGAAAACAAAGGACGCTGGACGAATCTACTACAGACCCCGCAGCATGGAGACCACCCACAAGTGGGCCCTGCACTCATTCCAGCAGAATAGACGTTTAGGATTCTCTTCCGTCATCATAGACCGACGGAGGCCGACGACAAAGGTCGTAAATCATTCACCAAAACCGCAATAATGGAATTATGTTTTGATCGGGATCCACGAGCCGAGCAGCGTCGCGTTTGTCTTACAATGGGGAAGAGAAGTTCGCCACGACTCTGCTGCTGTGAAGAGGTAAGGTGTTATAAGCTAAATTATTATTTCTCCCTGAAAACTGTAATCCAAAAATGACTTTTGACCGATCGGTAAATTACAACTGTACTGCGCACGAAGTACGAAGTGCGTGCGCCGCGATAAACGGTTCATTTGCCGTGTTCGGACCGTGAACGCCCCCCCCGCTCCTCTTCTGCAGCGGGGGGGAAGGGGGGGGGCGTTCACGGTCCGAACGCCCCCGGTCCGCGGGGGGAAGCATATGAGTCTATTCCTTCATGTAGCGATGGCCGTCTTCTGCAGCGAGGGGGGGGGGGACAACCCCACACACACACACACACACACACACACAGTAGCGAGGGGGGGGGGCGCTGTGAAAACATGCAAGGAGTGTAATCCATCATGTGGCGAGGGCCGAACTCCCGTCGTTTTTAGCGGGGGGGGACGACAACCCCCCCCCCCCCCACACACACACACACACACAGCCCTGAGTGTGACCTTTCATTAGAGCCCAAAATGAAGATTCTACATTGAATTATTCAAAAGTTACAGATGTTTTTCCAAACTGTGCCATTTGGCACAATTTGGCACAGTTCCAAAACGCCCGGGAACTACCTGCGAACAAAGCTGTGTAAAATATTCATTTTTTGTGGTATTGTTACCAAATTTGGATCTCAGCTTGATAACACTTGGTTCTACATTTCTGTTGCATTTTCCAGCCGGATCGGACAGCTGTGTGTTATTTGTAAGCATTTGTATCCAAAAAAACACTGTGTCCAAATTTATTTTCTTCAAGTTCAGTATGTTTAGATGACTGTAACTCAGTGGCCGGAGCACGTAGAGAGATTATGTTTTTTTTGCCAAAAAATTCAAAGTGTTTTCTTTTAAATGAGACCAACCCCATGAAGATGCTGCAAAGGGTTGAATAACAGCTTTCGATTTACTTTGGGCACGTTATTTTTTGGCATTTTTAGGAAAATTGCCCGGAGTGCAAGTGGTTAATAAATGTACCTAAGAGACTATAATTTAATGATTAATGGTAAATGGGAGCATTTATGGGGAATGTTATTAAAGGACTGAATGTGCACTGTTTAGGTATGAACTGTCAGTGAAAGCAGTAGCGTTTCTACGCCAGAGGTGGCGCTCAGTAGTGATGAAACACTGTATAGTGTTGGAGAACAATAGAGGAAGAGTAGCGTGTGTTCCAGCGAATGTTCGAGAGAGTGTTATGAAAATGGTGTCTAGCGATGTGCTGTGTAAGTGTGGGCCGTGCCGTGTGTGCTGAGAAGTTAATAAAAAGCCGTTGCAAAGTCTAACAGCTTGGCTCTATCATCCTTCCTCCCCTTCACCCCTCCTGGGTGTAACATCAACGAACAATGCCTTTTCAGCGGCCTGCCACGGCGGGGGGCCCTGGCCAACTGCACGTGTGCATCAGCCAGAACAACAGCGGGTTTGAGTCTGTTAATGCAAATCAACTCTTTTCTGTCCCCCAAATCAAGCAAAAATTGTTTCTCTCTTGTTTCCAACACTTTGAAAGGCCCGTCGTAAGGGGGTCGTAAACCTGGTCTTTGAGCATCATGTCTAACAAAAACAAACTCTGCATTCTTTAAAGCTCTTGGCACAAAAACGCGTGGAAAACTGTGATGCATTGGGCCAGGGAGGGTGTCTGATCCTGTGCCGCGCTCTGCAACAGCTGAGCGGGGGGGGGGGGGGCAATTTGGTGCGGGGTTGTCAGGGAGGAAATCCCCCGGCAAACGGAGGGGTTGAGCAAAAATTAATTCAGCCGGGGAGGCTTGCAAATTCTCCTTAGGTGCAGAACGCAACCCCAATAAAACTCATGGAAGTCTATCCAGCCAATTTGTATCCGTGAGAGACGCTCTGAGGGCTGCTTTCAATGACCTATGAAAGCATTTGCACAAACCGTTAGCCTGAGGGTTATACGCGGTAGTGCAGTGGATCTTCAACCCTAGGCTGTGGGCCATGGATGACCAGAGTTCAGAAACGATTTGGGGACCTCTGTCGGACGTTATGTCCGACGGGACTCCAAACCGCGCGACCCAAGCCGTTAAAAACGCGCGTGCGACGTCTGCCGCCGTAGTTGACGCTAGAGGGACCACTTCCGGCCAACGCGTGGTGCGATCTACCATCGTCAAAAGATGGGTGCACCCCTGCGACAACGGGAGGGGGCCCACCAAGTCGACATGCACATGATCAAAACGTTTAGCCGGGATGTGAAAAGGTTCTAAAGGAGCCCTAGTGTGTTTGTGTATTTTGGCTCGTTGGCACGCTACGCAAGCCGCTGCCCATTCTTTGACCTGTTTACGCAACCCTGGCCAAACAAATTTTTCTCCCACCATTTTAATCGATGCGCGCACCCCTGGGTGCGCCAGAGAGTGGATTGAGTCGAAAACGCGGCGGCGCCATGCAGCCGGAACTACGGGACGAGGCCGCCCGGTGGAGACATCGCAGATTAGAGGGGGCATACCTATCTGCAGCACCCTGTGCTCCAGCCTTAACCCTGTTGGTCCAGACTGGAGCGCGCGCACATCCGCGTCGTCAGCCTGCTCCGCGGCCATGGCTGCGCGATCCAAACCAACGTGGACCGGGGCTGCGAGTGCTTCTGCGCCACAGACTTGGCCCGCGGCCATGGTTGCCGAGCCTGCCCTGGTGCTGCTACTGCACGCGAAAGACAGTCTGCCACCACATTATGTTTGCCCGCGACATGCTGAATATCGGTGGTGAACTCTGATATCGCGGCCAGCTGTCTCTGTTGCCGGCCTGACCAAAGCTCTGAAATCTTGGCCATCGCAAAAGTTAATGGCTTATGGTCCACAAACGCGGTAAAACGGCGCCCATCTAGCCAGAACTGGAAATGGCGGGTGGCCAAATGTAGGGCCAAAAGCTCCCTGTCGAACGCGCTGTACTTCCGCACGTTATCGCGCAGGGTTTTACTGAAAAACGCGAGGGGTTGCCAGCTCCCCGCCACGAACTGTTCAACGACCGCCCCCACCGCTAAATCAGAGGCGTCCGTGGTGAGCGCCACACGTGCCGTTGGCACCGGGTGTGCCAACAAAACAGCGTTCGCCAGGGCTGATTTGACCTGGGAGAATGCGCGCTCCTGCTCCGGGGACCACTCAATCTTATTCGTGGGTTTTTGCTTTTTAAGCGCTGCGTACAGGGGTTGCATGAGCTGCGCTGTGCCTGGGAGGAAACGGTTGTAAAAATTGACCATTCCCAAAAATTCTTGCAATGCTTTGACCGTTTGAGGTTTGGGAAAATCCGTTATTGCGAGTACTTTATAGGGCAGAGGAACCGCTCCTTCTGGTGAAACGCGATGCCCCAAAAAATCGATCTGCGCGACCCCAAACTGGCACTTCGCTGGGTTAATTATTAACCCGTGCTCTGCCAGCCTCCGAAAAACCGCTGTGAGGTGGCTTTCATGTTCGTCCTCGGACGTGCTGGCTACCAAAATATCATCCAAGTAGACGAACACGAAAGGGAGGTCGCGTAGGACTGCGTCCATCATGCGCTGGAACGTCTGCGCAGCCCCTTTGAGTCCAAACGGCATACGCAAAAACTCGAAAAGTCCAAAAGGAGTTATTACCGCTGTTTTGGGTATGTCCTGAGCGCGGACTGGGACTTGGTGGTACCCGCGGACCAAATCTATTTTAGAAAAAATACACGCCCCCGCCAAATGTACCGAAAAATCTTGGATGTGCGGGATCGGGTAGCGGTCGTGAGCTGAAGCGTTATTCAACCTGCAGAAATCACCGCAAGGCCACCACGAGCCATCGGTCTTGGGGACCATATGTAGTGGCAATGCCCAGGGGCTGTTAGAGCGTCTAATGATGCCCAGTTTTTCCAGGTTGGCGAATTCCTCGCGCGCTATGGCGAGTTTAGCTGGGTCCAAGCGCCGAGCTTTTGCAAAAACGGGGGGACCGGTAGTAGTTATAAAGTGCTCCACCCCATGTTTGGCGACTGACGCCGAAAACGTCGGGACTGTGAGTGCTGAAAACTGAGTGAGCAATGCTTGAAACTTACCACCCGCAGCTGTGAGGTTGGGCTGTGCAGTGGGCGGGACCACCCGGGCTGTGCAGGAAATGCTGTAAAAAGACAGTGCATTAACCAGACGTCTATTAGCAAGATCAACCAATAAACCATTCGAGCACAAAAAATCAGCACCTAACATGTTATGACTGACTGCTGCCACGACGAAGGTCCACTCAAATGACCGACCGTGGAAACACAGGGGGAGGGTCTTCTCCCCGTAAGTCTTGATTGTCGAACCGTTCGCCGCCAACACCAGGGGTCTGCTGGAAGGCACCAACCGATCAGCGTGGAGGGGTGTGATGAAACTCAGCTGGGAGCCTGTGTCCACCAGGAACTGCCTCCCTGATTTCCCGTCCGTTAGGTAGAGCAGCTTGTTCTTTGCGCCGAGCGCAGCAGCTGCTACCAACTCTCGGGCCTGGCGTTTTCCCGAGCGCTTGAACCGGCACGGGGGAATGCATTTGTGTGCCCTCTCGGCGAAGAGTCGATGATAAAAGCAGAGGGCGTTGTGCGCCCCGCGTCTCCTGGTCTCCGCCGCTGCCGACGTCAGCGCATCTGGTGTTGCAGCCTCTGGCCCCCTGCCGTCTCCGGGCATTGCGCTCAGCTCCGCTGCCGCCGTCGTGGCCGTGTGCCGTCTATGAGCGTCGACGAGTCGCTGTGCCTCCTGGCCCAGCTCGTGGTAATCTCGGTTGGTCAGCCGCTGCGAGCTGGCCAGGGTGACTCTCACCGCTGGCAGTAGTGTCCTGAGGAAAAGATGGGCGAAGATAAAGCCGTCATCATCCTCGCCTCTCAGGTTCAGCATCCTCGCCATCAGGTCAGCGGGCCTGTCTGCTTCGCCTTCGGCCAACATCAGGAGCCTCTCTGCCCGCTCTCCCAGCGAGGGGGTGAAAGCACGGATGTGCGCGGCTTTCAATGCGCCGTACTTGTCGACCTCTGGTGGATGGTTAGTCAGGCTCTCCACCTGCTGTGCTGTGAGGCTGTCCAGCTTTGCTACCACATAGTAGAATTTCGTTGCATCTGCTGAAATTCCTCGAAGGTGAAACTGCGCCTCGACCGTGTTGAACCAGGCACGTGGGCTGTGCTGCCAGAATTTGGGCGGCTGGACTGCGGTAGCTACACTAGCCTGGTTAGCTCCTGATGAGTCTGCTGTATGGAGTTCGTCCATACTTAGTCATAGGGTCACCAGTGTAGAGAATGCGTTCAAGAATGAGGCTGAGTTTATTTCTCAGAGCCAACTTTATTGAGTGAACACATGCTCTATCAATCTCTATGCAGGAAAAGAGACTGAGCAATCGAATACCACGTTCTTATACTCTGCAGGGGCCACAACCCACAGTCACATGTTACATAAGCAAACATATAATTACATGGCACATAGTCTCAATCACAATGCACTCTTTCATGTCTCACTATTGTCTCTTGTTCTACGGTGTTCCGGGAATCTTCCTGGGACATCCTCTCGGAGACAAAGGTCAAGACTCACACCTACTCGTCATCTCCTGTAGATCTCTGCAGGTCCAGACCTCTTTTGTCCCACCAGACGTGGAGTCACCAATACACATACAGTCACATATTTGTGGGGAGATATGAACTCAATATCTTCGCCACAATGTTATATTTTGTAAACGATATGTCAAGCACTAAACGGGTTATTGCTCCCCACTGTTAAAAGTACTCAATTAAAGCTGCCCTAATGTCATCCCCTTCTACACTAGCATGGTCAGGTAGTGGTTGAACTGGAGGCTGACTGCGATCATGTGTGTCTGGGAGTCTAAAGCTGTCACCATGTTCCTCAAAAATATTATCAAGTATGCAAAAGGTGAGCACCATTTTCTTACTCAGCTCCAGTTTGCAGTCATTCCTTGTCAGGAGGGACCTCAATCATCCTTTCAAGCCGCCAAAAGCCATTTCCACAACTGAATGTGCACAGCTCATCCGGTAGTTGTAGTTACGCTGTTCAGGGGTGTCTGCCTGTGTCCAAAAAGGGTTTCATCAGCCACTTTTGCATGGGGTCGGCTGGGTGGTGAAATCTAGTGTCGTGCCAAAAAGTGATCGCCGTCTGCAGGTGCCAGGAGTGCCCACTTGTTAAAGGTGTACTGCCTGGTCTCAGTCCACCTACAATGTGTCTAAATGTTTTGAGGTTTGATAGCATCTGAAAAATTATAGTGTTGGCCAAAGTGTTGTAGTTTGGAAAACAACATATAGAATTTATCAGATAGCAATTGATTGCAATATTTATGTGCAAAAACATCACTGTTTGGAGGTACATAGAATATATATTGATACAGTATATACGTATATATAAATAGTAAATCTATACATTCTTCCATGAAACCTTGTGACTGCATTATTTTAATTGCTTTTAATCAGAGATCAAGTTTGTGTCAGGTTCAAAATGCATCATAAGTGTTATATCTGTTTACCTGTAGAAATATATACAGTGGGGCAAAAAAGTATTTAATCAGCCACCAATTGTGCAAGTTCTCCCACTTAAAGATGAGAGGTCTCCAATTTTCATCATAGGTATACCTCAACTATGAGAGACAAAATGAGAAAAAAAAAATCCAGAAAATCACATTGAAGGAATTTTAATGAATTAATTGGTAAATTCCTTGGTAAAATAAGTATTTGGTCACCTACAAACAAGCAAGATTTCTGGCTCTCACAGACCTGTAACTTCTTCTTTAAGAGGCTCCTCTGTCCTCCACTCATTACCTGTATTAATGGCACCTGTCTGAACTCGTTATCAGTATGAAAGACACCTGTCCACAACCTCAAACAGTCAGACTTCAAGCTCCACTATGGCCAAGACCAAAGAGCTGTCAAAGGACACCAGAAACAAAATTGTAGACCTGCACCAGGCTGGGAAGACTGAATCTGCAATAGGTAAGCAGCTTGGTGTGAAGAAATCAACTGTGGGAGCAATTATTAGAAAATGGAAGACATACAAGACCACTGATAAGCTCCATCGATCTGGGGCTCCACGCAAGATCTCACCCTGTGAGGTCAAAATGATCACAAGAACAGTGAGCAAAAATCCCAGAACCACATGGGGGGATCTAGTGAATGACCTGCAGAGAGCTGGGACCAAAGTAACAAAGGCTACATCAGTAACACACTACGCCGCCAGGGGCTCAAATCCTGCAGTGCCAGACGTGTCCCCCTGCTTAAGCCAGTACATGTCCAGGCCCGTCTGAAGTTTGCTAGAGAGCATTTGGATGATCCAGAAGAGGATTGGGAGAATGTTATATGGTCAGATGAAACCAAAATAGAACTTTCTGGTAAAAACTCAATTTGTCGTGTTTGGAGGAGAAAGAACACCATACCTACTGTGAAGCATGGGGGTGAAAACATTATACTTTGGGGCTGTTTTTCTGCAAAGGGACCAGGATGACTGATCCGTGTAAAGGAAAGAATGAATGGGGCCATGTATCGTGAGATTTTGAGTGAAAACCTCCTTCCATCAGCAAGGGCATTGAAGGTGAAACGTGGCTGGGTCTTTCAGCATGACAATGATCCCAAACACACTGCCTGGGCAACGAAGGAGTGGCTTCGTAAGAAGCATTTCAAGGTCCTGGAGTGGCCTAGCCAGTCTCCAGATCTCAACCCCATAGAAAATCTTTGGAGGGAGTTTAAAGTCCATGTTGCCCAGCGACAGCCCCAAAACATCACTGCTCTAGAGGAGATCTGCATGGAGGAATGGGCCCAAATACCAGCAACAGTGTGTGAAAACCTTGTAAAGACTTACAGAAAATGTTTGACCTCTGTCATTGCCAACAAAGGGTATACAACAAAGTATTGAGATGAACTTTTGTTATTGACCAAATACTTATTTTACCGAGGAATTTACAAATTAATTCATTAAAAATCCTTCAATGTGGTTTTCTGGATTTTTTTTTTTCTCATTTTGTCTCTCATAGTTGAGGTATACCTATGATGAAAATTGGAGACCTCTCTCATCTTTTAAGTGGGAGAACTTGCACAATTAGTGGCTGACTAAATACTTTTTTCCCCTACCGTATTTAACGACTAATATAACCCCATAACAATATGGGAACTGGCGATCATTTTTTGGGCAGGTGATTACTTTTTGGCATGACACAATAGGCGACCTCCACCTCGTAATGCGCTGGAACACCACCTATTACAGAATTGACATAAATATTATGTTTCAAAGTGTAGCCATTGCTAGCTAGTTGAGCTAACAATGGCTGATAACTTAAATACTGATAATTACTGGTCTCCTTAAACATAGCCGCCGTTCTGTGCGATTAAGAATAAAACTGTTTTTGGATGGTAATACAGGTTTGGAATAATAAAAGCTGCACTCCCAAAGAGACAAAAAACATGTTGAGAAGTCAGCGCTGCTTCTTCTCCTCTTTTTACTTCTTCTTCTGTGGTGTTCTGCGGGGTTGCATAAAGACGCTTCACACTACGTAATGACGTAGCCCTGACGTAATCCCCGACTAGATTCATATCGGTGGAAAACCAACTGGTTCTTATGAGACACTACAGCTGAACTGGTTAAGCACTGGCACAAGCCCCAGAACCGAACTAGTACTGGTTCTTATTTTGGTGGAAATGAGGCAAGAGTGAACCAGTGTAACAGCTTTGGTGACCCTAGCTTTTATTGCTGTTGAGATATACAGTACTTTATAAGGCATTTTGATGTTGACCTTTGTCCTTGCAATCCCAAAACCACAGTCACACTTCAGGGACACAGGGTGAACCTGTGTACCAAGTTTGGTGACCCTAGCTTTACTCGTAAGGCATAAGGAATGTGAACCTTGACCTTTGACCCCAAACCCAGTCAGAAGTTAGGATCCCAAGGTGAACCTGTGTAGCAAGTTTGGTGACTCTAGCTTTCTTTGTTGTTGAGATATAGTTTATAACATCATGGCGACTTGCCCACTTGCTCTGACAATTGCATGTTTTTTGTGGTTTTGTTTTGTTTGTGTATTTGTCCGATTGTTGTAGAAACATCAGCTTAGTATGTGTGCGTTCATTCAGGGACTCCTAGCAATGGAAAGTGCACTGCTTTTTGGATTTTAATGCCAAAGGTTACCTTAGCAAACACCGTAGGAGTGTGACGCTTCAAGCATGGAGCTGTGTACAATGCAGCGTGGGGAAACCTGCAGTTGTCTATGCATGGGACACACTCCTGGCTCTCCAGACTACATCGAGCACTGCCCCAACTTCAGCCCAGCTGCTGGCTCAGATACCGAGGGAGCTGGTGAGATCAACATGCTGGCGATGGAGGAGACCAGGAGAGACGGGCACCACTAACGACCAGACCAGGCAGAGGAAACACGGCAGACGGGGGAATTAGGAGGAGACTGAGAGCCAGGAAATTCAGACCAGCACTCCCTACTATCTTCATCTTCTTCTATTGGATGCTCTCTTTAGGGGTCGCCACAGCGGATCATCTGTCTCCATCTCACCCTATCTCTTGCATTTTTCTCTGTAACACCAACCCTCTCCATGTCCTCCTCCACTGCATCCATGAACCTTCTCTGTGGTCTTCTTCTTCTTCTCTTCCATCTTCAACATCCATTGTCCAATAAATCCACTATCCCTCTTCTGCACATGTCCAAACCATCTCAGCCCTGCCTCTCTTACTTCGTTTCCAAACTCCTCAACCTGAGCTGTTACTCATTTCTAATCTTGTCCCTCCTAGTCACTCCCAATAAAAATGTTAGCATCTTCAACTCTTCCACCTCCAGCTCCACCTCCTTTTTGTCAGCGACACTGTCTCCAAACAATACATCATAGCAGGTCTCACTACCATCTTGTAAATCTTCCCTTTCACTCTTGCTGCTATCTTTCTGTCACAAATCATCTCTGACACTCATCTCCACCCACTCAACCCTGACTGCACTCTCTTCTTCACCTCTCTTGTACATGTACATTTTCCATTGCTTTGGATGGTTGACCCCAGGTATTTAAACTCATCTACTTTCACTACTGCTACTCCTTCAATCTTCACCATTGCACCCACCTCCCTCTTATTCATACTCATATATTCTGTCTTGCTTCTACTGACTTTCATTCCTCTTCTCTCCAGAGCATACCTCCACCTCTCCAGGTTCTCTTCCACCTGCTCCCTACTCTCTCTACAGATTACAATGTTATCTGCAAACACCATAGTCCACGGAAACTCTTGCATGACCTCATCCGTCACCTTGTCCATCATCATGGCAAACAAGAAGGGGGTCAGAGCCGATCCCTGATGTAATCCCACCCCCACCTTGAATCCATCCGTCACTCCGACAGCGCACTTCACCACCATCTCACTGTCCTCATACATGTCCTGCACCACCCTCACATACTTCCCTGCCACTCCTGACTTTCTCAAACAGTACCACATTTCCTCTCTTGGCAGCCTATCATATACTTTCTCTAGATCCACAATGACACAGTGCACCTCCTTCTGACCTTTTCGATACTTCTCCATCAGCACTCTCAGAGCAAACATTGCATCTGTAGTATGCTTTCTTGGCATAAAATCATACTGCTGCTCACTGATTGTCACCTCTCCTCTTAGCCTGGCTTCAATAACTCTTTCCCATATCTTCATAGTGTAGCTGATCAACTTAATGCCTCTGTAGTTACTACAGCTCTGAGCATCACATTTGATATGGAAAATTGGTATCAAAAAACTTCTCCACTCCTCATTTGGTGGTGCTGAGTCTTCCATTCTGTTCAACTTCCCTAAAAAAAGCCTAAAAATAACATGCCCAAAGTAAATCAAAAGCTGTTCTTCAACCCTTTGCAGCATCTTCATGGGGTTGGTCTCATTTAAAAGAAAACACTTTGAATTTTTTGGCAAAACAGTCATAATCTCTCTAACTGCTCCTGCCACTGAGTAACAATCATCTAAACATACTGAATTTGAAGAAAATAAAGTTTGCCTGGGTGTTTTTTTAGATACAAGCGCTTGCAAAAAACATACAGCTGTCAGATACTTGCTGGAAAACAACAGAAATGTAGAACCAAGTGTTTTCAAGCTCAGGTCAAAATTTTGTTACAATACCACAAAAAATGAATATAGTACACAGCTTTTTTCTCAGGTTGTAACAAGGCATTTTTGAACTGTGCCAAACTGTGTTCCAGAGTTCACTATCTCAGCAGTTTGCACAGTAAAACCAAGGGGTAATAACCCAGACATACACAGCACAGTTCCTGTATTTTTTTTTTTTACAGGTAAAAATAGCCTACAGTGTGAGAAAAATTATGCTAAAAATTAATACATTTCACTAAAGTATACACAAAAACAACCCTCACCCCTCCAATTTTTCCAGAGTTCACTATCTCACAAGTTTACACAGATACAGGTCAACTGGACCCCTGACCAAGTGCGCACCCCGTGACGACCACGGAATCCAATCTGTACATGTACAGGTGCATTCTCCATCCAGTGATTTATAAATGCTGTCCCAGATGAAAACCAGTCTGTGGGACTATAATGTTCTAAATGAGGCTTTAGAAAATAATGAATCACTTTGTAAATCACTGGATTGAAAATGTACAGATTGAATACCGGGGTCCACCTGGGGTGCTCACATTAGTGTGCTCACTTGGTCAGGGGTCCATTTCACCAGATCACGTTTACACAGTAAAACAAAGGCATAATAATCTAGACATACACAGCAAAGTTCCTTTTTTTTACAGGAAAAAATAGCCTACAGTGAAATAAAAATTATACTAAAAAATTATTCAATTTTTCTGCAATATACACAGTAACAAATACCCCCCCACGGCGCACACAAAAACGTCGCCATGTGTGACCCTTGTAATTACTGATTGGTCAAAAGTTATTTTTATTACCATTTTTATCGATAAAGAATAATTTAGATTATAGGACTTACCTATCCACAACCACACTGTCGTTGGCGTGGTTCCTCATCACAGTGGCGGAGTCAAAAGAGATTTTACGCACTGGAATGCATGGCATTTTACTGGAACTATAAACACAGAACCAGTGCAAGTAGGGTGTCATTGAAGTCAGAAAGTGACTGGCTAAACGACACGTCCATCGTCACATTACTCAGCTTCAGTTGGTTCGTATTGGCAGTCGTTGATGGACAGATACTTCTTGCTAGGTTTTCGATCATCGGTTATTCAAGGTTTAAAAACCCAAATCGAGGCTCTTGTTGGTCGAATGAGATGTCAATCTCATTCTAAACATATCAAACACTCCTTTGGTTTTCTGTTTACGGCTGTGTCTGTACTGGAAGACCGGAAATACAGCTGTTTTTTTCATTGCGCACTGAGACGCACTAAGACGCAGAGATGTGACCGCCCGCGGAATCTCCCGAGTTTAACTGGTTAAAGTCTGCTCCAGTCACCAATCTCTCCCCCCTGGGAACACTCTCTTCCACTTCATCCAATTTACTCCAGATTTCCTCTTTCTCTTCTACCTGACATCCAACTTGTGGGGCATACACATTGACAACATCCAACATCACATCTTTGACTTCTAGCTTCAAACTCATGATTCTATGTTACTCCTTCTTTACCTCCTGAACACTCTTCATATACTCTTCCTTCAAGATTACTTCATTTCTCTTCCTATATGAACCATGGTAAAACAGTTTAGATTCACCTCCAGTGCTCCTATCCTTGCTTCCTTTCCATCTGGTTTCTTGAACACACAGTATATCTACCTTTTTTCTCCATCATGTCAGCCAACTCTCTGCCTTCGCAAGTGATAGTCCCTACATTTAAGGTCCCTACTCTCACCTCCACACTTTTACCTTTACTTTAATTGCTCTCCCTCTTAACACACCTTCCCCCTCTCCTCCTCCTCCTCAATCTTTGACTAACAGTAGCCCAATTTCCACCAGCACCCTGTCAGTTAACAACACCTTCACTACAAAAATAGTGAAGGTGTATCCAAACAATAAAATCTACATAACCAAAGACATCAAACAAACCTTGAATCAGAAGAAAGCAGCTTTCAGAAAGAAAGACACACTGGAGCTGTGCAGGATGGATAAGGAGCTGAAGGGCAAAATTAAAAAGGCAAAAGATGCACATCAGAGACACTTGGGAGAGCATATTCAAGTCTGGTGACTCCAGAAGGATGTGGAAAAGCATGAAAAGCGTGGCTGGCATGCCAAGCAAGCAATCTAAATCTGTCATCTTGAATGACGAACTGACAACAGTGTCTGAGTTAAACACCTTTTTCAACAGGTTTGAGACAAACAGAATGGAGGAGAGATGCGAAAAGGTATTGAGGTCAATTTCTGTTCAGCCAGAGGACAGAGTGGAAATCTCAGTAGGACACGTGGCCACAGTGTTCCGACACCTCAACACACGAAAAGCCTACAGACCTGACAATATTGGTGCCTATCTCCTCAGGACCTATAGTAAAGAGCTAGCCCAGGTGTGGCAGCCCATCTTTCACCTGTCATTGGACACCCACACCATCCCCAAGTCCTGGAAAACCTTGCACGTCATCCCAGTCCCAAAGAAATCTTGCTCCAAGAAGTGCAATGACTTCTGTCCAGTGGCGCCAACTCCTGTCTTGATGAAGTCATTGGAGAAAATTCTCAAACTTCTGCTTTCCAGCTCCATACGGGATAAAGTGGATCCACTATCAATTTTACCTACAAGAGTAAATGCAGCACTGAAGACATGCATCACTACCCTCACACATCTGGTTTAAAAACATCTGGATTCATCAGAACGGGCAATATGCCAGAGTTCTGTTCAATGACTTTTCTTCCGCCTTCAATACAATTAAACCATATTTACTGCTTGCCAAAATATATCATCTGGAAATGATGCATGGCAGAGACGGCTACCTACCTGGGGGAGTTCAGCGCATCTCCGTCCACTTCCACCCCTGCTCCAGTTCCGGCTTCTTCAGATGTCCAGGATCACAGCACTCAACATTGTCTTTGTCTCGGGGCTAAACCCAAAGCCCCGGTTGGTACTTCTCACACTCAATGCGCGCCCTGGACCTTGGTTGGTCCAGCTGGCAATCATCGTCGGTCTGCCAGACAGGGTTGTGCCTCTTCTCTTCCCCTGCTCCTGGAAAAAAGATTCGACATCCTTTCTTTGGAGGATTTTCCCCACCTGGACGCTGGCTTTCCGCCCGTGGCCACCCCTCCTCCTCCTTCAGCGGTGGCTCAGGTACGCAACCTCGGACAAAGACTACTGTAGGTGTGCCAAATTACACACCAGCTCCAAATAGAAGAGAGCGCATCACCCCGCCTTCACAACAACAACTCCTTCGACAAAATTATTCTCCATGTCAGTATCCACTGACAAAACCCCTCCAGACGACGCTGGTAATTGGTGACTCGATTATGAGGAATGTCAGAAGTAGGTACTGTACCACTTGATTTTTTTCCTGGGGCTAGAGTCTCTGACATTGAGGCTCTTATCCCTGACCTGCTAAATGAATTCCCCCATGTTCAAACTGTCATAGTTCATGTTGGATGCAATAACATCCCAGATGAAGCGTCGGAGATTTTAAAGAGTGACCTCAGGAGCCTTCTGTCCACTCTTATGAACTGTGGCAGATGTGAATTTATCTCTGGGCCTTTGGCACCTCTAAGACGAGGCTGCAATTATTTTCGCAGAATTCTTAGTCTTAATACTTGGTTGTGTTTTACTTGTCCTATTTTTAACATTGGTTTTAACTTGTTTTGGAACCATCCATCACTTATGAGGCCTGATGGCATCCACCCAAATAGACTTGGTGCACGTGTTTTAAGAGACAATCTGTTCTATTCCATTCAGTGTTTTTTGGTACAGTGACTGAAACTTGGTGTGTTTACTCACTCTGAAGCTCCTGGGTCTGCCAATCAGCCATTTTTTGATTCTGTTTCCACTTCTCATATTAATCCCATTAATCCAAATATCTTCACTGTTTGGATCAGCCTTCGATTTATAACCCTACAGAGAATGTGTCTGTCTCCTGTTTCCCAAAATATTATAACCCAAGAAAAATACAACACAACCTGATAAATACACATCTTTCTGCAGCTCCTCCTCATCCACCTCCCCCCCCCCAAAATTTGCCCGTCTTCTCCCTAAGAGAACCTTTCTCTGCTCCCCCCCAAAGTTAATAAAAAAGTTAATAAAAATAGAATGCATAAACATCCCAAAGTGATTAAGCAAAATGTTGGTAAAATTCAAATCAACCCTAAATGTGGTTTATTAAATATTAGATCTCTAACTCCCAAGTCTCTTCTAGTCCATGATCTATTAAATGATCATCAGATCGATTTATTATCCCTCACAGAGACTTGGCTTGGGCAAGATGATTATGTTGGTTTGAATGAATCAACTCCCTCTGGTTATTTAAACTGTCATAACCCCATAGGTTCTGGTCGTGGAGGTGGAGTGGCGGCAATTTTCCATTCTAAATTACTAGTTAATGTTAAGCAAAAATCATGTTTTAATTCCTTTGAGGGCCTGGTCCTCAGTGTGGGGCATGTTGGCTATCTTGGCTTGAACCCAATTCTCTTTGCCATAGTTTACCGTCCTCCATCGGCCTACTCAGAGTTTCTATCCAAATTTGCTGAATTTTTAGCTGATTTAGTGCTGAAATCAGATAGAATAATTATTGTTGGGGACTTTAATATACATGTTGATGTAGATAGTGACTGTCTTAATAAGACATTCAATTCAATTTTAGACTCAATGAGGTTTTCCCAGAAATTAGAAAATTCTACCCATTATCTCCACCATACATTGAACCTTGTTTTGACTTATGGTATAGATATAGAAAATCTGGTAGTGTCTCCCCATAATCCTGTACTGTCAGACCATTGTCTGTTAACCTTTGATTTCACTATTTATGATTATTTGACTCCTAAAAAAAAAACTACTACAGCAGATGTCTTTCAGATGACGTTGTTACCAAACTGTTGCAGACTGTCTCCTCTATACCTTGGGTCAACACAACGGAAATAAAAGATGGAGAGCCTGCTCCTTTCATAATTGATAGCATGGTAGATATTGTTACAGCCTCTCTGCATTGGACTCTAGATTTGGTAGCCCCTTTAAAAAAGAAAAAGTCTAACCAGAGATTTCTAACCCCTTGGTTTAACTCAGAAACTCGTAGCTTAAAACAGAAGACTCGTCAATTGGAAAGGAAATGGCATTCTACTAATTTAGATGAATTCTATTTAGCATGGAGAAATCATCTCTTAATTTATAAAAAATCTCTTAGAAAAGCTACATCAAGTTATTATTCTGCATTAATAGAAGCGAATAAGAATAACCCCAGGTTTCTTTTCAACACTATAGCCAGGCTGATAAAGAGTCAGGACTCGGTCAATCCTCGCATCCCCCCTGAGCTTTCTAGTCAGGACTTTCTGAACTTATTCAATCATAAAATTTTATCAATTAGAGATAAAATCAGTCAGATTCTTCCTACCGTAAACTCAAGTACATTAACTACTACAACTCCCTCAATTGATATTTTTAGATAAGTTTACTCCAATCGACCTCTTACCGAGTTGGATAAAATAATCTCATCTAAGTCTTCATCTTGCCTTTTGGACCCTATTCCTACCAGGCTATTTAAAATTGTCTTCCCAATTATTGGTAGTCGTATTCTTCATATAATTAATTCTTCTTTAACTCTGGGTTACGTACCACTGGCTTTTAAAATTTCTGTAATTAAACCCTTACTCAAAAAGCCGACGCTCGATCCAGGAGTTTTGGCTAGCTATCGACCAATCTCTAATCTGCCTTTCATTTCAAAAATCTTGGAAAGAGTTGTTGCCGTGCAATTGTTTGACCACTTGCAGGGAGTTGGTTAGTTTGAGGAGTTTCAATCTGGGTTCAGAGTTCATCACAGCACTGAAACTGCCTTAATGAAGGTCACTAATGACCTCCTTATCGCATCTGACAATGGACTTGTTTCTGTTCTTGTCCTTTTAGATCTTAGTGCAGCCTCTGACACTATCGATCATGCCATTCTACTTGATAGATCAGAACACTATGTTGGACTAAATGGAACTCCGCTGCAGTGGTTTAGAGCTTATTTGTCCGATAGATTTCAGTTTGTTCACATCAATGATGAATTTTCTTCCAACTCTAAGCTCAGTCACGGAGTTCCACAGGGATCTGTGTTAGGCCCTACTCTTTTTAGTTTATATATGTTTCCGTTAGGCAATATCATGAGAAAGCACTGTATACATTTTCATTGTTATGCAGACACACAACTATACCTGTCAATGAAGCCCGATGATTGTAATCAATTAGCCAAGTTAGACGCCTGTCTTAAGGACATCAAAGCCTGGATGACTTGTAATTTTCTGCTATTAAACTCAGATAAGACTGAAGTCATTCGTGTTGGCCCAATACACCTTAGAAGTTCCTTTCCAAATCATGCTCTTAATTTAGATGCCGCCACTCTCACTCTGAATAGTTCTGTGAGGAACCTTGGGAGTTATTTTTGATCAAGATCTGTCCTTTAATTCACATATTAAATTTGTTTCTAAGACTGCCTTCTATCATCTGCGCAATATTGCCAAGATTAGGAGTATCTTGTCTCTGAATGATGCTGAGAAACTGATCCACGCCTTTGTCAGCTCTCGATTAGATTATTGTAACTCGTTATTATCAGGTTGTCCTAAAATATCCTTTAAAAATCTTCAGTTGATCCAAAATACTGCTGCAAGAGTTCTAACTGGTTCTAAAAAAAGAGATCATATCTCCCTGGTCTGTCCTCCCTTCATTGGCTTCCCACAGAGTTCAGAATTAAGTTTAAAATTCTTCTTCTCACTTTCAAAGCTCTTAATAATCAGGCCCCCTTATATATAAAAGATCTGATATTACCTTACCATCCTAATAGAGCACTACGCTCCCAAAATGCTGGATTACTTGTAATGCCCAGAATCTCCAAAAGTACATTGGGAGGCAGAGCGTTCTGCTATCAAGCTCCTTCTCTGCGGAACCAGTTACCACTCTGGGTCCGTTAGTCAGACTCAGTCTCTATTTTTAAAAACAGGGTAAATAAAGTCCTTCCTTTTTAATATAGCCTACGATTAGGGAGGGATTTTGTGTCTCTTAACCCCACTTCTGTTTGATGTCTGTCCTCTTCATCCTCTCTATCCCCTCACCCCCAGCCAGCTGCCCCTCCCTGAGCCTGGTTCTGCTAGAGGTTTCTTCCTGTAAATTGGGAGTTTTTCCTCTCCACCATCGCTAAGTGCTTGCTCACAGGGGATCGTCTGACTGCTGGGTCTTTTTGAAATTGTGGGTTTTTTTCTGCACTTTATAGCGCTATGAGATGACTTCTGTTGTGATGTGGCGCTATATAAATAAAGCTGAATTGAATTGAAATTAACTCATATCTCATCCATTGGTACCACTCCTTTAACCCCTTGCACTCTGGTCAATTTCCCTAAAAACGCCAAAAATAACGTACCCAAAGTAAATCAAAAGCTGTTCTTCAACCCTTTGCAGCATCTTCATGGGGTTGGTCTCATTTAAAAGAAAACACTTTGAATTTTTTGGCAAAACAGTCATAATCTCCCCTAAGTGCGCCGGCCACTGAGTAACAGTCATCTAAACATACTGAACTTGAAGAAAATAAATTTCGCCTGGGTGTTTTTTTGGATACAAATGCTTGCAAATAACACACAGCTTCAGATCCGGGCTGGAAAATGCAACAGAAATGTAGAACCAAGTGTTGTCCAGCTGAGGTCAAAATTTTGTAACAATACCACAAAAAATGAATATATTACACAGCATTTTTCTTAGGTTGTTCCCAGGGGTTTTTGAACTGTGCCAAATGGCACAGTTTGGAAAAACGTCTGTAACTTTTGAATGATTCAATATAGAAGCTTCATCTTGGGCTCTAATGAAAGGTGAAGGGCTGTGTGTGTGTGTGTGTGGGGGGGGGGGGGGTTGTTTATTCATTCATGAATGAATGAATGAACAAACAAGCCCCCACACACAAAGAAGCATGCCACGTAAAAAATGTGTGGCTTTTTTTTACAAGAAAAAATAACCTACAGTGCACTAAAAATTATACTAGAATATTTGTAATGTAGAAGATACCCCCCCCCCCCCGCTACAGAGGACGGACATCACCCGGTGCGCCGCAGTCTGCTACGCACAGTTGGACTAAAATATCTGCAATATATCTGCAATCCGCTACAGAAGAGTAGCGGGGGGGGGGGGGTGTTCGCAACATGACGGAGCGGTCCGGGTCCGTCATGTTGCGATAACGCACAGTTGTAATTTACCGATCGGTCAAAAGTCTTTTGGATTACAATTTTCAGGGATAAAGAATAATTTAGCTTATAACACTTACCTGTCCACAACAGCAAAGTTGCTGGCGAACTTCTCTTCCTCATTGTCAGACGAACATGAAGCTGGTCTGCTTGTTAGGGACTCGTGGTTCTGGTCACGCGACCCGGTCAAACCATAATTCCATTATTGCTGTTTTGCGCTTCCATGATTGCGGTTTTGGCAAACGATTTTTCAAAACAAGTAACAGTAGTAAGAAAAAAAGACTGGCGAATGCCTGTGTGTCACCCAGCCTTACACAAAACAGCTTTCGAACTTCTGTGCTTCAACTGGCTGGCTGTATTCGTAGCCGTTGGTAGGCGGGTCCTTCTTGCTAGGTTTTCAGTCATTGGTTCTTCAAGGTTTCAGAAACCCAATTCAAGGCTCTTATTAGTCGAATGAGAGGTCAATCACATCTAAACCAATCAAAGCACTCCTTTGGCTTTCTGTTCGTGGCTGTGTCTGTAGTGGAAGAACGGAAATGCAGCTTTTTTTTTTCAGTGCGCTCTAGGACGCAGCGCCCTCGTGTGCCCTTGTGCGGCTTCGTGCGCTCTAGGACGCAGAGACGTGTCCGCCCGCGGTACACCAGAGTGCAACAGGTTAACAGACAGCAACTGGTAAGGGTCAATAACACATGCTCCTCTCTGCTAAAAACAAGTACGAGTGCCCCACAAGGATGTGTTAGTTCCCCATTACCTTTCACCATTTACAATAATGACTGTGCCACTCATGTGTCTGACCATTACAGTGTTTCCTCTGGCTTAAAGACCTTGGCACGGTGGCAACACCCCCCCTCCCCCCGGCGGGGGGAGTAAACATAACAGAATATTTTTAATTTTATACTATTTATTTCTTTTTTAAAATTTTACACAGTAACGTTGCATATCGAACTTATCATTTGAAGTATTGTACAACCGAGGCTTGAATATTGGGCTGAACATTTTCCTCTCCTTGGCTCCTCTCTTCTGTCTCATCTTGCCCTCTCTGAACTCTGTCTAATTCAGGTTCTCTCTCTGTCTATGGTGGTATACAACAGGTTGGAAAATATCAAGTGTCATGCTTTGTCCAGCAGGATTTTTTTGTTATGGTTTACATAAATGACAAAAATATGTGTATTTTTATGCTAGTGTGTGGTTTTTTCCATTGAGAGAGTAGGGAAGGGAAAGAAACATTCATAATAGTAATGTACTCATGCATACTTACAGTAAATTATATGATCAGATGAGTATAGTAACCAGAAATTCTACTCATGTAGAAGCAGTGCTTTGAAATTAATAATTAAAAGCAGACAACCAAAAATTTCTCGTAGAGTTAAGGGTACAAAGAACACCCACTTAAAAACTTGAGCAATGACTTCAGTCTTGAAGGTTTGAGGTTTTTCTCAAAAATTTATAACAATTTTCTTATAGTTTTCTACTTTTCTCTGTAAATCTAAAGTTGAAACCATTTTCCTCAAATTTGTAATTTCCTCTAGTAAAACTGACTTTAACTGTACATTTGAAACTTAAATTTGTCTATTATTTTATGTCTAATTTTTGTCTTGATTTTTTTAAAAAAATTAGATTTTTTTTAAGATACATTTGAAACAAGACTGTGGTAATTTTTTTTTTTTACATTTTCCTTATAACAATTTACATTTTTGACCATAACTTTGCAGTCAGAACAGAACAATAATTTAACTCTGATTACAAAGACAAAATATTAATAAAATTGTATTTAATGAAATAAATGAACTTAAATGACCAAGGATGCTGTTATTTCTGTTATAATATTTCTTTATATTTATAGCATACCTGCCGACTTTTAAAACCTGATAAGCCTAGTAGCTAGCCGGGGTCCAGGGGCCGCAGGCCCCGGTAGGTCCAGGACAAAGTCCTGATGGGGGGTTCAGGGGGCGAAGCCCTCCCGACGCCAAACAAATATTAGCATTAAATCAAGTTAAAATGTGGCTAAAAACCTCATATTTCTTCAACAATCATGTTTCTATTTTCCTTAAATTGTCAATGCAGATATGCTGATGGAAAAGATCAAGGACAAACTCTATGGTAACTCTCAAGCATTGTTGTTTTCCATGGTGCACCTCTTAGCTTTCTTCAGTTGGTCTTTTGAATGGGACACACTGTGGCACTTGTTACCCAAAGATGTCATCATTTTCCTGGTCATGAGGTTGCCCAGAACTTTAGTTGACAGACTGGACCTGAACTCAGTTTTGTTCTTGTTCACATGGCTGAATATGCGCTCACAGTCCGCAATAATAATTCCTGGAAATGCTTTGGAGCATTCCTCACGAAAAGACTTGCCATGTGTGTGAATATGGATTATCATAGTCTCTTAATTTTCTTAATCAGTGTTCATCTATATTTATTTAAGTCAGTAAGATCTCTGATTATTATACTCTTTGCTTCCTCAGGTGTTCCATTTAGTTTGATCCAAACTCTACAATTTCTTGTCCATGTTGCCTGTATCTTATTTTGTCTTTTCAGCATCCGTGCTTGCTGTGCTATTTCAGCATTAGTTTTTGTTAGATGTTCATTTAGGTAAACTTCTGTTCCCCGTAGCTTTCTGGCCTGCCTCAGTATGTCATTCTTTACCCTTCTGTTCACAAAACGCATCACAATTGATTTCTTTGTTTTATTATCCTTTCTGGGTAAAGCATGACAGGCTGAAATTGCATTTGCTTCAACCTTTATATTTCTGCTTTCTAGGAACTGAAGCACCTGGTTTTCCAGGGAGACTAATTCACTTGAGGGAGCCTCCTCACCTCTCATTCCTGCTGTAGCATGAGCATATGATTGATATTTAATGTCTAGTCCACTTATAATTAGATCATCATCATTTTATAGAAATTCAGAGGTTTGTCAATTGGTGTGATGACAGTCATCTCATTTTGAATACTGATAAAACAAAGGAGATGGTGTTTGACCCTTGGGGAGTTGGTGACCACAGGCCTGTGGTCATCCACAACCACAACACTATAACACAGGTTAGTTCCTATAAATATTTGGGAGCATTTATTGACAATTCATTAACCTGGAGCACACATACTGATTACCTCTGTAGTAGACTACAACAGTGGCTGCATTTCTTGCGTAGATTAAGAATACATGGTGTTGATAGAAGGATTATGTTAATATTCAGGCTGTGTTGGAGAGCTGTATTAGATACAGCATTACAGCTTGGTTTGGCAACCTCTCTGTGAAACTAAAGAACAGAGTGTTGTGTTTAATTCATACAGCATGGAAAATTATTGGAGTTAAAGAGTATTTACCCATGCAGATCTTACACGACCAGGCAGCCTGTAGACAAGCTTAAAAAATAATCAATGACACTTCCGGTCTGGACGCCATGGCGACTGCAGCTTAACACTGAAGTTCTCAGACCCAATCCAGGATAACACGTTGAAAATCAAACTTAACGGATTTTTGGAGGAGTGAAAATCAAAAGACAAAATCATCATGTCTAAAGGAAAACAGAAGAAACTGAAATTCTCCAGGCCAGGACACGTATCGGCCGGAGAATCCGAACTGGAAGATCTCCGTTCAGAAGACGAGGAACTGGTGATAGCTAACAAAAGGGTTAGCCTGAAATCACTATTTGAGGAGCTACGACGATTTCGCCGAGATGTTACGGCCGAATTTCGGGAATTCAGAGAAGAATTGAAAAGGACAAACAGCAGAGTGGACCAGGCCGAGAACCGAATCTTGGAAACAGAGGATCGAATAAAAGTGCTCGAAGATTCTGTGCTAGACCTACGCAAAAGACAAGCAGCTATAGAGGCTAAGCTAACCGACCAAGAAGGAAAACAAAGAAGAGACAACATAAGAATTCATGGTCTGATAGAAGGAACCGAAAATGGTTTTAACTCAATGGCAGAATGCGTGGAATCCTTACTAAGAGAGAAATTGGATATTCCACAAACCACCGACTTGAAGATAGAAAAGGCACATCGTTCATTAGCCGCTAGGCCGGCGGCGGAAGCGCCCCCACGTTCGGTGTTGGTAAGATTTTCCAATTTCAAAATAAAACAAGAGGTTGTAAGACTGGCCTGGCAGAAAAAAGGATTTATGCACCAGGAGAGAAAAGTCTACGTGGAACACGATTACGCCCCGGAGGTCCTTAAAAAGCGCAGGGAATACAATGACGCGAAAAAGGTGTTAAGAGAGAAGAAATTGCGCTTTCAGACACCATTTCCTGCGAAGTTAAGGGTCTTCTACGGCGATGAAACGTGTCTCTATAATTCGGCGGAAGAAGCAACAGCTGACATGGCGAAAAGAGGCCTCCCGGTAATGGTATTTAAACCCGCAGCAGACCCGAGTGAGAAGATCAAAGCGCAAACATGGACAACACAAAGACCTTCAAAATCCACTGACCAGCAGCGGGAAACCCAGCACCAGAGCGTCGCGGATAAACTATCCGTTTTCAGGTTGGAATAGCGACCTTTTTTTTTTTTTTTTTTCTTTTCTCTTGAATCAATCCGCACATCCAACCCCCCTCATACAACGTAACAAACATTAAAGGAGATGCATATTCAGCATGTGGTAAAACATTTCATGGAACAATCATATTATTTGAAACAAATAAGTCTGTGTAATAAAAAAAAAAAATAAAAAAAAACTTGTTAAAATAGAAATGTGACAATAATCCACATGTTCTCCTCATACTAACAAATACTGTTTTTGCGTGAATGTTTGATGTGATGGGGGTGGGAGGGTGCACACAATTTCACAGGGTTTAGGCATAAAAGGAAAAAAAAAAAAAAATCATTACAAGTTTGGATTGGGTTCTGAAACTCACGTTAAAAGCATGGGACTACTTTCAGTGGTAAGAGAGGGCCCTCAACACGTAACAGAGTTTGAGGAATTTCCCTCAGAGCCTTCACTCCATCAAGGCTCTTACAGGGTCTTTAAAAAGACCTCAGCTCAGGAAGTTCTTATGACAGCTTTTTGTTTTAAAGTTTTTTACACTATGTTCTTAATGTTTTTCTTGTTTTTAATGTTCTTTCAGTTTCTGAGTAGCACAAAAGAGGGCCACCACACAGTTATACTAAACAAAACAACACAATGGAGAAACAGGGTGTAACCAAAATAATTTCATATAATGTAAAAGGAATCCTGAATCCAGTTAAAAGATCCAAGATTCTAGGCAAAATGAAAAAAGACAAAGCAGGAATAATACTTTTACAAGAAACCCACCTAACAGACGTGGAACACAATAAACTCAGTAGACAAGGGTTTAAAATGATCTCTTCATCTTCATATAAATCAGGGAGGAGGAGGGGAGTAGCGACATTGATATCAACCAAAATTACATTTGAAAAAAAAATCAGAACACAAAGATAAAGAAGGGAGATACAGTTTGGTAACTGGGCGGCTAGAGGGAGAAGATATCACCCTGCTGAATGTGTATGCTCCCCCAGGGGCTAACTGGAAATTTTATAAAAATGTATTCGACCTAATGATAACTAAAGCTCAAGGTTTAGTGATATGTGGTGGGGACTTCAATCTTAGACTGAATCCATACTGGGATGCTTCTGGTAATTCCCCACATCAAAATAACACCCAAAACAGGAAGACTCGGATGCTACTAAAAGAATTGGGAATCTGTGACGTGTGGAGGGAACTCAACCCCAGTGTAAAAGACTATACATTTTACTCAACTCCACATTCATCTTACTCAAGGATTGACTATTTTTTTATGTTTAATAGAGACATTGGAAGAGTAAAAACATGTAAAATAGGACTGATGGATCTCTCCGACCACAGTCCGATCTACATGGACTTAAATATCCAAAAATACACAAATAATACATTTTCTTGGAGGTTAAATTCAAATGTCCTGAAAGGACCATTGAAAGATGAATTGGAATCAGATATTCTCAGATATTTGGAAGATAACGATAATGGAGAAGTATCCCCTTTAATACTGTGGGATGCATGTAAAGCTGTAATAAGAGGAAAGATTATTGCAAAACTGGCAACCCAAAAGAAACTAAGACAAGAAAAACTATCCACATTAGAGTCAGAACTTAGGAACCTAGAAAAAGAACACAAAGGCAACACTCATTCTACTGACTCGCTCAAGATTAAGGAAATTAAAAACCAAATAAATGAGATCTACACAATAGAAATCCAGAAGAAACTTACATTTCTGAAACAAAAATACTATGAAGCAGGCAGTAAATCGGCAAAATTGCTAGCCTATAAATTGAGGAAACATCAAACAGAAAGAGCAATCTACAAAATCAGAGACCCAGTATCAAAGGAAATAAAATTCAGAATTCAGGATATTCTTAAAAACTTCGAGAATTACTATAAGAACTTATACTCCCACAAAAAACATAAAAACGCATCCGAGGCATTCCTAAACACATTAAACCTTCCCCAACTTACGGAGTCACAAAATAAAACACTACTGTCAGAAATACATCCTAAAGAATTGGAAAAAGCAATTATGAAACTTAAAGCTAACAAATCCCCAGGAGCTGATGGCTATACAGCAGAGTGGTACAAAACCTTTTAACAGCAACTATCTCCTCTCCTCCTGAAAACATTTAATTATGTCCTCCACACAGGGGAAATCCCCCCCTCCTGGAGAGAAGGGGTCATTGCAGTTATACCTAAACCTGAAAAGGATAAACTAGAGTGCTCCAACTACAGACCAATCAGTGTACTAAATCAGGACTATAAGCTTTTTACCATTATCCTTGCCAAAAGGTTAGAAAATATACTGACAGACCTAATTCATTTAGACCAAACAGGTTTTATAAGACAAAGACAGACACAAGACAACATTCGACGCACTTTACACATAATTCATCATATAAAAAAATATAACTTAAATGCAGTCATATTGGGATTAGATGCTGAAAAAGCATTCGATTCGGTTGACTGGTCTTTTCTATATAGAATCTTATCCAGTTTCAATTTTCATAACAACTTCATTAGAACTATACAGGCATTATATAAAAAACCAACAGCTAAAATAAGGATTAACGGTAATTTATCATCATCTTTTGAACTGGAAAGAGGATGTCGTCAGGGCTGCCCCCTGTCTCCACTGCTCTTTGCAATCTTCATAGAACCTCTGAGCCAATGGATAAGACAAAACCAAAAAATTCAAGGTATTACACTTGGTCAGAAGGAACATAAAATAGCACTCTTTGCTGATGACATTTTAATATACCTAGGGCAGCCGGACACTTCTTTACCAGAACTAACCTCAGTTTTTTCAGAGTATGGAGATTTATCGGGGTACAAATTAAATATGCATAAAACCCAAGTTTTAACATTCAACTATGACCCAAATCATTATTCACTAAGCAAACTCAAAACTAACTGGGAGTCGGAATCTATGAAATATCTGGGGGTCAATATCCCGAAACAACTCAACAAAATTATATCACTAAACTATGATCCACTGGGGACAAAAATAAAATCTGACCTAGCAAGATGGAATATGATACCATTCTTGGGTACTGCACAAAGAATTGAAGCAGTCAAAATGAATATACTTCCACGTCTTCTATACCTTTTCCAAACAATACCGGTAGAACCTCCCAAAAAAACATGGCAGGAGCTGGACAGAAGGATCTCAAGATTCATATGGCAGGGCAAGAGACCTAGAATCAGATATAGAACCCTACAGCTAAACAAAGACAAAGGTGGGCTCGCGCTGCCAAATATCAGGGACTACTTTAAAGCCGCACAAATTAAAACTTTAGTAGAGATATGTAACCCAGTCTACACTGCACAATGGAAGGAGATCGAATGCCAAATATCAAGTGACATCCCCCTACAGGCGATAATAGGGAACAATGTCTTACCTAAGCTTTTGAATAACACTAACCCGTGGATAGAGACCCCGCTAAAAATTTGGTTTAAGATAGTCAGAGAGAATCAAACTAAAGAGCCCTATCGACTTCTGCAATGGATCGCCTATGATCAGGACTTTACTCCTAATAAAACAGACACCAGATTTAAAAAGTGGAAGGAGAAAGGGCTGATAAAATATTACGATTTTTTTAAAGGGCAAATCTTAAGAAGTTTTGAAGATTTGAAAAAACAAGGCCTAATAAATCAAGACCTTTACAGGTTCTTCCAGCTTAGACACCACATAAACAATATACTTAAAAAGGAGGTTTTGGAAAAGGCCCAGTCAGGTGTTCTGAAGGTCTTCTTAATGGCATATAAAGGGATCCCAGGGATCAGATACATTTCTAAAATATACCAAGGTCTTCAAGACTTAAAAGGAGACAACACATCTTATATAAAAGAGAGATGGGAAAAAGAGGGGAATTTCACTTTACAACTGGAAATATGGGAAAAGCTAAATAAACAGCAATGGAAAAGTACCTCATCCCTGCAGTGGAGAGAATTTGGATGGAAAAACTTGGCAAGATTTTTCAGAACACCTGCACAAAACAAATTTACCCATAAGGGATTGAACTGTTGGCGCTTGTGTGGTGAAAAGACTGCAAATCATTTTCATGTGTTTTGGTCATGCCCAGTTATCCACCAATATTGGACCAAGGTACAGACAATATTGGGGAAAATATTCAAAATTACAGTTCCCTTTTCCTTTGTAACTTTGTATTTGGGTTTACTACCGGACTCACTGGAAAGACGAGGAGAAAAATACTTATTCAATGTTTTAATATTGGCAAGCAAAAAAGCTCTAACTAAAAAATGGATGTTGAAGGACTGTCCTACACCTGAAGATTGGACTAACGTGATCCAAGACATTTACTCGATGGAAAAGTTGACATTCGCACTGAGACAGGACATGGATGTGTTCATGAACTTTTGGCAACCCTGGACCGCATATGTGTCTTCCATTAGATCTAATCTTTGACAAATACCATTTCAATAATGGTTCCGCTCTTTGTTCCAACGCTACTCAGATGCTCTTTTATCTTTATTTACTTACTTTTTCTTTTTGTTTGTTTTTTACTGGTTTGGGGTTTTTTTGTTATTTGTTTCTTGTTTTTTTTTCTCTTTAATTTCACTTTTTCTTTCACTTTAAAAAAAAAAAAAAAGGGGGTGTTGTAAGAATTAATCTTCCAATGTTGTCAGATATCAGAAAATAAGGGAACATGTGATGAAAATGTAAACACTGCATTGCTGTAACGACCTGTATACCCTTTACAAAAACTTAAATAAAAAAAAAAAAAAAAAATAATCAATGACATGAGCCATGTACTAAACAATGAATATGTGCGGCTGCCCTCAGGGAGTAGATACAGAGTCCCCAAGTGCAGGTTCAATAGATACAAGAACTCATTTATCCCAACGTCAGTAAAACTTTTAAACTCAGATAAATTGATTCCGCCAGTGTTACGTAGTGTCCGTAGAATTGACCAAGTGCATTCTGGGTAGGGTAGGAACCGTTAGTTCGCTGAGATCACGTCAACGTAGGAGACATCGTCACAAAGCAGCTGTGTTTTAAACTGTAATAGTCGTTCTCACAACCGCCGTGGAGAAAAGGTAAACCACAGAATAGGCTTTTATCGTTTTCCAGCATGGAAGAAGAACAGCACAGCCCACGTTTCGGATGTAACTAAGAGGCGACGCCTGGCCTGGATTGCAGCAGTCAGAAGACCCAACATAACTTTCAAACACGCACCTGAATCAATGGTGGTGTGCTCAAAGCATTTTCATAAAGGTATGTTATGATTTATTGTGTATGTCTGTTGTTAAAACTTGCTTGTGTTGTGGTTAAGACTTGCTTGGTCATAGCTTTTACCCTACGTCAGCAGTGCTAAGCTAAACAGAGCTAAGCTAAAGAAAGACTCCAATATCCGAGTAGCTAGAAGAAGTTACCACTCACACACCTGTGTAAGCGGGTTTAATTTGTTCTACCCCAAAGTATTTTCTTACCGTTTCCTTTGCTTTAACAGCAGACCAGCTTATGAAATGCTAGACTGTGATCCTGACTGGGCACCTTCTCTAAAACATTGGGCATGCAGAGCTTCCAGCTACCACTCCTGACAGGTTTAACCGCTTATGCAGAAGGACAAGATTATGACAAAAAGAATCAGCAGGGCGTGCAAGTGACCCCCCCAGCACAGACCCCCAACATCACTGGCCCCGTGACTGAGATGGATAATGTAGCTCCTTCAGGTAGTCTTTTTTTACCTATGTTTTTTCTTTCTAAAATGTGTCTTGGGATTCCTTTTGATTACAAAATATATTAACTACAGTTGTTTATTGTCCTGATCAGCAGCAGATGACACCACACCTCTGGCTGAGATGGAGGAGACGACATCTGATGAAGCAGCACTGATCTGTCAGGCTGATGATGCTCCAGAGGAAAATGCGCAAGAGCTACAGAACTGCAGCATGTGTTACCTTAGACTTAAAGAAATTTTACTCTTGCAAGAGAACAGAAAGTTAAAGGGAGAGCTCTCCAGAAATACTCTGGATGAGAATTTCCTCAAAGATAATGACTCAAAAGGTGAAATACTACACTGGGCTTCCATCTTTCAGTTTAATGGCTCTGCTGATGCAATTTTTTCCCAGCCTACCAAAGACAGAAAAATTTCCCAATTTCAAATTCTCCTTTTAACTAAAATGCGTTTGCGGATTAATTTGCCTCTTTAACATATTGCACACCTTTTTGACATAAGCAGACAAACCACATCCATCCTGTTCTGCGACACCGTAAATGTGCTCCATGCACACCTCAGCCCTTTGGTGTACTGGCCAGAGACCTTGTTTGCAGGCTAGCATGCCACATCAGTACGTTGAAATGTTTGGCAGTAAGGTCACAGTTTTTATTGACTGCTTTTTAGTTTTAGAATGTAGGCACTGACATGTTTTTGGTGTGGTTTAGCCATTTTGACATCATGTCTTTAACTGTGTCAATAATATTGAAGCTATAAAGCAGCATCTCTTCAATTTTTCTTATTGCTCAAACATTTTGCTTTCTTTCCTCTTTTTATATATGTAAATCACACTGACTTGCCCTTGTGTATGAAATGTGCTATATAAATACACTTGCTTTGTAACAATTTTTGGAATAAAGTACACAATGGCTTACAAACTCCAGCTCTTTATTTCAAAGATGCAAAACTGTAACCATAACCATAACACAATACAAGAATATAAATTGACATGCATGATCGACATGTATCATTGTTCTACCATGTTATAGCGCATAACTGTCTCATGTTACAGCACTACTCTAATGTGCACGTCACAAAACCACGGCTGCTGTGGGGTTGGTGTTTCAGAATCCCACACATCCTAAATGGAACCACTGAATTTCACAGTTTTGGTTATCACAGACAACCATGTCATCCAGCTCTTCTGGCTGCCTGCAAGTCCACCACACTTCAGCTGTGTTCTGTGCCTGTCTTTTGGGATTGTGTGTGGGACCTGGCTGTAATGCAATTAGACGTCATCTTTTGGGCTTCTGGGTGGGTTTATCAGCTGCAGCTTTCCTCTTTTGTGTTGTGGGGTCAGAGTCAGTGAAGTGACGGGCAACAAGCTCAGGTAGGAAAACTTCATAAAAAAAAGTTCTGGGTCACTGGTAAAAGTGTTTGCTCCCACACGTCAGAATCTGGTGTGACGCGTACAACAACACAACTTTTTGTGGTCCACACAACAAAGTCACAGAAATGTGAGCCTGTCACAAAGATTTGCGTTTGTACCTGCTTGTAGTACTTGTGACTGTGCTTGAGTTCTAGGCTCCCATCAGAGAGTTTCAGGTAAAAATCCTTGTCTGCACAGGCCTGCAGGATGTTGTTGCGGTGCTTATGTGGGATTTTATTTCCACACAGCCTTTTTCACAACAGGTGCAGGACACAAGTGCATCAGGGGCTGCACCAACTTCAGGAAATGAGGGGTTGATTATAAAATATTATAAGTGTGGCGGTTCGGTTGACCCCCACAACAGATAAGGACACTCAGCTCTCTTGTCTCTGTTTTTCCCGCTGCACTACTGAGATGCAATGTGCCATTCATGTATTTGTGATGCAAACATGCATGTATTGTGATGTAATGCGCCATTCTCGTATAGTGTTCATGCGTCTTGTCCGCACTGTGCTTCTTCTGAGCATCTTACATATGTATATGTGCTTTGGTGTAAATCTCCACAAACAGACTGGTCAAACACAGCGCTCGGCTAGAGCAAATAACAGAACAGTGAAATGCGTATTAATGTCTACAGGCAGCCCCGTTTTGTCTGGCTCACTTCTGTAATGCTAATGTTGCCTCTCATGCAAATGTCTCATGCCTGTCCTGTTATCTCTTTGATCAGACCAACTGCTGTGAATGCTTTGATGTATTGTTGTAGTTGGGTGTATATATACTGCATTGTAGCCATTAGGGATGGGCATAATTTACCGATTAACCGATAATTGATCATTAAGAATTTCACCGAGGAAGTTCATTTTCGTCGACAAACCGTTTTTTTTTTTTTAAAAAACAATCCGAGGCCTAGTGCACGGCCGTCCTCAAACAATGCAATGGCAAAATTTGGGCACCAGGGGGCAACATTACACCATCGCCGTACCCTGGCGTGCCTCAGTTGATACATGCGGGCTTCCGTAGGGCAATCGCTAAATCATGAAGTGGTTACGGCGAAGTGTTGCGTGGGACCATTTCAATTTAAAAATGACCAGGTGTACTACAATCACTGCAATGCAGCATACAAATATACCTCATCGACAGGGTCCATGGAACACCCTTATTACGCGAAGAAACCGCCAACAGTGGTTGCGCGCTGAGTAATGGCGGTCGTGAAGATTCTTTTTTTTTTTTCAGAAACTTTATTGAGAAAGTCATGAAGATTTGGTGTACACACGTCGAGGGAAGCTGCAGGAGGCCGCGTAGTGGCTCGACGGGAAGACTATTTCGCACAAAATGGCACAAGAGAACAGCAAAAAGTTCTGCGCGGCTAGACTAAGTAACACGAGCGATAGAGCAATAAATGCGGTCTTCGTTTGTTGGGTGGCCACTCGGCAGGGAGAGAAGCTGGTAAAACGTCTCGGCCAATCAGCTTGCGGGGTGAAACGTCTCGGCCAATCAGCTTGCGAGATTCCCGAGCCGAGCCAACACGAGAACAGAGAGAGGGCTCTCCGTGCTGGTGATTCCTGATGTTCTAATGTAGTCTACCTGCCTTGTTACGTACCTAAAAATGTTAATGATTAACCGATTATTAATCATTAATTCTCCCGACGATCGGTGAAGAAAATTTCACCGAATGCCCATCCCTAGTAGCCATGCTCTCATCCTCTCTCAATCTGACCTCAACCTCTGCTGCAGGACACAGACTTTGTGTCCGCCTCTCCTCCTTCTCTGAGAGCCGTGGGCTCGCTCCCGGCGCGCACGGACGGCGCCGGGAGAGGAGCTCGTGACGGCAGTATGATATAATAAAACTCTACTTAAAACCTCCAACAACGCCGCTTTATTTCATGCCGCCGCACTGGTGACCCCTTGAAGACGCACACGTTTTGTGCGACGCAGCCTTCTGATTTGGACGGCCACGCTGGCGAACCGACGCTGAAAAAAACGAGCGGCCAGCGAACGCAGCACCCGGACACGCACACGCTTTGTGCGAAGCAACCTTCTGAGCTGGACAGCTGCACTGGTGACCCGTTCTTCAGGATGAGATCTGCACGTCTGAGATCTGCTCATCCACGCTGGACCGGCCGCGCTCGCAGCTCCTTCACACGAAAGCGCGGGCACCTCGTCCCTTCTCCACGACGGCGTCCTCCATGGCCGGCGGAGAACGCAACGCGTGGACCTGAATGCACCACGCCCAAGCCTGAGGAAGAAAGATCGTCTATTCCCGCTCACCGCTCCAACGCATCTGCACGAGCCTGAGGGACAAAAGATCGTCTATTTCCTCTCACCGCTCCAACGCTCCATGGCCAATCTACAGCCACAGCTCAACCTGGATTTTTATCGGCGCCATCTGCGCCGATCTCCACCAAGTTTCTGCACCCTGGTTCTCCTCTCCAGCGGCCCACCCAAGCACGGAACCCCCGCGCACGCACCGGGGAGTTACGAGGACGGCACATCACGCACGGGACAAGTAACGGCTCCAGAGACCGCCATAGTCCTCCGCCGCTGCTCACAGAACCTTCAGGGCTGCTCGTTCACCTGAAGCAAGCACGCAGCTCGCCACTGGATTTTTTTAACTGTCTCAGCCACGGCACAAAGGGATTTCAGCCGTCAGCTGTTCCCGGGGGTTTTGGGGTTGCTCCTGCATCTAAAGCCAACACGCCAGTCCCTCTGCTTTTGTTTATTTTTTTCTTACAGCCGCTCCTGCTTTTCTTCATGGCCACGAGAGGAGTCAGAGACTAATTTTTCTTCTTGTGATCTCCACACGCGCAACGGGACAGCCCCTCGACGTCGTGGAGCAGCAAGCAATTTTTGCGCGGCTAGGGATGATTTTACAGCCCCTGCCGGCACTTACTACCCCTCCCCTCCCTTTCCCTCCGCCTGCAGTGAGCTTCTCCCACAGCTCGCTCACACAGATGGATTATCGAGGTCTCGGCCCCCTGCCGCGCCCTCTGGGGGGGAGCGTGTGGTGGTTCGGTTAACCCCCACAACAGATAAGGACACTCAGCTCTCTTGTCTCTGTTTTTCCCGCTGCACTACTGAGATGCAATGTGCCATTCATGTATTTGTGATGCAAACATGCATGTATTGTGATGTAATGCGCCATTCTCGTATAGTGTTCATGCGTCTTGTCCGTACTGTGCTTCTTCTGAGCATCTTACATATGTATATGTGCTTTGGTGTAAATCTCCACAAACAGACTGGTCAAACACAGCGCTCGGCTAGAGCAAATAACAGAACAGTGAAATGTGTATTAATGTCTACAGGCAGCCCCGTTTCGTCTGGCTCACTTCTGTAATGCTAATGTTGCCTTTCATGCAAATGTCTCATGCCTGTCCTGTTATCTCTTTGATCAGACCAACTGCTGTGAATGCTTTGATGTATTGTTGTAGTTGGGTGTATATATACTGCATTGTAGCCATGCTCTCATCCTCTCTCAATCTGACCTCAACCTCTGCTGCAGGACACAGACTTTGTGTCCGCCTCTCCTCCTTCTCTGAGAGCCGTGGGCTCGCTCCCGGCGCGCACGCACGGCGCCGGGAGAGGAGCTCGTGACGGCGGTATGATATAATAAAACTCTACTTAAAACCTCCAACAACGCCGCTTTATTTCATGCCGCCGCAATAAACACACTTTCACATGTATATTGGGTGCATAATTCAATTTATGGCATGCATTTATTTTATTTAGTAAATAAATACTTGTAATCAAGACAAGAAATTAAAAAAAAAAAAAACACCTTTGTGAGCACAAATGTCTTCAAGTCTACCTTGTACATCTACATGTCATGTACCAATCCGTCTGTGAACTGCACTTTTTCTTGCTTCAAAGACCTAAAGTTACTAAAAACTTCATGCGTGTATGGACTTATGCTTACAGTCATATAATTATAAATGAAGGCATGGTCGAAGTTTGGCAGAATGTTTACATCCGAACTCCATGTGATATGTTGGTAGAGATCTAGTCCATTAACCCCTTCAAGCTTCGCCAAATCGCGTGCCTTTGCAGTCCCATTCAATTTGGCGGAGTACGGTCCTTTTAAAGTTTCCTTCACGGTCCATTTTGTGATTTTTTTTCCGTTCATTCACAAGAAATGCCGAGGCGCTGTGTGTTTGCAGTCCGTTTACGATCGCTGTACCTACCCCGCCCAGAATGCATTGCGCGTTTGTCACGTGGGCTGGCGAGGTTAATAGGTCAGGGACACTTATAACTCCTGTTCTTAATGACTGCTGTTATATATTTATGTATGTATGTACTTGTATTATTTATTGGGTTTTATTTCATTTATTATGTACTACATCCATTGTGTATGTGTGGATTGTGTGGTTGCAGCACGGGTGTCAAGCCCAAGACAAATTTCCCCTTGAGGGACAATAAAGTTTATCTAATCTTATCTTATCATCCATACGAGAATATTGTTCAAGATCCTCGACGCGTTGCTCCAAGTCTGCAATTTTTTTGTCTTTTTCCTTAATTGTTAATTTTAATTCTCGGACTTCTTCCATTAGCCCTAATAGTTTAGCCTGCTGACTAGCCACTTTGGTCAGTTCTTCTGACAAGAAGTCCAGAGATTTTTTGATCTCTTCCATTTCCTCCTTCTTTGGTGGCATTTTTACTGACCTCTTGATAGTAAAACAATCTCTGCTGGTGACGGCGATATCCGATCCGACCGACCTTGAATCCAGCTGGGCCTCAGCTAGCCCCCTCCGCTGCTAGTCCCGCTGCTTACCGCCACTGCAATTGAGCTCATGTCCAGCCGGGGTACCGGCAGCTCCTCCACCGAGTCCCGCCGCCCACCGTCGCTGTAGTTGAGCTCCGATCCTGCTCCTGTCCAGCTGGGGTCCCGGTAGATCCTCCGCTGAGCCCCACCACCTACCGCCGTCTTCCTCAGTAGTTCCTCCGCCGAGCCCCACCGCTGTAGCTGGGCTCTGATTCCGGCTCTTATCCAGCTGGGGCCCCGGCTGCTCCTCCACTGGTCCCCATCTCCTACCACCGCTGTACTTAAACTCCGATTCGGCTCCTGTCCAACTGTTGCCTCGGTTGGTTCCTCTGGCGAGCCCCAATCACCGGGGACGGAGTCGCTTCTTTGTATCGGTGTTAAGTGCTACGACTAGCTATGGCGTTAGCTATAGCGATAGCGTTAGCTTAGCAAACGCTTCAGGTAAATTTAGATACAATTCCTAGCGATCTCGTGTTTGGAATTGCTTTCGTGTTTTTTTTACAATTTCAAATTTTTGACTGAATTTTTAGTGAAAAACCGTAATTTTGATTAATAAAGCCGTAACCCGGAATGGGGTCTTGAAAACCGTAACCATTATGGCAAAACCGGAGTAGTTGGCAGGTATGTTATAGTTTTTTTTCTTTTTTTATAGAAATCTCCTCACCACTCAGACGGCAGGATAAACCTCCCTTATTTTGAAATCAAATGTTGACACGTTTAGTTTGTCTGAAGGCTGCTGACAGATTAAAGTCAATGACTTCGTGAATTTCGGTCATCTGCCAGGTGCATAATAGGGAACTGTAGCGGACTCTGAAGACATAATTCACCACAATATGTGTTCATGTACAGAATGATCTGTTTAGGCAGTTATAGTTGTGCTCTCAGGCTTTCTCATCAGGCATCTCTCTAGACAGCCGCTGAAGAACCTCAGTTTAGAGTGAAACTAGAGCTAGCGTTTTTTGCTGTTGCTTTTTGTCACTGCCACTGGAGGATAAAAATGGCACGCCTGCTCATGCAAGAAAAGAGAGAAATTGCTAGTCTCTTCATTCCTACAATTCCTACAGAACATAACTTAATATTGTAGTGGCTGGTGAAATATATCCTTAGCAATTCATCAGGACCCTGCCTTTCCCTTCAAATGAAGCCGGCTGCATATGAATTCTAACCACATCTCTCAGCTAAGCGACTCTTCCATTATTGCTCCCGTTAACAGCGGGTTAAAACCATGATAAACGCCTCCAGTGCTTACATACATACCTCTTCTGATTTTTTTCCGTGTTTAAAGTACTTAAACAAACTCATGTTGTTGTCGACAGTCACGCTTAGCGAGACACTGCCTGCTGACTGAGTCGAGAACTCGCGTGGGTGGGGCTCTTCTAAATTCTGCGCAGACGACGGCCACGCGCGTCGTTCATGTGCGCGCTTGCGGAAGGTCATTGCTTCATATATTTTTCTTAATAAAATCAAATGGCCTTGGTGAGGCGGTACAATTTGTGGCGAGGTGCCCCGCCACGGAGAAATGTTACCAGAGGAAACCCTGCATTATCTTATTGAGTACTCTGATGATACTGCTTTAGTAGCACTCATGACAAAGGAGCTACAAACACATACCTACTCTTGACAGTGTGGATCAGGTGGTGCGGTGGTGTGAGCAGAACTCCCTCATTATAAATACAATGGAAACGAAGGAAATCATCTTTGGAACCATCCTCTTCACTCTAGCTCCAATCATTATTCACAATGAACCCATAAAACAATTGCCTTCTTTTAAATACCTGGGGGTGCATGTGGACAGTGCCCTCTCCTGGTCAAACTATGTGGACTACATCTGCAAAAAAACGTCCAGCAGAGGATTTATTTCGACTCCGATCTTTTGCAGTGGAAAAGGACA
This sequence comes from Pholidichthys leucotaenia, assembly GCA_020510985.1. Classification (NCBI taxonomy): domain Eukaryota; kingdom Metazoa; phylum Chordata; class Actinopteri; order Cichliformes; family Pholidichthyidae; genus Pholidichthys; species Pholidichthys leucotaenia. The sequence continues at coordinate 253,867,563 of CM035842.1, read as the reverse complement.
TTTTACACCTGTTCTACTGCTCCACAGTCCAAAGTGTCCTGCTATATGGAAGCCAAGTCTGGTTCTGGGGCCTCATTGTACAGCTGAAAACCAGGATACAAAGACTGTTGAACATCTGCTCTAAGCTGGTGGGCCAATCAGTGCAGAGTGAATTTCTCCAGACGCAGCACAGATCACTCACTGTCTGAGACTGGCAAACAAGATTGTTGCAGATTCGTCACGTCTCACATGAGGAGTATCAGCTCCTGCCTTACATAAGATGCTTCAGGATACCACGCAGCAAAAGGAACAGACACAAGCACGCCTTCATTCCTCACTCCACAACCTTACTGAACAAGCAGTGGAGCATAAGGAGATGACCCTCCCTCCTTCTGTGCACACATTCATGCATACATGTAGACATACATACACCTATGCACGCAGGCATTGCACAAATGCATACATATAACATACGCAGGACCCCTCCAATCCCCCAATTTCGATTTCTGTGTCTTGGGTATTTGTTATGAGAATTTTATGTGTTTTTATCATAGACTGTGTAAAAAAGATGGAAGGAGCCTCCGTGACGTCAAGCATTTGTTTTGTGCTAAGGGAGTGGGAAGATCATGTTTTTCCTTCCCTAGGTAAAGCCATGTTGAATTTTTTGGTGCCGAGGAGAAGCAAAGGGTGGGCCCACAGTCTATGGGTGGGTCCGCGTGAGACTGAACCGCCTACGATCCTCAACCACTGGAAATCGGCTGTGCTTAAAGATTAGCATCTATATTTCAAGGTAAAAATATAACCAATAATGTTGTATTTGTCAGCTTGCTCAGTTACTTGTATATGGTTATTTCATTCATATTTTTACTATTAAATTAACAACTTAGTGTATTAGTCAACCGTGTGTAACTGTACATAATCGTGTTTTTATATATTATATGGTTATTTCATTCATATTTTTACTATTAAATGAACAACTTAGTGTATTAGTCAACCGTGGGTAACTGTACATAATCGTGTTTTTTTTTTTTACACAGCATATGGTAATCATGATATCAAAAACATGTACCGTGTATACAAACATACATTGGAATACCATGCTTTGGACCTTCAAACATTGTTCATGCATTTAGCTGTTTTGTTTTTTTTTCTTTCACCACAATATTGCGTTATGAGCAATTATTTCAGTGTGGTAATCATGAGTAAACTTAGAAGAAGAACTTTATTTACACTACTCACAAAAAGTTAGGAATATTTGACTTTCGGGTAAAATTTATGGAAAATAAAAAGTTCACGCTACAGTGACATAATATCATGAAAGTAGGGCATTTAAGTAAAGCATGCAATGGTGATTTCCTCATCTCAAACAATTCATTCACGACAATACATTCACTGTTCACAATGAAGCAATCATCAACGTGGGATGTGGCCAAAGGATGCCTACTTCTATGCCTTTCTGTGACTCTTCCAGTCTCTCTGTTGCAACCTGCTGATGACACTCTGTGACTCTCTAAGCTCAGTGGCCACTTTCTTCTGAACATCCTGTTTGAAGCCTCGCAATGGTGAGGTTCTGTTGTTCAGTTGTAAGGTGTCATCTTGGTCTCATGATGTCAAAATGTGAACAGCATGATGAAGAATTTATTGGTCGATTCATGGATCAAACAACTGTTTTGAATTTTGCCATTAAGCACCTTGTTATAGAACAGCAAGTTATGCAAAAACTACTGAAAGACTGAATAGCTGGACACGTGCATTCAAAAGGTTAGAGAACATTGTGGGACACATATGCACATATGTATATCACTTTATGCTTCATATTGTAACGTCGGGGCCATGTTAAGGGGGGCAGGGGTTTCCCAGCATGTTTGGACAATTGAAACGTTACTTTGTGTGTGTAGTAAATGTTATTACTGAGCTATTCTACTGCTGTGTAATTAATTACCCAACAGTATTTCATAGGCAAGATTTATTATGTGTGTGTAACCGTGATTTAAACGGAGGTCTGGGAGAATGACCCCCCCTCCTGCCTGTGCTCAGAGTGTGTGAAAAATAAATCCCGTTGATCACAACCATCTTGCTCCATTTTCTTTGTGTGAACCCTGCTTACGTCACACTGGTGTCAGGAGTGGGATGGAGCAAATGGAAGCTAGGATCAGAATGGAGATCCAGCAGCTGGAGCAGGCCATTGCTCAGCTGATGATTGACGATGGGACCGTGGCACCACCACCGGGAGCCCGGAGCTGGGACGAACGAAGCGGCGGACCTGACGGGGCCAGCGCACCCCGCCTCCTGTCTTTTTCAAGACAGAGCAGAGCAAACATTCCACCCTTCTCAGGACAGGACGGGCTGGCGACCCCACGGCGATCAAGGGTGGCGATCGATCAGGAAACGACCACCCCACCTGTTCGACAGCGGGCCAAGATTCCCCGTTTCAACGGCGAAGCCACATTGGATGACTACCTGACACAGGTCAAGCTGATCGCGGCGCTGAACGGCTGGTGGCCAGAGGAAACCGCCATACAGGTCGCGCTGGCCTTGGAAGGGAAAGCCCTCTGCACGCTCTCTGATCTCCGGCCCGAGGAGCACCACAGCTGGCCAGCGCTACAAGGGGCGCTCCAGAGACGATTTGGGAGAATAGCGGACGCTGAGCACACCCAAGAACAACTGACCCGCCGCCGCCGGAACCACCAGGAAAAACTAGGAGCCTATGCTGCAGACATATGGCTGTTAACCCGGCGCAGCTACCCAGATTTTGCACCGGAGGCAGTAGAGAAGCTCGCCCTCCGGAGTTTCATCCAAGGTCTCCGCCCGGCCCAGCTCCAGAACCACGTACGGCTCCACGCCGCGAGCGACTGGGGGACTGCAGTGGCAGAAGCAGAGTGGGCAGAGCCGCTAATAAATCGCACCACTGAAGCATCAACGCACAGCCGAAGAACCTACCAGGCCACGATGGAGAGCGAGGGGGAGGAGGAGGAATTACAGCAGACCACGGCGGCGCGTCCACGGAGAAGATGGCCTCGGCGGCGCGAGGAAGGGTGCTTCCGCTGCGGAGAGATAGGACACATCGCACGATACTGCCCCGCACCCACCCCACGACAAACTGGCCCCTCGCCGGCGTTAAACTAGAGCGAGGTGGCGTGAACCGAGTTGGACACTCTCCAGGGATCTATCTACAGTGCAGCTTGGGGAAGACGTCGATCCGGGCCCTGATTGACACCGGCTCTACAATCTCCTTGGTTCGACCCGGTGTGCTGCCGGGCACAAGCAAGACGGCTCCGCGGGGGTGGGAACCCACCGAGCGCTGCGTCACCATGGCTACCGGTGAGCGCGCCCGACTGAAGGGGCGGAGAGTGCTGGTGGTGGGGGTGGCCGGTCAGAACACGAGACACCCGTTCTGGCTGGCTGACATCCAAGACCCCTGTATTATTGGACTAGACCTGCTCACAGCCTGGCGTGCCAAGATCGACACCACCGGACCTTTCCTCCAGCTGGGAAACCGGACCATCACGCTCCACAGCAGAACCCAGGGAAGGGACACGGGGGCCCGCGCAATCGAGGGATCGCCAAGACAGACCGGACCAGGCAGGCCACCGCGAGGACTGGACACGATGACGTCACCAGCGCGGACTGAGGGAGCACGAGCACACACAGGGACAGCAAGGGGAGGGGTCAACGTGTCAGCAGAGACGCAGCAGGCGGTGGAGGAATTATTTCAGCGGAGCTGCAGCGGGCTGGACCCGGAACAGAGACGCCAGCTGCGGGAGCTATTGGACTATTACGTGGGTGTTTTCGCCGCGAAGGATGAGGAATGCGGCCGGACCAGGTTGGTGCAGCACGAGATCGACACCGGTGAGGCCAGGCCGATTCGACTCCACCCATGCCGGCTGCCCTTTTCAAGGCGGGCAGCGGCGGAACAAAAAGTGTGAGAAATGCTGGAGGCAGATGTTAATGAGCCCTCCAGCAGCCCCTGGGCGGCGCCTGTGGTGCTGGTCAAGAAGAAGGACGGGTCGTGGCGGTTCTGTGTGGATTACCGACGCCTGAACGACGCCACCAGAAAGGATTCCTACCCCCTGCCCCGCATCGATGACGCACTGGACCACATCGCCGGCTCCAGCTGGTTCAGCTTGCTGGATCTACGCAGCGGCTATTGGCAGGTAGCGCTGTCACCTGAGGCCTGCCAAAAAACAGCCTTCTCCATCGGGCAGGGACTGTACCAGTTTAAAGTGATGCCGTTTGGACTCTGCAACGCTCCGGCCACCTTTGAGCGCTTGATGGAGCGAGTGCTGGCTCACGTGCCCCGGAGTCGCTGCGGTGTTTACCTGGACGACCTGCTGGTGCATGCAGCTGATTTTGACAGCGCCCTGTCAAATCTCCGAGAGGTGCTGGGAGCCATCCAGCAGGCGTGGCTACGGTTACACCCTAAGAAATGCCACCTGTTCCGGCGGGAGACCACCTTTTTGGGCCACGTCGTCAGCGCAGCGGGGGTCTCCACCGACCCGGAAAAAGTGGCAACAGTGAGAGACTGGCCAGTGCCACGGAACATTGGAGAACTGAGAAGTTTTCTTGAATTGGCCTCCTATTATAGGAGGTTTGTGAAAGACTTCGCCACCATCGCCAGCCCGCTGCATCAGCTGACGCAGAAAGGACGCACATTCCAGTGGAGTGACAGCTGTGCTGCTGCTTTCTCCCAGCTTCGCGCAGCGCTCATCAGAGCCCCCGTCCTGCGGTATCCTGACCCGAACCGCCCTTTCATCGTAGACACGGATGCCAGCAACCAGGGCATCGGGGCGGTGTTATCCCAGGAGGGAGAGCAGGGAGAGCAGGCAGTCGCTTTCTTCAGCCGCACTCTCAGCAGAGCCGAGAGAAATTACTGCGTGACTCGCAGAGAGCTGCTGGCTGTCATCCAAGGACTGCGTCATTTCCGCCCATATGTGTACAGGGGGAGGTTCCAGCTCAGGACGGACCACGCTTCCCTGACCTGGTTGTTAAACTTCAAAGAACCAGATGGACAGTTGGCGAGATGGCTGGAGGCACTGCAGGATTATAATTTCCAGATTGTGCATCGGGCAGGCCGCATCCATGCCAACGCTGACGCGCTGTCTCGGTGCCCCTGTGCGACAGAGGAGTGTCGTCACTGCCAACGGGCTGAAGATCGGGACCAAATCGCCCCACGGGCTGCTGCTCTCCGAGCCGCTGCGAGCAGGAATAACGCAGCGACGCACAGCCCCTCAGATGATCAGGCAGCTCTCCCCAGCGATGACGTCACAGAGGTTCTTGGCACGCAGCAGCTGCAGAGCGAGCAGGACAGAAACCCGGTCATTTTGCGGGTTCGACAGTGGCTGGACGCAGGACAGCGGCCCGCCTGGGAGGTTGTGTCACAGCTGGACCCAGAGACTAAGGCCCTACACTCCCAGTGGGCCAACCTCCGCTGCCATCAGGGCGTGGTGTATCGACAGTGGCAGACTCCAGCTGGGCAGCGGCACGTCTGGCAGCTGCTGGTTCCTCGTCGACTCCGGCCCAAAGTACTCCAGCTGGTTCATGGGGCGGTAGGAGTGGGCCACTTCGGAGTGACAAAGACACTGCAGCGCCTTCGGGCCCGGTTCTACTGGCCCGGTTGTCATCAGGACGTGGAGCTCCACGTTCATCGCTGCGACACATGCACAGCTCAGAAGGGACCAACTCAGCGATCCCACGCTCCCCTGCAGCAGTACCGGGTGGGGGCGCCGATGGAGCGAGTGGGAGTGGACATCCTGGGCCCTTTCCCGACCACGGACCGGGGGAACCGCTACGTGCTGGTCGCAATGGATTATTTCACTAAGTGGCCAGAGGCGTACACGGTTCCGGACCAAAGCGCCACGACGACGCCGTCAAAGCTGGTGGATGAAATGTTCTGTCGGTTTGGCGCACCGGAGGAGCTGCACAGCGATCAGGGTCGGAACTTCGAGGCGGAGGTCTTTGGAGAGGTCTGCAAACGGCTGGGCATCCGGAAGACCCGGACCACCCCGCTGCATCCACAGAGCGACGGCCTGGTCGAACGATTCAACCGGACCCTCACCACCCAGCTCGCTATCCTAGTGGACCAGCAACAGCGAGACTGGGACCTGCACCTGCCTTTTGTTTTGTGGGCGTACCAGACGGCAGCTCAGGAATCTACCCGGTGCATCCCTGCGGCGCTCATGTTTGGACGCGAGCTGCGCACACCGGTGGATTTGGTATTCGGTTGCCCCCCTGAGCCGGAGGTGGAGGGAAAACCCGGATTGGATTATTTTTTTTATTTGAAAGAATGTCTCCACACAGTGCACGAGCTGGCTCGAGAGGCCCTGGCAGCGGCGGGGGGTCGGCAGAAGCGAGCGTATGACTCCCCCCTGCCAGGGGAGGGACTTTGCACCGGGAGATCGAGTCTGGGTTTTCTGCCCTGAGAGGAAGAGAGGACGATCACCGAAGCTGGCGAGCCAGTGGTCGGGGCCATGCGTGGTCCTGGAGAGACTGTCAGATGTGGTGTACAGGGTGAGGCTTAGAAAAAGGGACCGGGTTGTGGTCCTTCATCGTGCCCGTCTCGCCCCGTATCGGCCACCTGCACCGCTGGTGGACGAACCGGAGCTTCCATCCCGGCCCGATACCCCGACCGAGACCCAGATGGACACTAGGGGGCCTGTACGTGTTGGCTGCCGGCGCCGAAGACCGCCCCGACACCTGGATGAGTTTGTATTGGACTTTTAAATTGGACTTTAATTTTTCTGGGGACAGAAACCAGTCCGGGGGGGGGGGGGGGGGGGGGCAGTGTAACGTCGGGGCCATGTTAAGGGGGGCAGGGATTTCCCAGCATGCTTGGACAATTGAAACGTTACTTTGTGTGTGTAGTAAATGTTATTACT